>CM034148.1:13428504-14067802 GCA_019776745.2 Taxus chinensis
CATGTGAAATTCTATTGCAGTCACTGATTATTAATCTCCTATCTTTAAATATTATTTAACTGCCGAAAACTAATTCACAGCTAATATCGAAAAATAACGCAACTGCAACTTCACTAATAAAAATATGGAGAGAAATCCCTAACACAAAGAACACAATATTTTTGGACAAATTGTCCTTGGAAAAACCCCTAAGGGAAAACCAGTTCTACATATGAGGAATTATATTAACTTCAGCAAATTAAGAGATACAAAGATTCCTTGCCTCTTACTGGCAGAACTCCAACAATCTCCCAACTTCTCCCGTTGATATTCCCCCACTCTTATCCCCAACGCTATCACTACGCCCTTGCTAACACTACGCCCTTGCTAACACTGCAAGACTATTTGCTATCACTACAAACTTACAAACTCATTTGCTAGCACTGCAAATACTTCTCCAAACTTGTGTTCTCCAAATGCCCAATGACCTCCTTTTATACTACTCTCATTGGTAAACCAATGGCCGAGATCGATTCTCAATCGACGGCTGAGATACATAACAACTTAACAACCATAACAAATAGGTTGCAAGGTGTCACTAAAAGAAATCAAAAATTAGAAAATAATTAATTCATACTCAACAATAAGATAACTATTATCTAATCTTAACAAATGGACAAACAGTCGTGCAAGCTAACAAACTAACAGATTCCATTATGGAAGAAATGTTTCCAAGCTTGATTATCTTCATAAATCACAGAGGGCCCGACGTCAAGAAAACTCTGGCTAGCCTCATCCATCGCGAGCTCAACAAGTTTGGACTACACGTTTTTCTTGATAAGCAAGAACTGCAAACGGGATATTTACTAACCCCTGCAATAACAGAGGCTATCACCAGTGCCTCTGTTCATATTGCCATTTTCTCTCCCAGATATGCCGAATCTGCTTGGTGCTTGAATGAGTTGTTATGTATGTTGGATTGGCATGGCGCCAAGATTATTCCCATCTTCTATGACATTCAACCTTCACACTTCCGTCATATTAACAATGGACCTTATGCCGCAGCCTTTCGCAAGCATAGGGAAAACGGCAGGGTTGAAATCTCAGTAGTAGAGAAATGAGTAAATGCCCTCGACAAAGTCGCTGAAATCTCTGGCTTGGAGTTCAGGAAGGACGACGAGTAAGTATTTACCTACCTGGAAATGATTCAAGTAATGACTCTTTCAAAACTTTAATTATGATCTTCCCCATGTTTAAATGACCATTTTGATATGTTTCAGCGACCTCGGAGAGTTTTTGGACATAGTGGTGGACGTTGTGTTAAAAGAGGTGAAACTGGAATCGCTAGATGTAGTTGTATACCCTGTGGGGCTCTCTCATGCCGCAGAGCATTTCCATAATGAGGTTTTGAAACACACTGAATCAAGTGATTTAATCACTGTGGGGATTGTGGGACTTGGGGGATCTGGTAAGTCAACTCTTGTTACCCATCTCTACAACTCAAAGCGTTCCGAATTCAAAAGATCTTGCTTTGTATCTGATGTCTGTAAAAGGGATTTAGCATCTTTGCAGCAAACACTTCTTGTTGATCTGCTGGGTTATGGTAAATTGCATATTGAGAATACTCGTCAAGGGAGGAGTTTGCTCCGAGAGAGTCTCTGCAGGTTTCCATGAGTTCTGATTGTCTTTGATGACATAGATAATGCAGAGAAAATAGAGAATTTGTTATTAGTAAAGGATGTCCTCGGAAATGACAGTTTGATTTTGATTACATCTCGTGATAGAAATTTACTTTTGCGCTCTCAAATAAGTAAATTCTATGATGTGAAACTATTAGGCGCAAAAGACGCTCAAGAGCTCTTTTGCCGCCACGTTTTCGATCAACCAAAACCCCCCCCAAGATCTTCAATATCTGGTGATAAAACTGGTCAACATCTGTGGTGGCTTCCCTTTGGCTTTGAAAGTTTTGGGTGGGCAGCTCTGTGGATACCGTGACAAAACCTACTGGGTGCGGAAATTAGAGAACTTTAGCAGACACATGCCAGACAAAATATTACAGGAGGTCCTCAAAAGTAGTTATGACTCTCTCAAGACTAGAGAGAGAGACATTTTTAGATATTGCCCATTTCTTAGATGGAGAAGACAAAGATCTTGCGGCAAGGGTTTTGGAAGGAGGTGAAATTCCACCTGTTGTTTTAAAGCATGCTTGATATTTGTTCTGCTCCTCCACATCAAAAAACTTCATCTTCGGCAGGATTTGCCATATCATGGCCTTGTTTGTATTGTAATTAAAATTCTTGAAACATTTTTATTCTTAGAAGTTGGACTTATATGGGGCCGACAAAATAAAATTTATTTCATTAAAATTCCATAGTATATTTACAAAAAAATTATACTAATTTTTTAATTTTTAACAAGAGGCAAATCTCTATACTATCGGCTCTATTTAAATATTTGAATATCTATTTCATTAATCTACTTTTATAATATTCTTGTAACTAGTCAAATTCAATACATTTAACATCGTTCCCTAGGTGATTGTGACAGATTGAATGCCTCTAGTCATTGTTGTTTAGCTAAAGGAAGGCTTCGATCTAGATGTACGCTTACTTATTAAGTGCAAATCAACTATATGTAATCCCCAGTTTATCATGAGCCAATATCTATATAATCAATGACTTCCAAACAAAAAAATATACATCTAACATATTCATTTGAATTACAAGATTTGAGAATTTTTTAATTTATGATTTTTTCCTCAATTTTTACTATTAAAAGTGAACACTAAAGAACAATACAACCTCTTGCTACACCGGGTTGTAATTCTTAGAACATCTTTAAATCTTAATTGATAGGAAGGGGCTTTCTTTTTCTTTTTGTCATGCTCATCTAGACGAAAGTAAAAGCGGGTAAGGGAGATGAACCAATAGTGGAGCATGGACCAGTAATGGTGAGGGTATTTGTGAAGTGAGTGACTAGTACATATACATTTGTCATTCAACATTTGAAAAAAAAGTAGCTAATAAAATGTGTCACATCAAATCACATCAAAATATCACCCAATCACATGATGCCACATAAGTAGAACAAAAATGCATGACATAATGCCCTACTAATGGTCCACCCTTTTTTCCTTTGTATGAAAAACTACTTGATTTAAATCCATTTAAAAACCACTTTCCATAAAATAAAAATACTCAAAAAAAAATATTTAGATTAAGAAAAAAAAAACTTTTAAAGGGTATTTTAAAAAAAAAATTTGTTGTATTTAAATGTGTGTTGTACACCCCCTCAACTTGGGTGCACAACTAGTGGCTCCTCTCCCTTATACAAAACTTATTATTTTTTCCCCAAAATTTTAATCTTCTTCCAAGGGAGTCTGTCCCTTCCCTTTGCTTCTTTGCTACGCAAATAAAGGCCACTGGTTTTGCGTTTCCCATTCTCAAGACTCTCCTTTATTTCTCTGTGTTGCGACGTCTGTGTGAAATGTGTTAGATTCCGTCATGGGAGAAGTGTTTCCAAGCTTTCATGTCTTCATAAATCATAGAGGGCCCGACGTCAAGAGTACTCTGGCTAGCCTCATCCATCGCGAGCTCAACAAGGTTGGACTCAGAGTTTTTCTTGATAAGCAAGAACTGCAAACGGGATATTCATTAACCCCTGCAATAACAGAGGCTAATATAAGAGTTGGAATTAGAGGTACATATCAACTTGGAATTGAATATAAGCATGGAAGAGATCCTACTCTAGTGGGCTATACAAATTTAGATTATGCAGGAGACATAGATGATAGAAAATCAACTTCAAGATATGTTTTTTTATCTCGGTTCAGGTCCAATATCATGCAGCAGTAAGAAGCAGGCTACAATGTCACTCTCATCTACAAAAGTAGAATATATCAATTCCTCCAAGGCATCTTAAGAAGATATGTGGCTAAGAACGTTGCTCAAGGAAGTTCATCTACCACAAGATCATCCAACTACTATATTTTGTGACAATCAAAGCACTATCAAGCCAGCAAAAAATCTTGTTTACCACACTAGATCCAAACATATTGAAGTGCATAATCACTTTGTTTGTGACTTAATAGATGGAAAGGTGGTGGAGCTAAAATTTTGTGGAAGTTAAGAACAAATTGTAGATATATTTACTAAAGCTTTCTCTACAAGTAGCTTTTTCAAATTTTGAGACATGTTACATCTTGTGGATGTTCCTCTTCAGGAGTGCATATGAAACCTTAGGTGATATAATATGCTTTGTAAATGGTTACCTAATAAGGCCAAGTTGTCAGAACCCATATTCAAATCTTGTGACAAATATACCTAAATAAACATTACAGAGGGGTTTTGAAATAATGTTTATTTCAACCAACAATGCCACTGACAGTCTCATTCTAGAAAAATCTTTTCCATATTTTCCCCCTTTCAACTCCAGTCTTCTCTAGAACATTCTCGGGCACCTCTAGACTTCTCCAACATTCTATATATAGCGCATATCACTCCTCCATCAATCAAACGATCATTGCAACCCATTCAATCTGTTTGTATATTTTTGTAATTTATTGATAAAGCTCTGTCATTATATTTTTTCTTCATAATGGCTTTGGAGATAGAAAAACACATTACACAAATCCCAATATTCAAAAAATTATGTTGCAAAATGAAATATGTAAGTCCCAAAAGGAAATGAAGTGCCAATGTCTCTAGTTATGAGCAAGATATAGTAGTGGGAAGCTCTATCCAGAGGCGATAGTTTTGAATTGCCATGTTTTGATTTAGATAATGAAATCATTTTCCCAGTAGTAGTCATGATTTTCCTTCTGTAATTAAAAAAATGGCAATAACATGTAATACAAAAACAAAACAATCAATTAGCCCACATAGTAGTCCTAATTCCTTTAAAGGAAAATCACCGGATCATGCTAGGTAAGAGATTACAACTGTTAAGGATGTGCTGAGAAAAGGTGTTAAAGATCTTTTTGTATTTGGGTGTTTGGAAAATAAAATGTTAAAATATATTTAATTAATTTGTTCACCAAATTAATTAAATATCATATTTGTGGGAATTGTGATGTAATCTTAACTCAAGTTATATAAACTTGAGTTTTGGTGAATTAGATGGGAAAGTAGTTAAATAACTACTTTTAGAGCATGATGCTTATAAAAGGTTGATAATGTAATTGTAAAATAGGAGGCGGGGAGGGGGGGCGGCGCAAGAACTTTTGGAACACTCTATCTGCCCCTCTGCTGGAGAAAAATAGATGCAACTTTGTGTACTTATTTTTCTCTCAACTTTCATGAGTACAATACTTCTGTCAAATTTGTATTAATGTTCTTCAATCATAAAATTTGTCATTTTGTTTATGATTGGATGATATCATTAATGTTGTTACTCCTTCATGGTGTGTTTGATTATCTGGTGTTCAGCCTTTGTCTTGGTTTTCAAGATACATGGACTTTGTGCTATATCAACACATTCATAGGTGATAAAGACTGTGTGCTTTATAGTTTTGCATTTATCATTGTATTCTGTCATTTGTGCTAGATAGAGAGGTTTTATTGTGTGCAGTTCTTTGTTTCCAATCTGTTGTATATTTCTCTTTCTCCTCTTTTCCCCTTTTCTCGTTTTCTTTCTCTTTTCCATTTTTTTCCCTTTCTTGCTTTTCAGTTTAAAGCACCAAAAATACAAAAACAAAACCCATCATACTAGGGACCGCCCCTTCCAAACATAGAGGAACGTCACCCTATCCATGGGTGATTTTCTCTATTTGTTGTTGTGTTTTTATGTGCTTCAATTGAGCATATTCAACAACATAAAATTCAGCCATCATATGTGAAATCTATTAACAATGTTTGTGCATCTCACGAGTTTTATTCTTCTTATCTCTGGCTTAGATGAAGCAACATTTGTAGTAACCTCCACCACAAACCCCCCTTGGACCTCTGACAGTTGATCCCTCGCATTGACTGGAAAGGGAGATACAAATCGTGCATCGAGGAATTCATTTTAAAAACCATCAATTCAAGGCTCAACATGCGGTCTTCCTCTTTTATCAATTACTTAACCCAAGAAAGGGGTCAGCCCATCATGTGTGGCAATGACCATGGAACTATAACAAACCATATTGTCCATTTGGCAAGGGAAATCAACTCTATGCTATCAAATAGAATAATGAAAAACATATATTATCATATGTAAATATCTATTTGATTAATCTACTTCTAACATATTCATTTAAGTAGTCAAATTCAATACATCTAACATATTAATCTAAATTACAAGATTTAAGGATTTATATTTTGTGGCAATGAGAAATTTAAAATAAGATTTTGGTTCTTTGTCTCTTATTTCTTTGGGACTTTTTAATTTTTTTCCTCAATTATTTACTATTAAAAGTGAACACTAAAAAAGAGTACAACCTTCTACTACACTTGGTTGTCATTGTGGAAACACCACTAAGCCTAATTGATGGAAAAGAGCCAACTTTTTTTTTCCCTGAACTTTAGTCTTCATTTTTATTTCTTTTTCTTCGAATTTGTTGGCAAAATGTAGTGCCAACTAACAAGGATCAATGAAATATAACAACAATAACACCACAAATACACAAAAAAACAAACTTATATTGATTTAAAATGACTTCATACACAAATCTTAGAATTGTTGCTTTGTTTTTTATTTGATTGAGCACCTCTAAGGGTGTTGAATTGGGCACTATATTACATAGTTTAATTGCATCTCTGCTTAAGTTCCGGAGGGAGCATATATATTCAACAATGCATAGTAAGCGAAGAAACTAATCCAGTGATCACATTCAGCGAAGCAACTACAAGTAAGGGGCATCCACGCCATCAAAATCACCTAGGGCACGATCTTGGCCTCAACCATTTGACTCTCCGTGTCGGATGTCAGGGGTCTCCAAAACTTACACATAGGAAGACTTAAGCCTTGGTGGGCTCATTGAAAGCCATACATCATCACCAATATACATCCTCAGTTGTATATTATTTTTAACTATATATAACTGAAAAACTTCCCTCTATTTTTACTATTCACCACTGTATATGAACCCAAGCTCTTGCTCTATTTTTCACCATGCATTCATGCTCTATACTCTATTGTTCTGGTCTAGAGCCTCTTGTATATTTCCTTGTTCATTTTCTCTTTTATTCCCTTGCTCATATGATTCTTGAGCTGCAGCTGTGTTGTCTTGCTCAACACGTCTATGCCCAACGCTTTTGCACATAAAACACAAAAACATCTTTAAGTAAGTAATGACATTACCTCGGATTTCAAATTTGGGCGCTTAAAAACCGCGGTTGCTATCAGAGGGTAGGAGAGAGGGAACAATCTAAGGGCATGGTCCCATGGAGGGGCTTGGGCTCCTATTTTCTTGTAGCAAAAGGTCCCATGCTCATTTTTAAAGCCAGCTATGGGAAATAATAGAATCTAGGCCTAAAAAATAGGAGCACCACTTTTTTAGCCCCCTAAACTTAAGAGGTGACTGGAGAGGGGGGGCTGGGAGTTTCCCCCTATAGTTTAGGGCTGATATAATCTAATATGCATTCCCGCCATTATTTTTTGGTGATTTTAGAGAGAAATATGATTTTACTTTCCTACAAATAACCATAAATATCCAATGGGGTCCTATAATATCTCAGCGGGTATTTTTGAGGAAATTAATAAAAAATCAGGGACCTTAAAATTGTTAAATGCTCCTAAATTTTCTTAGCAACACCCGTTGAGATATTTAAGGAGCCCCCTTCCGTGGGACCATGCCCTAAGTTGAAAAAAGCGCGGGGATCAAGATTATAAAAAATAATTAGTTTCAACGGAATCCAGGATAAAATTAACCTGAGCTTCCAAAGGAATATGTCACTTCCCTTAGCTTCTTTGCTACGCAACTACAGGCCGTTCGCTTTATATTTCGCATTCTCAATACCCTTGCGTTTCTACTTTAAGTTCGTTCGATGATAGTTACTGCCGTCTTCCTTTATTCTTTCTGTTGCGACCTCTGTGTGAAGTGTGATGGATTCCGCCATGGGAGAAGTGTTTCCAAGCTTTCATGTCTTCATAAATCACAGAGGGCCCGACGTCAAGAATACTCTGGCTAGCCTCATCCATCGCGAGCTCAACAAGTTTGGACTGCGAGTTTTTCTTGATAAGCAAGAACTGCAAACGGGATATTTATTAACCCCTGCAATAACAGAGGCTATCACCAGTGCCTCTGTTCATATTGCCATTTTCTCTCCCAGATATGCCGAATCTGCTTGGTGCTTGAATGAGTTGTTATGTATGTTGGATTGTCATGGCGCCAAGATTATTCCCATCTTCTATGACATTCGACCTTCACACCTCCGTCATATTGACAATGGACCTTATGCCGCAGCCTTTCGCAAGCATAGGGAAAACGGCAGGGTTGAAATCTCAGTAGTAGAGAAATGGGTAAATGCCCTCGACAAAGTCGCCGAAATCTCTGGCCTGGAGGTCAGGAAAGACGACGAGTAAGTATTTACCTGCCTGGAAATGATTCAAGTAATGACTGTTTGGAAACTTTAATTTTGATCTTCCCCATGTTTAAATGACCATTTTGATATGTTTCAGCGACCTCGGAGAGTTTTTGGACAGAGTGGTGGACGTTGTGTGGAAGGAGGTGAACATGGAACCGCTGGATTTAGGTAAATACCCTGTGGGACTCGATCAAGCAGCACAGGGTTTCCAAAACGAGATTTTGAACCCAACTGAATTTAGTGAATCTACTTCTCCCATGGTTGTGGGGATTGTGGGACTTGGCGGATCTGGTAAGTCAACTCTTGTTACCCATCTCTACAACTCAAACCGTTCCGAATTCAAAAGATCTTGCTTCCTGTCTGTCGGTACAAAGGATTTAGCATCTTTGCAGCAAACACTTCTTGCTGATCTGCTGGGTTATGGTAAATTGCATATTGAGAATACCCGTCGAGGGAGGAGTTTGCTCCGAGAGAGTCTCCGAGGGTTTCCACGAGTTCTGATTGTCTTTGATGATATAGATAATGCAGAGCAAATAGAGAATTTGTTATTAGTAAAGGATGTCCTCGGAAATGGCAGTCTTATTTTGGTTACATCTCGTCATAGAGATTTACTTGCGCGCCATCAAGTAAGTAAATTGTATGATGTGAAACTATTATGTGCAAAAGACGCCCAAGAGCTCTTCTGCCGCCACGCTTTCGACCAGCCAAAACCCCTCCAAGATCTTGAAGATATGGTATCAGAGTTTGTCAACATCTGTGGTGGCTTCCCTTTGGCTTTGAAAATTTTGGGTGGGCAGCTCTGTGGAAATCGTGACAGAAGGTACT
The DNA here is from genome assembly GCA_019776745.2 of Taxus chinensis. Classification (NCBI taxonomy): domain Eukaryota; kingdom Viridiplantae; phylum Streptophyta; class Pinopsida; order Cupressales; family Taxaceae; genus Taxus; species Taxus chinensis. The sequence goes on from CM034148.1 coordinate 13,437,816, forward strand.
GGAGGCGGCAATTACAAAACTTTCAGACACAAATGCCAGACAATATACTACAGGGGGTCCTCCAAGGTAGTTTTGAATCTCTCAATAATAAAGAGAAAGAGGCATTTTTAGATATTGCCCATTTCTTAGATGGAGAAGATAAAGATCTTGCGGCAAGGGTTTTGGAAGGATTGGTCGATTACAGCGGTGCGGACTGCCTTGACATTCTCCACCAAAAATGCCTTGTGGAATTTGAAATTGCAGATGTGGATTTCAATGTTCAAATCCAAGCAGTACCTCCTACTGTAAGAATTCTGGTCTACCTTATTAATATTTATTTAATATCGTGTAAATATAATATTAATTTTTGTAAGCTCGCCGTTAAGACTAGACCCTCCTTGCCCAAGCATTTCTAAAGAGGATTGTTTTTACATTTTATAGCTAATGAATTTCTTATCAGGGAAAAATTGAGCTCTTCAATATTACGGCTTGGAAAAGACCAAAGGGGAGCATCAAAATAAGAATGCACGATTTAGTAAGGGACTTAGCCAGACAAATGGGCAGAAAACAGTTTCCCCTTCGCATTAACTACAGAAGCAATATATATAAATTTTTCTCCGGACTGGTATTTGGTGTCTTCACAACATTGTTTTATGTTTTAACTAATTTGCTTTTAGATATTTTTTTTGATTGAAGGATTAATTTCCACAACAATTGCAAGGATTAGAGGCACGGAATATCTGGATTATTATATATTTTCTTACACATTCATTTTAATGTCGTGAGTTACAGATTAGGCCCTGCAATGTACGAGGAATTCGTACAGATGAGTGGCACCTTGAGTTTCCATTCCCATTTATATATGGATTAAAACTTCTGGTGCTTCAACATTTCGTTGGAGATAGTTTGCGAGTACATGGTTTATCCGGAGATTTGGTATGGCTACGCATGCAGAAATTTAACTGCAGTGGCATTCATCTCAGTGGACTTTCACTAGGAGATTTAAGAGTGTTGGAACTTACTGATGTCAACTATGAAGGTTTGCTCTCGTTATCTCGTAGTGAGGTAAATACATTCTTTCTTAGAGCCGATTTTTTGCACACTTAAATTTGGTCATATTCATCAAAATTAACAGATTATTTGTATCACAGCCTCCTCCGCAGCTAGGTGAATTGACGGTTACACTTACAGAAGAGTGTCCAGCTGCAAACTACGGCCAAAGCACTACAAGCACTTTCAGCAGCGGATTTGACAAAAGCTCGAAAAAGTCATCCTTAGAGCGAGCTCAGATGAGTGGATCAGTCTCAGATTCATCCTTGCCCCCAATATTTCAGGCCTGGTTAGAAAAGCTGAAAAGTTTGGTGAAGATAGTTTTGAAAAATATCAAAGGCATGCCGTCACTCCCAATTAAATTTGAGGAATCAAGAAACCTTAGACATGTAGATCTATCTGGCTGCAGTGATCTAGAAGAGTTGCCGCATTCCTTTACTGAATTATTGCAACTTCAATATTTAGCATTGAGAGATTGTAACAAGCTTCTTCTCCGGGATTTGGGCAAAATCTCGACGCTGGAGTACCTTGATTTTGGAGGTTGTTATTCGTTAAAGCAGTTGCCGAGGGGAACCATTGCTCAGAGATCATTAAAGTACTTAAATTTACTGAATACTGGAATTGAACAGTTGCCTGAAAATCTTGAACAGCTCAAAAATCTAGAGCAGCTATATATAGGGAGCCATGTGCTGAGGAGTTTACCGTCTTCTTTGAATAATTTGCGGGAGTTAACAGACTTGATTCTGTGGGAATGCTTAAATCTCTGTGATATCAGCAAATCTGTTGAACAGTTAAGCCATCTGGAAAGGTTAAGCATACGTAACTCTGGAGTGAGTACGTTTCCGGATCCTATTGTATGTGCGAATATCAAGGTTCTGGATGTACAGTATTGTCCTACAAAGAATGAGGAGCTCAAAATAAATGCAGGTAAGATGCCATTGAATAATTTTCAGATCCAGGGAAGTGTTGATCACAGGGAGCTGGCCCTGAAAGTTGACCATGACAATCGTGTAAGTAGTAGTTTAACAATTTTAATGATCAAACACTGCTTCATGTCTAAGATATGCATTTCAACGGACATGGGTCTTTTCCCCAATCTTGAAATGGTTGATCTGTCCAACAGTCAACGTTTGACAGCAATTGAAGGCTTACCAGGGAATTTGATAAGACTGAACCTGATGAATTGTCCAGCATTGAAAACACTGACATGTCTTTCCAAGCTGGCAAGTCTTAAATATCTGAATATAAGTGGATGTGACGGAGTAGAAACGCTGAATGTGAAAAGTTTGGTCTCTGTGGAAGTAATAAAAGCCGAAGAGTGTTGGAAGCTGCATAGCATTGAGGGATTGGGGGAATTGCAAAAGTTATCTCATTTTCAGATATCAACTGACAATCTTGTCTGGAGAGGCATTCTGGTGAGTAGGCAAAAAAAATCGACCTGTTTCTCTTCTATATTTGAAAAAGATCATGGTATAATAAATCTCCAAAAAAGTTTATCTCATATTCGATTGTAACACTGAAACGTTTGAAATGTATGCAGACATTTTATTCCAGTATTTCATCTGCCATCATTTCTGGAAAAACCGGCGACAACAGGGACGTTGATAGAATGGTAGGTCCCGATCACTTTGAATCCATATTTTAAATTTTATCAGGGGTTGTAGTGCCCACACTTTATAGACACAAATACAACAGTAAAATACGAGGATATTTTTTTTTTGACTTACAATGCTTACTACACACAACACAACATGGGCTTCAAGTACAAAACCCGACTCGCATACGACAATCACAAAAATCATTGACTCACATAGAAACATGCAGACGACATCGGCATGTCGATGCCACACTTTTCCCCAACGAACGAATACTAGCAATAACACGACCACAATAAAAAGAGACTTAAGGATTGACAACCCACAACACAACATTACCATGGTTACATCTAAAGTACGTAAAACATCCTACATGTTCTGAAAATTCGTCTCACATTTCACTTATTGTTCGACCAGTTAATTTTTTCGCTTTACCCTTATGACAAATCTTCATAACTTACATAAGTATTTTCCATATTCCAAATTTCATACAAAATTCTAACTCTCTCATTCATGTTAAGATTGTGCTTCCCAAAACGCTTATTCAATGTTTAGAGTTTAACTTTGTTACACAAGTAAACCTAACGTGATGTCAAGATGAAATCTTGGGATTAAGGAAGACAGATTTGAAATAGCTTTTTTTCTCTAAGAACATCCATCAATCACGGAATAGTTATTTCGCTACCCTAGTTAATAAAGTTCAATAACTTATAGACTTCCTTTTATATTTATATATCTTTTGTTTGCTCGAAGTTTGGTCACACCAAGATAATTTATATTCTTTGCAATGCATGAAAAAGTTTAATTAAGTTATAAGGACTCTAAGATTGACCTTAATCCTAATCTCAAATCTCGTGTGCGACATCATATGATATGCTCTTATATCGCACTAAGGTCTCGTTCTTAGCATCGTCTTAAAACAAAAGAGTTACGACAACACTTGTCTGACATCTTAAGGAAGTACAAGGCTAGGAGCATTAAAACTACACATAATCACAAGTGATCTATGTTCACGAAGATCCCATATCCTTGCATTACATGTTTCCGCATAAGAAATGTTCTTTATTCCTTAATGCCATAGAATGACATAACAAGGGATTATGAGACAAAAATTCAGTTTCTAAGGTTCTCTAAAAACAACATCTTTCAACACAACTTCGTATGCAAGGAGTTAGATTATGGTTTTCTAACCACAAGTGAACATCCTAGTCAATTAGGGTTTAGTCCCATTCCAATTTTTCACTTAGGGCTTTACGCTCTCTTATAGATTAGATTAAGGTTTCAAACATATTCACCCTATAAACCCTCCGTAAGAGATTAAAGCACTCTATTGTCACTAGCCAAAGATGGCACCTATAGCTAAGAGGATCTATTCATAAGCAAAATTTTAAGTGATAGAACCACTATTTCACTAGCTCCATGATGTCATCTGGATCTCACAAGAAATTCGTTCGATGCAGAAGATTTATTTGACTGTGTTGCTCCTATATGTCTAGTTTATGTCGATGTCACGAAACGTACCTACTAAGACGATAAACCCCTTTTCTTGGGATCTTATTTGCCTAAACCAAGATGCTCCATCGGGTGTAAAGGTTAAGTTCGTTCTACTGATTTAAATTTCTTATAAGGTAAAAAGGATCACAATTATTTACATGTGTTTAAACGTTTTTAGGGTGATTTGACAACCCTACGAGGTCCCGCAGCTTTCTATTTTTACATTTTCTCACTCGCTGCAAAACGTTCAAAACGGGCTCGGAGGCTAAGAAACTGCTTCCAAATGTTATCTTTCGATGAGCACTCACACCACGATTAACTTTCTACATGTCCCCAAATATACCAAGAATTCATAGCAATTGACGGAATTGAAAAAGAGCACACGGTTTGCGTTTGGCGGCTAGTTTTCCAGGGCCACTGATCGTAGTTCACCCAGTTGTAAAATGACAAAAGTTAGCTCGAGCGCCCAGAAAATCGCATCCATAACTGACGTTCGATGGAGAAGCACGCAACGAGACATCTCCTACTAGTTCCCCTACATAAAGAGAATTCATCAAAGTCAACGGAACTGAGAACTAGAAAATCATGTTCAAACGACGACAAGTTTTCTGGAGCAACAAGACGAAATTGGACCAGTTTGACTTCGTCAAACTGCGACCGGAGGCCTACAAAACGGCTTCGCCAAACTATCCCGAAAGGTGCTCTTTCCTATACTGAATGTTCCATGCATTTGTCTAGTATAAACGCTAGATGTTTGCGAAAACGGAACGTGATTTCTCTTTCCGAGTTTCAAATGGTTGGTCTAAAACGAAACCAACTTTATAGTTTTAACAACTCTCTATTGTTGTAAACCGGTGTAGCAGGCTCCTAGAAGAGCATCAAAAGGATGTCATATGATCGTTTTGGGTCAAACCAAAAATCCAGACGACTCCTCGTATACCAAGGTATGCGAATGAAACTTCACATCTCGTTTCCAGAGTTGCGAAGGGTACTTAGTGAGTCTCCGAAAATGCAAAATTTAAGTATTTTAAGCAGGAAGAAAGTCAACTTATTCAATGGAGAGTCAAATTTGTCTGGTCAATAAAACGATATTGGAACGATCAAAAGGGTAAGAGTTTTCTAAATCATCTTGAAGTGAGGGTAATAGTTCATGTTTTAAAGTAGACGAGTTATAATGACGTCATGAGTTACGACACGACAATTTATTGTTTTGCAACGAGTTGAAGGGACATTTAACTGTATTAAAAGTACTAATGATTTAAAATTCTATTTAATTGCAAAAGAGAACTAAAACACGAGAATTATGAGAGGTAAGGGAAGAAGAACCATGCCTGGAGAACGAAGTCGGTCGAAGCCGCAGGCTTCGGTTCAGCATCTTGCTTGGGCACTTCGTCAACCAGTTCACGAGCATCCTCAGCTCCACCGCGTCACACCAACTTCCCGATCACTTGAAGTTTTCCAACAGAGAAGTAGTTGCTTGTGCGTTTCTAAAACCTTTTGAACAGATCCATTAAGTGCATAACTTGCAATCTTGGCATTCCATGAGGCAACATTTCTTTGAGGCGTTTTGTCAGGCAGTTGACATTTTTGTATACATATCCGCCATAACACCTGCAACTACAGCATCTACCAAATGTCCCTGTCCTGACTAAAGCCCTTGAGACCACATTTTTATTTCACTAGAACCAAGCAAATACATCCTCACAACCGACACAGGTTGCTGCAAGCACCAAGCAAACACCTTCACACAGCCACCACTAGTTTATTGTCATGCTGATGAAAAGGTTTAGAGCTTCCTCAAGATAGCTGGGCCCGGCCACGAATGGCCATTCACACCCACAAGAGTATATTATTATTATTATTATTTTATCTTGCCTTGATAAAATCAAAGGCGCCCATGTCTTGTTCCAAGGCTTCCCATTTTGGCACATGCATGAAGGATGCTGAGTGTGTTGTGGAGTTTGGCTTTAAATCTGCGAACAATATTTGCTTGAAAGTTTTCAAGGCCTTTTCAACAAACTCATTTTTTGCACAGCCTGCAATCATAGCACTCCATAAGACCACATTTCTTAGAGGAATTCTAACAAACAGTTCACAAGCCCTGAAAACACTTCCACATTACATTCTAAATATGCCAAAACGCCCACATATGCGTTGAAACCAAGGGTAGACTGGTCAATGTCTCTCATAGCAGACAATAAGAAGAAGACCATGCAACGTGAGAATCAAGAGTAGTTGAAAGCAAATAAGGATTCCCCTCTGGACACATGTTGGAAGAATGAGGCAAAAGTAAACTGATTGGATTAGAAACCTGTATGCAGCATATGCGCACAGCACTAACGTTACCCCATGTGTAGCTGTCCCATTCTTTCCTCTGGGCAAACCCTGCAATCACGTCCCCAAGGTATTTGCAGCTATAACATCTGACAAAAATCCCCTAAATCGTTTATACCTTGCTAGATGACACGCAGGTCTGGGGAAGAAGCTGGTACAGGCCGCCCCGACCATACAAATCCGCCACATGCCAAGTTCTGACCCCGTGGAAGGAGGTGAAGTGGTGTAGGGGCATTATGCCAGGCGTGGGTGTCTCCACAAGGGAAAAAAAACGGCCTCCCTCCTGCCTATTGGTGCGCCAAACAAGTTTGGAGCTTCTCCCCATGGCGGCGGCGCTCCCTCACACTCAGCAAAAGCCAGAAACAAAACAAAAAGAAACCCCCACCCCCTTTTGCCCTAAATCCGCCCCACAAACAAAAATCACGGGCTTTTAATTTCAAACTTATATTTTATTTATTTATTTATTTATTTATTTTTAAAGTTTGGGGCACTGCAGGGGTTATATGATGACGTTTTAAAAAAAAAAATTGTGAAATGTGCAGGTTACATCTGCGCGCAGTTCTCCACATGTTAAGATAAAGGATATCCCTTCCGTGGAACTGAACAAAGGATTTCCTGTCTCAATGTTCATAAAAGATGCGAGATCAGAGGGTGCAATTCTGGTGTGCCTTATTGCAGACATGGGTTCCAAGTTTGAAGTCGCATTAGGTAGTCATACTTACAAAACCTCCAGTATTATGGATAACCAGAACATATATGAGCCAGAAATTATGTGCGGATTAGACGTTTCAGAAGTGTTCAGATGGGAAACGCATGGGGCAGTGGCACACATTTTGATGTGGACAAAAGATTCAGAAGTTTTTAAGGACCTGAAATACTGCAGTGAGGAGGCGTTGTATTGCAAGATCACCCTACTCAATCCACGAGTAAGAACAGAAATTCACAATTTAAGTGGCATCAAGGCAAGCTATTCAAAAGCAAAAGGCAAATCCCTCGACGCAGCAGTCGGACCGTATCCCCTGATTTCTCACGTCCACGTCGACGTGGGCGCCACATCAACATACGGAGTGAAGAAGGGCTGGATTGTGATGACCAAAACTTTAGATCTTTGCAAACAACTTTTGGAAGTTGTGGGAGTAGAGCTCACATGATTTTAGCGGGAAAAGGCACGGTTTACAAAACTTTCCAACAATGTTCATGTAACTTTGTAACAAATTTTGGTGCATTATGTTTCATCAACCTAATCTCGGTTATAATTTTTTTGTTCTTAGATTTGCTTAACTCATCATTATTAGTTTATACTTTCAACCACTTAGAAGTTTGTATCATCTCACTATTGTATTTCGAAAAATTTATGTCTTAAAGTTTAATGTTGCATAAATTATTTTAAAAATATATTTATGTTTATTGGTAGAATTCTTCATTGATTAAAATCAGAAGATATTGACTTCATAAATATATTGTGGGTAAGGGAAAGTTGCACAATGTTAAATGAACTTGTAAAATAGTGGACAATGCTTCGCGGCTTGGGATGAAGACTCTGTGTATGATAAATACAAATAACAGTGGCGACTCTCTATAATATATATAGTTTGTAAAAATATGAGAAAAGATATAGTGTGATTATGTATGGCGTGAGTGTGAGGGTAGAGTAGACTATGTGCAAGGCGAAGTAGAGTGGACTTTGGAAAGTGTATTTTACTCCAAGGTATATATAATTTAAACAATGTATTTGGTTACTGAGATATATAAATAAAGAGGAGTTAGAGTAGAGAAATTATGTGTCTGTGAATTTTGCTTGATTGCTATTACACTGTATATGTTGAATTCATAGACCTTCAAAAAAAATATTTTACATCTATATTCACATTTATGAAAAATATATCATATCCACTTTTTTTACATGTCAACTCTAATTGGGATGGAAGAATATAATTATAAAATAATCACATAATTTATGTCAATATTCAGTGTTTGAGCATAGGTTTTGTTAACTAATCCCCAGGGGCAGACACCCACTATTATTCTAGAAATCTGCATTATCTGAACTAGAAAATTGGTGGGAGGAAAATTGAAAAACTTTTTACAATACGAAGTAAAGAGGATGGAACATACTTACACACAAGTTGTAGATTATTTTTTTAGGGTGGAAGACGAGGAGTTTTAGTTGTCCTTTCCTAACTTATCGTGGCCTTGGACTTTCAGAATAGCCAAAGCAATTGAGTGGTGCATAGTTCAATTATAGGAGTCTATTGAGTGTACTAAAGAAAAGCTTCCATAGCTTGAAGAAGTAGATGAATCTTAAACCCACGTTATTGACTACTATTATGAGACAAAACTTGATTCGTTTATCATTACATGGGAAATCCAAGGTTAGATGAGATTTGGCACAAAGAAAGTTGAGTTTCTAGAAAGGAAAAGAGGAATATTTTTAGCAAGGATCTTGTTCTTCATCCAAATTCTTTCAATAAGAGGGGATAGATAAGGGGAAATGGTCAGTTTATTTAGGGAAAGGCGTCTACATGATGATGGGTGTGAAGAGGGGTGATCCCAAAATATGTCATGTTTAAAAGATGATATAGGTTGATAATTGAGGGGAAATAAATGGGGAAGAAGAAAATAAACATAAATATTAGAAGAGATTGGTGGTATTAGCATTAATTTAATAATTAGGACAAGAAGAAAGGATTAGAGGAAGAGAAAAGTACAATAAGAAAATAGGAAAGAATAATATTATATTATGGGCCAACCGAAAGAAGATAAATTAGAAAGAAGGTACAAAAAATAGAAAAAATGGGAATTAATGAGAAGATTAGATTAATGAAAGAAAATTAAAAATTAAGGGAGAGTATGGAAAAACAAAGAATGGAAAGAGAAGAAAGAATGAGACAGCTTATCCTAAAAAGAGTAAAATGGGGAGGTCAATGAGTTGTGTTCATGCAAACTTAGAAAAAGGGATCATGAGACCGAAAAACTTGGAAGTAGGAGAGATGATGTTAGATTAATTAAACTAGGGGAGAGGACCCTATAAATGTGTATGCACCAAAACATGTACATCTCTTTTCACCATAGGTTGTTGACAAAAGTACCAATACTTCACTTTTTGGTTAATGACACTTTTTAAGAGTCAATGAGAATGTGACACATAGGGCACTTAGTGATTGGTCCCTCTTTCAAATGCTTTATATTAATTTTCTTCATATTAAATCAATTCAAAAACTACTTTTCCCTCCAAATAAACACATGAAACAAAAATGTTGATATGACACGATCATATGCTACACGATGATATAATTTTTTTATGTTGCCGACATACCTACATATATCTACGTGCCCCTAAAGTTAGGTGCACGATTATAGGGTCCTCTCCCCTATTACATCGTTTATTTTACGAGTAGGAGTAGGTTATGTTGACTGAGTGATGGCAGTTTTCTCTCAACATGTGGCAGGTTATACATTGTTCTCTCTTTAATTGTTTCTCCTTAGAAACCGTCTATCCTTATGTATAAATTGATGAGCTTCCATTGTATATTTCAATCAATCAATATTAAACTTTCTCTTCTAAAGTATCATTGATATTAAAGCGCTTATCTCCCTTGGGGTTTGTTGTCTTTTGGTTGTTTTGTCATTGGCGTGAGCAACCTATTTAAACGTGAAGGATCCATCTCAGCAAGATTACATGGAAATCAAAACGTGGTGTAAACAAGCAGTTTTACAGACCTGTTTGGCGAGGAGCATTGACATCGTGTAGTTCATTGACATGGCACGACTTGTCTTGAAAACAGACCTGCTATTTGAAGATTTCAGCAATGTGGAGACCTCCATTTGCTCGGTAATTCAAAGAAGTTTACACAGTGAAGGAGACAACATGTTTGGCGTAAGCGCATTTTGTGAAAATGTGCCTGTTTTTGGCATAGCCAAGTTATCCAAAACATTTTGTTTTATTTTGTCATGTTTTGTTTTTTGCCCAAATCTACGTGGCGTGTTCTTTTGCAAAAGGATGTTGCTGAAAAATGTGGAGCAAGGTAGTGTGGCGGTGAATATTAAAGACAACTCATCGTGAACCCGTGATCACATTTCCTTTTGTATTGAGTAAAACAAAAGCAATGCCAACCCCCAAATTGTTTCTATCTAATGTTCAAATCTTGAAAGGGCCTAATTATGATGTCTGAAAGATGAAGATGCACACCATTTTCCAGTTTGAGAAGCTTTGGGAACTCATAACTGGAAAATCTATTTTTCCCACCGATGTAGATGAGCAAACAAGGTATGAAAAAGTCGATGCAAAAGCCTTGATGTTGATCACTCTCAACATCTCCGATGAGGTGCAACCACACATACGGGATGTAATGACATAAAAGGTAGGCTTGGATGCTCTCTCCACCATCTATGAAGCAGAAGTTGTTTGAAAAAGATCCTCCATCATCCAATCAAATATTTATACATTGAGTATGAAAGAAGGTGAGAAAGTAGAGGAATTCTTGCGTCATGTGAGGTATAACTACGAGCATAAGCTTGTAGTGCAATCAGAAGAAAAGTGGAAGATAAGTTGTTTGTCCCACTCACATGTGAGATCTCTTCCTTCCCAGTTCAGGACATTCATTACCACGTTGAGCATCACAAAACAAGAGGTGACCTTTTCCAAACTGGTGAACTTTCTATAGCATGAAGAAGCCATCTAGATAGTGCACGAAGAGTTTAAAGACAAGGCACTGATCTCGAAAAGCAGAACAAAGAGTCACAAGAACTTTGCAAGGACAACAAGAGAAGCAGTCACAAAAGCCAAAATAAGCAACCACAGAAGAAGAAGTCTCAAAAAGTGAATCGATGGTGTCACATTTGCACCATGAATACACACAACACTAGTGAATAATGTTGGTATAATGGCCTCACACAAAATTGTAATTCTAGATAAGAAAGCACACTATTCGATATGGTGATTCATAAAATCCAAGTTGGCATCCTCGCCAAAAGAAGCAGAAAGGATATGTCACAGCCTCTAGATGATGAATCAAATGAGGAAGTACCAGAATCGGAAAATTGTGGTGTACATGAAGACGATGTTGTTCTAGTCTCCCAAACATCACATCCATCGTAGAATGTTTTCTTGATTGAATCTGGCACTAACAAGCACATGATGGGTGATAAGAATTTTTTGATTCATTGACTGATCGACCCACTATAGATCGGGTTTGAATTGCAGAAAATAAGGAGTATGTTGTAGAAGGAATAGGCAATGTCACCATTCCTCTTAGGATGATAAATCTATACCTCTCATGAAGGTGCTTTATGTTCTGGGATTTACCACAAATCTCTGTTTGTCTCTAGCTATTGAATCATAAGCTCAAAGTGGATTTCATGGTCCAAAAAGGCATCAAATCATGTTTGATCCTCACAAGAAGGTATGATACTTGCTAGATATTTTTGTAGGATCATTTATTTGCATTAGATGTAGTTTCATCCTCTGTAGTTTCCTTATCTGCTTCCATGGTGGAGTCTACTACCACTTTGGCATTATCAATATGGGCACCTTTCTACTGGATCCCTCTATCAGCTCAATTCTAAGGAATATGGTATGAGGACTTCCTCCACTCTCCCATTCATTACCTCTTTGTTCTAGATGTCTACATGCGAAAACAACATCAGGATCCATTCGAGTTGAGTACCTTCCATGCCAAGAACTGTCTTGAGGTTGTGCATACTGATTTGTGCGGACCCTTACCTACTTATTTTTCAGGGATTTCAGTACTTCAAGTTGTTGATTGATGACTATTCCCGCAAGACATGGGTGTTCTTTCTCAAAAAGAAGAGTGAATCATTTACAAATTTTTGGATCTTTTATAAGCGAGTTGTTCAGCAAACCTGACAGCCCCTTCTTATCCTCCTATCAAATCGAGGGGGGAATTCACATCAAATAAATTCTTGGCATTCTTGAAGGAGCATGACATCACAAAACACTTGATGACTTCCCCCTATACTCCCCAACAAAATGAATTGTAAAATGTCATAATCAAACTATCATGGAGATGGCTCGTTACATGCTTTCCACTATGAAGTTGGAGAATAGATTTTGGGTAGAAGTAGTTTAGACAACTGTATATCTTTTGAACCGGGCACCTAAAAAGATCTTACATGACAAGACAACAGAATAGGTATGGAGTAATCATAAGCCTTTGATCTCCCATTTGAGAGTGTTTTATTATACAACATATATGCATGTCCCTAGCTAAGAAGAGGAAGAATATCAATGAAAGACACTCCAGTGTATATTTTTGGGGTACAATATCTACCTTAAAGGCATATTGTCTCATGGATCCTGAGACAAAGAATATATATGAGAGTTAGAGATGTGGTTTGTGATGATTCATCATTTGACTCATTTCCACACAAAGAAGAGTCAGTACAATGACCTCCTCTCATAGATTTCTCTCAAATTTAGATGATGAGCATAAGGATTTTTCATAGCAGAAAAAATAGTTGTAAGGGGAATTATTTGTTGGTATTGGAAATTTGGAAAATAATTCTTCACATTAGTAATAACGTCAATGTCCGAAGTGGGTCCAAAGAACCATCATGGACTCCCACCTAAAATCTCTTCTAGATACTTCATCAAGGATTCAGAATGAGAAGAAATGTGATGAAATGAGGTAAATATTACACTCATGAGTTCAGCGGTTTATAGCACCAAACCTAATACAGTTCGTGAGGCAATCATTCAGCAAAAGTGGAAGAAGGCTATGGATGTAGAATATAACTCCTTGATTATAAATAAACATGGGAACTTTTTGATCTACATACAGGAAAGAAATCCATTGGATACAATGGATTTTCAAAACAAAATACAGGGTAGAAGGATCTATCGACAAGTATAAAGCATGACTAGTTGTAAAGGGATATGCTCAAGAAGAAGGAATTGACTATGAGGATACCTTTACACACACTGCGAATATCAAAACCATCGGAGTTCTCTGTGCACTGAAAACACAAAAAGGATGGAAACTTCAGCGGATGGATGTACAAAGTGATTTCTTGAATGGTGATCTCAAAGAAGAAGTACATGACCCATACAGAGGGAATTGTCAACGAGCAACACCCTAAAAAGGCATGTCTTCTAATTAAGTATCTTTATGGACTTAAATAAGCACCAAAGGCATGGTACATTAAAATAGATGATCACCTATTGTAGCATGGATTCATCATATCACCTCTGATTCAAATATTTATATACACAAAATATAGGAACATAGATTTTCATTTTTTTTGTATTTGGATAATCGTGTGATCAAAGGGAGTTTAGAAAATCTTGTCGAAGATGTTAAGAATGATTTGAATAATCCTTCAACGTGACAAATTTGGGGTTACTTCATTATTATCTTAGATTAGAGATATGGCAGAAGAAGAGTCATATTTTTATCTCCCAGATGAAATACACCAAGAAACTCTTGGAAAAGTATGTGATACCATAATTGTAAACCTATGTCCACTCCAATGGAGAAAGGTTTGCAATTTATAGATTCTAGGATTCACCTCAAGTAGATGGTACTCACTAACAGATAGCTTGTTGGGAGTCTCATTTACTTGACTTATACTAGACCAGACCTTTGCTTTGATGTGAGTTATTTTTCCAGATTCATGCAGGATCCAAAGAAATGTCATTGGGTAGCAGTGAAACATGTTTTGAGATATGTCGTAAGGTATAGTTGATTATGGTTTGGAATATTAAAAGAACTCTCAGTTCTTCTTATAGGGATATAAAGACTCTGCACTATGTTGGATCTGTTGATGACAGGAAATCAACTACAGGTTATATTTTTCATCTTGGATCTAGACCTATCTCATGGATTAACAAGAAGCAGATTGTTGTTTTTATCTCTTCCACTAAGGCATACTATCACACTACACAAGGAATTATGTGCTAAGTGGATTCGTTACATTTTATGTTCTACATTATATAGGAATTTATGAAGAAAATACACCCATCCATTCATTGATTGCGACAATCAAGGTGTGTTGAAGCTTGTGAAGAATCTAGTTTTCCATGAAAGAACAAATCACATTATGGTCTATTATCATTACATTCGAGAACAAGTCTTGAATCACCACATCCAACTCCAGTACTACTCAACATATTCTAAGATTGCAGATATACTCGCCAAGTCTCTTGGTAAGATGAAGTTTGAACTGTTCCAGGGGTACATTTGTAAAAACAATGTAATAAGGGAGGAATGTTATATTAATTAAACTATTACATTGTTTGTTTTACTAGTCAATTATAATGACCAAGTGGTGGCGGTTTTCTCTCGACAGGTGGTAGGTTATACACGGTTCTCTCTATAACTATTTCTCCCTAGAACCGTCTCTCCTTATATATAAACTTATGAGCTTGCATTGTATATTTCAATCAATCAATGTAAAACCTGCTCTTCTAAAGTATCAGATGTGACATCCAAAGAAATAAAAGAAATCAGTCATAATTCACTGGGATGATACTCGGCAACACACTTTGAGCTCCTCACCAAAACATTAATGGAAATAACCCTAAAGTAGAAACCATAGTTATTAATAATATGCGGATACATGAAACATCAATATCTCATTAGAGTGTGTTGGCATATATGTCTAGGATTTGAAATAGAATGGTAGAATCATCAACTAGAAAACTTGAGACCTCAGGAAAGGAAGACTAAGAGGATCATTTGTGCCTATGTAGACTCAGTTTAACAAAAAATGAGAGACGGATAGAGGACAAGTAGAAGAAATTAGATAATTAGTAAGGAATAAAAAAGTAAAATAATAAATATATATGACATGAGAAATCATTAGAAAATGTGGTGACTCGCGAGGCAAAGGAAGCGAAGTATGGAAGAATAGGAAAGGATAGTAGTGAAGTAGAAATGATAGATAAGATCATCAAAGAGATGAAAGAAAATGAAAGAAAAAAGATGTGATGAGAGAGGAGTAAGAAATTAAGAATATATAAATTATTCACGAGATAAAAAAAATTGAAGGTAGGAAGTTATTCTTGTGAAGAATAAAATAGTAGTACAGATAATGAGGAGATAGGAAACAACATATCTCCCCTAAATCGCAAGATACCATTCGAGGAAATGAAAGTCTCAGACAAAATGTCTTCATCCATGCCATTATAAAAAATGAAGGAGACTATGTTTGGAAAAGTAGATATAGGAGAAGAGTTAAAACATAGAACTTACAAAAATCAAAGATATAACAGAAAAATAATAGTAGTAGAATGATTTAATGGGATAATATGGAAGAAATATTTTGAGAGAGAATTTAAAGAGATCATGGAAGAAATAGATTCTATTACAGACCAATTAGAATAGAGAATGAAAGAAAGAAGAAAAATCTCGTGGTAGTGAAATAGATCACAAGTAATGCAAAGTTAGTGCAAAAAAACATATAAAAAATGACCCAAAAACCAAAGTTTCGTTTGCTTGGAAGAAAATGTTAAAGACATGGGGGATCATCTATTCCTTTCATATTCATATTGGAGATGTAATAACATTACATATTCACAGGTGAAATTGTTTCACTTCATAGAAATTTTGAGGGACAATACTTTGAAATGGTATATGAAGATTAGCCAAACACATATTAAGGCATGGGATTAAATACAAAATATTTTAAAGTATATTTCCATTATTCTCATACACCCATAGAAATTTAAAGTAAAATGAGGGAATCAATAAAAAGGAGAGAAATATAAATACTTTGATCAAATATTCAAAAGAGTAGTTAGAAAATTGAATGATCCATTGATAGAAAAAATCAAGAATTGAATGGTCTATTGTGGGATTTTACCCACATTTAAGATCATATACAAATGGACAATAGTTTGCAACATTGTTGGATGCCTTAGAAATGGATAATAAACTAGAAGCAAAACCATGGAGACACTATGGAGATGAGAGGGGGAAATTACAGTAAAGAAAAATATATAAAAATGTACAATAGGAGTTGGCTCGATTGAGACCGAGGAAGGAAATTAAGATGAAAACTAATGTAAAGACTAATTATCCATAAAAAAGTGTGAGTAGGAATAATACATGGTGTATTGTTTGCTATGATGAAGGACATATTCAAATAGAGTGTCCATACATAAAAGGACCAAGAAGGGCGGAAGATCTAAGTGCCCAACCCATTGGAATGACGCCACCTCAACAAGAACCTATAAAAATATTGTTTATGCTGTAACATTTATAGATTGTGGGATGAAAAATATTCACCATATATGTCGATTAATAGAGGTGGTTTATCCTATAGATAAACTGATGTGTTGGACTAAATTTTCTCTTTCCTGTTCAGATTAGTGAACTAGATACTAAAGAGATTTAAGGTACCTTGGAGTGAGATGGTGACAAATGGACAGGCGCAAAGTAGATTTCTCGCTAGAAACTTGATGGACCTGCACAACAAAGCTACTAGGAGGAAAATAAATTAGATGGTAGATGAGGGGGTTTCCTGACAAAGTCATTTCCAAGAAGTGTGAACTTCCTTATGCGGATGTCACCCTCGTATTTGATAAAAGAGAATAAAGTAAATGATAAAGGACTAAATAACATGTACAATACGAACTTAAACAGAATATGAAAATAACAGAACTAAAAGGAAAGCACAAAACTGGTCTAGATTAACACAAAATGAAATATACCTGGTGTGTTCAATGAAAAGTTGCAAAAGCCATGGATTTGGGGTAAGAATCTCTAAAGAAACCCCAAAGGCTTTTAACAATTTGATCAATAGACCATCTGATAAGAAATGAGCAAGGGTTTCTTCTTTGCATACATTAATTTGAAGTAAACAAGCAAACTAAGCAAATGAAACTAACCACTATTCTTTGAAATCTTTAAATAATGAACCTAAGAGGATCTAAGCATTCAGTTATTTGTTCTAAGAGAAAGAGATCTCCCCATTAATGGCTTCAAGGCCAATGGTTTTTTCCTTTTACTCAATATATTTTGCTATAAAATACGAAAGAAAATGCTATTAGATCAATGGAAGAAAATGAAATACAATCTAAATCCTAAAAAAAATACTATAATTTGTGCTAGGAAGAAGAGAGAATTCTTAGAAACTGAGGGAGGGGGTCTAGCCCTATTTATATTTTTTCCATTTGGGAAAATGGGAGATTTGGGTGCATGTGGGATAAAAGCTAAAGTCCAAAAAGAACTTTTAGCAAGTCAAAGTGAGGTTTGAATGTGTTTTGAAGAGATGACCATGGTTAAGACTAGATAACCATGTTTGAAGGGTAATTAATCTCTAGTTAGAGAGGAATTATTTTTATAAAGGGCTTATGAAAGAATTAATCAATCCAACGAAGAGGATTGATACTTCTAGAGAGTTAATAGAAGCTACTAAAGGGGGTAACGAAGAGAATATAAGCCGAGAACGAGGTTATTATAACCTAATTAATTAGTTTACAAGAGGAAAACATGACCAACATGAGTCTCGTAAGAGGGGAGTTAGATAGATCTAACTGATGAAGTGTCATCAATTTTAAAGGGAATTAGGAGTGCAAATTAGTAGTGCATTGGTCAAACTATAGGTGTCTAAATTTTCCCGTCTTTGGGGTGACGTAAGCCACATCACTTCAAATAAAGTAGAAAAATGTAAATGAGTAGAAATTTTTTAAAGGGGTATAAGAAAAATTAATAGGATGAAGGATGAAGGATGTCCCCTTAAGTGTTGTTGCGGTGATGAAGAAACTTGATCGGTACGATTGAAAAAGATAACAATAGAAAGAAAAGTGTCCCATAGAAAATGAGAAACAAGAAGAAAGAGGGATATTAAGCTATCCAAAAATCAATTGCCATCAATATATGTTCATCATAATGCTTAGAATCCTCCTCATCGATCCTTATTAAAATATGAGTATGTGACGAAAGAGTAAAATGACATGAAAATCTAAGGTACAAACAATCGTCTTGTGCTAAAAAAGGACCAAATCCATGCAACATACACGAAAGCAATGTAATAAGAGAAATAAACAATATCTCCTAACAGAGAAATAAGTACAATCACATAAACTTAAACCAACAATGTTTAAGAAAGGTGCACAAATATTTTTTTATCAAGATGTAGTCCCAAATGTTCTGATAAAAAACAAGGGTAAAGAATGATGCCTGAAGCAAGGTGTATAATGCAAAGGAAAAGATGGAGGAAACTTGGGTCCAGTGAAAAAGTAATGTGCACGATGAAAACAGTACCAAACAACTAATAGTGCCCCAGAGTAAGAAACATAACTTGTGTAGGTGATTGAAAATTTAAATGATTCGTGATTCCTTGTTTCAAAACATTTGAAAATGTGAGAAATATATGGGATGAGTGCCATACGACAGACACAAATTTCAGTCATATAGATTAACGGTTTACCAATTTTAAGATGTTTTAAGGTATTTCAATGTTTTTGATTTTTTAAAAATGGTTTTATAATTTCTTATTTTAGACTATTGATCAGTCAGAAAATTTTTAAAAGATCAAAGATCTTCTAAAATTATACGCTAGGGAGATAGTGGGAAGGTGAGGTTGTTAGAGAGCCAGATTATATTCCCACAAGAAGAAAGACAGGTTGGGGATAATTTATTTAAAATAAATTAATAAATAATTATCATGACAGGGGAAAGTAGATGAAAATTAGAGGGAAAAGGCAGGAAAAGGTTCCTAAAATGTTCATAAATTACCTCTGTGCTATGGAGAAGTAATCGTAGGGTGGTGCGAAGTGCCTTAGCGTGTGAAAATTAGTACAAATAATTATTTTAATACAACATTAATTATCACAGCGGATAGAAGAAGGTTAGAATGATCATGGTAGATAAAACATACCCCAGGGACATTGTGACAGGTTAATATACCCACCCAAGGTCATTAAATCAATAACAACCAATTCATTTCTACCAGAGTTCTTGCGAATTTTTATCGCGAGCGAGAGCCTTGGAGTGAGATGGTGAGAATACCGAGCAGGAGGAGACATGTAGATCACATCCAAGAGTTCATGTGGGACCCAACAAATGGACCCTATGTGAGTGGCCTATACCTTATAGTTAATTATGCATTTAATGCATTTTTTTAGGGTTTTGCTAGGGTAGTTAGGGTTGAATTTGAGACATGTGCATGGGCGTATGCATCAGTTTGATTGGTACACACATGTGTCTACATAAAAAATGGACAGGTACATATACATGCATCGATCGAAAGTTAACTAGCGGACACATGTGCACGCGTTGAACCAGGAGTCGTAGGTGTTAGGGGGAAGCATCCACGTCGAGCAAGGAAAGACGTTAGCACACACATGGGCATGTGCCAAGGCAAGGACATAGGTAACATACTGGGTGGGGATGTGTTATGTGTGGCCCTTGGTGATGGACAAAATAGAGGGTGGGGATGTGTTATGTATGTGTTGGTAAGGGCACGTATGCACTTAAAAATGGTGCGTAGGTGCCAAATAGAGGCATGTAGGCGCTAGAAGATGAAGGGAGAAAAACAACTTGCTAGTACACATAGCTAAGTATAGAAGATTATAAAATAGATTAGTTTAGAAGAAAAGAGTAATTAGTAAGTTAGATGATTGAAAGAAGCATTTTTCCTTAGAAAAATAGATAGAAGTAAGTGCCTGATACAATGTGTACTTGATTTTGAAGCGTATACTACCCATTCTCTATACTCATGAGTGCTATGGTCGGCTAAGTAGTGATCAAAGAGGCCCAATTCGACGATGATGATAGAGTGACCTATGGACAACCAACAACTAATAGCAATTATGGGATTGACTTGTTCATGTGGGCTAAGATTGCCACATATTTACATTATGATCATGGCCTTTTGATCAGCTAATAATAGAGCGATGGCACAGCGAGAGTCACTCATTGTTGTCTAGGTTTCCCAGACCACGTTGTGAGAATGTCACTATTACTCTAGAGAATGTGTGGCACATGTATGTGGTTTTCTGTGTATTCAAGTTCCAAATCATCTAGTATATGAGCTCCTAGGCTGATATTCTGAAAGCGATATATTGAACAAAGAATTTGTTTGGCATCCTGATGTGGGAATATACCAGAATGCCACGTCAGTATGACCATCAGGTTATCATGATGTATTGATGATCCAAATCTAGACTAGGAGTATACAAAGGTAATGTACTTCATTCAGATATAAGAGAAAATGAGCCACATCACAGTACAACAAAGGCGTCTCTAGTAGGATCCCTCGACCTAGCGAAGGAATTCATATCTAGAAAGTGGGAGGATTACCCGTCCTCCTGTGAAGAGTAACGTGTGTCTAAGAAAATCTTCCTTGAGCATGCCAAAAACTAGTTTTCACTCAAATACCTGCCCACCATGTGACACAATTGCGTGGTTTTCACATGTGGACAACCTGTTTTTTCTATACTATTTTCTCATTTTTTCATTTTTTTCTTGTTTTTTCTTTGTTTTTCCATTTTTTTAGTTCTTATCTGATATTCTCATCATGCTTAAGTGTAGAACCACTTGAGGTGCATGAAATTCATAGGTTCTGGAATCTCTTCACAATCTGAATATGCAAGTTTATAGGCTCCTGATCCATATTTTGCAATTACTACATAAGGACCTAACTAGTTAGCCTAAAACTTTCCTTTCTTTTCTCTATCTTTGATGGTTTTCTTCTGATTTTCTTTGAGAACCAGATCTCCTACATCAAATTCCTGATGAATGATGTGTTTGTTATATCCTCTAGAACACTCTGTCCTGATAATTTTAGGTGATTGATAACTCTAATACGCTTTTCATCTAATAGTTCTAATTCTGCCAGGTGAGCAACTCTGTAGTCCTCATCTTTATCAAGATAGTCTCTGAGAGATATTCTTAGGGAAGGAAGCTCCAATTTCAGAGGTATGATGGCTTCAGTGTCATAAACAAGTGAATATGGGGTCGTACCAATAGGAGTGCGGATGGAAGTATGATAGGTCCAAAGGTTGGGATGTATCTATAGGTGCCAATTACGACCAATTTTACTAACCATTTTCTCCATAATCCATACAAGGGTTTTATTAGTGGCTTCTGCTTGTCCATTACCTTGGAGGGTAATAGGGGTAGACCACTTGAGTTGGATATGGAAGCATTGACACAAGGTTTTAACCATTTTGTTTTAAAAGGATTTACCATTATCAGTGTCAATGGCTGAAGGGATCCTGTAATGACATATGAGGTGGTTCATGATGAATTTTGAAATCTGTGCACCTGTGACATAGGTAAGAGGGATAACCTCTACACATTTGGTAAAATATTTGGTAGCAGTGATGATGTGAGTATGACAATCTGAAGAAGAAGGATGGAGATTCCCTATGAGATCCAGGTCCCATTTAGAGAATGACCAAGGTGTTGCAATAGGTTGTAAGGCCTATGCTAGACATGTATTAAGTTTCCATATTTTTGGCATAGTTCACACTTCTTTACAAAGTTGCAACAATCTGATTCCATGGTAGGCCAATAATAGCCTACCCTTAATAGATTTTTAGCTAATACTATGCTGCTAGTATGCACTCCAAAAATACCACCATGTACTTCTTTAATAGCGTGGATAGAATCAGCAACATCCAAACAAAGAAGCATATTCCCATCATAGCCATGAAGATAAAGGGTGCCTCCTAGGAGGGTGTAACAGGCTATACAACAGATTAGGGATTTCTTTTTAGAATGGGTGATGTCTAGTGGAAAATTTCCATCTTGTAGGTATCGAAAGATTGGATCATACCAAGGGGATAAAGGACCAACAACTTCACATGCTAAACATGACTCTGGCATATCATATGTTGGCACTTGTAAATGTTCCACGAAGAAAGGTATCTTAATTTCCTTTAGGTGGAATGCATAAGAGAGACCCAATAGTAGCCATAGCATCTGCGGATCTATTATGTGACCTTGGTTTTTCTCAAATATGACCTGTGTGAAATATTCCTTCAAAGTTTCAACCATCTTTTTATACGGAATAAGCTTCTAATATTTAACCTTGTACTCATCATTAACCTGTTTTATGATAAGTTGAGAGTCCCCAATGACTCACAGTTGTCTGATGTTCCATGTAATAGCTAGCTTGAGGCCAACGATGAGTGCCTTCGTACTCTACAATGTTATTTGTGCATGGGAATCCCAACCAGAATGCTCGTGGTATGACATCGCCTGTTGGAGTGATGAGGACCACTCCTGCTCCAGATCCATGGAAGGTAAAAGATCCATCAAAATGGACCTACCATTCTATGGATTCTTCAATATACATCATAGATGCATCTGGTAAATCTAAGCACAAAGGTTCCATTCCTAGGAGAGGAGCTTTTTCCAACTGATCAGCTAGTACCTATCCTTTTAAAGACTTCTGATTTACAAACTCAATATCAAATTCACTCAGGAGAATGATCCAATTAGCCATTCAGGCCTATGAGGGAAGGTTTGGATAAAAGGTACTTGAGAGGGTCAACTTTGGATATGAGTTTGGTTTTATTATTCAGGAGATAATGGCAAAGCTTTTGGAATGTGAAGACAATAGCCAAACAGGCCTTTTCTATTTGGGGATAATTCAACTCATATGCGATCAAGGTGTGGCTGAGATAGTAAAATACTCTCTCTTTATGGTCTAAGTTGTATTGGGCAAGAAATGCACCAATAGCAAACTAGGTAGTGGAAATGTATAAGAGGAGAGGTTCACCTGGGGTAGGTGGCATGAGTACAGGTGGGCTGGACAAGTACTGTTTGAGTAGCACAAAGGCCTTCTGACAGTCAGGTCCCTAATTGAATGTGACATTTTTCTTGAGAAAATGGGTAAAGGGGTGGCACTTATCTGCAAGTTGTGAAATAAAGTGATGGATTGCCTGAATTTTTCCTTGTAAACTCCTTAGTTGCTTGAGAGTGGTAGGTGGTGGCATTTCTATGATAGTCGTAACCTTTGCAGGGTCCACTTCAATCCCTCTTTGTGAAACAATGAACCCTAGGAGTTTTCTTGATAAGACACCGAAGACACATTTCTTAGGGTTCAAGCGAACCTTATAGTCTCATAGACGCTAAAAAATATGCCTCAATACTCTAGGGTGTTCTTTTCTACTCATGGATTTTGCTAGGATGTCATCAACATAGTCCTCCATGATGTCACTTATCATATCATGGAAAATAATTGTCATGGCCCGTTTATAAGTAGTCCCAATGCATTCTTGAGCCCGAAGGGCATGAATTTGTAGCAAAATGTTCCCCAAGGGGTGATGAATGTTGTTTTATGTTGATCTCTTCTGCAATTCGTATCTGGTTATAACCTGAAAAGCCATCCATTAAGGACAACATTTCATAACCAGCTGTGGAATCAACTATCATGTCAATGTTAGGTAGGGGAAAATCATCTTTTGGACATGCTTTATTAATGTCACGGAAATAAGTGCAGATCCTTATGCTAATAGGCTTTTTCTGTACTAGGACTATGTTAGACATCCATTCAGAATAATCAATAGGTTTAATAAAATCAACATCTAGTAGCTTCTCCAACTCTTTTTTGGCTAAGAGCGCCACCTTAGGATGCATCTTTCTCAACTTTTTCTTGATTGGTTTGGCATCTGGGTGCACAATAAGGTTGTGCACAACTAGCGGGGTCTAAACCAGGCATATCTACATATGTCCATGCGAATATATCCAGCGTATTATTTTAAGAGCTCTACAAAGGTCTTTTGTTCTTGAGCTGAGAGTGAAGTTCCCAACTTTATTATTCTAGGTTGCTCCTTTGAGCCAATGTTGATGTTGATTATTTCCTCAACCAACATTTTAGAAGCATCTTCCATCCATGTAGGATCAAGGGGAAGAGTAATGTCGACCTCCTATGGTAGTCTCATGATCATCTTAAAATGGATAAATCACTTCATCTTTAGACTCTTTGTTTTGTTTATCTATGAGTTTATCAAAGAGTTTATCACTATGAGATTTTTGTTTATCCTTTTTGCCAGGTTTCTCAGAAGTGGTTGTACCTTTATTTATACCACCTTCTTATTTAACCATCCACACATCTCTGCTTCTTCCCCGAAGTAGGCATAGGTGTCTAGTTGAATCTTAAATCCTTTCTTGTGGTCTCCAGCTAGGAATAAAATCCTTGAGTCCCATGAACTCCTACAAATGCCTCATCATTTTCAAAGAAATCCAGGGGCACGTGAAGTTGTTGATCCCAATCTATGAGTTCAGGATATACAAGGGCTACTTGGATATTTGTTTAAGGGGATGGATTTGGATAAGGTAAGGACTGATTGAATTTGGGAATAGGTTTGTGGAGGCAAGATCCTCGTATAGGCTACATTGGGAATCTGCGTCACTATCAGAATGAGATGAAGCATCCTCACGTTCAGAAGAGGTGGCATCATTCTCAGAAGGTAGAGCATTATGAGGCCTTATCCCAAGGCCATGTTTATCAGATTTAAACCGAGGGATGGGGATAGGCTCTAACCAACCTTGTGCATTAATGCCACATCCAAACCCACTATAGCCCATGACAAACATCATGCGAGGACCTTTGATGTACTGAGGTGCTTGATTGCATGAAGCCATGGTGCCTTCTGGCACTCTGCTGGTAGGGTCTTCTAACATTTTCTCCTCAGATAGGAGACCACTATGGAAAAATTTTTCCAATGGTTTAGGACATTTCTCACGAGTGCTCTTGAACTAAAAATAAGGCTTACCCCTTGTCCTAGGGGATACTGATAAGTCTGATATCAACAAAGCTTGTTCAAGAGTAAATGGCTTATCTGGGCCATATTTTGCTGATGTTGCTTCCCATGAAGTAAACGGGTTGACCAATGAAGGAAATTCTTGATTGAAAGGTGTGAGGGACTCTGAATCTATTCATTTTTTCATAGCCTCTGTTTGTAGAGGGACAACTACATCTACAGAAGGACATTCATAAGCTACATGAGAAAAACTATGCAATGCCCTACAATGTGTGAATGGTTCTGGGTCACCCAAAATGGTAACCACCTGACCTTCATGACATAACTTGATGCACTGATGGAAAGTGGATGGAATAGCTTGCATGGCATGGATCCATGGGCGCCCCAAGAGCATGTTGTATGGAAGGTCCAAGTCAAGGACATGGAACGTTGTGTCATGACACGTTGGTCCTACCTCCATGGGAACCACTATAGTCCCTGCTGATTCTCTTTCTTCATTGTCATACATCGTGATTGTGATAGTCTTAGCTCCCAACTCTGCTTCTGAATGACCTAACTGCTTAACCAACTTCAATGTGCAAATATTTAGACTAGATCCACCATCTACAAGTACTCTTTTGATTTTGTGACAGGTAACCACCACTTCGAGATACAAGGGTAAGTTATGCTCTGGGTTGTTATGCGGGATTGCAGTATGATCAAAAGTAATATGATCATTGGATGTCTAGGCATGCAATCATGGATTGAAGGTTCGTGGGATCTACATCTGTGGAAATCCCTGAATTTTGCAAAGTTTTGTACAGTATATTCTTATGGGCATTAGAGATCTTGAGGAGATCAAGAATAGATATCCTAGCTGGTGTTTTCTCTAACTACTCTATTAAATTATACTGACCTTCTTAAGGGATAGGCACAGGATTTGGTATGACTAAGAGGGCACGTCTTGTCCCTACCGTGTAACTCTTTTCTAAAATCTGAATGGTGTTGAATTGTTCATTAGATGAGCTAATACATCCAATGAGGGAATCATAAGGACTATCATTTGTAGGGTAAACATAGGTAGTAGTCCTATAGTCGTTGGAGGTTTGCCCTTGATTTGGTTTCCTTTTCTTTTTATCCACATGGTTAGGAAAAGGTTCCTTGTAAATACCCATTTTTCATTTGGACCTTTCCCAGACTCAGGGGGAGAATCCACAATGATCTTCCCTTCTTCGATGAGGTCTTGTATATAATGGCGCAGTCATCAAACACCTATCCATTTTGTGTCCTTTAACATGGTGGAAGTCACAATATTCGTGATCTTTCAACCAAACTGGTTTTGGAGCATCCTTTGGGTATGGTACTGTTGTAGTGGGATATTCCACCATTTTTGCACCATCTAATCATTTTAGGATGGTAGATAAGGACTCCGTTAAGGATGTAAATGTATGTTTAGTAGGTTCTTTGGGATAAGGTCCTTGTGAAAGCTTTAAAAGTGGGCCTGTCTGTACATGGCTTGGACTCTCTTGGAGTCTGTAATGCCATCACCAAAACATGCTTATTTTTATTGAAGAATTTAGGTTTGTCTGTGGATTTGGATTCATGTTTGTTTTTAGTGACAGGTTTAAGCGTTCCTTTGGCAATGAGGGCTTTCTCAATTTGACTACCTTTCTCTATGACTTCTTCGAAGTTTGAGCCACAATGCATTTGTAAGTGAAAGGCTATTTCAGGGTTTAAGTTAGGAACAAATATGCTCACTAACTATTTTTCCGGTAATGCACAAGGAAAACGACTGGCTAACCCACGCCATCGTTGTAAAAATCCCGCAAATGTCTCATTGGGTTTTTGTTTTGTATTGCATAAATCGTTCATTGTGATGTCACTTTCCATATTATAGGAGTAATGCCTTACAAATTTCTCTGCTAATGTGGGCCATGTTGTAATGGAGCCCTTGGGTATGCTATAGAACCATTCCAATCCCATGGCTCCTAGGCTGCGAGGAAAAAGTTGTATTAAGAAATTATCGCTATATGCGACCTCTTGGCAAGCCATGTAAAAGTCTTTTATATGATCACGAGGATCACTTTTGCATTTATACTTATCAAACTTGGGAATGGTAAAGTGTTTTGGGAAAGGTTGTTGTAACATGTCCTTATCAAAGGGGTAAGGACATAGTTCTTCATACGAATATTTTCTATTTTGGCCTACATTTCCCTGTTGTAATGTAGTAAGCATATCTTTCATAGATTTCACTCTTCTGAATGAGTTGCTCCTTTAGTAGGTGACATTGGTCTTTGTACCTGAGTTGCCTTAAAGGTATAGTCTGTGTGTGGATCAAATTGAAACTCACTAAGTTTGTTTTTGTCTTTGTCTTTGTATATGTTTCTTCTTGAAGAGCCTAGGTTTGCTAGTTTCTGGCTCAACTTCAAGATCTATTTTTGGAGGATCTCCTCCTCAACCAGGGGGTCCTCTTCTTCATCAAATTTTGGAGGGGAAGCTTTACGCTCAATTTTCACTTTACGTGAAGCTTTATAGTGAGGTTTTCGTGATGGTTCTCCTTCAACAATGGCCTTATGTTGTCCAGAAGTGGAAGCATATCCCACATCAAAAGGGTTATCTGTGTCTAAGACAAATCTTCATTCTCCTAGGTTAGGATTAATGACCTTTGTTTCTTCTTCACGCTCATGTGGAATTTTAGCTCCTAATGCTAAGACTCTTGCGAGTACTTGATCTTTATTATAATATAGGAGTTCATCAAATCTATTTAGGTCTAACCTTTGTTTTTCTCTGGAAGAGTTTGACTCTTCACCACTATGATCAATTAATGTCTCCGTATCTTTGACTTGAGAAAAGAGAGGTGCTAAATTATGTCCACTAAATGGGAAGGTTCGAAAGGGTTTTCTCCTAAGTCATGCTCATTTGATTTAGCTTCCATTTTTATAATTTTAGGCATTACTAGCAGGCATTTTGTATGTAGCTAGCATGACCCCTAAGTGTATGCAATTTCAAGGTGATATTTGAATATACCAAAGTGTATCCTAGATGTAGTGTTATGCAGTCATTTTTATCAAGGAACACTCATATGCACACCTAAATGTAATGATCACTCAATTACCACACCTATTCCCTAAAAACAAATAGTGACAATGATGTACCAATGTGTAGGTCAAGTTAGAATTCTAACAAGGCCTAAGTACTGATGTGATGTTGATGCAGTCTCTCGACAAGGTATACCTAAAACTAGTTTGAATGCCGATGAAAGCCAAACCTTCTGAAAAAAGGAAGTCACAAATAGATATATCATAACAATGTCACGTGATACATTAACCAAGCAAGCAAGGTGTTAGTATCATGACAACCTTATTATGATATATATAAGGCATTATCGACACTTTTCAAGAAGACTTAGATGACGTCGAAACTGAAACCAAGTGATAAGTATAACAAGGAGTTTTTAATCGTGTGAGCAGCGTAACCGCGTAATAAAGGGACTTATACCATTTTCTCAAAAAATGAGAATACGATGTAAGTACCAAGATTGTGTGTCTAGGATGCGAACAAAACTATCAACTCAAGAAGAGACAAAAGATGAACCCGAGAATCACAGCGGTGAATATGATCTTGAAATCAAGATGGAAGGACTTTTATCAAAGATACAAAAAGCGTACCCGCACACTTTAGACGTTTAACAACCCAGCCGCAAACATGGATGGGCGTAAACAGACAAAAAAGTGGTGAGCACTATCTCTGATAAAAATGCACAATGTATGCACCTTTCTCACCCCGAACAATGGGTGGTGAGAACGCAAGGGTATTGATCAAAAGATGGAAACAAACCAAGTGCCACTTGGGCAGAGCTTCACCTCATCTGAAGACAAGAATAAAACTAAGCAAAAAGTGGGACGTAGTTTAGTTTCGTGATGAAAGACACTTAGATCAAACTCACAAGGGTTCTTTGCCTTGTTTGAAAAACAAGGTTTAGATTCCAGATGAGTTGTCACTTCGTGATGGCTTGACACAACAATGGACTAGTAAAGTGGGCTCCAAGACAAAATGGCCTCCTTAATAAGTTCTCTCAACTAGGTGTTACAAAGTTGTCTAAGAGTGGGAACGATTTACCCAAATAGTCCGCCTGACTATCTTGGGAGTATCTCAGATTTTTTTACCCCCTTCAAGCACAGTGGGAAACTAAATGCATCCATCGTGTACTTTTAATAGGGTCGCCATATGGACAACCGGTAACTCTATCTCACAAGGCGTACTAGTCAAGTGGGTAAGCGGAGCACTTCCTGTTTCATCCACGAGGTTACTCAGCGGTGGATTACTTTAGGGTTCCTAGAACCACCCCCATTGTTGTAGCTTAAGGCATTATGCCAAAGGGGTTATGTTCCAGTTGAGCGGATAGGGACGTACCCTTTTCTGAAACCTACAATACAATGTTTTGAATATGGTGTGTTTTTTATCTTGCTTAACTTAATGTGGTTTTAAGTAGCACACCATTTGGCAACCTGTAAGAACACGTGTATTAGAAGTTTTGTGTTTTTGGTTTTCAACACCTTTCTTTGACAAGAGTTAGGTCCTGTAGAAAACAAGTTTTAGTAATTTTCCAGTTCATAGGTTGATGTCAAGAAAGAGAGTTTTTCACTTTGCTTTTGATTCCTAAGATCGCCAAAAGGTGCGAAGGAAGAGCATACGCAACGTGAAAAATCCTACTGAAATCACATGAAAGTTTTACTTCAACCTTTATAAAACAAGTGTTTTTTGAACAATTTAATATAAGTTTGGTATAAATTTTTTTGATCTCCAAGATCACTTTTTAAGGTGCAAGAAGAGAGCGTACACATCTTGTACAAACTTAGTTTTAGGATAAGAACTGAAAAACACTTAACAATGTAAACCAAAAGACCAAAGGAAAACTTCATTGTTTTTAACTTGTTAGTCCTAGAAATCTGCAGCAAAGATTAGAAAAAAGTTTTTGCAGTTTATATAAAAAAATTTCAATTTTTACACAGACACCTGCATGCCCAAATTGACACCAGTGCTCCCCAACCGACGGGTACATGCCAAACCCAATGTATACGCCTGCAGACAAAAATTAGTGAAAAATAATATATTAAAAACACAGATGCTTGCAAACTGACAGAGACGCTTACCCATAATAATGTGGACGCTTAGGTTTTAACGTGTATGCCCAAGTATAAAAAAAAATTTTCAATTTTTACAGTCAACCCTATTTATGCATATCTAGAGAGGTGGATAATTTGCCATATGACGGATATGTGTGCGCATCCTTGTAGAGGTGAAATTTACATTTTTTTACACAGTGTTTGACGCATATAGCTAGAGAGGCGGATACGTGCCAGATGACGGAGACACGTGTGTGTCCTTGTAGAGGAAAATTTACAAATGATAAGGACTGTCAAACAGGTACGCACCTGTTCGATGGAGACGCTAGGGTTTTAACATGTACGCACCCCTTGTAAACACCTACGCGCACCCTGTGAAAAACCTGCAAAAAACACGGATTTTCAAAATTTCAAGAGCAAACATGTTAGTTGTTAGTCAAAGTGTCCTATTTCTATATCAAACCCACAAAATACATGTAAATGAAGGTCATTTATCTAGGGTTAGAAACAAAAATGAGGAAATAACAAGTGATTTGACCCAAAAACTTGAAAATGAACTTTGAAAAACCTAAAAGACCTCCATTAATGGAGGATGGACATAAGTGTCCCACCGGGCGTGCCAAATGTGTTCAATGAAAAGTTGTAAAAGCCATGGATTTGGGGTAAGAATCTCTAAAGAAACCCCAAAGGCTTTTAACAAATCTGATCAATGGACCATGTGATAAGAAATGAGCAAGGTTTTCTTCTTTGCATACATTAATTTGAAATAAACATGCAAACTAAGCAAATGAAGTTAACCTCTATTCTTTGAAAGCTTGAAATAATGAACCTAAGAGGATCTAAGCATTCAGTTATGTGTTTAAGAGAAAGAGATCTCCCCATTAATGGCTTCAAGGCCAATGGATCTTCCCTTTTACTCCATGTTAATGCTATGAAATACAAAATCAAATGCTTTTAGCTCAAATGGAAGAAGATGAAATACAATCTAAAGCCTAAACAAAATTGCTATAATCTATGCTAGGAAGAAGAGAGAATTCTTAGGAAATGAGGGAGGGGGTATAGCCCTATTTATAGTTTTTGGTTTGGGAAAATGGGAGATTTGGGTGCATGTGGGACAAAGGCTAAAGTCCAAAAAGCACTTTTAGCAAGTCTAAGTGAGGTTTGACTATGTTTAGGGTAATTAACCTAGGTTAGACTAATTAATCTCTCTTAGAGAGTAATTAGGGTTCTAGAAGGGTTTTGGAAGGTCTAATCAATCCAATGAAGTGGATTGATCTTCCAAAGAGCTAATAGAAGCAAACTAGAAGGGAATAAGAAGCTAATGTAGTTAGAATGAGGCTATAACAACCTGTTTAAGTGGTTTATAAGAGAAAAAATGACCAAAAAGATGTCGTGAGAAGGGAGTTAGACAGGTCTAACTGGCAGGTGTGCCATCAATTTACAAAGGGAAGAATCTAGGGAGTGCACCATTAGGAAATAATAGTGCATTGATCAAACTACAGGTGTCTACACTTTCCTTTTCCACAACTTTCCACTGCTATTTCATATGAAGCTGCTAACACATGTTAACCTCAATGACCTTTCCTCGTGACCTTTCTTGTGACAATGGGTACAATATCACTGGTATCCACTGAAGTATTAGGATTCAACTTACTAAAGATTTCCATTTTTACAAACATGTGTATAAAAATGGTCTTTCAAAAATTTACCCATTAATGATTTAAAGGTTTTCCAGCATTTAGCTATATTGTGGTTAGATAATCCATAAAAGCTACATGGATAAATGTACCACAAATTCTGTGTATAATCCGAGTCAAAGATAACATGATGGAATATTTATGAGACTATTTAGAATCAATAAGCTGGGTTATAGATTTTTGCCCATGGTACCATTTTTACCTTTCATGGGCTATGGTGGAGGTTTCTCCCTTGTAGTATCAACTGTCCTAGAGTATTCACCTTTCTCATTCTGACCACCAAAACTGAATCACAAACTTGCACAGTGAGGCATATCCTCTACTTGAATGGGGTTAACAATTGAGAATGGCCTTCTTTTCCAATATGCATTTTCCATTAAATCCCATTTTGAAAAGTAACTTTGAACCTATTCCTATAGTGCAACAATTGTTCAAATTTACAAAAAGACATTTTCAACTTATTTACGATGGGAAAATTCATCAACTGGCGGAATACTTACAGTGCTTGAATCAACTGTTGTGCACTTATGGGAGAGATTTTAAGGTCCTAATTGTACTACAGACTTTCTAATAATTCCCCTTCATGTCACCATTAGTATGAAACTTTTCCAAGACAATCATCCTTGGAGTTTTAATTCCATTTTCAATTTCTCACATTCATTTCAGAGCC
The DNA here is from genome assembly GCA_019776745.2 of Taxus chinensis. Classification (NCBI taxonomy): domain Eukaryota; kingdom Viridiplantae; phylum Streptophyta; class Pinopsida; order Cupressales; family Taxaceae; genus Taxus; species Taxus chinensis. The sequence goes on from CM034148.1 coordinate 13,470,422, forward strand.
AAGGAACAATACATTGATCTTAGGAGAGCATTGTCTTCCTGGATCTCGTGATTGAATGCTTGAATCTCTTTGAGTGGTTTTCTTCTTTAGAAGTAACTTGCCCGTAGGTACACTTGTACCTATTTTAGACACAAGATCATGCACTTGGGTACATTTCTAGGTCCTAAAAACATACTAACATTTACATGATTCCTAAGCAAGATGAAACTAGTGATTGACAATTATCTTTAGCCTCTTTTCTTTGTCTATTGTTTTCTCTATGGTCATGCACACCCTATAGCCCAGTCGGACTTAGGACTGATTAATCTTCTATGGCTTCAGACACCATCGCCTAACCTAGATAGCATGCGCCCAAGCACTCATGTCCCACCTGGGAACACCTAACCCTTTCTTACCTTACTCACTCTTCTTGGTGTCTCGTTTGAGGTATTATCTTTGATCACTAATGGTTTGTCGATTTTTTTGGGAGCCCTAATCACTTAATCAACTCTATTAGGCCTAGTAGTTAATTACAAAATTTAGAACAAGGGAGTCATGATAAATGACATAGTTATGTGAATTTAAAATGAAGGACCAAACACAAAGCATTACTATTATCACCCATTGGTAGAGCTTGCACTCAAAAGGCACCTAAAGCAGTTCCAAGGCATTCATCTAGCATCTATTCAAGAGACAAGGGACTACATATTCTGACAGGTTACACAACATAAAAGTTTATTCTATTTCATCTATATGGCATTTGCATCTTAGAGGAAAATATAGCCTGTTTTATCAAGTGCAAATTGGACAAGGGCTTCCTAAGGCTTGTCATTTCTGACACACACACACAAGAACTACATGGAGTCAGAGATACAATGAGAAGTTCTCAGTTGTAAGTTCTCTCTCGGGGGTGACCACCAAGGTCAGTCTGACTCCCCATTCTACATTTTCCTTTGTATGTTTGATGTGTTTTGTGGGTATGTGCACGGAGTGAGCTTCTATTTTATATGTTATAGGTACCTTCATATTTGAATTGGATCCATGAGTGAATATTGAGCAATCAATAGGGATGACAACTATGAAACCATTGTGACACAAAAAATTAGATCCTAAGCATTTACACACTCACGGGTTTACCCAAATCCAGTCATTACCGCCCAGATGCCCATGTCCTGCTGCGGGCACACCTATCTGTCAATGTTCCTGAATGTCCAAAGAAGAATTTACAGAGAGCATTTATGACAATCTTCTCAGTCTATTCAACACTTCACCCTACTCAAATAACTTCCAAATTACGTGTAAATTAGCTAAGTCTTTATATCTCCCTCTCTTTCTTAGGGTTTTATATTTTACATGATTCTTTTCTTGTGTTAATATTAGGATATTGAGAATTTGTACAATCTTTTATTACAGTAGTTAATCTATAATTAGATTTAAATTAATTCGATATTTAATTAAATCATTTGGTGAACCCATCGCTTGATTCCAACCTTTCATTCTCAGGCATTTTGATGTCATCTTTCTCCCATGACTTAAAACGTATGAACCCTTAATTGGTTGAAGACCTTCATGATCTCCAGGCTCATATTGTCGAATCCATCCGCAAGGACGTTGGATCTCCTTCTATTCGTTGCTTACGAGGAAGCCACCAACCTAGCTTGAACTCAACCCTCCTGCCTCTAATACTACTGTCCATTCCTATTGTAACACAACCTCCCAATTATACCCTTCCACCTACCTCTAATGTTCCCATTTCCATTCCTATGCCTGATAACAGACCTCTCTCTCAATTTGATCAATTAATGCTCATACACTTAAATTATGTGAATGGAGAAAACTCTTATCGATTGGAAAATTGAAATAACTGATGGATCTACAATACTTCATCCTCATCCTCTAATTTGTTTCAAGACCTAAATCTACTTTCAAGCCATATCCTAAGCTGGGGTCGATAGCAAAAAACATTATTAATGTTGTTTCTACACATGAAAATATTCAATTACAACCTCCAAAGTGTACATTTACCAAATTACCCTATGTCGGCACCTATGCTTCCTATTACCATTCAACTTATCAAAAGTAATCTTGATCACTCTTCCTCCACCATTCAATCTTGATATTGGGTCTGAGGACTTACCCTCATGGTCGCAATTATGATGAAAATGCTAAATGTAACTATCACCAATGCGTTAGGCACTCCACTGATTGATGTTTCAATCTTAAACATCTTATTCAATATTTTATTGACAACAATGCAATTGTGGTTCCCTGAGCCTTCTTCTTCTAAGCCAATCAATGATAACAAAAAGCTAAAAATCTTTAATGGACCCTTTGCCCAAGGTGATGACAAGTAAACTATTGATCCTTAGATCTAGAATCATACATATTACGTTATTTAATTTTCTTATATGCTAATGTTGATGCATCTCCACTAGTAGTTACATTCTCAGATCATGATTATCATGCTACATTTACTTATGATTTATTGCATATCTAGGATGCCTCAGTATTAGTTCTTATATTGTTAATCCCAACTTTTATGACCTATCCATCAAATCCTATCAATGCCTACTCTATTGCACTCATCCAAACTATAAAATGTCAATTATCTAATATCTCATATCTAGTTCCTAATTATTTTGGCTATCATTTGGATTCCCATTACAATTGGGCTTGATTTATGCTAAAATGTAAATACACAAGCCTAATCTAGATGATATAGCAGCAGTATGAATAAGTAAAATAATGAAATAACTGAATTTAACCCAAACAACTAAGCAATAAATAATGAAACCCTAATTGCAAAGAGGCTTAGAATAGCCTTAGCTGATTCGTAGATGTTGTTGAAGATTGTGTCGTACAGTGAAGATTGGCTGAAAAAAGATGCAGAAAAGACGATCACACGTAGGAGCTTCCAGAAAAAGTAGATCTGACATATGTATGGGACTAGACTGAGAGCACCTGGAGAAGGATGGGGCTCCCATAGGGCACCTTGGTCTTGAGATCTGAGCACCCTGGTTTGTGTAGGATGGTTAGAAAACAATTTTTTGTAGGAAGTCGTTTCACAATGATTCAAAGCATTTGTTCTGCCTTTTCACGTGTATGTCACTTGGATTGTCATTGGTGTCTTGTAATCTTGCAATGAAGAAAGCACCTACAAAACCCAAAATAGACATCAAATCCTTAAAAATAAAGATGCATATGAGGGGGTTTGGACTGTCCTCAAGTGGCCACAATGGTGGACTATCTGAGTGTTACACTACATTTCAGACCCAAATGTAGTTCTAAGTGTGTGTGTGTGTGTGTGGAAATCGTGTCGTAGGTGCTCTTGTGCCAGTCGCACTTTGTGAAAGTAGCAAGCAAGTAGCTAGATGTAGAATGTAAATAGATGTATGCGTGGAATACAATAGACTCCCCTCTTATGAAGTGTGATGCATATGAACCAACCTTTGTCCCTTGTGATGGAGATAGATGGATGCAAATGGAGCTATAGATGCCTTGGATGGATGCAACCTTAGGTGGAGATAGTAGATGCTTAGTGCTTGGTCCCTTATTATGATCACATAACTTTATATTTATATGATTCTCTTGTTCATGAATTTTGAAATTAACCCCAAAAAGGCTGACTATTAAAAATATGGAAAGATGCTTAAATGGATCGAAAGTGACCCAAAAAGATGTGAAGTCAAAGTACAAAGGGGATCGTGGGAACCCATATGAAGACAAGGGTACCTGGAGATGCGTCACAATTTTGGCTAGGCGTTTGTGTCATAGAGATGACACAATGTTGAAAGGTTAAAAGACAGACTGAGGCAAGTACATGTGGAAGGTCGGAAGTGACTGAAAGCAAAAGCATAAAGTAAAGAAAGGTGGCCTAAAGGACATGGGTTAAGTAGTAATTTTCTTCACTTAGGAACCATATGAATAGTAGTATGCAGATCTGAGACTAGATAATTACCCTAAAGTGTGTGATTTTGTTACTACATTTTCCCCTACTTTATGTTAGTGAGTGGAAAGCTCCGTAACATAAAGTAGATAGAGATGTGTACCTGATATCTATCTAGAGTGATGTAGAAAATGCGTCGAGGTACTAGACAAAGAATTGAATAACAAAAATATGGAGCGTAGAGACTAAAGATGTAAAAGAGTAAAAAAGTGATGAGAGTGAACCTAGGGAAAAACCCGTGTATAGCTTGATAATGTGTGTAGTGTACTTGCATGTTAGTACAAGGTACAAAATGTCAAATGATGTTATTGTGGTTATTGTTTGTTGCTTGTTTCCCATTCAGACGGACCTGTAAAGGAGATGATGATCAAATAGTCAAATACACATGTATATATGTAAAAATACATATGTATAGTAAATAAAATGCTGTAATGTAAGTATGAAAATGAAAAAGGAACATGTGCACCTGATCCGTGATGAGAGAAAGGGTGTAAAAATGATATCCTGTAACTGTCGGTGAAGTGCAAGTTTTTTTGGGAAATCTCATGCCACTGTGGCTAAAGAAGTGTAGGGAGAAAGTTAAGTTATTCTCTATTGGTTGTCAAATTAGGAATTTAATGAAAGCAATAATCAAGGGACAAAAAGTCCGTCCTCTTTAATGGGAGATGTACCCTTATTGAAATCAAGCAGAAAAACTATTTACAAATGTACAACTTTTTATTTCAATGAGGAACTTTGATATCATGAAAGTGTTTTAATATGAAGATAGGTCATCAATACAAAAGAACAGAAGAACTAAGGAAGGGAAAAGGTAGAACATAACAACATTCCCAGGAAATATAGATAGTAGAATAGTTCTTTTATAAATGTTGTGCAAGGATGATATATAGAACATAATCATTCATATTAAACCATCAAATATTATTTCATAGACACAAAGTTCCAGAAAGAACATCCTTAAGAATACAAAGCTTCTTAATGCAATAGATTAATGATTCACAAACTTGAGACAAGCAAGAGAGAGTAAACCGATGCAGATAGAAACAGGAAGGGAAATCTTCTGTATTGATAGATTTTAGTTCCTTTACACTTTCAGGAATTATCAGAGTTCTAGCCCTTTGAAATGGCGTGGAGAGCCCAATATAGTTTACAAAGTGGTTACATTTGGTAACCATTTCTTTTAACCAAAAGATTAATTAAGTAAATACACAACATAAAGTCCTTAATTAATTACAAGGAGATCCGAACTAAAAATAGAAGAAGAAAATCAAGAGGCAGAAGTAAGGACATCTGGTTATGGCTGAGGGGGGCCCACTATTTTGAGGATCCGGTTCCTAAATCTCTTCAATGCTTCCGCTATCTCCATGCCCCTTGGAATTGTCGTATTGGAAGTAGCACGAGTCCAAATGCCTAGGCATTTATCCATATCTTTGTCAAACTCAGTATGCTCCAGGTATTCCTTATTAGCCTCGACTATAGCTGAATGAAGAGAACAAACATCCTTCATTTTCTACTTAGTGATTGACTCTTCCTTGAACAAATTATCCTTGACAAAGGCTTTAAATTGAGCCTTGATTTCTTGGAGAGAGAAGGATACACCCATGGTTTCATCCTGGAAATGGCAATGGATATCCTTGAACATAGATATAACACAAGTTTTAAAAGACTCTCATTTTTTCCATACATTCCTCAATTCCCCCAGTGCTTCTTCTAGAACCTTTATCTTCCACTCAACACTAAAAATACATGCCCTTGACAAGTTATTCTTGACATCATCAAACACATTGTTTGCCAACAGGATCCTATCATCGGTTTGGCCCATTAGATGGAGATCCACGATACATCCACTCCAGACTTTCAATTCCTTATCCATAGCTTTGATTAAGGAAGTGAATTTCTATTGCAGCTTGATCACCTTCTCATTGGTTTTTGAAGGCTTCCTCAATGAAGTTTAAACTTGCTATAGTCATATCATCTACCATGACTTCAACATCCCTCCCATAAGTAGAATACTTGTGGATGTCTTTGATGGTTTGAACCTCATCTTGGCTTAGAACTATGGAAGGTGGAAGAGCGGCCAATGGAGCTGGATCCAAAACTTTATCCTTTGAAAACAATGATCTAATAAAGTTGGAAAGAACTCGGTTATGTTCTTCCAACTGCTCCATGGTTTTCTTACCTTTCTCCACCCATTCGATGACCTTAGTGACGGTTTCTCGAAGGTTATGAACCTCACTCTCGGGTGTGGATTCTCCCATTGGAATCCTAGAAAGCTCCAAGTTAGAGATCAAAGATCTTTCTCCTCTTTATCCACTTTGGGTTTTGTAACCTCTAGGAACTGCTGGCCTTGAGCATCAATTACCAACCTCGAAGTGGTCTTTGATTTCTTTGCTGAAGGAGGAAGGGTTGTTTCAAGCAGAGCTGCTACAGCATCAAAGTCAGGCCCAGTTAATCGAGAGAAAGATTTCCTTTTCTTGTTGTTGACTAGGGGTTGCACCCAGGAAAAGGAATAAGAAGAAACATAATAATCAAGGGACCCAAGTGCAAGTGAACTCATGGCACTGAGAGTATCAACCACTATTATCTCTAGTGGGGAAATGAATGCAACCCTAGGAATTTCCCTTGCAAAGGAGTTTGTTAAACTTAGAGGTTTAGTCTCTGTTCCTTCCTTCTACACTTCAATAGTGATTTCAGGGGTTTCTTCTGAGTCTTTCATCTCATCATCATCATTCTCAATTAGAACAATAATGTTCTCTTGCCTAGAAGGCAATTCTAACTGCTCCAGAAGAGTCTCTTCCTTGATCGGTTCTTGCTTGACTTCTTTGATCTTTTTCTGATACACTTTAGTGGAAGAGGAAGGAGTAGACAACTCAGGTTCTTTCATCGAAGAATAAGGAGGAGTTTTCTCATGTGCCTCAGTGCTTGGTGTATGTACTTCCTTCCTAGATGTGGAAGTCTCTCTTGAAGAGGATATACCTATGTTCATCTTGAGTTCACGTACTTTCCTATCAAACCAAATCTTAGTTCTGATGATGACAGGGTTGATCACCTCATTCAAGTCATCTCTTTCCTTCACATACCAATCCAGGGTTTCCAGAGGAGTGTGCTTGATTGATCTTTCGTACTCAAAGGATTGAAAATCTTCATCATCATCCTCAAACACTTCAAGCACCAGGTAGAGGTTGAAGTTTATGATCTGTTGTAAAGAAAATCTGCCAAAATGCCTCCTCATGGATTCAAAATCATCAGCACAATTAGTCCAGTAATCCTTAGTGTCAGGACGGTGACGATAATTTATTTTGAGATTTTTATCAATGTATTTCTTAAGGTTGAAGCAAGTATGGGCTTGAAGAAATGAACTATAAGAGAAGCAATAGCCCTTTCTATATTTTGGGCATCTAGAGTTGTTTTGCATGTATAATTTCCCAAGGTGATAGGGAAATGAAGACCAGTAATCTTCTTATCTCGGTAGGTTCTATGTATTTTATCCAGCTGCGTGCACACCTCAACCAAAGCCTTTTTGTAATTGCAGAACATGGGAAGCTTAAGAGGTGTGCTTTCAAAACAAGCCAGCCTAATGTATGAGAACTTTCGAAACTGAGTGAAGAAAGCCCCATACTTGGTTATCAAATCCTTAGCCTCATTAGAGAACCTTTTGGCAGTGTTACCCTCCAAGAGCCTTACAATGTACAGTGTAAAGGCATCATTTACCCTAATGAAATTATGAATACTTTCCTTGAGGGTAAACTGAGGGCAATATGAATAGATGGGCTCATTCTTCTTGCCTTCAATGAAAGGGAAGCCAAATTACTCACGAGATGCTGCCAAGGTGTACATGTGATAGGAAGTCATGTAGAATTTTTTGGTTTGCTGAACATTTGACAATCATTCATTTAGGTTTCCACATATAATCTCGTCCCAATTTAGGTTTTGCTTACCCTCGCAGATGATATTTATGAAAGGGCACATCCAAAAATGGAATTCGTTGGTAGAGGGCATTCCCATAATCCGGGTGAGAAAGGTGATGAAATTTGATAGTTCTTCATTGAAGTTGACCCTGAAAAATGCTTTAGAGAGTTGGGAAGCTCCCTTCTTAGGGCACGTTAGCCATGATTTCGCTACCTGAGCCTTATATTTCTCACTGTCTTGATCAAACAAATCTTGAGCTTGAGCGAGAGTGAGAACAATGGAGTCTTCTATTTCGGGAATGGGTAGGGCAACAATGATGGTGGCATCGTCCAATTTTTTAATCAACTCGCCGTGTACATTGACAACCTCCTTGGTTTCTAGATTGAAATTAGCTCCGCAGGTGAACACAGTGTCGGCACATTACATAAAGAGAGGAAAACTAGTGGCATACACGATTCCACTATCATTTATCATTTGAGCTATGGGTGCAGACACCTAAAATTAGTTACTCAATTTAGTGTCCCCCGCGTTCGTCTACCTTCTCGAGTAACCTGGGGCACCTTTATATCATCACTTTGGAGTATTAATTAAATTAAACATATATCCTAAGTTTATTATACCCGATTGTGTTTTACTCATGGATAATTAAATATTAACTATTTAATTACAATTTTTACATGTATCTTAACCGCTTATTTACCCCATATAAATTCCTAACCTCCCATATCAATTCTATCCATCTATCCCCCCTATTTTTCCTCCCCCCAAACTGTGCAGCGGGATATTTCCCGTATTTGAGGCGGAAGGGTACACTTTCATCTTTCCAAAAATGTCCTTTTTGGCCATTTTGGGGAACTGTTCCCTGATCGGCGCCGACTGGTACTCGGTCGAAGCCAATTTTTCATAATGATGCCGATTGTACCTCGATCGGTGCTGATTATAAATACAGGGCCATAATTTAGTTCTAGTTAGACAAAAGAGAATGACAAAGAGTTTTGAGCATCAAGCCTAAGCATCATCTATCAAGCAAAAGTGAATTATGTCTAGGTCAATCCCTGAGAGGAATACCATTACTCTGCTCCTACAACATCGACATCGTGACCCTCATCGATCTCTTGGTGACTTTGTTCCTGCATCTAGCGAAGGTGGAGCTTTGTCAGTATCCATACAGTTCCTGCAGATCTAGCGGACATTGACGATCTAGCCTTCATTTTCCATTTCTTAACCTTCCTGAAAATTTCCCCTAGTCGACGCCAACCGATTGCAGTCGACGCCGATTTATCCTAATCGACGTCGATCGGCCTGCAGACAGGTAAAAGAACTTGGGTAACACAAATCCAACATTGTTTCACAGTTTCCTATTTTCTGTTGCTTTCTGTCCACTGTTTACATTCTGTCTGTCATTTTTAATCAGAAAACCTAGACATTTACTTACATCTTTTATCATGTATGCTTCTTTCTTTAATTGAAAACATGGACTGACATCCACTGAGGGAGCTTATCGCTTCCCGGACCCGCTTTTCGGGTAGTCCACCCAAATATCTTTTAACGTTGTCTTTTTCTGTCAAGTATCTATGTCTCGCAGGTTTCTCAGATCTACTTTGCAAGATTTCTCGTGTGCGCCCATTTTGTCTACATCGGCTTTCTTTTCCACCTACATCTTCGGATCTTGTCTTATCTATCAGGTATTGATTTCATTTGAGTTTTTCGGGGTTTTTGTGTTTAGTTTAGTACATTAACTTGGACAGGTAACAAGCACGGAAATTCTTGATCTACATTCTGGCACGCCCGGTGGGACTTGAACCAAAGTCCCCTATTGGTAAGTTCATTTCTTTTCCAGTTTTGAGCTTTTGTTCTTTTTCTTCACTGATTTTCATCAGTTTTCCTTAAGCATTTCCTTCCTTCATTTTGGTCTTGCTTCTTTCATTTGTAATTGGCAAAGTCAAAGTTTTTTCTTTCTTGCAAATCTAAATCCCAATTTCTATTTCAAAGATTAGTAAATCTTTCATTTGATTTCAAGATTGCATTTTTGATTCATCTCTTTATGCAAAATTGTTATTTCCTTGAAAGTTTTCTAGTTCCTTAAATAGAAATTTTCAATCTGCTATTATCTAGATATATCTTTTCGGATTTGTTTGTTTGTTTTCTTAACCTTTTCTCATGGAGCACTTTTCTTGTTTGTAGGATTGTTCGAGGGGAAGAGCTCAACAACATGCTTTTTGAAGTCCACACACCTTGGAGAGCTAAATCTACAGGTATTTCTCTTTTACGATGTTTTCTCTTATTTTTAATAACTTAAAAAGAACTTGTTTGTTTGTTTTCTAGCGCACTCGAACATTTCAATTTTGGTGCTTAAAAATAATTTAATCGCATTTAGGAAAGAACTTGTTTGACTTTTCTTCATCAAAAATAAAACACTTCATTTTTAGTGCTTAAAAATAACTTCTTCTTTGTCATTTCTGTTGTATGCTCTTCATCTAGTTTTTTAAATAGGTTGGAAAATTGATCAAAATCGGTAGTAACACTATTTTATTTTTATTTTTCACCCTTGCACACAAAGCAAAAATCACTAGGTATTAAGCATTTAAACAAAAATTCCTTCCTCTGGCCTCGCCTACTTGGAAGTGACATCTAAGAGGAAGAGCCTACACGGTACTCGGGTCGCGCTATAAATTCACGGAAGTTCTGGTATATATTGGAAAATCACATGACTCCCTTATCGCAGCAGTGTATGAAGTGTGGGGGTAGGCCCCTATATCAAGCCACATACCAGTATTTTACTGAAGTGCCTTCGGGACTCCTCACCAAAACATTCCCCAAACCATCCTTAGTTTGGCTATCTGAGTAGTTCCTGTTCTAAAAAGCCTTCCCTAATATTTTCTTTCTTAAAAACATGAAAACTTAAAAGATATAATCACCCACACTGCTTGAATTTTCTGTGCATTAGTTAGTTCAATCTTCTTTTTCTATATTTCTACTTGTTTATGACGGTCATCACCCAGTCACAATCTAGAAAAATGGCTCAATTGGCCCCTTCTTCATCCAAGATCACCACTAATGTGGATGTTTCGGCACCCCTTGGGTCTTCCTCGGGACCACTATTAGTTAGTTCCTCATCTTGGTCATATAATCGTTTCTATCATCCTAAAATGATCCCATCACGTCCAGATTCCCCCAGTCCTTCAGAGGTATCATCTGCTTCTGATATAGAGTATGTTCCTTGCAGAGATCCTAAATTTCAGGTGCTCCTTGATCGTAATCCGGTAGCCCTTATGGACTATCTAGTGCATAAGTCTATTTGAATATCTGATCAGGGACCACCAATCCAACAAGTTTACAATTATTCTCATGAACCATCCCAGGCTTTTATAGAACAGTTAGCATAATTTTTTTTTCCTTGAACCACGGAAGAGGGTGGTGCATCTATTCCTCCTTTTTCTCTTCCACCGACCATGTCAACTAGTTCTCAAATGATCTTTCCTATCCCTAGTATTTTGGCTACCTCGGCTACTCCACAACCTACTTTTGAGAGGCCCTCTTCTTTAGCTATGATGGGTGCATCCGCACTCTCATAGATTACTGTTAATTCTTCTATGTCATCTATTGTGTCTTAGGGTCAGTATCTCTCTATGAATCAACCCCCTTCTACAAGTCAGTCGGTTCCTTCTTCTTGTCCTCCATCTGGTCTTTATTCCAATGCTCCAACGACAGTGACCTTTACCCATTCTCTGGCGTCGGCACCCTTAATAACCAATACAGCAGTCAAAATCCTCATTCAGAGTTTGTTCCCCACCATGTCCAATCAAATCAACACCCATGTTCCTCAATCCATTCTGATTCAGTCAACAAGTGTAGGAGCCCACCAATCACAGGCTCTGTCTTTCATTCAACCACCTTTATCTTAACCACTTGTCATCTCACAACCTATTTATATGCAGGCTCCTTCACAACAAATACCTCACCAGGCATCACCCAAAATTCTTGGTTATTCCTCTTATCATCCTATTAATCAGCAGATGAATCCCCTGTTAATGCCTCAACAAAATCTACCATTCACTTCTTATGCAGGACATACCAACATGTCTCCTCCTCAATTTGACGTCATCCAAATTCTTTTCAACAAAATCGTAGACTTAGAAGCCTCCACTAAAAGGGCTCACCCTTCATACTCTTTTGAAGAAGTGTGTAATGAATTGATTCATCCATCAGTGGATTTTAAGCCTTATCCTCCCCAATGGGAAATTCCTAAGTTCTCAAAATTTCAAAGTCGGGAGGATTCTCAATAGCACCTACAAGCATTCAAACACGCTTGCTACCTTATAGTCTAGGATTAGGAGCTTATGCTCTCGTACTTTCCCTATGTCTCTAGCAGGGCCTGCTTTAGACTGGTACAATAACATTCCTCAAGATTCCCTGTTTTCTTTCTCTCAATTAGCTCAGATGTTTTTTGAAAACTTCTCAATAAATATCACACATAAAATATCGATTACAGATCTTTATAACATTCGTCAATTCGATGACAAGTCTATTACAGACTTTGTCACTCGTTCGAGAGGAATAATAAATCAATTATCTTTCTCCCTCCCTCAATCTCAACAGATCGAGTTGTTTACTTGGTCTTACGCTAATCATATTTCCTCCACTTTAAGGATTCAAACCTTTCATACATTTGAAGAAGCCTTTACAATGGCATACAAACTTGAGTCTCGTGCCGTTGAACAAGGGAAGTTAAAACTTCACTCTAAATCTAAACTAGATTTTTCTCGGTTTACAAAATCAAACCCTTTCACTTCTAATAAAGACAAGAATCAGGGATCCACCAACGCTATCGTATTAAAAACATCACGAGCTGATAACACTTCTAATCACACACCTCAGAGAGACTCTTCATCTTCTCAAAAAGGACCCTCGTCATCTCTATCTTTTACTTCGTTGGGGGAATCATATGCTTTTATCCTATAAAAAATGTTGGAAGTTCACATGATCAAACTTCCCCTTATTAGAAATTTTGATGAAAGCCAAGAATGACCATTCTGGTACAGGGAAAATCACTTCTGTCATTATCATAGAAGCAAAGGCCATGACATTGAATGATGTCAGACCTTCAAAAATCTTGTCCAAACATTCATTGATAAAGGTGAGCTCATTCTGGATAACCCAAATGCTCCCCCAAATCAGGAACTTGATGTCTTTAAACAACCTCTTCCCAATCATTCCCCAAACAATGATGCTTCAGGGTCTCAAAAACCAAACACTCATACTATCAGCTTCATCTCTACTGAAGAATATTCTTCTAAACCTAAGCCATCTATGAATACGTTGACCGAATCGGAACTTCCTGCTCTGTTAATCTCTGAGATTCCACCATCTTCTGGAAAATTCATCTTTGAATATTCCTCCATTGTTAGAGATGGATTCATCTCTCTCTGCCCCTTTATCTGATCTTCCATCCATGCCAGAGACATTTTCATCCTCATCTATCTCGTTGTCAGACATTCTTTTGATGCTTGACGCATTTACATCTCTTCAAGTTTCCACAACGAATACATCTACTTCTATTTCTCCTATTTTTTTAGTGACTATGCCATTGGTGAACATACCTATAGTCCTACCAACTTCTCTACCAATGGAAGCATCTTCGATTTTGACTCTTCCCATTTTCTTTCCTACAGTAGTTGCACCCACAATTACTGTACCGGAAGTATCTTCCTCACAAGGAACTACTTCTTCGTCATCCACTTCTTCCATCACCGATGTTTCCTTACCTATTAAGGAAAAATCTAAAGAAATAGCACCGGCACCTACACTTTCAGTTCCTGAACTTAAACTGAGACAACTAAATTCTAATGTTGCATCATCAGTAGCTTACCATCTGCTTCCTCCGAAAAGGTTACAATCACCTTATGCAGTCAAAGTTGTCACCATCCCCAAAAAAGGAAAACCAATATTTCAGACTATTAAGACTCTTGGTGCCTTCCCTAAAAAATCCCTCTCTACACGCCTCATAAAAGATTGGATTTATCCATTGAGAAGGTGTCTTCTTCTACAACACCATCTTCAACAATGCTTCGTAAAGTGGATTTACCCACTAGAAATATGTCACCTCTTTTATCAGGACCATCATCTTCGTCACCAAAAGCCAAGGCACCCTTTGTTCCTCCTATCCAGACCTATTTTGGGAGCTCCTCCCTCATCTAAATCAGTCTTATCTAAATCATCGTCTATTTCGACCAAGTAGCCTTCTTCATCTCTCGAAGACCACCACACTTGTCACATCTTTGTCATCTTTAAAATCTATCTTAGGAGCTCATCCTCCACCAAAATCAATCTTGCCTCACTTGCTTCCATCTCAAGCACCCAAGGCTACTTTTCCCAATGTCCAGAAGAGAAAAAAGATCCCTAAAAAGACTGTCAAACCAGATATGTAGATTCTTTTACCTCGGTAGTCTATTAAGGAAAAAGAGGCACCTTCGTCATCTTTTTCCTCATCTTCGTCTACGGGATTCTATACTGAAATCCTTCGCCAACTTATTCAATCTTAATCTATGTCTCTTCCTCCGATCAAACCTTATAATCCTAAAGGAGTAAAACCTTCATGGTTCAACTCTGATTTGATTTGTGCTTACCACCACACTCGAGGTCATGACACCGAGGGATGTAAAGCCCTTCAATCTGTCGTTAGAAGTCTCTTGGAAGAAAGTGATCTTCTACTGGAAGGTGAGGAGGAACAAGTTTCTCCTATCATCTTAACTACATTTGAGTCTGAATGGTCTACCCAGACCTCTAATTCTATTAATTCCACTCCGGATGATCTTCCACCTTCTCAAATTGACACAATTCATATCGCCACTAGAGCACAACAGTATGATAACCCATCATCTTCTACAACCTCTCAACCACGGGTTGTCATTTTTGTGGCCCTTGAAGGAGTTCATCCTTCCTCATTAGCCTTGAGACCTTGGGTCTCTATTCGTGCTTCACCTCGGGCTTAGATTCCCGTGTCAGTTGAGGAGAGTGTTATGAAACAACTCACCCATGTGCCGGTCAAAATGTCTCTTTTTGAGCTCATTCAATCATCTCCACAACATCACTAGGATTTGATTGATAATATGCGTTGCATCGTAATGAATTTAGATGAGCCCCAACCTTTTGAGATGGTTGTTGGGTTGAATAGACCATCAACTACCATTTCCTTTGAGGATTCTGAAATTCCTCCCCTTTCTTCTGAAGATTTAGATGCTCCCCTCTTTATCATAGTTCAAATCAACAACACTACGTTAAAATGCACTATGATCAACAGTGGTGCTGCACTCAACATCATTTCCTCCCACACATTCGAGCAACTTAAGTTACCAAAGAACGTAGTGTCACCACCACCTTTCGCCCTTCGATCATTTAACAATCAGTTGGCAGTTACTTAAGGAACTGTGGTCCTGCCCATTCGGGTAGGTAAGAAACTGCTTCACGAGCTTTTTTACATTGTTAAAGGGAAATTCCACTACAATATGATCCTTAGACGCTCCTGGATTCGTACAATGCATTGCATCCCATCAACCCCCCATCGATGCTTAAAATATTAGTATGAGGGAAAAATCTATACTCATCCAGGAGATCCTTTTCCTTCCACACAATGTGACATGACCACAGGGTATGCCCCTCTAAAGGAGAATGCTTGTTCTCCTGACAAGGCTTCATCCTCTTCCATACCTGCAACAAAACTACCAGATTTACAAAATCTGGAAGAGACATTGCAGCGTTTTTCACTAGGAGAGCTTCCTCTTCTCTCTTTTGACGCCCATCTCAAACCTAATGAGTATGGTAGACTAGACAAACAACCTGAATATCAGCTAGGTCTTGGTCGCATTGTCACCATTAGTCTGCCCAATCAACAGACTAACTTCATTTATGGTGGTCTTGATACACCTCACTATCACTCAAATTCTCCCCTAGGGCCAAACCCTATTCAGTAGGGTTTGATTGTTTACAGAATCCCGCATTCGCAAAAACTTATTTATATCGATGCGTGTGGAAGGGCTTTGGCTTGGGAAAGTATGAACAGGGTGTGCATGACCTTGCGTCCACTCCAACTCTTAAACCACATCAAAAATTTGGTTTAGGATTTAAACCTTTCTCAAAATCCTGTTAGGAAATAAGGGATAAAATATGCGGAATAATCCCTTACAGAATCACAACAGTAGAAACTAATATGCAGAAAAATATTACAGATCTCAAATAAAAGTGCAGAATAAATAACACAATACAGAGAGACGATATTTAACGTGGTTCACCCAATTTGGGCTACGTCCACCAAGAATCACTTGCTCAGATTTTATTACAAGCTTTCACTCTCTCAATACAATACCCAGATCCGTTTGGAGCTATGCTCAACAAACTCTACAGAATTCAAACCCGAATTCAAAACACATTTGTAATACATTTTCTTGTACATCTATCATATGCATAAGACCATATAAATAGACAACTGCTTAAGCAGTTTGATACAAAACCGTGGGTATCAAAACCAAGGGCAAAAAACCATGGGTATCAAAACAATGGGCAAAAGACCGAAAAAACCATGGGCCCAAAAACAACCCGTAACGGTTACCCATTACCCATGGGTTAATGAACCACCCATGAAAATTTGCCGTAAAAATACCCGAGTGTAACACATGGAAGGTGTACCAAACTCTAACATGAAAATAGGCTCCACAAACATAACAAAGCCACCATCACCATTCTCGATGAGCCTCTTTCCATTGAGGAACCATCTTCTCCCACCAGGTCAGAAGCATCACTTGATGTGGATGACGCCATTTCCATCCCACCTAAATTTTTTTTTAGTCAATACCATTTCCATAGGTCCATTGACCTATAAAACTAATGGCAAATCCACTTCCATACCATTAGTCTTCCCTGAAATAGTTAGAGATGATTCTCCCACTATCAACACTATCCACTGTGTGGATGATGACTTGGTCCTCACCTATCTAGGGGCAAAGGACTCCTATCTTCCTAAAACCACTCCTGATACGTATACACTTCTCAATGAAGCCACTGTTGACCTTAATATAGGGACTTCTAAAGACCCTTACATCATTAAGGTCAGCCAATCTCTTAATCCACAAGAGTTAGGAGACTTCACCACCTTTCTTTCCAACCAACGCAAAGCTTTTGCTTGGTCATACGAGGATATGCCAAGGCTCGATCCTAATATTGTGGTCCAAAATATTGTTACTCTTCTAGACATCAAACCGGTTAAACAAAAATTGCGTAAAATGCACCCTCGAGTAGCCCTTCTTATTAAAGAAGAGTTGCAGCGCTTGCTTTATCCTAACTTCATCCAACCCATTGACTATCCACAATGGGTTTCAAATGTAGTATCAATAAACAAAGCCACTAGGAAAATTTGAATTTTCATCGACTTTTGGGATCTTAATCTCGCTTGTCTGAAAGATGATTTTCCTCTACCTAATATCGACCAACTCATGGATTTAACTGCAAGTCATGAGATGCTTTATCTTATGGATGGTTTTTCGGGATATAATAAAATTCTCATCTCACCAGAGGACCAGCATAAGACTTGCTTCATAACTCCTTGGGGGAATTTTTGTTATCGTGTCATGCCTTTCAGTCTTAAGAACGCAGGAGCAACCTACCAACGAGCAATGACCTACATCTTCCTTGATCTCTTACACAAAACTATGGAAGATTATGTCAATGATCTCCTTGGTAAATCCAAATGCCATCAGGATCATCTTTTCATTCCCGCACCTCTCTTTGAGAGGATCATTCATTTTTGTCTTCACATAAATCCATCTAAATGCATGTTTAGCATTCTCACTCGTAAAATCTTAGGATTTATCATTTCTATTATGGGCATTGAAGTTGATCCCACAAAAATAAAGGCTATCCTCGAGATGTCTCCCCCTTCTAACTTAAAACATATCTGTGGTCTTCAAGGACGCCTTCAATCAGTGCATCGTTTTATCTCGCAACTGTAAGACCGTTGTCAACCTTTTCATCATCTCCTCCGTAAGAGTGTTCATTTTGAATGGGATGAGCGTTGCCAAAAGGCCTTTGATGATCTCAAAGATTATCTTCTTTCTCCACCTGTGCTTACACCTCCACGTGAGGGGGAGCCATTCTATATTTATATTTCTGTGACTGACCATGCTCTGGGAGTCATCATCTTGCATCAGGATGCTAACGGTAAATAACAAGACATCAATTGCACTCTTCATGAGTATGAAACACACTATTCCATGAAGCTGAAAAATTGTGTTTTGCTCTCTTCTTCGCAACTTCTAAACTTCATCACTACCTCCTTAATCAAAAAACTTACATTGTTACAAGTTTCAATCCACTCAAGACAATGCATGTGAAACCATATCACAATGATCGTATCACTCGTTGGCTCATCCTCATGACAGAGTTTGATCTCAAGTTCATCTCGTAAAAAAACTATCAAGGGCCAGGTCATTACGGATCAATTAGCTGATACTCCTCTTCCAGAAACTCAAATTCCCCTTGCTCAATTCCCAGATGAGTACATCCAACAAATTGATTTCATCTTGTCTCCATTTAAAATAAAAAATTTCTTTGATGGGTCCAAATGTCAGTAAGGGGGAGGTGTAGGTTTTGTCATGATTCCTCCTTGGGGTGCACCTATCTCGGTCACACACAAGCTTAACTTTGAGTGTACCAATAATATGGCCGAATATGAAGCTCTTGTTTTAGGTCTTAAAAATGCCATTAATCTTGGCGCTCACCATATCGACATCTTTGGTGATTCTGAGCTCATCGTTAACCAAGTCACTAGTGTCTATCAATGCAAAAAATGATATGCTTCAAAAAATATCATGATATCGTTCTCTTTTAACTTCAATCTTTTGATAAATTCACTATCCAAGCTATTCCTCACACTATGAAACAATTTGTAGATACAATGCCTTCTTTAGCCTCACTTATTCCACCTTTTAGCAAAGACTCGCAACTTTATGTGGCTGTTCAGTGTTTAGACCAACCCTCTCATCTTGTGTAGTTGACTTCAATCAACGTCGTCACAACCAACACTCAAGATGAGTGGTATCAGCAAATTTTTGATTATCTATCCCATTCAGTGCTCCCTCCATATCTGACTTCCAATGGCAAAAGATCTTTTATCCTACACACTAATCGCTATACTTTTTTGGGTAGAATCCTCTACAAACATGGTTTTGATGGTATTTTGCTTCAGTGCCTCAAAACCCCCTGAATCATCTAAAGCTATCCAGGAAGTCCATGACGGTATCTGTGGTGGACATTTTAGTGGCTTGGCCATAGCTAAACACATATTACATTTATGTTAATATTTTCCTTCTCTTAATCAAGACTGTTGTGAATACACTAAGAAATGTGTCACGTGTCAACAACATTCCAATCTTACACATGTCCCTAGTTAGGCTTTGCAACCTGTAATGGATTTATGGCCTTTTTCACAATGGGGTCTTGATCTCATCAGTCTCATCAATCCCAACTCTTCACAACATCATCATTCTATCATTACTGACACAAAATACTTCACTAAGTGGGTGGAAGCTATTCCTCTTTCATCAACCAAAGCTAAGCCCATTGTTGATTTTGTCTATCAACACATGATTTGTCGCTTTGGTGTCCCCACACAAAATCATCACAGATAATGGTAAATATTTAAAAAAAATTGATTTACAGAACCTTTATGATGCTTTCAGTATCAAACTCATCTTTTCTTCTCCGTACTATCCCCAAGCTAAACAGCTAGGCTGATGCTTCTAATAAAACTTTGCGCAATATCCTCGCAAAGGTAACTAGTCAAGCTGGTAGGGATTGGCATTTACAAGACTATCATTCGTACTCCTACTAGTTCTACTCCCTTCTCTCTCATCTATAGGTCTGAGGCTGTCCTTCCTTTGGAATTCCATATCTCATCTCTTCGTGTCTCTCTCAAAGAATTTGTCTTTGATGAGGACTATCATCAAAATCATCTAGCACAGCTTGAGTTGCTTGATGAGTGATGTCTCAATTCTCTTGAGCATCATCAAGTCTACCTTGAGTGTGTCAAACGTGCTTATAATAAGCACTTTTAGCCCCGTGACTTCAAAGTTGGTGATCTTGTTCTTAAAGAAAACCAAAATGTCACTACACTAGAAAGGAGTCAGCGTGGTAAGTTCACTCCTAACTGGATGGGTCCATACGTAGTCATTCATAAATATGGGTCTGGGGCTTATCATCTATCTTCCATGGATGGTGTACCTAAAGTGGAACCTCTAAATGCCTTGCATCTAAGGCCCTTTTATTGTTAATATCTATCTTACATGATCTTGGTCACAAAACAGATCTTTCACCCATCTACAACCGGACATATATTTTGTAGTGATTCAGAACTATGTGGTTCTTCACGTTATGTATTTTCTACCTTAAATATGAGTACCACATCTCTACTCATGGCATTTTTCTTATGGATATTTTCCTCCTCATGGTAGGAACACCTTAATCACTACTCATTTGTCATAAGTGTTTATCTTAATCGAATCTACTCGGGGCATGAGTATGTGTTTGTATATGTTTTCTTCCCCTCTTTTCTGATCTATCTGGTCTAAACATAGCTCCTTTCAAAGCTCCACAAAAAAAAATATTCTATCCTAAAATTCCAAAAGATAGACTGATCCCTCAAAGGATAGCTATCCATGCCTTATCAAATAAATCAAAAAGTATAGACCATTCCCTTGAAGGATGGCTATCATCAAATTCAAAATACAAACCGCTCCCTTGAAGGATGGCTATTTATTTCATGGAATTTTCAAGGCTTCTCGCATTGATTAGCCTTTACAGTAATAAACTTCCTCTTCGGCTAGTTTGTTCACTTTTTAGCATCATTGAAATACTTCCTGTATCGATCAGTCTTTCTATGTCTAGCAAACTTCCCGCATTGATCATTTTTCTCTTTTATCAAAACAAAAATCATGAAGCTGAGATATAAGACCTTTTTTTATCATATGGAAACCCTATTTTCCCAATATGAGCACATATTTTGTCCTTCGTATATTTTGACGAGATACATACTTACTTCTTGTTCCATCTATCTCTTAGATCTGGTTTGTGACTGACTAGTGTCAGGTTCATTTTATCTATGTCTATGGCCTTATGTGCATCATCTTTTCATTTTCCTATCAAGGTCTCTATTTATGGTTGGGTAGGATCCTAACTTATCATTCTTTTTCCTATCTAGGTGTATTTCTTTTTATTTCTAATCAAGGTAATTTCATTACATCCCTTGCTGTCACAAGAGGCATTTCTCATTATTATTTGTTGTTCATCCATTTAAATTGACATTTAACATGTTAATTTAGTCAAATCTATCATCTATCTATACTCATCTTATCTTCTTCGTCTAAAAACACATCGAAGCATGTATTAAGAACACATGTGAATCTATGTATCTATTTCATTTAAAATTAAATTAACATCTTAAACATGTTTATTTTATCAATCTATCAATCACATCAAATCACATCACATCTATACATATATCCTCTATAAAGCATGTATCTGTGTCCATCAAAATTAGACTATATCTATCTATATTTATCAAAATTAAATGCATGAGTACAATCACATAACACAAAATGATGAATATATATATATATGAATGTCTATACAAAAAAGAATGGATGGATTTTAATCAAGCCATCTATGTCATACATCTAAAATGCCTTCAAAACCGAGGCTACATCAGTATATCGATACAAAAATAACATATCTATATCGTAATATCAGATAGGTGGAAGACACTATCTCCTCCACCCTCCTCTGGCCCAAGCTGTCTCTCTCGGTCACCTCCTATCGAGCTAGAAGCACCTGCTACCGAGGCCCTGCCACCACCTCGATCTCTCCCAATGCTCCCACCCTCCAATGTACCACTAGCTACGGCTGTCATTGATCTCCTCCTTGTACCGTAACGAGGCACATCAGGGGCATACTGTGCCAAGGCATCCTCATAGTATCTCACCTCAGTGAGGAGAGCCTGATAGGTCCTCAGACTCACCATACCGGGTGTTCATAATGGTGCTGCTACTACTGCTACTAGTGGCCCTCCTGATGCCGCACCCTGTGACCCAGACTCTGAAGTGGCACCTGTATCACTGTATTTGGCCTTGAGGGCCTCTCTGTGCTGATGTTAGTGATCCCTCTTCTGAATCGCTGTATCCTACTCTTGACGTGTTGTATCTCTCTTTAATATCAGTACATCCCTCTCCTCCGTTAGAGCTCTAATCTCCTCGAGGGTAGCCTGGTGTGTATGCGTTAGGGAAGCATGCTCTCCCTCCAGTCTCTCTAGCATTGTAGCTATGTCCTCCTCATCCGCGTCTATGGATGCTGGGAGGTGTTGTGGTAGCTCTGTGGAGTACCATGCCATGTAGCCATCATCCACACTCCTACATCATAATCACTATTTTTGGAAGGTGGGGCCTCCCTCAATGGATCTGTCGGGATCACAATCAGCAGATCGGTCTCTTTACCGTCTCACTTATATGGCATATATGTGGTCGGGATTGTCTGTACTAAACTGAACTATCGCATCACCCGTATAAATGGGACATGCTACCACATATATTTCCTGTAGCCCCTAACCACCCTGCTCCGTCTCAGCTCCACCAGGTGAGCATCCTAACTAGCCCATGTTGAGTAGACCCGATATGGTCTCCAAATAACCTGCTCTGGTGTCAGAGTCCTGAATCGGTCAGTATACCACTCCACAGATCTCCCTGTATCTCCTGGGGCCATGTATAACCACCATCACCAGAATCCATAATCAAGGCCCCCCTCTACTACTAGCATCCATGGAAACCCTGATGGCCTGATCACTACTATATGCACATATGCCCAGCAATGGAGCACAAAGCTAACATTAATACCTATCCACCTACCTGTGGTGTACATCCACAACTCATGATATATCTGTGCTACTAGAGCATCGAAAAATGCAAACACCTGCCTAAACTCTAGAATATCACAAACACAGTCTAGTAAAAGAAGTGGAAATCTCCCACCTCTGGAATTTGGTAGAGAAAAATAGGAGATCATCATCTGAATCAGTGTTATCCATCTGCTCCTGGCATCATCCTATCTATAATGAGAGGCTGTCCTCACCACCCTGGACACTATCTATGAATCATCTGCCCTATCTCCATACAATCATCCTAGGGCCCTCTGTTGCTGCTCTCATTGAGTGGTCTCTATCAGGTCCTCGGTGATCAGCAACCTTAGGATCCTATATATGTCCTCATGGGTGATGGTCATCTCACCCGTCTTGAACCAGAATGTGCATGTCCTGTTGTCCCATCACCGTATCAGTGCTCGCATCAACTCTACATCTTGAGGCACCCGTCAGTAGTAACGAAAGCCCCCCAGCCTGGCTAGCTCCAGGTGATGCCAATTAGTGTCTGTCACATCAGAGAGAATGGTCTCCAAAAGCTCGGGAATAGCATCCCGCATATGTAACGCCTCTCGTGCCTACATCCACGACATCAAGAGCGGTGTTAGCTTCTCATTTATTCAAATCGAAACATCAAAAATACATTCTACCACTTTCTTAGTCTAATCAATCCAATCAGTGCCAATTGAGTTCTAATTGACGTCGATCTTATTTAGTCGACATCGATTGGAATTCTAATTGGCACCGATTGGGAGGCAGAGTGTGTAAAACACTATGGCCTCCCACTTATTCCCTTTTTCCCTAAAAACTAGCATCCTAGTATGCTATTTAACGGTAAACATATACACGAGACTAAGGTAGAACCACTTACCCTAGGTCGTGTCCTCTTCCGCTTCTGACTGCTCCCAGAAGCTTCCATGTTGCTCAAAGTCAATTTTTGACTCTTTCTAAATGAATCGCCGTGGTGTAAATAAATCGTTCACGTTTCACTTTCTCATATTTATAGGGGTTCGGTACAGTCGGCACCGATTGGTTTAGTCAACGTTGATTTTGGCTTGATCGATGCCGATTGAGGCCAATCATTGCCGATTGGTTGCAATTTTACCTTTCCACGTCACTTTCTTCCATCTCCTCATCTTTTTTTTTGCCAAAGTGTTGATGCTTGGATTTTTTATCTAATTGTTATTATGACCTGAGTGTTTCTTTTTGGCACATATTTTCGATATTATCACCCATTTCGAGTCTGTTCCCTATACATGGGTCACTCACATTGGTGGCAGCCTAAAGATAGAGGGTCTGTAGACACTAACATCATCTGGTTCGCAAACCGTCTGGTTGTACCTACCACTGTGTCACTCTTTATTTGCTACTATTTTGTAGCCCTCCTTCCACTCACAGGTCTGTAGGTACTAACGTCATCTCATATGAAGACCATCTAGCCTACCAAACCAATGTGAGGTCCGTAGGTTGCTACTTTTTTTATTGTTTTCATGCATCATCAATAATCAGATTCACTCTAGATATCTAGCTGGGGCATCTTGCATTCTCATCTACCTTTTTCAAACTTGGGATCAATTGGTCTTCTGGGATTCATCCCATCCCTAGTTTGAGGGGGATCACATCATCACCTTTTTTCTTCATTTCTTCCAACTCCTTGTTTTTGTCTTGCAACTTTGCTTATCGCAAGTTACTCAACAAAAAGGGGCAGAATGTAGACACCTAAAATTGGTTACTCAATTTAGTGTCCCCCGCGCTTGTCTACCTTCTCGGGTAGCCTGGGGCACCTTTAGATCATCACTTTGGAGTATTAATTAAATTGAACATCTATCCTAAGTTTATTATACCCCATTTTGTTTTACCCATGGATAATTAAATATTAACTATTTAATTACAGTTTTTACATGTATCTTAACCTCTTATCTACCCCATATCAATTCCTAACCTCCCATATCAATTCTATCCATCTATCCCCCCTATTTTTTCTCCCCCCAAACCGTGCAGTGGGATATTTCCCGTATTTAAGGCGGAGGGGTACACTTTCATCTTTCCAAAACATCATTTTTGGCCATTTCGGGGAGCTATTCCCTGATCGGCACCGACTGGTACTCGGTCGACGCTGATTTTTTGGAATGACACCGATTGTACCTTGGTCGGCAGCGATTATAAATATAGGGCCAAAACTTAGTTCTGGTTAGATAAAAGAGAACGAAAGAGAGTTTTGAGAATGAAGCATGAGCATCATCTATCAAGTGAAAGCGAATTCCATCTAGATCAATCCCTGAGAGGAATACCGTTACTCTGCTCCTAAAACATCGACATCGTGAGCCTCCATCAATCTCTTGGTGACTTGGTTCCTGCATCTAGCGAAGGTGGAGCTTTTTCAGTATCCCTACAGCTCCTGTAGATCCAACGGACATTGACAATCTAGCCTTCATTGTCCATATCTTAACCTTCTTGTAATTTTCCCCTAGTCAACGCCGACCGATCGCAGTCGATGCTGATTGATTCTAATCGATGCTGATTCACTCAATCAATGCTGATCAGCCCGCAAATAGGTAAAAGAACTCGAGTAACACAAATCTAACATTGTTTTCACAGTTTCCTACTTTTTATTGCTTTTTTTCTTCTATTTACTTCCTGTCTGTCATTTTTAATTAGAAAAGCTAGACATTTACTTACATCTTTTATCATGTATGCTTCTTTCTTTAATTGAAAACATGGACTGACATCCACTGAGGGAGCTTATCGCTTCTCAAACCCGCTTTTTGGGCAGTCCACCCAAATATATTTTAACGTTGTCTTTTTATGTCAAGTACCTGTGTCTCGCAGGTTTCTCAGATCTACTTTGCAAGATTGCTCGTGTGCGCCCATTTTTTTTACATCGGCTTTCTTTTCCACCTACATCTTGATCTTGTCTTATCTATTAAGTATTGATTTCATTTGAGTTTTTCAGGGTTTTTGTGTTTAGTTTGGTACATTAACTTGGACAGGTAACAAGCACGGAAATTCTTTATCGACAATGGGAGAAGGGTTGTTGCATGATAATTTACCCCAAAAATCATCAAAATCCAAATGCCGAACTTCGCTATCTCAAATATTGGGCACAAGAGTCTCCAAATGGGACAGATGCTCATGCCCTTGAAATTTGATTTTCATTTTGACAGTGAATAGAGAAATAGATTTCAAAGAATAGACTCATGGTAATTTTTGCAAGGGGATACAGGGAGGTGGACAATCGACTCGATTTGCAAAAATGAGGGCAAGAGATAATGAGCAAGCAATGTGACAAGTGCATAGATAGTTGCTTCTTTAAATAGTCGTTTAGGAGAGAGAAAATCATAAATGCACATTAAATATACCTTACACCGACTCAAAAAGGTGAAATGTGTGAAAAGTGGAAAAACTAGCCTGGACAATCCAAGGAACATTAGGACATGAAGGATGCAAAGATCCGATTCGGCCGATTCGGGGAATCAATGAACAGAAGGCCCGGGCGCACTTTGGGACAGATGGGCCGGAAAAGTCCAAAAAATATGACGCACAAGGACTTGTGGGGAAATCAGCGAATCGACGAACAAGAGGCTCGTTATTATTTGTGACATGAGGGATAAAAACATCTGACAGACCCACAAGTTACTAAAATGACCCCAAGAAACGGAATTTTCACCATCTCCTCGAACTTCATACTTCACTAAAACACTTTTGAAGGGTGCCGACTCAAAATTTTCAAATTTTTTGACTTTCAAAAGAGGGGAATTATGAGGGGATAACATTCTCCAACCTGTAACTAGTTCCCTAAGAATGTATGAAGAGATCTTTGTACTGCCTGGTTTTTTGGGTGATCCAATCTCATTGGCTGAAGTAATGTAGGGAGGAAATTCCACCGTATCCTCTAACCTGTAACTGTTCCTCAAATTCTAAGGACAACATGTCCTATAAAAAATGTTATGTATCAGATTTTTGTAGACTATTCTGAACCCATTTGTTGTATAACGCACTATGTCAAGGAAAAAAAACTGAATTGTATCGGTGTAGAGCATTGTGTAGTGTGTAAACCCAAAATTATGCCCCCTTTTTTTTAGGGCGCATGTGACGTTGTGGATAGGAGGATGTGGCCCCAAAAGAGGACTGACCGAATAAAATGTGCCCTACATGGGGAAGGGAATGTGCTTGGTAGAAACCAAGGCGCACACAAACAAGTGGATAGAAACAAGTGTAGTACGAACAAGGATGCATGTATAAAACAAGTGTAAGATACGCATACAATGTAGAAGCTAGTAAGAAAAATGATAATGTAAACACCCAAGAAGACAATGTAGGCCACACAAAGTGGGTTGCAAACATGTGAAATTAATCATGATGTTAAAAGACACTCAAGGCCGTAGTGGCCGCATACAAACAAACAAGTGTGCACACCAAATAAAGGGAAAATCCCACATATAATAGCAAACAAATAAAATCAAGTATAAAAAATAGATAGATAGCCATGGTTGCAATTAATCCTGCAAAAAATGTTACACATGAAGCACTTGTTAGCATGTTAGAAAGATAATTAGTATGTCAAAAGTGTGTATAACCAAGTAATGTAAATTTTAAGTACAAAATGAACAATAGCACTTGTAGTAAACACATGTGGATGCCTCTAGTAACTGTTGTGGAACTATAGTCAAACATTCATGTTGTGTGTAGAAGATATACATCTACGATCACAACTAGAGAAGGATGTGAATGCACAGTGTGTATGGTAAAGGTAATGACATACAAGAGATCTATCTAGCATGTGTAATAAAGAAAACATGTACAAGAAAATGTAAGCAAGAGTAAATGCGACCAAGATATACAACATGATGTGGATGGATGGAATGGAATGTAAGATGAATGATAAGACCCATGTGCCCCCCGAGTGAATGGAGTTGTATGCGGTGAGGTTCATTTTTTTCTCCCTAACAATCAAGAATGAACTAAAAATGAGACTGCGCCGTCGGGAAATGGTCGAAGTGTGTATTGAGTGTAGCAAGTTACGATGAGTGTGTATGTGTAGTGGTGATGATATACAAACTAAATATTATGTGTGTGCATAACCCTATAGTCAAAGCGTATCTTATGATAAGATGAGTGTAGGAGTGATGATTTATCCTAAAGCGTATATCACTACAACATGAATAGAGGGATTGGTGATGTAGCCTAAAGCGTATACCACTACAAGATGAATATGGGAAGTGGTAATGTAGCCTGAAGAATATACCACTATAAGATGATGGAGCAAGTGACCATTTAGCCTATAGCGTATATCACTAACCTAGGAATGTCACATGATATAAGGATTAATGATGACCGTGTGAGTATGATAAGTTCTATTTCATTTGTAAACCCTCAACAGTCGAGTATGGACCGAGGAACTAGAGTGTATCATTAAGTAGTGAGTGTAGCACATAGAAGAAGATGTAGTATGTGCAATGATTAAAGACAACCATGTGATGAGTAAATATGTGATGTTTATAATGTAATGAAAGATGTGTAGATATCCTAATAGTGTGAAGTTTGTGTTATGTAGTATGTAGGATGATGGATGATGTAATTTTAGACTTATAGACAATAGGAGTGTGATACATGTATGATGAATACTAGTATGGTGTGAAGAGTATACATGATGTATAGATGTGAAAATATCAAAATAATAATGATGTATAGGAACTTGAAGATGTGGTATGAAAAATGCAAGATGTACTATAGGATATGTGAAGAGATGCAATGTGTAGTGCCTATTGTGTAGTGTGTGGGGTTCATGTGTAGTATGCCCTCGACAGTTAAGTGTTAACTAAAGCATGAGAGTGTTTCATTAGGTAATGGTCGATGTTAAGATGTGTGTGCTAGGATGTATGTGTAATTATGTGGAAAATATGATGAGAGAATAAGATGTCGAGTGATGTCATGCCCCCCGAGTGTGTAAGCAATGAAGGTCTAGTCAAAAGACATATAGTGGATCAATGTAGGGAGTAATTTCCTTAACAAAAGTGATAGGATACTGAGGTGGTAATGGTGTGTGACTATAGAATGGTTCATCGTCATTGTAAGCTTCATTTGGGTCCCAATCAACGACATAGGTATTTTCTATAGCAGATGGTGGAATTAAAAGCTTAACTATATGTGTTTATTGCTAAGTATGACTTCGTAATGTTACATATACCTCTAATGGAGGGAGAGTGAGTTCATCCTTCAGAGGAGGTTGCTTAGTTTGGCTCGGAAATATTGTAGATGACTTAGTAGGAGGTAACGTTGAACTAATTTTGAGAGGTGGTTTCTTGACTTGGGTAAATTACATAGGTGGAACTTGAGTGAAAGAAGAAGGCACACTAGAAATGGTTTCATGATGCTCATTTGACACAGAAGAAACAACTTTAGGAGCCCATGTGGATGTAGCATTTGTAGATGGGCACACAATAGAATGTTGTGCAGTGAATGGGATAAATCCCAAAAACTCAAGATGTTTGATTCTTCGTTCTAAAGCATGGAAATCGTTGTCATTATTTCCATTGATTTGATGATAATTGCAATATGGATGACCTTGATAGTTTATTATCTGATAAGGAGGATAGTAATGAGTAGGCGGTAAAGTGTTCAATTGACGACTAAGGAGCTTAGTAAGAAGGTCAAGTTATGTAGTATTATGGTCAAATATGAGAGGATCTGGTAATGGTATGGCTTGAGGCTCATTCATATGAGCACATGTGATGCAGGGGCATCAAGGGATAAATGAAATAAGGTCATATTAGACCATCTAGGCATGTTTGGTTAGGTGTATTTGAGTGACTCTACTTAAGTTAGGGAAGATCAAATTGAATGTGTTGTAAAAAAAAAGTAATAACTAGGTGTGCATAGGAGAAAAGTAAGTAAATTTGATGTTGCATGAAAAATATGGAATCTAAATGATTAAAATATTTTTGATTGAGTGAGGAGAAAATTTTGGGAGGTTAGGAACTTCTCTAGACTTGTTTATGAGTGTTTGTTTTTTTATCAAGTCTAAGTTAGGACTCTGTTCCATGCATCTAGGAAGTTGATGTATGATAAAGTCTAGTATCATTATTCATATAGGAAGGTATTTTTCACGTGTAAAAGGAGAATTAAGGAAGGATCATGATGTAATGGAGATTTATGAACTAATGGAACAATATTACAAGTATTCTTGTGTACAATTTTGTATAAATTGTTACTTTTAATGGACTGTATTAGCAAATACCATGTCCCGGTTGAGTACTAGAGTTTAGATAGTCACCATAGGAGATTTCTAAGACCTCTTTGAAATCTCATGAAGATAGATGAGGATGAATGGAGTATCACTAATTTTTCATAGCCCTTGAAACACCATATAAAGACTTGTAGATCTAATTTTTCCCTCTCGATCCCTAACTAGGGCATCACACAACAAATTTTCTAGCCATCCAAATTAGGTGAAATTTTGAGGAGGGGACTATTTGGTTTAATGGAATAAGTGTGAGAAATTTCACCTCTTAAATCACATGTGGGAAAATGTTACATGCAAATTAGCAGTGTAGGTTGTACAGGTACAATAGAAGACATGGGATTGAGGGCATAGAGGTCTTAACCAAAGATTTGAGTTATAAGAAAAATTATGCACCACCATATTATTATTCCAAATGTGGATCCATCAAGCTCCAAGTATGGTCATAGCTATAAATGTTTTCTATCATGTTTTAGGAGCAAAATAGGCCTAGTTATGGGTGCGATTTACAAAGGAGGTCTAAAATGGTACAAAGAAAGGTACCTTGAGAATTTGTGCATAGTTGTAAAGGGATCAAGGGTCTTCAAATCCCTAGAGTGGTGGTATAGTTATTTAAGTAGAATTTGAGTTTGAACCCAGTCTACGTGCCTAGAGGACTATTAGACCAATAGACCTAATAGAGAGAACTATGGCTCAATACAAATTTGTGACTAAATGAAGGGTATAAACACCTTGGAATAGGTAAGATGAAGTGTTCTAAAATTATTGGTGGCAGTCAAAGAGTTAGTATGAAGATTTGAACATGCTTACCCAAGAAAACACTAGGTTTAGTCTTGCACATTGAGGGTTATGCATGGTTGTGATAGATGGAACAAACCAGTATATGAAGTCAGATTCTGAGGAGGCAAATATGATTTCAGAGAGCAATGGAGGATATTAGAACAATGGACCCATAACCCATAATCAAGGTATATGTGTTTTATTGTTTCCTTCCATATGAATACTAACACTAGTGAAATCAAGGAATAAGATATGTCTAAAGATATGAATTGTGCAATGGAGGGTTTTCTAGAGATCCTCAGTGCATGGGAGATGTAAACCATTGGGAACAAACTTAGAGCTTATTGGAGAGATTAGGGAAAGCAAGAGGTTAGTGTTTAAGCTAGAGGAATATAATGAAATTGGATATAATCCCTTCACCATTTTGGTATCAGAGCTAGTTTCTCTGTATAATTAGGTATATTGCAGGTATTTATAGTGTTTTGAATTGATTGAACTTGAAAGTGTGGAGGTTATTGTAGACAATATGAAAAATTCAAAGTAGCCATCATTGCAGGGTATAATGACATTGATCTAGGAAGGAGTTATGGGAAATATGGATAGTATGATTAATAAAATCAGTGATCTAGAAACAAGGATGACAAGGCTATAAATAGTGTATTTAGATATGGAAAGGATAGTTGATAGAGGTGATGACAAGAAACAGGGAGAGTCATTGTTGCTAAGAAGAATTCTTCTACATCAGCAAGCTAAGTCACAGGAGCCAGTCTGCAGGAAAAGCTTGTTTGCGATAAGATGCAAGAAAAGAGGTAAGTGTTGTAATGTTATTATATAGATAATGGTAGTACATACAACATTGTCTCAGAGGAAATGGTGAGTAAATTGGGTTTAAAGAGATTAGTTCACCCTACACCTTATATAGTGGCATGGGTTCAGAAGAACCATCAAATTCTTGTAAATGAGCAATATAGAGTACCTTTTAAGATTGGAAGTTTGCATGATGAGGTGTTATGTGATGTAATTCCTATGGATGTATGTCATTTACTCCTAGGTAGGCCATGACACTATGACAGGAAGGTAGTTTATAATGAAAGGTTTAATAAAGGTATTCTAACAAAGAATGGAGTAGAGCATGTTTTAATGCCTTTGATGGATGAGCATACAGGTATTGAGAGAAGAAGCATGGTATTTGGCTTCAAAGAGTTTTTTAATAAGACCAAGAATCAAGTCATAGTCTTCATGAAAGATGAAGATAAGGTTGATGAAAGAGTGTAGCAGTTAGAGTCCAATGCAATGGACCAAGAAGCACAATTTAAGGTTAATGAACACACCCAAATGAGGATGTGGAAGAACATGACGTTCTTGAATAAAGAGAGTTATGGTCAAGAAGGTTAATTAAGTCACAAAAAGGAATGTGATGGCAGCAAGTTACAGAAGAGTGATGATGAGAAAATATGGAATGGGATCCTAGAGGACCTCATGGAAGGTCAAGAGAGACATGATCAAAAAGAAAATAAGCGTGAATCAATACCATGTGGCTAATAAGGTGGTCTAAAGAGTGAATAAGTGGTTGATAAGGAAAATAAAAGTTTTGAGGAAGGCCAAAGGATGCTATGGGCATCTGAGGAAGGAAAGAAAAATCTTAATTTTAAAACTAATCAATGTTTCAAGTGTGAATTGCAGGTATACAGGACAATACTCTTATTGAGAGCATAAGCAAGAAATATGCAAGTGAAGAGGACATAAAAGAGAACAAACCAATGCCTATGAGTGCATTTAGGTGTCTTCAAACCAGTCAAGAAGCTAAAGACTCACATGGTACCTTAAAACCAGTCAAGGAGCAATGTAAGAAGTAGTTGAGTGTTGATCAGAGCAATATGAAATTAGAGATGGAGAGAACACCCGCAAAGCCCCAATCCAAGCATCAAAAACCTAAAAAATAAGCATGCATATGAAGGGTTTTGACTGACCTCAGTGGCCACAATGGTAGATTTATTAACTGAGCATATCACTACATTTTAGACCAAAATTTAGTTCTAGGTGTGTGTGGAAATCGTTCCCTAGGTGCTCTTATGTCAATTGCTCATTGTCAAAGTAGTGAGAAATAACTAGATGTAGAGTGTAAATATATGGTTCATGGAATAGAATAAAATTCATGCCTATGAATTTTAATGCAGATGGACCAGCCTTGTCCCTTTTGATGGATCTAGATGGATGAAAATGGATCTCTAGATGCCTTGGATGGATGCAACCTTAGGTAGAGATACTAGTGCTTAATTCTTGGTCCCTCATTATGGTCTCATAACTTTATATCTATATGGTTCTCTTGTTCTAATTTTATAATTAACCTTGAAAAGGTCGACCAATAAAAATATGGAAATATCAAATGGATAGAAAGTGCCCAAAATATGGAAGTAAAGTACAAAGAGGATCAAGGCACCCAGATGGGACTAGGGTGCCTGGGGCACCCCATTCCTAGCTAGGTGCCCTAGTCAAGGATAAGAACAATTCAGAATCAAAAAATGACTGGGCAACTATATGTGGAAGGTTGGAAGTGACAACAAAAAGAAAAGTAAAATTGCCAAAGGACATGCGTTAATTAGTGCTTTCTTCACTCAAAAACCATATGAATAGTAGCATGAGACTAGGACTAAATAATACCCGAAAGTGCATGATTTGGTTACTACAATTATGAGAAGATAGTGGTACATAAGCTACCATGGACCTTGATATATTGGGAGTAACTGTAGCAGTGAGGAGTGGCTAGAGAAAGCCATCTAGGAGTGCAATGAGGGTGGCTCAGTTGCATAGAGAGGAGGGATAGGGCGGAGGAGACAAGACCCAAAGAAAAATAGAGGAACCTAACATAGGGGACAAGACTTAAGGCTATCTAATGTTGCCTTTCCTAATTTCGATGATATTTATTCTTTGAGATAGGGCCTTTAAAGGCCAATGATGAATGAGTTACTTTATTTGATATATGATATATGTGATTTTGTCATGTTCTAGCATGTGTCAATTGCATGATTTTGATGTTTTGATTTGATTTGGTGATTATGTTGATGTGGATGTGTAATGATGATCATATGTTTGTTTTATATTTGATGATAATGGTTTATATATATGTGATTAAATGTTTTTAATATATGATATATAATGTTAAGGAAATGTTGTTTGAAAATGGATGATGGGTAAAAAACACATGAAATTATGGACAGATGACACATAGATGATTTAGATGAAATAGACATCATGGTAATTAAGATAATAAAAGATAGATGTAGAAAACTAGAATAGAATGCCACTTGATGATTGATGACCTATGGGTGCGAATAATGCTACGTCATATCAAGGAACGAGAAAGGAAACAATGCCTCCAACTTCATTGGAGGTAAACGAGAATGGTATCCAAGTGATGTAATGTACATGTGACCAAAACAGGGGTTAACACATAACCAACGATAGTTAGTTATACCAAAAAACCATGAGAGAAGTATGGATGAAGTGAGCTCATAAACCTAATGTCAACATGAAAAAGGGATTTTTAGATGCAACCTGTACTTTGAAAGAGGGCTCTTCATAAGTGGATTTCTCTAATTATATGCCCCATCTTTGGGTAGGGGAAAGAGCAAACTGATCAATCTCGGAATTTTGCTATGAGAAATTTGATCAATGTGGGAAGATTTCTTAGGATGTTGATAGGATAGAAGTATGATCAATGCGGGTAACCTTCATTTCCATGATATAAGAGAGTAGTCATCCTTTGAGGGTATGGTCTACTTTATACATGTAAGATTTTTATCGCGAGAATGATATACATGATAGTCGTACTTTGAGGGATCAGTCTATTTAATTGATTTTTGATTTTTTTTACATGAATAGTTTTCCTTCGAGGGAGTAATCTGTTTTTGATAACTTTGAATTTTTGATATGAGCATCCATGAATTTTGAATTTTACATGGGAAGAGTTGGGAATAACTAGGTAGACCACATAGGAGGGGAGAATGAATGTACAAATGACACATTTGGACCATTAGCGTGGTTTCAATAGGTAAACAAGAGGGTGATGGATGTAATGATGGTGGATTTCTCACCAAGAAGGGAGAATCTATCCAGAAAGAAAAGGATATGAGAAAATATGTGGTGCCCATATTTAAGGTCTTGTCTAGGAATGTGACGGTAGACCACATAGTTCCAAATCATTACAATGATAGATGGAAGAGGCTAATGATGGAGGAATGATCTAAGGATATGACTAAGTTCTCATTGATAGGTATGTTAACAATAGAATGTTCACAAGTGCAATGCGTTAAGTGATTCTACTTCTGGTTTACCATCAAGGGAGGCCAAACAATATGCTCTCGACCCATGCTTATGTGTGATAATTTAAGGTCCAATATAGTTGGGAGAAGACTTTCCATGTTGGCTCCTTTCTAGATTAGTAACATTATGATTTTATTTAAGGACGAGGTTACCGAAATTGAAGTCACATTCTTTGAGGTGCTTGTTGTAAGCATGCTTGATGTGTTATTGATAAACATGATAATGCTCATGAGCAAAGAGGTGATATTCGTTTAACACTTCGAGTTGTGCTAGACACTCCTAGAAATAATCTTCATCAGCGATGAAGGTGCAAAGAGACACATGCAAAGATGGAATTTTAACTTCAAGAGGGAGAATGGATTTGGAACTGTAAACAAATGAGAAGGGCATAGCACCAGTGGAAGTACAAATGCTAGTATTATAATCCTAAAGAGCAAAAGGGATGTGGGATGCCAATTACGACCTAATCTGTTGATAGTCTTAGCAAGAATGTTATGAATATTTTTGTTAGTCACTTTGGCTTTGCTGTTAGCTTGAGGATAGTAAGGAGAGGAGTAGCTAAGCTTGATATTGAATGATTCGCAAAGCTTATTGATATTTTTTAAAAGAAATTTCCATTGTATGTGATGATTTTTTGAGGAACACCGAAGCGGCAAAGATATGCTGATAGATTGATTTAATACTTGGATTAGCTTTTGTTGAGGTGAGTGGAATCTCTTTCACCCACTTAGTGAAATATTCTATAGCAGTGATGATAGAATGATGATTTTATGAAGAGAGATGATTGATGGTACCAATGAGATCAAGATCCCATTACAAGAAGGGCCAAAGATCCTGAGCTGATTGTAAGGTCTGGCTATGAAGGAGGACAAGATTCGAATGCTGCTACCATTTGACACACTTCTTAACATATTCACAATAGTCATGATTAAGAGAAGGCCAATAATAAGCAAGACAAAGGATGCATTTGGCAAATTCCAAACCACTAAAGTTTCCACCAAAAATTCCATCATGGACTTCTTGGATAACATGAGAAAACTCATGGGATTTTGAGGAATCGAAGGAGAATACTGTCAAATCCACACTTATAAAGGATGTTATCAAGGATGACATAGTGGTTAGAATGTTGAAGAAAATTCCTCCAACCATTCTTAGATAGATCACGGGGAATTATGGACTTGGATAGATAATCGAAGATTTAGATTACCAAATATCTGACGTGTTGGATTCAACAAGATTAACATGAGGTAACTCGTGAGATGGTCAATCACGATGATGAACAACAACACAAATTTTGGATTTGTCTATTTTCCATGAGATGGGGGATACAAGAGAAGCCATTGTATCAACGAAATGATTGGATGATCAAGGGACGACCTAGATAGTGTAAAAATTGAAGGCCTCAAGAAGTAGGATGAAAATGTCTCTATATTTCTGAAGGGTGTCATTTTTACATTGATATTCGCTTATAAATTGCTTGATGATAAGATTATAATCCCCATATATTTTAAGAATTTGAACACCCAAAAAGGCATCAGTTTCAAGACCTAAGATAAGGGCTTCATACTCCACCATATTGTTTGTGCACCCAAAATCAATATTTTCATCAAGGGGAATATGAGTATCCCAAGGAGGAATGATAGTGACATTAATAACTCCCCCTTGCTGACACTTAGAGTCGTCGAAAAACATGTTCATCATAAGGGTAGAATACTCATGGAAAAATTGGTTGATGAATTCATCTGGAAATTTCTCATGAAGAATATGTGCACTAGAAAGAGGGGACTTAACTAATCTGTCTGCGATAGCTTATCCCTTGATAGAATTTTGAGAGATAAACTCTAGGTAAAACTCGATCATTAGCATGAGCCACCAATCGATGCGGTCATTGTGATATGGCTTAGAATGCATCATTTTTAGAAGATGGAAGCTAGTGACGACATAAGTATTATGATTGAGAAGATAGTGTCGAAGCTTAGAAGTAACAAAAAAGAGGGTGCAACATAAATTTTTAGCTTCAGTGTAGTGAGTTTCACAGTTTTGAAGTGTGCAACTGATGTAATAATCAACCTGCTCATAACCTTGGTCATCACGATGTGCTAACATAGCCCCTAGAGCATGATCAGTGGAAGAGACATATAGATAAAAGGGTTCCCCCTCGCATGGAGATGTAAGCACTAAAGGGGATAAGAGATACTAATTAAGATCATAAAAATATTTTTAGTAGTTATCATCTCAATTGAATTCTATTTCTTTACGAATAATATGATGGAAGGGTTGTGTTGTCATGCAAATGTGCAACAAGAAAATTGACAATTTTCAAACATGACAACTATACCCCTGTGTCAAAAATTTCAAGTTTTACACTTCCAAGGCACCTACGGTCTACCCAGTTAATCTAGTGGCCTCCCAATTGATGTTAACTTGGTACCCTAGGTGATTTAGGAAAGTCAATTTAACCACCCTATGTGATTTTAGGAGTTCTTGGAAAATGCAAATTTCAGGCAGCTGTGGGAAGGGCTACCATTAGCCTTCCCAAGACCAATTTACCCCCGTGGAGCAGAACGGAGCAACCAAATCCAATGAAGAGGTATATTAAATGTCTATAAACATCATGGAAGTGAATTTTTAAGATTCAGGAAATATTTTGAGGAGTTGGGATAGTTTCACCAAAAATAGGGTTCACAAGCCTAGGCAATGCACATGATGAAAAGAGCTACTGAGCTTCATGAGGTGATTTTGGGAGCTTTGGATGGAGTTAAGAGAAAAACGAGACATCATCGGAAAGGTAATTCTAAGATCTACAAGATGGTGAAATAATATTTTTTCACAACACTTTGGTGCAATAGTTTTATAAATAGTTTTTTCCATGGACAACTAGGGAGCCAAATAAAAAATCCTATTTTTCAGGGATTAAATGGAGAAATCAAGATCTAATACCTCAACCATTGGATTCAGAAGGCCATTTTCAATCAATTTCATATACTATTTTTCTAAATAGTTCCATTGGGAGCTCAAGATATCGTTGTTTGAAGTTGCCCTCAAGGAACGAGTTCAGGAGTTAGGAGACTGACACAATTTTGTGTCCCTTTTTCCCTCAAGCTAATTGACATGAGGGACAAGAAAATGTGCCCAACATAAAAAAAATTCCCCACCCTTGATGATATTTTTGAATTATTTTAGAGCTAACTTTTCCTAATTCTTACTTTCCACAGATCATACTATGTCGTTGCTCTGCAACTTTCCCATGCTTGCACACAGTCCACTATTGCTGCTCCAAACCAGCTCTTCCATGGCAACCAAAACCTAAAATCCATGCTTCCACATAGGTCTCATAAGAAATGGTGATAAGAAGATTTCAAGGATCAAATAACAAAAGAGAGAAATAGAGAAGTTTACCCAGAAACCTCCATTGTCGTGAGTCGAAGATCTGAACATATCTTGCGAACCGGTGCGCGAAACGGAGAACCATTTGTTGTTGTGTTCTTCACTCTCAAATGTCATTAAAACCTCACCTTAAAATCCCCTAGTTGCAGCATGAATCACTTGCAGTGAATAAATCTCCCTTTTGTCTCTACGAAGACAAAAATTTGATTTCCTGTGAAACTTACAATCGGTTTGAAGAGAAATTTCACCAATGAAACTAGAAGCAAAAACCCACAAAAAAATAAAATAAAATAAAATTTAGTGAACGGAGAAGAAAACTAGACCTGCAAATTTTGAGGTCCATTAATGGCTATCATGTTCAGAGGTGTCGCCAAGTCAAAAAATTGAAATTTTAAAATCTCTCAAACCACTGATCAAGTAAGTCCAAGATTTCAGAGGGATGATATTGAGAAAAAACCCATATCAGAAAACTTCATTCCATAATTATCTGACAACTAGAAGAAGCTCACTTTCTAAAAATAGCAGGTCTTCTGTAAAGGGGAATGTTATTTTGGGAAATTCATCAACTGAAGAACCTGCGAAGGAGACGATGAACACATAAGAGGTCTCGCAATCAAAGATTGAAATGGGCATCTCGGTCCCAAATTGACTCTTACTAAAAATAGTAAGTGGTCTTACAAGCACCTTCTAAAAATAGCAAATGGGTCCAGAAGGTGAGGGGAACACTAGGAGAAGAAGGAATCCAAGTTGTCACATGCATTCAAGGATGGAGAAAGTTGAATTTTCACACTTACTAAAAATAGTAAGTTGGCTCGTAGGAACTGACTAACAATAGTAAGTCATTCCAGAGAATGAATCTCACAAAAGGAGCATTCTTAGAGTTGAACATTCAAATTGGTAGCTGCAGTTGGATTTCAAAGAAAAAAATTCTAACTAAAAATAGTAAGTTATCTATTCCAGAGATAGTAGGTGTCAAGTGAAGTTCAGATTCACATGGGCGAAAATAATGCAGTCTCTATCATCGAACTATGCAGGAGTAAATGATAGTGAGCTTACTTATATGTATCTCAATAGTTTCCTTCGACACTCATTTCATGCCTCAATCAGTATATGTGAGGTCGAATTTGTAGTTAACATAGTCAAACCGTTCATAAGATGCTTCATCAGGATCATGTCTAAATCAACCGAGCAGTGTGGCAGCATTGTAGGGAGTCAAGGAAATATTTGTTCAAAGGCTTCAGTCCCTTCAAAGGGGATCTTCACAAGTGATGATCATGGTCACCAAATGAGTCATTCGACAGTGTTCTTAAACACTTAGTTCACAGTTTCCACACGTCATCCAAAGTAATTCTTCTCAGTGTGCACAAGAGTTTGAAGATTCATAATTTCACCACATTAGATTTTTTCATCAACAAGGATCATTTGACTTCATCAAGAGTGATATTCTCTCTCCTCTCCCTTCTCTTTCTTTCCCCAAATTTCGCTCTCTTAAATTTTTCTAGTTATTTGTTGGGGTTTTTACTTTTTAATGTCTTTAAGTCATATAAAGGTGACTTTTAACACGTGATGTAAATTAAGTCACCTTGATTTTATAAAGGGGACTTAATATTTGGCAAAAATGTGAATAGTCTAAAGTTAGAAATAAGACATATGGAGGGTCATCGGAAAGTTGCAGAGTCATTCCTCTGCTATAAATTGTAATGAGCTGCTCACTCATGGGGGTTCTAATTCTGACATTCTTCTAGCTAGTTGTATTCTTGTAAGTTCATGAGAGAGATTTTTCTTACTTATGAGTGAAAAGAGTTAGTCATTTTTCCTTTCAAATTTCTTCATTTATCCACTGCATACAACTTTGTTTTGAGCAATCAATGTAAGAAGGAGTTTGTAGCTTTCTTTGACTAAGGGATTTCTTGATACTTTGTGATCATAAATTCTATTTGGTCTTGTTTCTACTTGCAAAGTTGTTTCCTCTTAATTTTAATGCATGTGATGAAACTTCTAACTAGTTTGTGTAGGAATATGATTGTCTACCTGCAACATTAGTTCTTCTACCTAATTTCTCACTCCCCTTTCCTACTCTACAGACAAATTCCTCTCTAGTAATAAATTTCTAGCTTTTCCACAGGGTCAGTGGAGTGCCCCTGTTGGATCCTCGGTCGAAAAGCCATCACAGAAATATGACTTTTTACTCGTGCATGCATACGTGACAACTACATTGGTTAAGTAGAGGGACTTAGATTCCCACAACGTTGGTAAGAAATCCACCAATTTTTCCTTGAAAATTTTTCTTGCCAATAGTTTTTGGTGCCCATCGTGGGGAAAATTTAGCAGCGTCTGCACCCAAATACAACGAAAAGGTCAAGAAAATACAATAAACAATAAAAAAATTTAAAAATTCAAAAAATAAAAAATTCTAAAATTTGAATAGTCACCCAAGCCTTATGTCTTAAAACCATGGTTATTTCAGGAAATCCTCCTGTTAAAAGACCTGAAATAATCTTCCACATTCAATAGGACATTGCTTCATATTTGTGAGGGCTATTTGGCATAACAAGCAAAGTTTCAGTCAACACTTCATTACCACAAGAGTGCTCGACCTATAATAACACCCTACTGAATTGGAAAGGCGAAGACAAATTCAAGCACTGTGAAGAAGAGAATAAACTTCCAAGCTGGTGGATAGAAGGTACACCTGAAACCAAAGACAAGGAAGTCAAATCAATCCTATTTTTGAATAACTTCAAAGAAGACAATAGCTGCTCATAAATTAGAGGTCTCCCCTTCGTCAAGTAACTAGTTACATTGGGATTCCAAGTGTAGTCAATCCATTATACGTTGAGTTTCCATACATCAACGAGAATCTTGAAGACTTCACTGACATAGAGACCGAAGAAGAAGCTAGAGAAATAGAAGCAAGAGTTGATGTAGAAATAAGAGCTCAAATTGAAGAGATTGAAAGAGCCCAAGATGAAGCAGATGCAAGAGAAGTAGCTGAAGCCACAACCTTAGAGAGGGTGGAAGCTAGAATTCGAAACAAAATGGAAGATTATAATTGGGAATAGCACGCACCAAATGTACCATGGGGCAGAGACATTGGCCCAATTTCACTTTAACAACCTCTCCATGAATTACCAAAAGGATCAAGGAAGAACTTCCCAATGTTCAAAGGAAATGGTTCACAAATCCCTGAAGGACACGTAGCTGCATTCATCGCCGCTTGCAATGTATTGGGAGTAGAACACGAGGATGTTTCTATTTGACTCTTTATAGAATCTCTTCAGGAGAAATCTCTCGAATGGTTTTACATGTTTCCTCTAAGATATATCACATGATGGGAAGATACAAGAGGAAGATTTGAGCACAAGTTCAAGACCACAAAATATTTCCAATATCTCTTGGTCCAGCTAGTATAAATGAAGAAAGATTCTTTTAAGTCGATGAGAGATTTTATTGCCAAATATAACCAAATAATTAGGAGGATCCCAAAAGATGTTGTGCCTCCTGAAAACAATGTAAAAAGGTTCTTCATCAGTGCTCTACCACCGGAAGTTGGATTTTTCCTCGAGAGATCCCAACCCAAGGATTTAAAGGAAGCAAAAGAATTTGCAACTGAGACTGAAGATGATTTGATACTGTCTGGAAAAGTGAAAGGCCCCAATGGAAAGAAAAAAAGTAAAAGATTGAGTTCAGTTACCATAGACCCAATGTTTTAGAAAATGGAAAATGACTTGGTTTCCATGAAGAAACAACTATCTCAAATCTCCCTGTGGAATTCCCCTAGGGAGCCGAATCCTCCAAACTGACCAAGAATCATCATGCCTCCTCGTAGGCTTTCTCCTGAAGCACCGTCAGTCAATGCTACATGTGACGCGAATAAACTAAAAGGAGGAGGAGGTGATGATGATGGGTAATATCTTGAGGTCGAAGAAGTTAATGGTGAGACTCAAAAGGCCTTATTGAGTATGTTGAAGGATATGAAGATGATGATGATGAAGAATCTCTAAGCTTCTCATGTGCAGTGTTCACGTGATCTCAATCAAATAAATCATATTCATCTTTGACAACTTCAACAAAGAAGAAGAAATAAGATCCTTTTGTTAAAATTCTGAAAAATAAGATCATCAACAAAGGGTCACCGCTACCGCCGTTAATGGAATCAGCTAAGGAAAAACCAGACCCACTGACAAGAAAGAATCCATTTACCATGCTAAGTAAGTCCTCTAGTACTCTCTCCAATTTAAAATCTACTTCTAAGAATAATCCTTCTTCTACTCCTAAAAAATGATCTAAAGTAGCACCAATATCTACTTCCCCATCTCCTTCTAAGCCAGTTACCACTCCTACTAAAGAAAATTAAATTCCCAAGGTAACCAAACCTTTTCCATGTAAAGCTTTCATCGCCCCCGAGACCTAAAATTCATTTGTCGTGACCCCATTTGACTATGTGGAACACACGAACAAGACCAAATTCCAAACCACAGAGCTTGAATATTTGTAAACACACCCTGCTCAATTTGATAGGTCTGTCAAT
Organism: Taxus chinensis; assembly: GCA_019776745.2. Lineage (NCBI taxonomy): Eukaryota > Viridiplantae > Streptophyta > Pinopsida > Cupressales > Taxaceae > Taxus > Taxus chinensis. The sequence goes on from CM034148.1 coordinate 13,513,467, forward strand.
GTAGTCTATGGTGGTAGTGCTAAAGTGTCAAGTTTAAATTCTAAAGGCCTACTCCCAACATCATCTAGGCCACTTTCATAGAAAATTCTAGCCCTTAGTACCTCCATAACTGATAAGGTATAACCCTTCTACCTATCCCTCTTGATCAAAGGCTACCAACTCAATAACTGTATTATAGATTCTGGAGCCTTCAATAATGTATTGCCCATAAAAGTCACAAATGCATTAGGACTCACCTTGGGACATGCAAATAACTCTTGCTATTCCATGGAATCCAAAGAAGTTTCATCGGTGGGTAGGATAAAGAATGCTCAAGTTGCTTTGGTTGAATTCCCAGAGAATAAAGTACTACTCAATATCTTGGTAGCTGACAATCCAACATCATTCGACGTGCTTTTAAGAAGGAGCTTCTACAAAGATTTAGGTGGTGAAATAAAAATAGATTGATCCTCTGCAACCATACCTATAAAAGGGGAGATGAATAAGTTTTTTTTGGTGCATAAGATGAAATACACAGTACAAAAAGCATATGATCCAAGGGTGGACATTTTGTTTCAAGGTGGCAAGATAGGAAACTATTTTTATAAAGGATCAAAGAGCCGAACACATTCACAAGACAATAATATTATTCACACTATATTATTTATGCTAATACAATGGCTAATATATAGCCATGGAGGTAGGCACAACAACCTCCTAAAAAGTAGGGAAAAAATTACTCGTTGCTAACAATCTCCTAACAAATATTTCTTTCTATGTGAGTTGTTGAAACAATTCGTAACAATATTATTTTCTACCAACTCATATAATTAATGGAGCACTAACAAATACATTTCCCAACAATTTTCTCACATCAATGAGAGATGAAAATCTACCTTTCCTCACCATAGAAGAAGAAGAAATGTGTCTTATGGAAGATGACATGCAAGATTTACAGCCCATCGTAGGAATGGCATATTCGATAGAGGAAGATCATAGTTACATAATGGATGATTTGATGCTCTCTGAAGACTCCACGGATGATGAAAGAATACAAAATGATGATTCCAGGGTGTTCACGAGTAATCTCTTTTCAGATTTTTATTTTTCAATTAATGATGGGATGGAGATATGTGAAGAACAAGAGATGATTTAAGAATCAAATTCTTTTCATGATTCAATCATGGATGAACATATGGAAGAGGATAATTTCATTCTCGAAACAAAGGAGAGGGATAGTTATCACGAGGACTATATGGATTTTGAACTCAAAGATGTGCCATTTCTGCAAAGCGTGGACCTCTTCTCCTTGTTCTAAGGATTCATAAGTCAGAATTGTCCATGCTTGTATGAAGGAGAGCCTTGGGGGATACAGAGCATAAAAGAAGAAAATAGGGTTACCTCGAATAAATCATGGAAAGGTATGGATCATATTTTTTTCCACCTCTCTGAGCCACAATAGATAAACTCTCTTGAAAAAAAATATGAACTAATGATGAATTTGGAAGAGCCATCCGTGCAAGATATTTTGAAATCTGTACAAGAAGTTAAAGATCCTCAACTTAGCCTTGAACTCTTGATTCAAGCCATGAAGATACAAGACAAGGATGAATCAATGAGGGCTCCTTGTTTCGATACACCAATGTTCGATGTGGAGACAGAACAACTTGATAGGTTGGATTACTCCCTCAATGATGAGCGTGAAAGTGAAAGCATATCCCCTCCTTCCATAATGCAAGAGGAAGTTTGTGAATGTAAAAGGATAAAAGTATGCATAATTCCTTTGGACATCATCAATTCTGAAGGCATTATGTCATGGTGAGAGATGATCTAGAAAAATACTGAGCCAACTTACATGAACGAGAGTTTCCCGTAGAAAAAGCATTGGGAATATGTTCAAATTCAACTTGATGACATCACTTGGTAACTTTTTGCAAATGTAGAGAATGAATATGGTGATGAGAAGAGATCATAAGATTTAAAAAATTTGAACAAAGATCAGCTTTGGAATGATGAATCAGTGTTATAGTCTCATTCCTATGAGGTACACATACAATCACGAAAGCACCTAGATTTCATAGGCATTTGAGGAAAGGAGGCTAGTTTATGGAACCAGTCAATGTATTGGGAGAACAACATCACTCAGTGTTGCCCACTCAGGGGTAACTTTTGAGGAATGAAAAGTTTTTCAATGAAAGTGGGTTGTCCCATACCTTGTACCATAGGTGATCGTTAGGTGTGGTTCCCTTTCTGTTATGTGTCTTTTCCTTCCCATGTGTGTTGTGTGTTTCCTTTCATCATTTTTGTTTTGTGTGTTCTTCTTATTATCTCTCTCTTGTAAGTTATACATGAATCTTCAAGGCCCAATGGATAAGACATTGGTCTTTGTATTGTAAATATGAGATTCTGGGATTCTTCATGTCATGTCTTTGTTGCACTCAGTCAACGCCATGTGCCCAAGCTAGATCTAGTTGTTGTTATATAAATCTGTGATAAGAAAATTAACAATTTTTGAACATGACAATTATAACCCTATGTCGAAACTTTCAAGTTTTACTCTTCCGAGGCACCCCAATTCTACCCAGTCAATCCAGTGACCTCACAATTGATGTTAACTCAATCCCCTAGGTGATTTAGGAAATTCAATATAACCCCCTAGGTGATTTTAAGAGTTCTTGGAAAATGCAAATTTTGGGCAGTTATGGGAAGGGCTACCACTGGCCTTCCCAAGACCAATACACTCCCCTAGAGCAGAATGGAGGAATAAAATCCAAGGAGTAGGAAGATTAAAAGTATAGAAACATCATGGAAGTGAATTTGGAAGATTCATGAAATATTTGGAGGAGTTGGGATAGTTTCACCAAAAACAAGGTTCACAGACCTCGGCAATGCACAGGATCAAAAGAGCTACTAAGATTTTGGAGGTGATTCTGGGATATCTAGATGGATTTAAGAGCCCAAAAAACATATTCAGAAATTTAATTCCAAAATTTACAATATGGTGAAATAATGTTTTTCACAACACTTTGGCGTAATAGGTTTATAACTAGTTTTTTACATGCACAACTAGGGAGCCAGATCAAAAATCCAATGTTTTAGGGATTAAATGGATGAATAAATATCTGATACCTCCACCATTATATTCAGAAGGCCATTTTCAGCATATAAAATTTTCCAAATAATTCCATCGGGAGCTCGAGATATCACCGTTTGAAGTTACCCTCAAGGAACGAGTTCGAGAGTTAGTCAATTTTCAATGAGGACACGTGTCAGCTCCAGTAGCCTGGCATAATTTTGTGTCCCTTTTTTCACTCAAGCTAAGGGACATGAGGGAAAAGAAAATTTTCCTACCCCCAATAAGCCCTCTAGTCACTCATACAACCTCTTAGATTTCCAGTTCAGCCCCCACGTGCTTGTAGGAGCTCATTCCTTCAATCGTCTAGATCGTGAAAAGTGGCGGCTGCTGACATGTTTTGAAAATTGAAGACCTCACATCCCTTTGTGCTGAGGGATGTGAGGTACATGAAAATTCACCCAGCCCCAATAATACTTCAGGTCATCCATGTGACCCCCTTCAGTGCATTTTCTCAGCCCCCAGGAGTTAATGGAGCTAAACCCTCCACCGTCAAATCTCTACCACGTGTCGCGATGAGGTGCAACATGAGAATTGATGTCCCTTTCATCCCTTAATTCTTAAGGTACATCAGGGTCATAAAATTTTTCCCAACCCTTGATGAGATTTTTGAATTATTTTAGAGCTAACTTTTCCCGCTTCTTACTTTTCATAGTTCATACTCTTCATTGCTCTGCAACTTGCCCATGCTTGCACATGGTCCACCATTATTGCTCCAAACCAGCTCTTCCACAGAAACCAAACCCTAAAATACATGCTTGCACACAGGTCTAAGAATAAATACTGATCAAAAGAGCTCAAGGATCAAATAACAAAAGAGAGAAATGAAGAAGTTCGCCCAGAAACCTCTATTGCCATGAGTCAAAGATCTGGACATATATTACAAACCGGTGCACAAAACGTAGAACCATTTGTTTCTTTGTTCTTCACTCTTAAATGCCATTAAAACCCCACCTTAAAATCCCCTAGTTTTAGCATGAATCACTTGCAGTGAAGAAATCTCCCTTCCGGTTCTACGAAGACAAAAAATTGATTTCCCGTCAAACCGGTAATTGGTTTGAAGAGAAATTTCACCAATGAAACTAGAATAAAAAACCCACAATAAAAATATAATTTTTTTCATGAATGGAGAAGAAAACCAAACCTACAACTTTCAAGGTCCATTAATGGTTGTCGTGTTTAGAGGTACCACCAAGTCATAATTTTGAAATTTTAAAATCTCTCAAACCACTGATCGGGTAAGTCCAAGATTTCATAAGGGTGATATTGGGAAACACCCCATATCAGAAAAATTCATTCCTCGGTGATTTGAGCACCAGAAGCTTAATTTCTAAAAATAGCAGGTCTTCTACAGAAGGAGATAGTGAACACAGAAGAGGTCTCGCAGTCGAAGATCGTCAAAATGGTCATCTCAGTCCCAAATTGACACTTACTAAAAATAGTAAGTGGTCTCACAAACACCTTCTAAAAATAGCAAACATGTCCAGAAGGTGAGGGGAACACATGGAGAAGAAGGAATCCAAGTTGTCACATCCAGTCAAGGATGGAGAAAGTCAAATTTTCACACTTACTAAAAATAATAAGTTGTCTCGTAGGCACTTATTGAAAATAGTAAGTCATTCCAGAGAGTTAATTTCACAAAATGAGCATTCTGAGAGTTAAGCATTCAAATTGGAAGTTACAGTTGGAGTTTGGAGAAGAATTTTCTCACTTAATAAAAATTGTAAGTTTCCCATTCCATAAATAGTAGGTGTCAAGTGAAGTTCAGATTCGTAGGGGAAAAAATAGCGTAGTCTTTATCATCAGACTATACAGGATTAGATGATAGTGAGGTTACTTATATGGATCTCAACGATGTCTTTCAAAACTCATTCCATGTCTCAATCAATATATGCAAGGTGGAATTTACAGTCAACACAATCAAACCGTTCATAATATGCTTCATCAGTATCATGTACGAATCAACTGAGCAGTGTGGCACCATTGTAGGGATTCAGGGACAGATTTTTTCCAAATCTTTAGTCCCTTTAGAGGGGATCTTCATGAGTGATGCTCATGGTCACCAAATGATTCATTTGAAAGTTTTCTTAAACATTTATTTTGCGGTGTCCACACATCATCCAAAGGAAGTTTCTTAGTGTGCATAAGAGTTCAGAGATTTAGAATATCACCACATTGGATCTTTCCATCAACAAGGATCATTTGACTTCATCAGGAGTGACATCCTCTCTCCTCTCCCTTTTATTTCTTTCCCCCAAATTTCTCCTCTTTAAGTGTTCTAATTCTTCGTTGGAGTTTACACTTTTTCATATGCTTTTAAGTCATCTAAAGGTGACTTTTAACACATGATGTAAATTAAGTCACCTTGATTTTATAAAAGGACTTAATATTTGGAAGGAATGTGAATAATCTAAAGTCATAAATAAGGCATATGGAGGGTTATCAGGAAGATAAAAATTTGTTCCTCTACTATAAATTGTAATGAGATCTTCATTCATATGGATTCTAATTATGAGATTCTTCTAGCTAGTTGTATTCTTGTAAGTTTATGAGAGAGCTTTTGCTTACTTGTGAGTGAAAAGAGTTAGCCATTTTTACTTTCAAATTTCTCCATTTATCCACTATGTACAACTTTTGTTTGAGAAATCAATACAAGAAGGATTTTGTAGCTTTCTTTGACTAAGGGATTTTTTGATCATTTGTGATCATAAATTCTATTTGGTCTTGTTGTTACTTCCATAGTTTTTCCCTCTTAATTTTAATGCATGTGATGAAACTTCTAACTAGTGTGTGCATGAATCAGATTGTCTACCTACAACATTACTTCTCCTATCTAATTTCTCACTCCCCTTTCCCGCTCTACATAAAAAATCCTTTCTAGTAAGAAATTGCTAACTTTTCCGCAGCATCTTTGGAGTACCCCTGTTGGATCCCCAGTCAAAAGGACACCACAGAAATCCACCTTTTTACTCACGCATGCATAAATGACAGTTGCACTTAGATTCCTAGATCATTGGCAAGAAATCCACCAATTTTTCCATGACAAATTTTCTTGCTAACAAATTTGCAATGATCTGAAATTTGTTAAACAAAGTGGAAAACTAATTGAAGTCGGCCTTGGAGACTACGAATTTTCTTAAGATTGGAAGGAGGAGGAATCTCATAGATAGCCTTGATTTTTTGGGGGTCAACTTCAATACCCTTGATGGACATGATAAATCCATGGAGCTTGTCAGTTATAACCCTAAATACACACTTGGCTAGATTGAGATGGAGGAAGAAACAAATAAGGCACTAAAAAAGGACTTTGAGGACAGTGAGATGATCACGTTGATGTTTAGATTTACCCAAAATAGTCCTCTATTACATTATGGATGAGGTCATGAAAGATGTAAGTCATGGTCCGTTGATAGGTGGCTTCGACATTTTTCAAATAGAAGGGCATGAGGCGATAGTAAAAGGTCCCCCAAGGAGTGATGAAAGAGGTCTTATGTTGGTCTTCTGGTGTGATAAGATTCTTATTATAACCATAGAAACCATCCATAAGAGAGCATTTCATGACCTACAGTAAGGTCCACAAGTTGATCGATGTTAAGAAGGGGGAAATCATTTTTAGGGCAAGCAATATTTAGATCTTAAAAATCTAAGTAGATAAAAAGCTTTCCAAATGGCTTAGTGACAGGTATAATATTAGAGACCCATTAGGGATAATCAATGGAAATGATGAAGTTAGTAGAAAGAAGGCATTATAACTCCTCTTTGACAAGGAGGGAAACTCAAGGATACATGTGGCGAAGCTTCCACTTAATCGGCGTAGTGTTAGGAAAGGTGATGATATTATGGAAAAATATGAATGGATTGAGGCCTAACATGTCATAGTATGACCGTGTGAAGGCTTGGCTATGACGAGAAAGGAATGCGGTAAAAGATTCAAGCTCCTTTGGATCAAGGGATTGACCCACTTTGAGAATGTGAGGCTCTTGGGAAGTCCCGCGGTTGATGTTGATGGTGGCTTTGTTAAGAAGAGTAGGTGAGTCAGATGGCAAGGTCTTATGAAGATAAGAATATTCTTCCCCCATGTGGCAAAGAATGGAATTTTTGTCAGTGCAATGAAGAATGTCGATGGTATAACGTGAAGGCTTGGCTATGACGAGAAAGGAATGTGGTAAAAGATTCAAGATCCTTTAGATCAAGGGATTGACCCACTTTGAGAATGTGAGGCTCTTGGGAAGTCCCACAGTTGATGTCAATGGTGGCTTTGTTAAGAAGAGTAGGTGAGTCAGATGGCAATGTCTTATGAAGATAAGAATATTCTTCCCCCATGTGGGAAAGAATCAAAATTTCGTTAGTGCAATAAAGATCATCGATGGTAGAAGAATACTCTTTTATCATTTTTGAATGTTGAAGGGGAAGGGACCTGGTCTGATTTTCACATTGATAAATGGCCAATCCCAGGGTGATGGTGGAGACTAAAAAAGCTACAAGCAATGGACACGGTATCAGCTGTATCCATAACCTCATGGGATAGATAAGGTGGAGGATAAATTTCCATGAGAATCATAAATAGTGGGATGGGATCAGAATATTTCTCTTGATAATTGTTTTCCCATGTTTTTTCATGGGTAAAATTCACTAGAAAACGGGACAACCATACCTTAGTGTCAAAGTTTTTCCATATCATACATTTCCAGACACCCTCAGATCAATCCACCCCTCGGTGTCAAGTCTATTCTTGTCCTTAAAGATTCTATATGTGATGTTATCAGTCCTCCCCTAAGTGATTTAGGAAATGCAAAATCATTCAGGAACTTTTGGAGAAGTATCTCTCAAGGTAGTTTTCAAGCATGCTTAGAAGTGGCTTTCATCAGCCTTTCTAAGCTAGGTGCATTATCACCAAAGTAGCACAGGGGGTTCATATTAATCATGGAGGTGTATTTAAGATTCAATAAAATCAAGTAATTGATTCAAGGAAAAGTTGGAAAGAATTGGAGTTTTAGGGTTCGGTTCACTAAAAGCGGGTTTTTGTGCCTTAAGGAGCTCGAACAGTAAAAAGTACCCAATCTTCAAGGAGTGATTCCAGGAGCTATAGAATGATTTGAGATCCAAAAAATATATCATTGGAAATAAATTCTAGTCCCTTACATGGTGGATAAAATAGACCATCTTCAAGCACCATGCATTTTTTAGGCCAACTCACTCTTTCCATGCACAGCGGGCAATCCTCAGAAAAAAGGATATTTTTAGGGTGTTTCAGTCATAATCAATCCTTATGACTCTCACCATTCTTCTAAAAATATATTTTTAATGAAAAAAAATATAAATAATCACACGAAAAACTCATTCAGGAGCTCAAGTTATGACCTAAGTCATCCGCCAAGGTATGTTATTCGATACTTAATGAAATTTACAAAGGGACGCATGTCAAACCAAGGTTAAGGCACAATTTTATGTCCCAATTGCACCTTTCCAAAGGGACATGAGGTGAAAAATATTTCTCCCTCCCCCCATTTATCCTTTTGGTCACTCATATGACCCCGATAACTCAAGATAAGCACCCAAGTGCTTCATTCTAGCCCCCTCCTTCACTTTCCTCAATGAATAAACACATGTAACTTGTCATAATGAGGTAAATGCATATTTTTATGTACCTATTACACCAAATAAAAGGGACATAAGCTATTAAAAAATGTACCCCACCCTCTACCTTCACATTTCAAGTTCAAGTAAATGAGACTCTTGATCAGTTGCCGAAAGAGTGTGGCACTTACCTCATGAGATGGATCTGAACGAGATAACTGCAATATGTTCTCCATAGGTGTGGCATTAGGTGTGTAATCCATCATCCTAAATTTCTTGAGTGTAGTCTTGGTATATTTCATCTAAGAAACAAAAATTTGATTCTCTTTCTACCATACTTCCAATCCAAGACAATAATGCATTAGCCCGAGATCGGTCATGTCGAACGATCAATTAAGATCTTTCTGTGTTACATCGATCATCCTCACTAAACTGCCAATGATGACTAGATCATTGACATAGACAACAACAATCACAATCTCCCCCCCTTGATTTTTGAGGTAAAGATTGGGATCGTATGGATTTCTAACAAATCCATGTTGTACGAGATGCTCATCAATCTTGATGTACCATGCCCGAGGTGCCTGTTTGAGGCCATACAAGATTTCTTGAGTCTGCATACTTTTTATTCTTTTCCAGGTACTACATATCCCTCAGGTTGAGTCATGTAGACTTCTTCTTGTAAATATTCATTTAGGAAGGCACTTTTTACGTCCATTCGGTGGACTTTCCATCTAAACTGTGCAACTAGAGCAAAGATCATCCTGATCATTTTAATCTTAGCTATGGGAGAAAATGTCTCCTCATAGTCAATGCCTTCTTTTTGTGCATACCCCTTTGCTACAAGGCTTTCTATATACTTGTCCACTGTCCCATCTTCTTTGTACTTTGTTTTAAATATCCATCTGTATCCAATGGGTTTCTTCCCTGGTGGAAGATCGACAAGCTGCCAAGTGTTATTCTTCATCAGTTATTGATATTCAGAATCCATGGCATCTTTCCAAGCTTTTGACTGTAGGGCTTCCTAGACTATAGAGGTCTCATCAGATTTAATAACTCTACTCATCAAAGCAAATTTACCTTCTTCTCTTGCTTTACTGCGCGTCCATGGTCCAAGGGTGGATGTATCTGATGGAGCATCCATTCTTGCATCTCATAATGTGCTAGTACATCACTTAGGCATATGCTAAACTGTTCCCATGGGTTATGGTTCTATCTGTTCAACACCATCATCCCCATCGTCACTTTCATCTTCTAAGGGAACATCAGCTTCAATTTTTACAACTGGTGAAAAATCTACATCTGGTGAGTCTGGAGGAGTAATCTTTGCTTCCTTCTTCTCGAAAAACTCAACATCTCTACTGGTGTAGACTTTTCTGGTCTTAGGATCCATTAATCTATACCCAATAGTCTCTTCACTATACCTAATGAAGACGATTTTATGTGACTTCATGTCCAATCTCTTTATGTTCTGCTTGGGTATGTGCATGCTTTCTTTACACCTGAATACTCTGAGGTGTGCAATAGATGGTTTCCATTTTGACCATGCTTCTTGTGGTGTTACTCCATCAAGAGAAACTGTGGGCACTCTGTTCAACAAATAAACTGATGTATTTTCTGCTTCTACCCATAATGTCTTTGCAAGTCCAGAGTCATCAATCATGTATCGCACCATTTCCTTGATAGTATGATTTCTTCTCTCAACAACACCATTTTGTTGCGGTGTGTGTGGAGGAGGCATTTGTTGAATCCCGTGAGTTTTTAGGTAGTATCTGAACTCATTACTGGTGAATTCCCCCCCTCAATATGAGCAGAGAGTTCTGATGTGATGACCAGTTTTGCTCTCAACTACTACTTTGAACTTCTTGAAAGTTTCAAAAGCTTCACTTTTCTTGCAAAGACAAAAAATCCACATTTTTCTTGAATAGTCGTCAACATAAAGCATGAAGTATTGGAACCCAGAATGACTTGGTTGCATCAGACCACAAAGATCGGTATGAACCAGGTCAAGTTTACCATGACCTTGATATGTACTCTTATGGAATGACTCTCTATGTTCTTTGCCTATTAGGTAGTGAGGACACTTGTCTGTATCCTTCTGAAGAGATGGTAGCCCATGTACCATATTACGTCAGCGAAGTGTCTCGAGATACTTGAAACTTACATGACCAAGTATTTGATGCCACAACTATGCTGAGGTGGAGTTCGATGCCACAAGTGCTTGATCATCTCTGTGAAAAAAATCAAGTTGGAACATGCGTCCCACATTGGAGGCTTTTGTAACTATTTTTGAGCCTCGTGATTTATCTCGAATCAAACACATTTTCTTGCCAGAATGACTATCAAATTCAATTTCTAGGTTGTGATCTAGGAGTTGGCTAACTGAAAGCATATTCTTTATCAACCCGGGGACATATAGGACATCGGATAGTCTGCAGTTGCGTGAACCAAGGGGTAGAGAAATGTTCCCAATCCCTTGAACTGAATATGAAGAATCATCTCGCAACAAAACATGGTTTTTTGAAGGTGTGTCCCTCATTGAGATAAACCAGTATCTGTGGCCGGTCATGTGTTGAGTGGATCTCGAATCAACATACCAAACATCACTAGATGACGTGGATGGTTCACTAGATCAAGTAGTGAACAAGTAGTCTTCATTATCTGACTGTTCTTGTTGCTCAGCAATATTACCTTGCTGATGGGGTCTTCTTTTCCAGTTCCCCTTTTTCTACCCGTGATTATTATTAGAATGTACCTTATAAGATTGCTTTTGTTGAGGTCCTAAGTTGATAGATGAACCTTTTTTGTAAGTATTATACCAACAATCTTTTAGGTCATGTCCTCTTTTGCAGGTTAGACATTGCTTCTTTTGTTGTTTGTCCCCTTGATACTGATTTTGATTTTGTGACTTTTGATAGGAATTAGGTTTTCCTTTACATTTTTGATGTGAAGAGAGTGCCTATTCCTCTTCACCATCCTTATTATGTATGGCTTCCTCTTATTGCAGTAAGTTTATCAATTTTTCAAAACTAACGGTCGTATCTGACAAGTTTAGTGTTGTAACAAAAATGCGGTAAGAAGAGGGGAGTGCTCTTAGAAAAATGGGAATGAGAGCATCATCTGAGACTGCTTCTCCTAGGGCTAGAAGTGAAGCCCTCAACTTTGTAACTCTTCTTAAGAAAGCTTTGATTTTCTCATTCTGTTTGAACTTCAATGTGTGTAACTAACTCTGCAAATTTAGTATAACATTCTTGTTTTTGGCCTCATAAACCATGCTCAACTTATCCCACGCTTCTTTGGTTTTTGTGGCATCTGGAATGTGGGGTTGCACATCATCAGAAACTCCAAACAAGATTAGGAGTTTGGCTTTGTAATCTACTCTTTCAAACTGCCTCTGTTGTGTTGTATCAGTTGTTGATCTAGCCAGAGTACCAGTCACAACGGGCCAGATTTCTTCAAAATTAAGATGTGTCTTGATTTTTTTCTTCCATACAACATAGTTTTTTCCTCTGAGTAGTTGTGAATCCAGAGGAAAAATTTTGGGGGCATTGGTGCCCATTTTGTAGAAATCACTGACATGGTTTGGATCTTATCACTCCAGGTATAAGGTCTCCCAATCTATATACCGTCAGTCTGATATACCAAACCTTTCTATATATGCGCCCTTCTAATATACCCGACGGTAAGTGGAAGAAGCTCACCCTTTCTATATACCTGGTGGTACGTGAAAGAGGCGTTAACGTACGTGAAAAAATTCAATACATGGTACCAAGACAGTACTAAAAGGGGTGTGTGTGATTATTGACACCAGCTCAAAGAGATATCCTTATACACATGCGTAACTTCACTATATACTTGGATAATTTCTCAGTCCGGATTTATGTCATGCAATCTTTCACAGATGGATGGGATGACTCGTAGTGTGTGCAATGTGACCTTATTACTCCTCGTTGATTTAAAGGGTCGATGCCCAGACGACATTGTTGCAACTATATTAGTCATTAATTGCAGTAGTAGTCATGAAGGCTTTACCCGTAAGTGCTTCCCAGAGGCACTGTATATACCGAACGCTGGGAATGAGATCTAGGATCTCGTGAGTATTGTAGAACCAAATTTTGACTTTTTTTATTACAATATTTTGCCAGTTTCTGAGCAGTTACAAAGTTTGTAGTTGACTATGGCAACCTAAAAATTAGTATAATATACTAAAGTATATAACTTACATTCAAAAATCTGGAAAAATTGAATGGTGGGCAAATTTTTGTTTTGTGGACCCTGGTGGCCTCCGAAGCCCAATACGACCCAAAATGCAAAGAATTGCAAAACACCAGCTAAAAATGAAATTTTTAGCTATCCCTCCTTTGGAAAAAGTTGCCCAAAATGAAAAAACAGGCTTAATGGGAGAAAAAAAATTTGCCCTAAATTAGGGATTTTCTCACTAAAAATTTGGAGCCCTGTTTAGCTATAACTAGCAGTTTAGCTATGGTTTTTCCACTAAATATGCCTCCAACTATGGCAGTTTCTCCAAATTTTCCGCCAAATTTCAAAATTCAAAAGTTCATGTTGGGGGTGGGATTTGAACACCAAACGTCCTACTTCTAAGTCTTTCCTTTTAACCGTTTAGGCTCTTATGAGAGCTTAGCTATAAAATGAAGCATAGTCTATTTGAAGTAGATGAAAAAATGACTTACCTCATTAAAAAAAATGTGGTAGAGGTTCCACGTGGCTTGCATGTTGGAGGATGAGATTACATGTGGATGCAAGTTATTCCAAGCGTAAAAAATTGATCTTCAACTTTATCTCCTTGTTGGGAACACCTTTGCATATATTTTGTATTACTTTTGCACTGTTTGTTTCTTTTTGTAGGGTCAAATGGCTTGAATGGAGAGTAACAGGTGAGGCTGCGGTTTTGTATACCTTTACAACTATTTTTTTTATTTCAGGGTCATGGATGCTGCATTTTATTTTGTACTGAACATGTGGATTGTGCAGGAGGCTCGATCACAGTTCGGCCACTACAACCCCCAACACAGGTACATGTTGGCATGGTTTGTTCTCAATGCAGAAGCATGGATCGTTCACCTTTTTCAAGTCGTCAATCCTTGTCATGTAAGCAATCTAATTTGGCCTCAAAACAAAGCTCGACCACTTTGAACACGACTCATCATTTGAATCACCAGCCAGCTCTTTATGTGTTCGGTCAGGGAAAAATACAAAAATGCAAATGAAGTTCAACGATTTGTATATGCTTAGCTCGATGGAGAACACCTTCACTCGGTTGGAGTAATATGTTGGTTCAGTTTGCAAGGAATGACTCTTACTTAGCTTTTGCAAATGCAACAGTCAACAATAACTCAGCGCAAATAGCTCGGTGGAAGCTTGATCCTCCATACAAAATAATCTCCAATTTTTAGCACAGTCCTCCAAATATAGAGGTATGATAAAAAATATCAAAGATTAAAATGCTCCTCTAAATTAGAGGTAAAACCCCTATTGGGGAAAAATAATATATTTTTTTAAATTACATCTAGGGAGAAAATTTCGCCTAGTGCAAGAGGCATCAAGGCAAAAAACAATTTGCCTTACAAACACCTGGAGAATGGAAGGAGATTGTGGAGATGCATAACATTTTGGGAAGTTGCTGGAGGCAACACAGGTTCTCCTAGAGTGCAGAATCTCCTCCAAAACTGTATGCTTCCTCTCTCCAACCTTCTCTGCTTCACAGGTCCAAATTCTCTCTCTAGTACCAAATGTAGAACAGGGATGGAAGCCTGTGAGATATATTAATATGAATCAACCATTTACAATAGTGTAGGCTACAATATTTATACATATTGGATAGCTGGGATACAAACAAAAGAGGAGTTGCAACAATGCAAGAACCAAATTAAAATAGAGTAGCTTCCAAATCACATCCGGGGAAGCACAACAATAATACTGTTAAAACAATAATAACAACATCCATAATGTTTTGAATAAAACAATAATATGGTTTATAATATAACCATATAACAACATTAGTTAATTAATAAAATTAATTAAATACTTAATTTATATTATGCATAATTAACAAACCTAACATATAAATGGTAAAAACACTTAGCCATTTTTTTATTCTCACCCCCCACATCCTCCACATGCTGACGAATTTTTTTCAGAGATCTCTCCACCATTTTTTCTTCAAAAAACAGAAAAAATTATGTTCTATGATCTGAAGAAAGGAAAAACATAAGAAAATTTTGGATTCAATGAAGAACGAAGAGTAAAAAATGAAGAAACTCTTGCCAGAAATCCTTGAAGTTTGGAAAGAAGATTCGATAATATCTCATAAAATATCCAATGGATCGATATATCATTTTTTGAAAACATCTATTTTATTAGGTGCCTTGAATATCCCAAAGTAATTTATTGCATGCATGGGCTAGATTTTTGCAGCGAAGAAACCCTGAGTTTCACCCTGATGATGGTTCCAGTCTAGTGGAATCGAAACGTTGGTACTAATCCTCTCTATGCAGCGGATCCAAAATTTCCATCCTTACTTTTAACCTGTGATATGAACGTTAAATCTTTAACCCCAAGTTTCCCACAACAAAAATTTGCAAATTTAAAATCTCTTAATCTAGCAACTGGTTTGAGCTGAAAACATGGAAGAACACTATAGAAGAAAAACCCATAGCGGGAAAGTTTGTTTCGTCGCAAACCGAGGCCCAAAGACCCAGTTTCCAAAAATAGTAAGCCTTCCTACATGGGTGCTTGCTATTTTTGGTAAGTCATCACCAAAAGCAGTTACGACATAAGTGGTAAGTACCAAGGACATCGAGAGGGTTGTATTGATTGATCAGTGCTGAAAAAGGTGAAAACGACTACTTACTAAAAATAGTAAGTTCCCTATTATGGGCACTAGCAAAAAATAGGAAGTCATCTCAAAAAGTTGTTTTGGAAGGAACAATATACACAGGGGTATTTTGGAAGGATAAACTCACTCCCAGGACAAAAAAGAGGGTAAATTTCCATTTACTAAAAATAATAACCCCTCTTTCCATATATAGTAAGTGCTACAGAAAACATGAAATTCAAGTTCATAGGTTTTTCCAGTTTCCCATTCATGTGTGTAATCAAAATATCAAAGGTATGGTGGTTTTTCATGACTTGGATTGATTGTTTCATCTCTCTAGAATATTCTTCACTATTATCAATGGTGTTTTCACTAGTGTTCGTGGTTTATCTCCTCAATGTACATGGGTGAATGTATCAGCTCAAGAGTCATCTTCGTTAGTGGAACATGATAGTGGCATAGAAGATCATCATAAGCATTACTCACAGGTCATCTAGAAGCCACCTCGAGAAATCCCAAATTTTCTTTCAACACTCATTTCATGGTTCAGGTTGCATGTGTATCATGTGCGAGGATGGTTTTACAATCAATGTTGTCATATTTTCCATGGTGTGTTTAATCAGAATGTTTGATTTGGCATAGCATTGTGGCCATGTTACAATGGTCATAGCAGGGTCATTTTTGAGCTTCAATCTCTTAAGAAGGGATCATCATGAGTGGCACTCGTGGTCACCAAAGGAATCATTCAACAGTGTTTCTAAACACTTAGTTTGAGGTGTCCACCAGAAGAAATTTTCTTGTGGTGTGAAACACTCATGGTTCACAATTCATCATTGCATAAAATCATTTCACTAATTCATCAATGGAGTGGAACCGATATTCATTACGGATGGAGTATTCTTCATCCATGCTTTATATCATCCTTTCCCTCCTCTTTTTCTCCCTCTTATTTCTCTCTCTTTTCTAATTCTTTGTTGGGCTCCATCATTGTATTTTGTCTTATTCACTTAAGTGATATATTTTCGAAAATGTAAAAGTATTTTCTCAAAATTATAAGAGAAATACTTAAATGGAAAAGGAAATGCCACAAGTGGAATATGAATGTGAAGAGTTATGTGAGGGAGGTGAGGGGTCAAATTCAAATTTCTATAAATTGAGATGGATTCTCCTTTCCAAGGGATCCAGATTTTGAGAATCTCTACTCTACAACACCATGATTTTTTGTAGCTTGATTGAAGCTTTGTATTCATCACTACACATGGAATAAAGGCTACATTTCTTCTATTTCCCTTTCTTGTTTTTCCTTTATTTCCCTTTTATATGCACTTTGTAATCATGGTGATTAAAGAGAGATTTAAATCTTCGATGAATGAGCCTCAGAGAACTTTGTGTCTATGTGGGTTTTGTTTTTCTCATTAACCGCTTCATTGTTGCTTTCTTCTATTTTGAGTTTTGAACTACTCTAGTTACTAGGTGTGAGCTCTGAAATTTTCCTACTCACAACAGTAATTCCCCTCCTTCTCCCTAACTCATAATTTCCTCCCTTATACCCCCATCTAAGAATTTTTCCACAAGTTTAGTGGAGTTTCCTTGTGTGATCCCTGGCCTATTTGGTCAACCAACAACATTTAGATTAGGATTAGATTAGTTACACTCACTAATGATCCCAAAAAAATATCGAAAATTTTTACCTCAATCACGGACCCCTATAGGCTTATTAACAATTGCCAATAAATTACTCCTTATAAGTAATAAACTTGAAATAATTGCAAAAATGTAAATCACACTACATACGGATTGATTACGTAGTTTGGTAATAGCCTACATCTCTAGGTTCTTTCAAATTGTTCCACTAGTCAAAAGTTGCAAGTAAAATATGACTTTTACAACAAAACCTAATGGAACTTTACTTGCCTACAAAGTACTCCAAGCCTTCAAAGAACACCGATGCTAAGTCAGTCCCATCCTCTACCTTCCTGACACACAAGAATCCTAAGGAACTCGATCCTCCTTCCAGACATTTTTAAGACACCTATGGCACTCTGGTCAACAATTACAGGCTTTGCAAATAAAATTGTGGCGATATGGGCCAATTGGAGAGTTTCCAATAACTCCCAATTTTACAATTTTCCTATTAAAATAATATGACTTAGCTTTCACAATATTTTCCTATAAAATTTTAAATAGGACTTACTCTCCAAAAATTGCCTATAATTTATAATAGGACTTTATCACAAAAACATAGCCTATTAAAATAATAATCCTTTCAAAATAGTTTGGAAGCTCTTTAATATAATCATTGGGATCCTTTCTAAATATCCTAAAGCCTTCGTTGCACTCTCTGTTGTGTACCAGAGAAGAGAGGGTAGAGGCCTTAAGCGGCCCGAAATATATGGTTAAGACCCTTATCCCTCCATTTTTCCACATAGCCATTATGGTTGACAAGTTGGTTAAGGAGTGGGCCTTGTGGAGGGAAGGTCGTAAGTTAGAGCTTACCCGTATCCATTTTTGTTGTTGTCATTTTAGCATAGACATGAGATATCCCACATTTCTTGTGTGGATGGCAGGAGGGGCATTGAAATAGGGCTCGGTCACTCATGTTATACGTGACTCGGGTTAGGCCTTTCCTCCTTTTGTTTGGCCACATACGTGGCGAGCTCTACAAATCCAAGTCTGAGTTGTGGGCCAAGGTGGGTGCATTGGTTTTTCTGCCGAGTTGGCTAGATTTGGTAGAACATTCGTTGTGCTATAGTAATTGGTGATGAGTTGTTTAGTGTTGACTTGTCAATAATAGATAAACCGACCTATCCATAGAAGTTTTAAATGATCAATCCTGAACTATATGGAATTAAACTTGAATAATGTGGCAATGTTGTGATCAAATGGACCATTGAGAAATATAGGCCTCAGTGGGGATTTGACCACCCCACTGAACTATCAATATAGCTCGTCGAGCTCAAATTAATCCTGCAATGCAAAATTGTATGGCATAGTCCACTTGTCGCTCCTCGATAGGCATATCAAGAAAATTCAAACTTGTGGTAGCAAGCCACGTGGTGGCTTGAGGACCCACCACATCAATGATAATAACATAGTCCACACGGCAGCAGGGTCCCCTTCTGATATAAAAGTGGATCCCACTGGCTATGGTCTCCATAGCTGACCTTTTTATAACAACTGTCAAAGATCAGTAGAACTAAACCCCAACTTGTAGCACATGCTCTGTTATTTTTCCACTTGTCGTGCAATGACTCGCCAATTTCCCATGTCCCCTCTAAGAGTTGAATAACTTTTCCTAGCATCATTTTGTTGTACGGACTCCATTTCTTACGTTCAAATAGTTATCGAAAAGTTTTCGGAGTGATATTTCATACTGTGCTGATCCTAGGAGATTTAGGGAAAAAATTTCCTCCATAATTTCCTCTAGATCAAATAATGAGAGCTGGAGAATTCAATGCAGAGGGGCATAGCCTCTTGAATGTTGGTGGAGACACCTATTTTTCCATACTGATAAATTTTCTCACCAACAATAACCTAGTACGAACTTTTCATGAGGTTTACGGTATTGATCAATAACAAGGTCATGTGCAGCATGCTCATAA
Organism: Taxus chinensis; assembly: GCA_019776745.2. Classification (NCBI taxonomy): domain Eukaryota; kingdom Viridiplantae; phylum Streptophyta; class Pinopsida; order Cupressales; family Taxaceae; genus Taxus; species Taxus chinensis. Next base: position 13,532,593 of record CM034148.1, read on the forward strand.
CTTCCCATACCAAATCCCGTCCATGTGCAATGGTGAAGATACATTTGGGTGAAGGATGGCTTGTCGAGGAATCCATAACCATTGGTATATGGTCTGGTGTGAGGGAAATATTTGATGTAATAAGAAGGAGAATCAACACCACCATAGATGAGATATGTACGAAGATGAGGTACACCGAAAGGAACGATATCCCCGATGTTAGGTTGGTACATTGGATATTTTTTGGGTCTACCAAGGCAATGAACATAGGGAAGGTGTTGAGCATGAGAATATGATACTCCCCCTACATAAGTTTATCCATGACCTTGTCTAAGGAATCATTGTTGGGAAGCTTGGATGAAGAGATGGATGAACTAGTGGATGGTTGAGATAGATCATTTTTTGGGAATGATGACATTGCTAGTTTGATAGCTAATGTTGAATGCTTGGAAAGGGGGAGAATCACTAGGGAGTGTCAAGATCTTTCCCTCATGTTCATCTTTTATGCAACGATGAAGTATGGAAGGGAAAAAATCCATGGCACGAATCCAAGGTCATCCAAGAAGGACATTGTATTAAAACTCCCCTTCTATGATATAGAAGAATTCATGGAGGATATTCTCACCAATGTAGATAGGAAGGACAACCATCCCCAAGGCAGGAAAGATAACATCATTGAATGCATGAAAGACCACGGGTTATTGAGTCATAGTGGATTTAGGGATCTTGAGCTGATCAAAGGTATGTGATGGAATAATGTTAATACTTTCCCCATTATCAATCATGGATTATCGAATGAAGGTGTCATTGATTCTAACCGTGATGAAAAGGGGAATTTTGTAGTCCTCGGGTGGGATATATGGGATCTCAGCATCATCAAAAGATATAGAAGTAGAATCCACAAGTGCTCCCATGAGAGCTACAAAATTCCAAGTCTCGTCACTATATGTTGGGATACGCTTCAAGGCTTCAGTGAGATATTACCTATGGTCTAGAGAGATTTGGATAAGCTCATAAAGTAACATCTTAACCAAGGATTGATGAAGTTATTTGATAATGCTTTGTTTAATAGACCAAGGGGCAGCTAAGATAAAAACCTTAGGTTTTGATGATGATGTGGATGAAGATGAAGTGGGCTCACTAGAAGGAGTGTTGATCACAACCTTAGGTTTTGATGGAGGCGTGGATGAGGTATACTCCTTAGGAGGAGGGATAACAACAAAGGTCTTTGATTTTGATTGGGTTGTTGGTTTAAAGTAATGTGGACCAAATCAAGTAGCTATCTGAACAACATTGATGAATAAGGGGGGAACATCCTTAGAAGAATATCTTCTTGGTGATGGGATGGTGAAAAATTCCTGTGACGAATGAGGGGACTTGTGTATTTTGCTGTATGAATTTTATGATGTAGATGTTGAAATGGTTGTGGATGAGGAGGTGGAAGGAGGAGATTGATTTGTTTCTAGAAGAATTTTGTCCTCTTCAATAATATTGTGGGCAATGGTTTCAAATGCTTTACAATGTTCCACGTCATGTCCAGGGGTGCGATGATAAGTGCAAATGAGGTTGGAGTTAAACCATGATGGTTTCTTACTATGTGGATCAAATACCTTGATAGGAGGGAGTGTGATGGTGGAAATTTGGAGCAAGTGTTGAAGGACCTCTGCATATGATTTTATTAAAGTATTGAGATTTTTTTATTTTTCTATCTTTTTATGAGGGTGAAAAAGATACCTTTGAGGAAGTGTCCCAAGGGTATTAGATTTTTATTTTAAAGAGGTACCCTTGGAAGGGAAGACAATTATCTCAACTGGAGGGTCTAAATATTGTGTTGTTGAGGTTGATATTGGTGAGGGGAGTAACTTGTGTTTGATGAGATCTAAAGAAGGTGTAGGTTTGGTTGATGTTGGGGCGTTTTATTTTTTGGATGAGATAGGGTCATCACTTAAAGTTATCGCAAGCTGGAGTGCTTTCAAAAATTCTTCAAATGACGAGATAGATGTAAGAGGAGAGGATGGTGTAGGTGGTCACAATAATCGATGTGATTGGTGTGGGTAGGAGTGTAGAAAGAGGAATTATAATAGATGTTAAGGATGGATCCAATATAATAGATGGAGGTTGACTAGACGTAGGTGAGGCAGTGGGTGTAGCCAAATCTTATGAATTAGATGTGGAAAGTGATGAAGTAGATGTAGGTGTAGAGTCAATGGTAGATGTTGGTAGAAGTGTGGATATTCTTAGCGTAGAGATGGGGATGATTGTTGGTGGAATTATAGATATGGGAAAATTTTCCAAAGAAGAGGTAGATGTAGTAGTTGGTAAAGTATGTGGATTTTTGGATGGGGTAAGATCTTGATCAATGGCATTGGTAGTTTTGATGGTGTTTATGGTGTGAGCATTAGGTGGTTGAAATGTAGGAGGGATGGTTTGATTCGTTGGCATGTGATTAATAAATGGTTATTTGAAAACATCAAGTGGTTGATTACGAGGTGCACTAGGGTTATCCACTTTAAGGTCACCTTGGTCGATGATTTTTTGGAAAATATATTTGAATTTTGACATTTTTATATATCATGTCTGCAAACTTGGTGGTATTTATAATAATGATCCTCACAATACCAAGTTGGCTTAGGTATTGATTTGTCGAATGGTCGAATGGGAGGAAGCATGATGAGATAGACCACCATCAACTTATAGAATATTGATCTATATGACTCTCCAAGGGGAGTGTAGTTGGGTGGTGGTCTAGGATCTCTTTGTTGAGGACATGTGCTAAAAGTGGGCATGGAAGAAGACTTAACTACCCACAACATTTTCCACATTCTTGGTTTTGTCAGTTTGTGTAGATGGTTTAGTAAACTCATTTTTAGGCTTGTTTAATTTAAGATTAACTTGGCCTTACTCAAGGGTGTGAGTCTCAAGTTTACAATCCATGGTGAAGGCTTCTTCAAATGTCTAAAATGATTGGATTTTTAGTGTAGACAAGATATGCTTCACACAAGAGCGTGAAAATAATTCAATGAGCTCTGTCTATGGAATGAAAATGGTAATTGATTTATGATTCCGCACCATCATGAAAAAAATTCTGTGATAGAATCTTCGTCAAAATTTCGAATGGCGTATAGGTCTGTAATGGTTAGCTTGCATGAGATGTTGATTGAGAAGTGTTCTAAGAATATTTGTGCAATTTGGGTAAATGAGAACAATGAGTTTTGGGGGATGCAATTGTACCAATCTAATGTAGGACCAGCTAAGGACATAGGAAAAGTGTGAAGCATGAGGTCTTGTTCATGGGAAATGAGATAACATGTATTCCTAAATGCACGAAGGTGTTGTTGGGGATCCTCCTTATTGTTAAATTTGGTGAATATTAGAAGCTCCTAATGAGAAGGATAGGGTTTGATTGGTACTGATGGATGGATAGGTTCATTGAAAATTTGTTCATAATAGAATGTGACCTTGTGTCCCAAGGTAGCAACTTCGAGGCTAGGTAACCTATTCATCAAAGCATGCATGGGGTCATTTGAAATGGTTCCACGGGAGGTAGATGGTTGTGGTTACATGACATGAGAAGTGGCTTGATAGGTTTGTTGGTAGGCTTGTGAATGAGTGGGTGTTTAAGGGTTTTCTTTATGAGGATGAATATAGGTCATTGGTTCAGATTAGAGGGGTTTTTACAATGGTTGATGTTGAGAAATAGGAAAGTGATGTGATTGTTGAGATTGGGTTGGTTGTTGAGAAATGGGTATATGGACGTTTTGAGGTATATGATGAGTGTGGATGTGAATGTTGATTGGTTGAGATTGTTAGGGAGGTGGATTAGACACTATGTAATGAAAAACACTTGTAGGAGGAGGTCAGTGAGTGTAAGTAGACTCCGTTGGATGAGGTTGAGAAGTGATGAAATTTGCACAAATGTGGGATGTGAGGGGTAAAGAGTGATTATGTTTTTTGGATATAAGAGGCAGTGTTTGGGATTTTTGAAAAGATTGGATGGGGACACTAGTGATGATAGTAGATGAAGAAGTGATAGGAGTGGGGGTAGTGATATTTGTATTAATGTGAGGTAGATTATGAGGGATGGGTGTAACTAATTTGGTGGTTTGATGAGGTTGAGGATTAGTGGAAGAAGATGAATAAATTTTATGTTCGGACATATCCAACTCATTCATGACTCTAGGGAAAAAAACCACAAGTTGCGAAGAAACAACTTGGGTGGTCTTGGGGTTTAAATGATAATAATAGATTTGCTTGGGGTGGCCCATTAATAGGAATTTGGGTTGATTTCCTAAGGAGGTAATCATTAAGGGCCATGAGATTAGCATTGAGGATCTCTTTGAACTCCACACTTTCATGAGGGATGATGTGAGGCCCAAAATCTTCAACTGACATAGCGGATTGAGGCATGTTCAGCCTAGATGGGATGGAATTATGATATAGAAAGGGAATGGTCTCACTATGGGTGGTAGTTTGGACAAGTGATTCTTGATGAGGAAGATTGATGATCAAAGGTTGGATAACCATAGAAGAGGTAACCAAAGAAATGGATGAAATAATAGCCAAAGCAGACATTTGTTAAGATGAAGCAATGGATTTGTTTGATGCAAGAAATTTTTCCATTTTCTTATCTAATAAGCGTATGATAATGGGCATGAAAAAAAACAAAAAAAAAATGAATTTAGTAATTAAAGAAAACAAGTAGAGCATGCAATTTTTTCTTTATCTTGAATAATTTAGAAAATGTGAAAAAGAAAAAAGGTGAATGGATAATGAGGGTACCTAAGAAATGGAAATCTAAGGCTTGTTTTAGGTAGTTGTGGATGTGAAGTCCTCGAAGGTACGTGAGGCCCAAGTCTATACAGGATTTATAACGCGGTCAGAATGTCATGGTGGATTTCCTATTGGGTGATGAAATCCCAATTAGGTCCACTTAGCATGGGATTATTTTGATGTGTGAATTTAATTATTTTGTTTGGATGTGTGTGAAGAAATGTGAAATGAAACCAATTAAATATCTACTTACACTAGATTTTCCAAGCAAGAATGCAAGAGGTTCGTTTTAATCCCAAAACCAAATATGGATATTCGATGAGAACAACCACATAAGGAATAGAAAATGTGATACAAAAAGGAGAAACTAAGAGAAAAAGGGGAATACATGGTTTTCACTTTTCCTTTTTATCTGATCTTAAAAATAAAGCACGTGAAGAGAAATATCCAAGCAATCCAAAAGCCCAACACAAAAAAAGCAAAAGAAAATCCTCTACTTGCAATGTTAGTGAAAAAATAGAAGAAATAAGGAAAATGAAAGAAAATGCAAGAGACTCACCTAAAAGGGTGGTCCCACTGGTTGTGCTAGAATGTTTGACTAAATTTTATCTTTCGTGTTTATATTAGTGAACTAAATACTAAAGAAAATCAAGCAACTCAAAATATGTGAGGGTTTAAGGTACCTTGGAGTGAGATGGTGACAAATCGACGGGTACAAAGTAGATTTATCACTACAAACTTGATGGACCTGCACAATAAAGATAACTAGGAGGAAAATGGATTAGCTAGTAGATGAGGGGGTTTCCCAACAAATTTGATTCCAAGAAGCATGAGCTTCATTATGCATATGTCAACCCCCATATTTGATAAAAGAGAATAAATTAAATGATAAAGGATTGAATAACATGCAGAATTTGAACCTAAACATAATCTAAAAATGGAAAAACTAAAAGGAAAGTGCAAACCTGATCTAGATTAACACAAAATGAAATATACCTAGCAGGGTCGATGGAAACCCATGCTATAAAGGTCCAATCAACGGTGACCAGGGCAGGCGGATCAAAATAGTAACCAAAAATGCAGATCTAATAAGCTATGTGTGTAGATCTGAATATGATGGAGACATGTAGTGACTGATAGTAATGTGTAGAGAAAATATGAAATAAGAGAAACAGAAAGGATACAAGAAAATAAGGATTTAGATGCGTAGGATAGAAAATATGGCTCAGGTCAACGGTGACTTGGTTGAGTTGGCAGAGACTGAAGGCTGGCAAATTGGATCTGGACTGACAGAATGGTAGAATGATGGATCTGAGGATAGTATGTGGTGGAAAAAATAGAAAAATAGGTTGCTATGGATCTAGATGGTAGAATATGTAACACAATAGGGGTAAGGTCAACGGCAACTTGGCAGGAGTGACGATAACCTAGGATTCCTTAAATGTGACAAAAAATGAATGGGCTATATTGACAACCTACACATAAAATGGACGAAAGAAAAATTTGGATCTAAATATCTAATGGTAGCTAGACCTGCAAAATTTTAGTAATTGATAATAATAACAATGATAATGAAACAATAGCATAAACCAACACAAGGAAAATGTAATATCCGCAAAGTCTCCATAAATGATGTAAGCAAGCTCAAAGGGACTCTATGAAGACTGAAACAACTACAAAGAAGCTGGAGCATGAAGATCAGGTCTCAAAACACATGAAATCTCTAATGATTCATCCCTTGGATGGGGGGGATGGGGTTTTATAAGCTCAATGGAAACTCGAGTGGGTAGCCGCCAACTATGGGTAACCGTCCATTTGAGCGGTGGGAGAATGCCTAGCTCGAGGCATCACACCTGTTAGAAGTGAGATTAAGGTTTTGAAAGGATTAGGCAGGTTAGGCTGCATAGGGAAGTGAAATGGGTGGGTGAGGGAGGAAATGGAGTAACTAAAGGTGAAGGGGGTCCTAGGGATGAAAAACAACCTATAGAAGAGAAATCGAACAAATTAGAGATAATTAGATAATGATATGAGGATTAGAGGGTGAATAAAGAGGATTATCAATAAATTAGGATGGATAGGGTAATAAATGAGAAAGATTGGAATATTGAATAAAATAGGAACTAAAAAAAAGGTCTAGATATCAGACCATGGTGAAAAGAAGTGAACACATGGTGATAAGGGTAGAAATAGCAAATTTTGGTGTCTACACGATGTACTATATAACATGAGGATTATAAAATCATTACAAGTAAAATTTTCCAAATATTGATGTCATGGAAGAATTGAAGGAACATAGAGTGAGGTTAATGTACACTCCAAAAAGCATAGGGGATTTTTTGTTTACTCAAATCCTCATGAGTATTGGCCAAGGTTGTCAATATAGATGATGATAGGATAATATCATACTAGGGTTGTGATTAGTGATAGGATGGTGTAAGTCGAGGTGTAGGAACATAAACAAGCCAAAGGAGAACCTCTCTACTTGTATTCTTGAGATGGATAGATTTCTCATCGAGGGAAATTATACTCCTATGGACTTGATCGTGGTGGATTATATGATCAAAAATAGTAGTGATGTGGATCCCTAGGTTTGTGTCCTGGTCGGTGAAAGAGGGGATGTTTGGTTATGCTAGTCATGTGAAATAGCCAATGTAGGGAGGTTGGCCCTTATTTGGCAAGGTTCTGTGGAAGAGAGTAATGGAGGATGGTGGACAAGCTAAAAAGATTTCAGATCCTTAATGGTAATAGTTGTTTGTAAGATGACAAATATGGTTGTTTTTCTATGGGGCTTTATCATCAAGAACAACTAATTATGGAATAATATGTGTGGGATATGGAGAGGAATGAACTACCTCTCACCTGAGCTCAAATAAGATGTCTTTCTATATATTATAGTGTTCTAGTAGAGTGGGAACGTGAGGAAATTATACTGAGGAATATCTAGTTGTCTAGATTCATCCATGCTTGAGTTGAAACAATCATTGTGTGGTGCTCGTTTTGATCAAGAGAAAACTACAAGAGGATGTTGTGATAAAGGTTATGTTAAGGTGATCCTGGAATAGAAATGGAGACTTATAGGTATCATGTGATATTGTTTGATTGAAGGTGTTGTTTTTTGGTCTTACGGATCAACAAGCATCCTTGTTTATATTGTGATGTTTCTTGCACTCGAAATAAAAAATTTGTGTATTATATTTGTTGCAAGCTTAAGTGTGGATGTTTTTGAGCTTCTTTAGGTCTATAATCTATCCTCCATGTATGTTTATCTCAAGTTTAAGGTTGTTGCTCATTTTTACTTTGTTTAGGACTTGTGTGAGTTGTTTGAAACTTGTTTAAGTGTGATTCAATAAAATTAAGTGCCTGCTAAAAATAGAGCTTTTAGAGGTCAAATTTCATATGTTTGCACAATAATTTTAACAACTAGTTCTTCTTTTGTATTACTTGATTGGATAGGAACCTAAACAAACAATATTTTTTGGTATTTTCTCATTTTTTCAAAATGTAATAAATGTATAAATTGAACTAATCTACAACAAGTTAATGATGTTTTTTACTAATTTTAGACGTATCAAAAAACAAAGAAATGACAATAAGAGTATCCCTAGAGAGCCTATTATTTTCATATCTAATACTTTTACGTTGTTTGATGGAGTTCCACTAATCTAAAAATTTTCTTTAGAGAGAAAATTTGTGTGAACTAATATCTATGATTTAAACTAAATTTTATTTACTTTAAAACTAAATTTACCTTAATCTATGGATGAATGGAAACCAAAATTTGAAAATGAAAACTATATTTTTAATCTTTTTGTGTTTTATACACAAATCTCTAAAATTAAACTACTTTATATTCAACCAACAAAATATTTTCCTATTTTTAACCTACAGTCTAATCTTAAAAATGGGAGAATCCTAGAGTTTGAGGATTTTTGAAAAAATAGTATACAAACATGAATTTAACTAAAACAAAGCTAATCTAATCTTTATATTGCCTTTTTTTCATGATTTTATAATTAATATTGAAAAAAGGAAATTAAATCTATTCTAATGATGCAAATAAACAAACTTATCTTATATCCAACCTCTTTCTATGATTGAAATGGGGTTAATATGAACCTTATATGCTTATACCCTCATTAAAATTCTCCATTTGAGGTCATTAAAACAAGTTTAGTGGTAGATGTATTAATTCATAGAGGAGAAGGGGCTTGATGCACTTTGGAAGAGAAAAAGCAATTGATTTATGGTTAGTTCAAGGGGAGGAAAAATTCTAGTTTAAAGGCTCTTTTGTTATCTTTTGGGTAGCAACAACAAATAGACAATCATCAAGGTGCTTGGTACTAGAATAAGTCTCCTTTGGTCTTGGTTTCTCTCTCTGGATCAAAAATACATCAGTGAAAAATTGTCTCTAGAAAAATAGCTTCAAAATGTGGGGGGAGGCAAAAAATGAGCATACAATTTTACTTAATAGTCAACCTTTAAGTCTGCCCAATCCTAAGTAGAGATAAAAACTAAATCTATGGCTTAGATTGAATCACGTACGGGATAAAATCAAAGTGATTGGGGGTAGGATTAGGGAACTAGGCATTAAAAACCAGGTGAAACAGGTGCATGGGCTAGATAAATGATGAAAAATAACCCATGGAAAGTGTGAGTTGAACTCAAGTTGTAAGTGTGATATAATTGTTGGCTCTTGCAGGTGGCGGTTACAAAACCATTGTAGTGATTTACATAACTATTGATAAACATGATAGTTACAGAACAACCATGGTGGGCGATAGAACCCCTATTGTAGTTTGAGAACCACCATAGTAGTTACATCCTAGATTAAGTAGAATGGTGCAAGGAGAGGAAGGAAAAAATAAATCTCCGGGAGAGCTTAGAAGGGCTAGAAAGAGGCATATTATGGGCTAAAAGGTCAAGAGGGAGATATGTAATGATGTTGATTATTTTAAGACATATCATCATTTTTCAAAGATCTTTGTCATCATCATTAGGTGTTGTTACTTTAGCACACTGTAAAATGGGGTGCGTACAGATTGCCCCTCAGTGAACAACCTTGCCATGAGTTTGCTAGGGTGTGATGCCTGAGAAGTAAGAACTGAAATCAGGAAAATATGGAAAACATACCTTACTTACCTATCTTACCTTATAGCATAGTGAATCTAGCCACAACTTGTGTCCTCCTAAAATAAAATATTAAATGGAATTAAGTGCAGTTTATCAAAATGAAGTAGAAATGAATAAGTAATTAAAATCAATTGAGAGGACTTAACTTTTGCGCAAGTTCAAAAATTCTACCTTTTTACCCGTGCACATGTAACATGCAAAAAATGTCTTAAAATGCAACTATACAATAATAAATTAAAGAAAAACCAATGACCATAAGGGTTCAGGATAATTTCATGTCTCCCATGTTATGCATTATATGCAAGAATTACTAAAAATCACAAATTTTCAAATTTTGGCCAAAATTAACCCCTTTATATTCATAAACGCACCAAGTTTGGAGATCATTTGCATGAGAAAGAGTTGATATTTTTCAGATTTGGAGAATTGATGACCTTTTGAAAAATAAATACATGCTTTGGGACAGTGATGATGATACGATGGTAGCAGCATCAACAGCAACAGGTGATGCAGGTGGACAAGTAAGTTATAAGCATTTTTGTGCTTTTGGGGGAAATTGTTTTTGGTTTGATAGACTGTTTGGGGACATCATTAGCTATGAAAGTAGCATACAAATATTGGGTAGGAGGGCTAGATTATAAATGAGAAAAAAAATTTGAATTTTGATGGGGTTTTAGGTGGTTTTAACTAAAACTTTAAATTTTGCTCGTGATTGGACAAAATTGCTTCTCGGAAAACAAAACTGCTAGTCTATGCAGACCGACAATAATACAACTATTATGGTGGGTATGTAATGGTATATTAAATTTGTATATTTAGCAGTGACAAACACGTAACCACTGCAATGAAGTTGGAATATAATCAACATTTCCATGTTCGCTAGTGTCGAACACAAAATTATCGTGGTGGTTTCTAAACTGCCAATGGTGAATGTGTAACCACCACCTGTAGGAAATGACAATTGCGTAATAGTAGTTAAAAATATTGAATTATTTTTTCTTGAATATTAGGATTTTTTCATTTAATATTATTTCTAACATACATTTTCTAATTTTTTTTGTTTTTCAAGGTCGTTATGCTAGATGAGCAAAGCTAGAGATCTCGACTTGTTGTAAGGTATGAGATAAGGTAGGTGACTCCAAAGTTGATAGTTTTGTTGGAAAACTCATGGCTTTTAAGATTAGTTGATACCCCACTATATTTTCCTATGATCAATATTTAATGAGATGTACTTACCTACTATGACCTTGTTAGCATATGGATTTGAACGCATGCAAATGACATGCAACAATAAGGGAACAAAGTCCTTCCTCAATGGAGGTGAGGCTGCCTTTATTGAAAACCAAAATGGTATTTACATTTGTACATTCAAAATTGTATGTGGGGGTGTTTTAGAACATCAAACAAAAAGAAATGTGAATGAGGGAGATGGAATGGAATGAAGGAAATAAATGGAAAGGAATTAATGAAAGGAACATGCAACAACTAGGTAAAAGTAGAGCCTAATATTACATAGAGGAAAATAGTGAATAAATAACTTAAATAAACTAGAGTTTGAATCAACTAAACAATAATAAGTAAAAGGAAACACACATAAGCAAGTAAATATATGATCTTGATGACTGTGAACAAGAACAACAAATTAATAGCATTGAAAATAAGATCCAAGACAATATTCACATGCAAGATTTAAACACTAACATCTAATGAACATAAGAACATCAAGTCTACAAGAGATAATGAATGAGACACAAAGTTCATATTTCATTAACTCTAAAATGTCTTGACAAAATAAAACAAATTTTCTTTCTTGAAACAAATCTTGCACACTAAATTATTTGCTTCTCCTCTCTCAAAGTCACCCTTACAAATGAGCCTCTAACTTCCTTTTATAACCCAAAAGTTGGTTACAAAGTAGTTAGGGTTTACATGAACATTAAATAGGGCACCTTAAGTGACTTTGACTTTTTCAACTAGTTTTAAAAGTAACTTGAAAATAGAAACCACTTAAGTTGTCAAAAAATTGCCAAAAGTGAATTTAACAATAACATCACTTTATAACAATTTTAAAGTCATTTTAAGAAAAGTACATAATTAAAGAAATGGCTACATGTGCACCCAATGCAGAAAAATACATGAAAATTAAGCAAAATAACTAGTGCCTTATCCATTGGGCAGGGTTCTCCTATTCTCAATTGTATGAGAAATGAACACACATCCCCATTAGATAACATAGGAAATCACCCCACCATGTTGTTGGTGAAACAAGATCTTGATTCTTTTCCAATTCAAAATATTTGAGCTTCTACAACATCTGGTGCATCCTTTCTTCCTCTAGATAACAACTTGGAAGAAGATAAGCCTCATAAAGTACATACATTTCAAAAATCTTACTTGGTATGGTATGCAGGACTGTAACTTTAGATTGGATCTCTTCACAAAGGTGTTTGATCCTTAAACATTGATCCATAGAAGAAGTGGAAAAAATATCAACATGAGTATACATTTCATATATAAATTTTGTAAATTTCTCCTTTAGATGTTGTACTAGATTCCTTTGGTTGTGTTTATTGATGAAGGTACAAGGAATATCTTCGAAGAAGGCTTGAATGGAAGAGAGCACGGTATAAGCTTCATTGCATAAAATGTCAAACTAAATTACTAAGTCTTCCAAAATCATTTTCCTGGACTTAGCATGATTTAGCCATAGAATTCGTGTCATGCAATGATAAAACTAAAGTATTCCCTCTGAGGCTAAGAATGTAGATTCCATGCAAGCAAGATCCTGAAGACTTGGAAAGATCTTATCTATATCTATTAGTTCTGCAATGAGGCATTCCTTGAATGGAAACATTGGATCAAGGTAGGCATAAATATTCTCAAATATTTTTATCACTTCATTAATTATTCTCAACCCACCATTTTCTATCTCAAAAACCCAAGGCCTTAGAGTGTGCTCTACAATGATCACATCCTTTGATTGATTGAGAATTTTCTAATCTAGGATGGCCACCGTTTCTAGAACAAGAAAAGAAGACGCAATTGGGCTGATCAAATGTTGAATGCATGAGATCAAATGATTCTTCTCTTCTTTGAGTTGGGAAATTTGAGATTTGTATATCTCTAAACCTTTAAGCACATTCTTCATTGAATCTTTTTCCATAGCAAGATCACTTTCAAAAGTGGTATTTTCAAGGGTTGTTTTGGATACTTCATAGTCACTGATTGTCATGTCCCCATGATCCTTTTTAGTAGTTAGAACTGCAATTTCTACAAATTTATCTCAACTATCATCAACCACTACCTTGGAGAAGACCTTAGGATTTTTGGTAACAACTTCATTGGAAAGGGCAGAAAGAGCTTCAAATCAATGTTGGCCACTTTGACCAATCTCTTCCTCTTTTTGATTTTGGAATCAACCTAGGCAGGTGTTTCATTCATTAGTTCAACACAACAAATTTGAGAACTAGAAATAATATCCTCTTTAATTTCCTTATGATTAAAACTAGTAGGCAATTGTTCTATGGCCTCAATCCTTGGTGAAGTAGCATCTGCAACACATTCTTGATTATCCTCATGTTCTTGTAAAATACCCTTATAACCTTGATGCTCATAAGAATTAGATATTTGTACCACTGGGATTTGTTTGGACTCTGGTGTCTAACATTGATGACTTGGATCCTTAGTGGGCCTATTGGAACTCTCAGTGATGTGAACAAATGATTTTGGTGTAGAAATACCTAAAACATGTTCTCTTCCCTCCCCAAGATGCACACTCTTTACCAATCTTCGCGGCACCACTTCTTTGGAGATAGATTCTGGGTAACCACCGACTTTTCCTCTGAGATGTGTGCAATGATATTAGTGGAGACTATTGTGAAGAATTTTGCACCACATTTTTCTGTGTGAGTCCCCCCTCGTTGGTAGTTTCTGTATTTCATAAATATGTGCCTGAAATGGGAGAGGATTAGATATTTTCCTCTCATACCACATCATATTTCTTCTCAACACAGGTTTATTTATGGTATCTAAAGAAGTTTCATCTCCTTTACTCCAATCAATACCAACGAGTGGAGTGAAAACTATCTGATCATAGGCAGGATCCATAAGATCAATTCCATTATCGGAAAAGTTTAAAGGAGGTTCCCTCAATCTGTAATTTTCTATTTGAGCCAGTGTGAGATGAGAAAATTTTCATCATCTTACCTCCCTGTCATCCACGCATTCTACCCAATAGTCTTATATGCTTGTTTGGTGCTTGTATCTTGCTCCTAGGGATTTTTCCATGGACCCTTTAATATCAAACTGAGCCCTATTTGTGAAAGAATGTATGGTGATGTGGGAAAATTCATTTTCCCTCACTTTCACACTACGAGAACTTACACATCTATATTCCCCTATCTGAATTGGGAAATGAATGCCTTCTTTACATTTATCCACAAGTAGGTAATGGACTTTGAAAATTTGACGTGAAAGCTCCATCAACACTATTTTTTCACTAACATATTTAGGGAGTTTGTAAGGAGCTCCCATAAATCCACTAACCTGTATATAGGAGTAATAACGAAACTGGATATACCAAGTTCCTCACTATTTTATTATGGCCTTAGCATTAACCGAAAACCTTTCTTCTGGGTTTCTCCCTAGTGACCAGATTATATAGAAAAGGAAGGCATCATTGACCCTCCAGAAATGGTGAGAACCATTCTTGAACTCAAGTTGTGGGTAAAAGTGAAAAACAATATTCTTGACATGACCCATTGTACCTTTAATTTTCAGCCTTGAAAATATCCTCCTCCTTACTATGACTTAGATTAAATATGAGGTCATGTAAAAATGACCTCTCATTTTTACCTCAATCAACTACTTATGGAGAATGTCGTTAATGATATTTTCCTAATTAACGAACATCTTTGCATCAAGAATAAAACAAATGAATTAGTACAATGTTATCATATGGATTTGCACAGATGCAAATGGCATGCAACAATGTGGGAACAAAGTCCCTCCTCAATGAAGGTGAGGTTGCCTTTATTAAAAACCAAAACTGTATTTACACCTGTGTACATTCAAAATTATATGTGGGGGTGTTTTGGAACATCAATAGAAAGAAAAGTGAAAGAGGGAGATGGAATGGACTGAAGGAAAGGATGAATGGAAGGAACATGCAAGAGTTAGGTAAAAGAAGATCCTAATATTGCACGAAGAGGAATGATAAATAACCAACACAAATAAAACGGAGTTTTGAGTTGGCTAAAAAATAATGAGTAAAAGGGAACACACATGAGCAAGTAAATAATCATATCTTGATCACTGTGAACTACAACAACATATTAGATAATATTGACAATAAGATCCAAGACAATATTCACATGCAAGATTTAAAACACTAACATGTATTGAACATAAGAACATCAAATGTTAAAAGAGGTAATGAATGGGACAAAAAATTTATATTTCATTAACTCCAAAATGTCTTCTCAAAAGAACACAAATTTTATTTCTTCGAAATAAAGCTTACATACAAAAGTATTTTCTTCTCCTCTCTCAAAGTCACCCTTTACAAGTGAGTCACCTGACTTCCTTTTATAACCCAAAAGTTGGTTACAAATTAGTTAAGGTTTTACATGAACATTAAACAGGGAACTTAAGTGACTTTGAATTTTTCAACCAAATTTATTAAAAGCTACCAAAAATAGAAACCACTGAAGTTATCCACAATTTTTTGAAAGAAAATTTAATAACAACATCCCCCTTTTTTAAAATTTCACTTTTAAAACATATGAGCAATAACTAGTGCCTTATCCATTGAAATAGGAGTCTCGCCTATCTCAAACATATGAGAAATGGACTCTCCCACTTCCTTAGATACCAAGAAAAACTATCTTCTTGAACCATCAGATGAAATTAGGATCCGCCACTTTTTCCAACTAAAAAGATCTAAACCTTCCCAATGTTTCGAACATCTTTTTCTTCTTTCGGAGGTTCATTTGGTCGAAGAATAGCCTCACAAAATAACTACAATTCCAAGATTTTACTTGGCATATCATTCAGATTAACCATATTTGATTGAGCATTCTCAAAAAAACTCTTTAATTTGATGAAACGATCCATTGAAGCTGAAGAGAAATTGATGGCATGAGGATACATGTCCTTAAACAATTGTGAAAATTGCTCTTCAACATCTTCCGATGAACACCTTTTATTTTTCTCATTTATGAGGTCACAAGGGATATCAGCTATGAATTCTTGAATCAAGGCATGTGAAGTGAAGTATTCATTGCAAACGCTCTCATAATGGATCATAGAATCCTAGAGAAGTGTCTTTCTTGATTTGATATGTAGAAACCAAAGAAAATGTGTCCCTCGATATTCAAATTCAAGAATTCCTTCGATGGTTAAAGTTGAGGATTCCATACTCATCATATCCTGTAGACTGGGAAATATCTCATCTAAATTTGATATGTTAGAAACAAAATTTTCCTTGAAAGAAATAATTGGATTAAGTTATGCACTGATATCTTCAGGGATCTTAATCGTTGTTTTGATCATCTCTTGGCCTAAAATGAAAATATCTGTAAGCCACGTTTTAGTGACATGGCCCAATGTGTTTATTTATTTTGATAAATTGATAGTTACTTCATCAGGGGAAGCCACTACATTGGTTACTGGGAAAGTGGATGATATGGGATTTATCAGATGTTGAACATATTCCACCAATTGATTCTTTTCATCCTTGAGTTGAGAGTCCTGAAACTTATATTTCTCAAGTCTCTTTACCATGATAGCAATCAAATCTTCCGGCCATTTCCATGTCACTTTCCAATGTGGACTTCCCAAGTCCAAGTCTGGAAACTTCATAATCAGTAGATGTCATGGCATCACTCTTCTTGTCAACATGTGGGATGGAAAGATCCACAAATGTATTTCCATCATTATCCACCATTATCTAAGAAATCACTTTAGGATTATTGGGAATGACATAATTTGAAAGTTTGAAAAGGGCATCAAATGCAAGGTCAATTGTCTCAATAACGCTCTTCCTTTTCTTTATTTTGAAATCAACCTAGAAAGGATTATCATTCACTACTTATACATAAAAAATCCTGGAGCCCAAAGAAACATTCTCATTGTTCTCTACATCATTAGACTATAAAATAACCCTTTCCACGACATCAATTTCTGGAGAAATAACCTCAATATCTTCCTCTTGATCATTTGGGAAATTTTGGGAAATCTCTTCATAAACTGTAGGTTCCGAAGCATTCGATATTTAGACTACCTATACTTGAGTAGATGCTTGTGCAAGGCTTGGATGAGGATTTTTTTTCATGAGCTTCTGAAAACTATCAACAATGTGAGTACAAGAATCTCTACTTGAAGTAGAAAATCCCGATACATGCTCTCTTCCTTCACTAGGGATAGGACCATTAGATTTTTCTCCTCGTGACACATTCTTCGATGAAGTGGATTTCAGAAACAACTCCTTTCTTGCTTGTTGTGTATGAATGGATAGCACATAGGTTGATTGAGAAGCGGATTTTTTTGAATGGAGACCTCCTTGAGTTGGAAATTTTTGTGATTCTAAAGCATGATCTTTAATTGATTGTAACTTTGCAAGTTCTCTTTCATACCAAGATATGCTTCTTTTAAGAATTGGTTAATTCTTGCTATCAAGAGAAAAATCATCTCTTTTGGTCCAATCAATTCGTATGAAGGATCAATAGCATCTTCATCATTAGTTATGAATGAATCTGGAGGGTTCTTGATGTGAAAGGCCTTGATTTGAGAAAGGGTTAGATGGGAAAAATCTCATCTTCTTACTTCATGTTCATCTAAACAGGCAGCCCAAAAATCTTCCATGGTAGGGTTATGTTGATATTTTTCCCCAAGCATCTTCTTCATATATCTGTTGATATCAAAATGGAATCTCTTCACATAAGGATGAATAATGATGAGGTAAAAATCTTTCTCCATGAGTTGTGCAATGAAAATATTTGGACATTGGTATTCCCCAATTTGGATTGGGAAATGAATTCCTGAACGATGCTTGTCACTAAAAATACAATGAACTTGGAATAATTATCGCATGCAAGCTCCATTAAAGCCCAGCCATCACTGACGTACTTAGGAAGCTTCCAAGGATTACCCATAAAGCCGCTTACGTGAATGTAGGAAAAGGATGAAAATTGAATAAACCATGTTCCCCATTGGGAAATGACATCCATGGCCTCTTTAGAAAATATTTCCTCTATATTCAAATTCAGGTTCCAAATCATGTAGAAGGTGATTGCATTGTTAACTCTTCTGAAATGATGAGAACTATTTTTGAAACTTAGTTTTACGGATAATAATGGAAGACATTATTTGATGGACCCATGACTCCTCTTTTTTCGAGTCCCAAAAATAGATTTCTTCTAGCCGCTGCATAAGTAAGATATGATGTCATGTAGAAACATCCAGTCATCTTCACTTCGATCAATTGTTTATGAAGGGTATCACTGATGATGGTGGCCAATCCACAAACTCTCTCTTGGCAAGGATGATATAGATAAAATGATACATCCATGGGTGGAAAATCCTAGTAGAGGGTAAACTGAATACTCAACTCAGGAGAGTAATCATGTCCCTAATTTCTTCCATGAACTCAATGTGGTACAAATCTTTAGGAAGCTAGTCAACTCAAGGCCTCTTGGTCACTAACCAGTTGTTATTAACCATCTTTCTCCACCTGAGGGGTTCTTCATCCCAAAATTCTTGTGCTAACTTTCGAGTGATATCTGAATTCTCAGGGAAGTCAGGTATGTTTAGCAACTCCTCAATGTGCTCTGGTGTGATTAAGAGGAAAGGCTCGTAATTATCTTTAAAAATTCCTCATCTCTCAAGATCATAATGCTCCTCGCAAGTGATAACCAGCTCCAAGAAATTGCACCGAGACAGGAAATGTTGCATTGCTTGGGGTAAACCACTATGGTAAAGCCTATCCGAGAATATGGTTTTGCCTTCAGCTTTCACCTGATCGCAAAATTGTTGCACATTAATGTGACCCATATTTATATCAGTGATATTACCATATTCCAACTTGATGGAACTGGGAGAAATGATTCCTTGGAATTTGTACTTGAGTGTAGACTTATTTGATTTCTCCATTGGCTTCCTCGATCTTCCTGCAGATTTATTAGATTTTTTGACCATTATGAATTTTACAGAAAAATGACTCAGGCATGTAAAACAATGCAAATGGGGCCAGGTCTCAGTCTCTGAAAACTCTCGTCAATGTAAGAAAAATATGATTAATTTTTATATTATTATTATTATTTTAAAAATAATAATAATAATAACCAGTCTTGGTTACAAAATCCTTTTTTTAATACATCACACCGAGACTAGGCTCGAAATTTTGAATCTGGCTACAATGAAAAATAATTAAAATCTCATGATTTTAATATTCACATGGATCATTTTTTCTACGAACTTTGATTTCTATATAGTCAATAGCAATTTTGAATGGAAAAAAGGAATGCAAGGACTGCAAACGGTAGGGGTCAAGGGCATGAAAAGGAGCATTTGTAAAGAAGAGGACTTTGAGGGATTTATTTTAAGGGATTCGGGATGGAGGAGGAGAAACGGGTCATCGTAGATTTAAACCTATTAGTGCGGTGTCCTAACCTTAGGGCCTTTAAAACAACTGCGACTTCGATTGGAATAGGTGGGCAAGGTTTACATGTCTTGCAGGGTGGTGATGAATGGTGGATTTCTCTCTAACCACCTCTTTCAAGGATGTTGGGCCAAAGGAGGCAGAACTGAAGGCACAAACAGTTGGTATACAAGTTTACCATGTTGATTTGGCTTATGCCATCAAATTTAATGTGGCCTAGCGTAGAGGAATATTGTTTCACTTGACGTTTAAACTGTGGCCTTCCTCCTCTACTTTGTAACTTCTCGAAAATAGACAAATGCATGAAAACTGTTCCAAAGGTTTTTTTCCCTGAAAACGTTGCAGGGTCCTTGGTTCTGGGGACATGCGGGTTATTTTTAACTATGGTTTCTAGAATTCAATTGAATACCTGCATTGCGTGGGACTCTAGTGTGGGTTTGGGCTAACTGTCCCTTGCATCTAATGCCCTAGGACATGTTTCTAGGAAAGACTTTATAGAACGTACTCAGGTCTATGCTCCGAGTTTTGAAATTCTGAGAAAAAGAATTCATGATAGAATTAATCTTAAATTAGGAACTTACAGTATACACAGGCTTTTATGAGAATTGACATTTTGATGTAGATTATGTCATATGCAAGATTCATGTCCCTTCAATAAGAACCATGTGAAATCTGTAAAAAAAGAAAACTTCTCCTAGTGGATGTGGTTTTAAATAGATTTGGTTTTGCTTCAAATTTTAAAGACAATGTGACCCTAACTCCGATGGGAAAGAAACTACAACTGTAAATGTGTGGAAGGAATTGAAAACCTCTTAGTAGTTTTATGAAAAGGGTACTTTGGAAAGTTTGTTGTTTCCAGGAGTCTTCCTGATAGAAAATTTAAAGGCAATGATTTTGACCTGCTTGGATTTCTGGCAAGAAGTAAAGAAGTGGAAAACCTACGTTGAAAACTATTGGACTATTCTTTTTACTCCATCGCATTTGGGACTGTTTATGTGATTTCCTAGTTTGTCTAGTTATAAATTCGGTTATCTGTGGTTGTAGTAGTTTTCAGATATTATCTCTGCCTTTGGTTTCTCAAGGATTTGGCCTCCCTTTGAATAGGGAACATGGGTCCCTTCAACCCGCCATAACTCAAAAAAAAAAAATTCTCCTGGATCAATTTAATTTATATTTTTTATTATTTTCCTGAGAAAATTTTCCCTTGCATGCGTGAACTGTAATTTCTCTTTTGCGTGGAAATTTGCCTAAAACTAATGTGTTGAAATCTTCTATTCTTGGACTATTTCTCTCTCTTCTTCTCTGTTCTTTTTGGAGAGGATTTGGACTTCCCCTGTGGCAATGCATGGAAAAATGAAATTGCCTTTTCTCTATTTGTGTGGAAACTAAAACTTGGCTTATGAAAAATGTTTAAATTCTTACTTTGGCTTATGGTCAATGTGGTTACCCTTTTATGGCATTTTCTTCTTCAATTATGCATGGAAAATGAATGTGTGGAAAGTATCTCCTTTTATTGTTGTTTTGTATTCCTTGGAGGGTTTGGGCTACTATGCTTGGTTTTTTCAAACTTGCTTTACTTGGTTGTTTTTACCCTCTTTTAAAATTTTATGCCATGCGTGGCCTCCTTTGCTTCCCTCAATGTGTGGATATTGCTGCATTTTGGATGTTATTACCTGAAAAAATGTGCTCTTCTTTATGGCCTTCCTTGGCCAATGCTTTAATCAATGTCTTAATCTTTCCCTTGTGGCTCTGGTGATTGCGTGGGATCATAATTGTTGTTGTTTTGTTTGCCAAAATAAATGCATGGAAATTGTTTAAAACCTCTGCATGAATATCTTCTTTTGCTTATGTTTGGTCTCTGGCTATTTTCTTGTTCTCTGTATAGCTATGTAATTTTATTTTTTAAATTGTCCTTTATAGTAAATACTAGACATTTGAAAGCTTCAAATCTTCTTCGCAAGAATTTTTCCAACGATTTTGATAGAGAAATGGTTAAAGAAGCTTCTATAACCGTTTATTATTTCCGTTGAAATAACCAATTCCATCTTTCTCGGGTTGTCGAATTAATTTCCTAGGGAAAGTGGGAAATAAACAACCATTTGCCAGCGGAAATGGCAAGGAGGGGCTGGAAATCCCCATTTTTATTTCCCCATGTGGGAAATCAGGATATTTTTGCCCGTTTGTCAATCCATTGAATTGGAAATCAGTGGAAGAAATCCCACGAGCGGGGAATTAAAATAAATTTTCCAGGAAAGGGGAAATTTGGGTATGGGAAGCCAATTTGGCATCCCTGATAATGGGAAGCGGAAGCTTACTTTCCCCCTGGCAATTAAAATAAACAAAAAATCGATTGACTTTTAATAATTTTTACATTAATATTTATTTAATTAAAAACCCCAAATTTTAATAAAATTAATTTTATCAAACAAAGGTGTAATTAAATTAATTAATTAATATTAAAAGTATTTTATGACCTGGTAGGAGAAGTTCTCGCCCGAAATGGACGAAACAAAGACCGGAATGATCACAAAAACGAGACGATCACGACGAGGGCGATAAATCATGCAAAGTAACACTTTTGAAAATTTTCAAAATTTCCATGTTTATTAATTTTGCGAAGTCAAAATTAGCTGATAACAGCTGGCTCTAATTGGGGACAAGGACTTTATGGACGCAACAATGGACCCAGACCAAAATATTAATGAACATGATCCCAAAAACAATGGTGCACAAAAATGGGATGACACAAGAGAGGCGACTGAAAAACAGGGAAAAGAAATAAACCAAAAACCTAATTACTTATCTACATACAGGGGACAACTCCTTTTCAATTTTGGTAGTGCTTGAGATATTTCCCATTGTAGGGAAAAGGCAAATGATTTCCATCGGGATATGCCAAGTAATAGGTGTTATCTCCACAGAAAATTCTAATCTTGAAAGGGCCTAGCCACAGTGAATCAAACTTCCCATGCTTTCCTTTCAGTTTGCATCTCTTGTCCCAGAGAAGAACTAAGTCATTGATTTGGAATTTCCTCTCTTTAATTCTCCTGTCGAACAACCTCTTCACTTTGGAATAATGTTCCTCGATCTTGTTTTCCGCTTGACTTCTTTGTTCTTCGAGCTTTCTTAGGAACATGATCCTTTTATCTAACACATTGGCGAAGCATTCATCATCAACTGCCTGAGCCAATCGTAATTCTGGTAACTCCAATGTGATGGGAATTTGAGCATCGGTTCCATACAAGAGTTGGAATGGAGACATCCAAATTTCTCTTTTTGGAGTTATGCGGTCAGCCCACAATGCATCATATAAATTTTTGTGCCAAGTTCTTTTATTTTCTTCAACTAACTTGTGCACGATAGTAATGATATTTTTGTTACTAGATTATGCTTGACCATTTCCCTATGGGTAGTAATCTGACGAATGAGACAAAGATATCCCATACCCATAACAAAAACCTATCATCTCTGCAGAAGGAAATTGGTGGCATTGTTGTCACAATCTTTTGTGGAATTCCATAACGAATCAATATATTATCTTTGATGAAGTCACAGATTACCGCAGTAGATGTTTGTTTCACTGGTATAGCTTCTACCCACTTCGTAAAGTAGTTATTTGCAGTGAGCGCATGAGTATGATCAGCACTGGAGTTTGGGTTTATAACCTTGATGAAATCTAACCCCCATTTTTGAAAGGGTTCTTCAATGACAACTGGCTTCAAAGGAAAAGCTACCAATTTAGGTCTTCCAACAAATTGTTGACAAGCTTCACATTTTTTTACCCATTTCTGAGCATCAGAAAACATAGTGGGCCAGTAATAATGTGCTCACAAAATTTTATGAGTTGTCACTGGGCCAAAGAAATGACCACCACAAGCATGATTATGAAAGGCTTCAAGCAACCTGGGTTGTTGTTCCTTATCAACACATCTAAGGAACATGCCCATCAATTCCTTTCTTGAACAATGTGTTGTCCCAAATAATGTACCTGGAATCTCTCAATTTGATAGCTCTCTTTTCCTTAGTTGTCAAATTTTCATGACATTCGTCATATGTGAGAAAGTAGGATATATTTGAATACCATTCATCTATGGTGCTGACGAAAACTACTAGTGGTAAACCTTCTTCAACTGGTTCTTCGTTGGAGTCATCTTGTGGCTCATTCCCTATAATGAGTTGGCAGATTCCTCTTCCTCGAACTAAATTGGTAGGCTTGATATCCAAATCATATTCCTAGATCTTGGAGACCCAATTACCTCTTTTAGATCATGGTTCTTGTTGTGTCAACATCGATTTAACTGTGGTGTCTAGTACTAAGACTTTGGTGTGAGAATTCAACACATAGTACGTGAAATATTTCAAATCCCTCACCACTGTGAATGCATACCTCTCAAGGGGAGTGTAATTGAGTTCATGTTTCTTGAATCCATAACTCATGAATGCAATGGGGATTTTATTCCCTCTTGATTGTGTTGAGTCAAGATGGTGGAGATTGTGTGTGGTGAAGCATAACAATAGATTATAAAATCCTTTTTAAAATAAGAACACACCAATGTAGGATATTTTGCAATAACACCCTTGGTTTGTTTAAATGATTCCCTACCTTCCTTTGAACATTTGAAGGATTCTTTTCCTTTCATCATATCAGTCGGTGAAATTTCTTTGGTTAGCTCAGTGAAATATGGCACGAACCTTCTCAAAAAATTTTACCTTCCCAAAGAATGAGTGGACTCCAAGCTTACTTGTAGGCAAGGAAATATTCTTGATAGCTTGAACATGCTCAGGATCGATCTTAGTTCCTTCCTTAGAAACAATATGACCTAGGAGTTTCCCTTTAGTAACTCTGAACATGGAATTTTTTGGATTTAGAGAAATCTTATGAAGTCTACACCTTTGCAATATTTTCTCTAAATCTCTTAGCTGATCTTCTCGTTTCTTTGAGAACATTGTCAAGTCATCTAGGTATATCACGATGATCTTGTCTTTATAATCTATTAATGCCATATCCATAGCCCTTTGAAAAGTTATGCTAGTAATTGATCAAACCAAAAGGCATTCTTCTATACGTGAATGTACCCCATGGGGTGGTGAACTTGGTTTTATGTTGATCTTCTCTAGCCACTTTGATCTGATTATAACCAGAGAAACCATCTAGCATAGATGTCATTTCTGATCCAATTACTACCTGCAGAATATGGTCCATGACTGGACAGTGGATAGTTATCCTTCAAGGAAGCTTGATTAAGATTGTAGAAATCCACGCAAATCCTAATTTCTCCATTTTTCTTGCGAACCGGTATAATATTAGCTATCCAAGTTGAATGTCGAATAGGAAAAACTATTTGTGTGTCTAACATATTTTAAACCTCATGGAATATTGTGCCTACTATCTTGGGATTATATTGTTTTTGCTTTTACCGGAATGGATTTGCACCAGGTTT
Source organism: Taxus chinensis (assembly GCA_019776745.2). Lineage (NCBI taxonomy): Eukaryota > Viridiplantae > Streptophyta > Pinopsida > Cupressales > Taxaceae > Taxus > Taxus chinensis. The sequence continues at coordinate 13,557,571 of CM034148.1, forward strand.
CAAGGGTATGGCATGCTCCATTTCCCTAGGTTGGAAAGACTTCAAGTCTTCATATGAGTAAGCCAAGACGTCAGAATATTTGGTAAGGAGGCTTATGAATTTCTTGTGCTCCTCAGGTGAGCAACACTTACCGATGTTGACCAGGTGAGGTTTGTCCTTGGTACTAATGTTAACTTGCTCATAGTCAAAAGAATTTGCAGGTCCTGTCCGCTCTTTCTCTTTGATAAACTTGTCATGTTTATCAAAAATTTCTTCAAGTGAAACCAATCCTTTTGGAATTTTATTTCCTTTGAGTTGAATGATGCCATCACCAGGATCTTCATTCTCAACTCCTTCTTGAATGGGTGAGGTCATCGATTCACAAAATGTAGAATCACTTCCTTCAAAGTACAACTGTTCAAAATTATCTCTCTTTTCCAAGAAGGTAATAATTTGTTGATCATCATTGAATACTTGTCAATTTTCTGCACTGTCAGGAACACTTGGCCTAAAAACCATCTCAATAGTGTATTTGTCTTGATCAAACTTTGAATGAGGAATCATTAACAAAGTTAAGACTACTAAAGAATTAGATTTTTCATTCCTTTCATGAGGGATAGATTCTATGGAAAAAGCATCAAATATTTCTATTGCATCCCACACTTTATTTCAGTAATGCCTCAAACGATCATTCTTTACTTGAAATTGATTTTTTACTTGTTTCACGATCAATTATGCATCTCCAAAGACTTTCAAATTTTTGATCCCTTTCTCTTCTGCAACTTGGAGGCCAAGGATTAATGCCTCGTATTCTACAGTGTTGTTAGTATTTGAAAATTGGAGTTTGTAAGAAAAAGGAAATATTTTACCATTTGGAGATATAAGCACCACTCCTGCGCCAGAACCTATTGAGAAACAACTTCCATCAAACTCAAGAGTCCATATCTCATTAGGGTCTTGGAAAGTGACCTCAGGTGCATGAACCTATATAGTCATCATATAATTACCCATACTTGAGTTTTGAAACAACACTTGTGCACGGGGATCATCGGTTTTTCGTCGCTGTGAATTTTGCCTTAGTTTCTGGCATTAGCTTCTTCATTTCTCCACTAATAGGGATCATAGCATGAGACCAATCCATTTGAATCTCACCACCCAGATCTCTATAAAATTTCCTACTCAACAACATACCATATGAAGCAGGAATGTCAGCAACTAGAATAGTTACCTTAACTCGCTTCTAAGGAAATTGGGCTAAAACCATCTGAGCATCTTTAATCTACCCAATCAGAGGAACTTGTCTTGTCTCCATGGAGTAACAAGATCTGAATGTTCTCATACAAGTCAACCCAAGAGCATGTGCTACTTTCACAGGAATCACATTATCCGAGGCTCCAGAATCTATAATGCAAATACTTAATTTGCATCTGTTGATTAAAAAGGACACAAAGAAAGGTTCAATCTTTTCATTTAAAGGTGTAGTGGCCGCCACAATATTTTGAGTCTTCCCATCTTTGGGAGTTTTCAGAATTCCTTTGGAGGAATGAACAGTAGAGTCACCTTTGATAAAATGGACCAATTTCTTGAGTTGATCCTTATTGGACTTCAAGTACTCCACCTGTGACATGGAAATCTTTGTTTTATTGATATGATCAATAATATCAAATTTGGGAAAAATGACCGTACTTGATGTCTCACATACTAGTTCTTTCAAACTTGATGATGGCACACTTTTGACCTTTGCTTTGGGCTTGGTTGATACTGATGTGGAAGAAGAAAATTTCTTCGTAGCTGATTTATCAACTAATTGACTTGACAAAGGCCCTCCTTTCTTTAAGATAGTTTTGACCTTGGAAACCTCAGTCGCCTTGGACTCTTTAGGAGTCTCATTTTTCTTGGATTCTTTGGAAGTTTCCTTAGTCTTAGATTCTTTAGGAAATTCGTTGGAGCTATTTTTATCTTCCACCTTAGTGGTACTCTGCTCCTTCTTCTGAGATCATGTGAAGACAGTGAAGGATTGACTATTCATATCTTCTATAATTTCTTCATATTCATCTTCTTCTTTGGAACGGTACTCGAAGAAATGATTATTAATTTATCCTTCAAGCTCTTCAAATTTAGGTTCAGATGTTCCAGAGTCTAGCTCTTCTTTTTCAACCTCGAGGATCTTAACTTCATCATCACTTTCTTCAATGAAATCACACTTTGAGTTGGTTACTGGAGTCGCTTCAGTAGCAAGCCTCATCAGAGTGCCTGCATCTGGATTTTTTGGGAACATAGCCTTTCCATGGGATGTTTTTGTAAGGAGTAGGTTTACTACTTTGAGAAACTGACTTTTTCAAATCTATCACATCATTAGCCAACTTAGTGAGTTAAACCTCTGAAGCATTGGGGGTTTCCTAACTCTTTCCATTGAGGTAAGTTTTCTTTAATTTTCCCTGCCATGATTAAGTCATCCTCAATTTCTATGGCCAAGGATTGAGTAAGTTCCAAAGTAGCCACTTTAGCATTTCTCAGTTGATAGCACACTTCTAGTTGTTGTGCATTAATAAAGAAACATTTTTATCCATTAGGGTTCAGGATGAATCCCGACAGGAACTTTTTTACCATTTTGTTGAATTTAGCCATGAAATTCCTCATGGGTTCTGTTGGCTCTTTCTTTGCCTGAGATAGTTGGGAAAGAAGGGCATGTTCATCTTCGGTCATCTTGAATTATCTTCAAACTTATTTTTCATATCATTCCAATTTGTAATGCATCCATTTGGCAGATGATGAAACCAATCTGTGACAACATCATGCAATGTTTCAATGAAAAGGTGAATAACAACATCCTCATATTCCACTGACAAAACTACACATGCAACAAAGAAAGAAGAAATGTGGTCATCTGGTGATGTCTTCCCATCTCCATCGAACTTGGGAAGAATATTCCTCGATCCTCGTGGGAGGTCATGTCGAGCTGGTAAGGCCAATGGGCCTATGGCATTTCCCCATGGTACGTTAACTACCATCTTGGGAAAGGTGGTATGTGAAGGAAAAACAATGTGAGCAAGGACAAGTGCTTGACTTGTAGTGATTCCTTCCTTGTTTTCTCTTTCAAGACTTGATGCAAGGCTTACAGATCTACGAGGTGTGTTCTTCTTTGGAGGAGATAACTTGAAACCAAACTTTCCTTGAAAATCAAAAATGGGATCAGATTGACCTTTAGCTTTTTCTCCTCATGTAAACCTATTTCCTACCAGTTTGAAATATTTACTATGAAGGGATCACTGGCATGTTCTGATCAGCTCTAGCCTTTTCTCTTCACTCTCTTTCTTGATCTATTTGTGCCTCAATAACTCTAGCAACTCTCATGGATTGATCTTCTTCGTTATCTAGTACTGATGCGGTGAGATGAAAATGATAGTTGCTTGGGCACTTTTCCCAAATAGCTTGCTGCAAATCTAATTATATGTCTTCTTGAGTATCTGCAAAAACAAGATTTGGTTGCAAGGTTGGTGGGTTACCTGTAATATTCATACATATTATTTCCTTGGTGGAAGAGGGCCGCGTCAGTGAACAATGATCAACACGTGTCCAGGAGGTCTTCTGGCCACAAGTGTGGGTGCTCTTCTTCTAAGGTCTTCAATGTAGATTTCTCTGTCAATGGCTCTATCAACAACCACAAATTGTTGCAAGCTTTCATGGTTTTCCCAAGCTACTGTTCTGAAGGTTGGCAGAAATGTCTCCTTGAAAATCTTCGTCAAGCACAAGGTTTGGTTGAAGAACTAGAGCTTGTGCAGAGGGGATAGTCATAAAGATTTAACCAAGCACTGGTTAACGATTCTTGAATCCCCAGTAGAGTCACCAAAAAACTGTTAGCATATGGATTTGCACACATGCAAATGACATGCAACAGTGTGGGAACAAAGTCCCTCCTCAATGAAGGTGAGGTTGCCTTTATTGAAAACCAAATATTGTATTTACATCTGTACATTCAAAATTGTATGTGGGGGTGTTTTGGAACATCAATGGAAGGAAAAGTGAATGAGGGGATGGAATGGAATGAAGGAAAGGAATGGAAAGGAATGAATGGAAGGAACATGCAAGAGTTAGGTAAAAGCAGAGCCTAATATTGCATGGAGAAGAACAATAAATAACTAACACAAATAAAATGGAGTTTGCATCAGCTAAATGAGAATGAGTAAAAGGGAACACATATGAGCAAGTAGATAATCAGAGCTTGATCACTGTGAACTAGAACAACATATTAATAGTGTTGACAATAAGATCCAAGACAATATTCACATGCAATATTTAAAACACTAACATCTAATGAACATAAGAACATCAAATGCTAAAAGAGATAATGAATGGGACACAAAGTTCATATTTCATTAACTCCAAAATGTCTTCTCAAAAGAACACAAAGTTTCTTTCTTTGAAGCAAAACTTGCACAAAAAAGTAGTTTCTTCTCCTCTCTCAAAGTCACCCTTACAAATGAGCCCCTGACTTCCTTTTATAACCCAAAAGGTGATTAAAAAGTAGTTAGGTTTTTACATGAACATTAAATAAGGCACTTAAGTGACTTTGAATTTTTCAACCAACCTTATTAAAAGTAACTAAAAATAGAAACCACCTAAGTTATCCACAGTTTTTCGAAAGTAAACTCAATAACAACATCCTTTTGTAAAAAATCCCACTTTTAAAACATATGACAATAACCAGTGCCTTATCCATTGAAATGAGGTCCGCCTATCTCAAACGTATGAGAAATAGAATCTCCCACTTCCGTAGATACCAAGAAAACTATCTCCTTGAACCATCGGTGAAATTAGGATCTGTCACTTTCGCCAATTGAAAGTATCTGAACCTTCCCAATGTTTCGAACATTTTTTTTCTTTTGGAGGTTCATTTGGTCGAAGAGTAGCCTCACAAATACATGCAATTCCAAGATCCTACCTGGCATATCATTCAAATTGACATCTTTGATTGAGAATTCTGAAACAAGTTCTTTAATTTGATGCAACGCTCCATTAAAGTTGAAGCGAAATTTATGGCGGGAGTATACATGTCCTTAAGAAATTGTGAAAATTGCTCTTCCACATGTTCCGATGAACACCTTTGATTATGCTCATTTACAAGGTTGCAAGGGATCTCAGCTATGAATTCTTGAATCAAGGTGAGTGAAGTGAAGGATTCATTGCATACACTCTCATAATGGATCATAGAATCCTCGAGAAGTGTCTTTCTTGATTTGAGATGTAGACACCAACGAAAACATGTCCCTCGACATTCAAATTCAAGAATTACTTCAATGGATAAAATTGAGGACTCCATACTTGCCATCTCCTGTAGACTAGGAAATATCTCATCCAAATTTGATATGTTAGAAACAAAAGTTCCCTTGAAAGAAATAATTGGATCAAGATATGCACTGACGTCTTCATGGAGCTTAATCATTGTTTTGATCATCTCTTGGCCTAAAATGAGAATCTTTGAAAGCCAAGTTTTAGTGACATGGCCCAATGTGTTTATTTCTTTTGATAAATTAAGAGGATCTTCATCAGGGGCATCCACTACATCGAGTACTGGGAAAGTTGATGATATGGGATTTATCAGATGTTGAACATATTCCACCAACTAATTCTTTTCAGCCTTGAGTTGAGAGTTCTGAGACTTTTATTTCTCAAGTCTCTTTAGCATGATATCAATTGAATCTTAGGCCATCACCATGTCACTTTCCAATGTGGACTTCCCAAGCCCAAGTCTGGAAACTTCATAATCAGAAAATTTCATAACATCACGCTCCTTATCAACTTGTGGGATAGCAAGATCCACAAATCTGTTTCCATAATTATCCACTATTATTCAGGAAAGCACTTTAGGATTCTTGGGAATGACATCATTTGAAAGTTTGAAAAGGGCATCGAAGTCAATGTTAATTTCCTTGACAACCCTCTTCCTTTTCTTGATTTCGCATTCAATCCAGAAAGCAGTATCATTCACTATTTCTGCATATATAAGCCTGGAGCCCGAAGCAACATTCTCATTGTTCTCAACATCATGATATTTTGCAAGAATCCTTTCTACAACATCAATTTTAGGAGAAATAACCTCGATATCCACCTCCTGATCATTTGGGAGATTTTGAGAAATCTCTTCGTGAACTGTAGGTTCTGAAGTGTTTGATATTTGGACTACCTACACCTGAGTAGACTCTTGTACAAGGCATGGCTGACGATTGTTTGTAATGTGAGTAGAAGAATCTCTACTCGAAGTGGAAAATCCTGATAGATGCTCTCTTCCTTTGCAGGGGCTAGGACCCTTAGATTCTTCACCTCATGACACATTCTTTGGTGAAGTGTATTTTGGAAACCACTCATTTCTTGTTTGTTTCATATGACTGGATAGCATGCAAGTTGATTGAGAAGGATCTTTAGTTAACTGGAGACCTCCTCGATTTGCCAATTTTTGTTATCCTGAGGTATGGTTTTGAATTGATTGTAATTTGGCAAGTTCTCTTTTGTACTAAGATATGCTTCTTTCAAGAATCGGTTGATTCTTGTTATCAAGAGAAATTCATCTCTTTTGATCGAATCAATTCGTGGTAATGGGTTAAAAGCAACTACATCATATGAAGTATCGATAACATCTTCATCATCATTTACGAATGAATCTGGAGGGTTCCTGATGTGAAAAGCCTTGATCTAAGAAATGATTAGACGGGAAAACTCTCATCTTCTTACTTCATGTTCATCTGAATAGCCAGCCCAGAAATCTTCCATAGTAGGGTTATGTTGATACTTTGCCCCAAGCATCTTCTTCATATATCCGTTGATATCAAACTGGAATATCTTCACATATGGATGAATAGTGATGAGGGAAAAATCATCCATGAGTTGGGCATTAAAAATATTTGGACATTGGTATTCCCTAATTTTTATTAGGAAATGAATTCTTGAACGATGCTTGTCACTGAGAAGACAATGAACTTGGAATAATTGTCGCGCAAGCTCCATTAATGCCCACTTGTCACTGAATTACTTAGGAAGCTTCCATGGAGTGTGCAGAAAGCCACTTACGCAAATATAGGCAAATGATGAAAATTGAATAAACCATGTTCCCCATTGGGAAATGACATCCATGGCCTCTTTAGAAAATCTTTCCTCTATATTCTAATTCAGGTTCCAAATCACGTGGAAGGTAAATGCATCGTTAACTCTTCTAAAATGATGAGAGCTATTTTTGAAACTTAGTTGTGGATAATAATGGAAGGAATTATTTGATGGACCTATGACTCCTCTCATTTCGAGTCCCGAAAATAGCTTCCTTCTATCCATTGCATAAGTCAGGTATGATGTCATGTAGAAACATCCAGTCATCTTCACTTTGATCAATTGTTTGTGAAGGGTATCATTGATGATGGTGGCCCAATCCACAAGCTCTCTCTTGGAAAGGATGATACAGATAAACTGATACATCCATGGGTTGAAAATCTTGGTAGAGGGTAAACCAAAGACTCAACTCAGGAGAGTAATCATGTCCCCAATTTCTTCCATGAACTTAATGTGGTACAACTCATTAAGGAAGCCAGTCAACTCAAGGCATCTTGGTCACTAACTAGTTGTTATTAACTAACTTGCTCCACTTGAGGGGTTATTCATCCCAAAATTCTTGTGCTGAATTTTGAGTGATATCTGCATTCTCAGGGAAGTCGGGTATGTTGAGTGACTCCTCAATGTGCTCTGGTGTGATTAAGAGGAAAGGCTCAAAATTATCTTTAAAAATTCCTTGTCTCTTGAGATCATAATGCTCAGCACAAGTTATAACTAGCTCCATATATTACACCAAGACCATGAAATGCTGCTGCTTGGGGTAGACCACTATGGTAAAGCCTATATGAGAATATGGTTTTTCCTTCAGACTTTCACCTGATCGTAGAAATGTTGCACATTGATGTGACCCCAGATTTGTATCAGTGATATTATCATATGCTGACTTGATGGAATTGGGAGGAATGATTCCTTGGAATTCATACTTGAGCGTGCAAACTTATTTAATCTCTCCACTAGCTTCCTCGATCTTCCTGTAGATTTATCAGGCTTTTTAGCCACTATGAATTCTAGAAAAAAATGACTTAGGTACGCAAAACAATATCAAATGAGGTCAATTTTTAGTCTCTGAAAACTCCCGTCAATGCAACAAAAATATGATTTGTTTTAATATTATTATTATTATTATAATTTTTAAATAATAATACTAATAACCAATCCTAGTTACAAAATCCTTTTTTTAATACATCACACCGAGACTAGGCTCGAAATTTTGAATTTGGCAACAATGATTTTTTTAAAATAAAAATCTCCTGATTTTAATATTCCCATTTTTTTTAATTTTCCAAAAACAAAATTCTCCTTTGCATGTGTGAATTGTAACTTCTTATTTACGTGAAAATCACTTAATCTTAATGAATGTGTACTTTGAGCTTTACTTTTTCCTTGCGGTCTTTTGATCTATGCGTGGGCAACGTACTAGTTTTTGACAACTGCTTGTGATTTGTGGGGAAAATTTTCATTGAAATGAAAAGAACGTGCATTGAAAACTTTAGACTGTTCTCTCTTTTACTTTGTGCATGTGTGGCCTCTTTTTACCTATAAATGCGTTGAAACTAGTTTCTTTTATTCTTTCTTTCTTGTTTGATATCCATGTTGTCAAAGCATTTAAAAATAACATGAGGAGTCTTCTCCAGTGGCGTGCATGAAGCTATTGATGCTTCATCCTTGAGAAGATTTACCTTTATTATCTCCTTGGGATAAGCGTGGTGTTTTTAGATGCTTGCGTGGAATCTTCCTAAGGCATTTAAACTTCATTACTTTTTCCCCCTTGGTTGTGCGTGGAAGGTACAACCGTCTCTTTGTTGTTTTATTTTTGTTATTTTGTTTTTCTTTCAATGCGTGGAAGATTGTTTGTGGACTGTTTTATCTATTTCCTTTGTCTTATGCTTGTGTAGATTCTCCTTGGCTTGTGTGGAGGGTTGGGGAGAAGTTCTTATGGACTGTTATGCTTTTATTTTATGCATGTGTGGCCTCCTTAGAAATATGTTGAATTTCTCCTTCAAAATGCGTGGGATTCTCCTTCTATGGTGTGTTGTTCCTTCTTTAGCTTGTATGGATCCCCCTTGCTAGAACATGGACATTAAATTTCTTCCTCTCAAACTTCTAATAGCTCCTCCCTCTGTGTAGTCTTCTCCTTCCTCTAACAGATGCATGGAATACTTGCTAGAAGGACATGTTAAATTCTAACCGCAATGTGGTTTCTCTTGGCTTCTACAAATCCTCCCTACTGTAACGTCCTTTCTCATGCATGGAAAATGATTTATTTTCTCTCAAATTCTAACAGCAAGAACGTGGACTCTTATTTGGATTTTTTTAACTACATGGAAATTCTACTGAAACATGGAGCTCCTTTCAAACCTGCATTGTAAATTGCTTTCTTTTGCCTACGTTGGTATTCTTATCTAAAATGTTGAACTCTGGAAAACTATTGCATTGAAACCTCCTTTACTTCTAGTGTATTTCCTGAGGAATGTGATAAAATATTTCTCTGAAACGTTCCTTCAAAAGAAATAAGAAGAAATTGGAAAGCTTTATCTTTGAAGCTTCTGTTATCACCGAATCACATTACCCTATAGTTTTCACAAGTGGGTGTGCTTGAGCTCACGGTGTGACTAGAGAACATGGGTGCCATCTCCAAGTTGTGGGACTTGCTACTTGAGATAGACCTCTAAAGAAAGTTGGTTCTTGCTCCTGAACTACCTGCCACAATCTACTCTAATGCAGGCAAACTATCTAATCTTAATCTAACTTTCCAAGGGACTAGGGAGAGAGAGTGCATAAAAACAAAGTCTACACTAAAGTGGTGATACACCAGAAAAGGAGGGTATGAGGATAGGTTCCAATGTGTGAAAAATAAGAGCAAATTGCATAGTAGAAGGGGTGATAACAGTTCTCCACAATCTATCAAATGTATTCACAACAATATTCCATACATGCACAATGATAATGAATCCCTGCAAGAGTATAAATAGACATAATATATTTTTAATGAGTTTGAAAGGGCAAGAAGAATGTAAACAAACACAGCAGGGGAAGATACATCCACAAACTTGCATCTATTGCTTCACAGATTTGCACAATTCAATCTATTACAAGATAAGGGCATGGATCAACATGCAAGGAGTCCACTATAAGGGTTTGTATCACATTGGTTTTATAAAATAATTTTGACAAAGTTTTGCTACTAAAAACTACATCCCCTTACAATGATCCCAACACTCCAATTTATAGAAATCTGAGAAGAGAGAGAGAGAGGGAAAATGAAAATCTTGAAATTTGTCCTCCCACCACTTGCAAGATGTCATAAATGGATTCAAATGATGGTATGTTGCTTGCAAAATGCCCCCCCCACTATCCAATGTGCTGCAATAGAGAGATAATGATAACCATGCCTCATTAAATGCATCCCAACTACCAAATAAATCATTATTCTCAACCTGGAAATATTTTTAGAAATATCTCCATTGATTCCTCATAAAATTCTAGATTTCTTTATTTTTGTGCATTGGGCTTGAAACCATGATTCCAACAGTACCAATTTTGCTTGACTACATTGAGAAATTCAAAAGTTATGGCTTTTTTAGTGCGGGTAGCTATTTTGGGTTTGCCAGGCATATTTTTCATTTAACAGGAATGAGCATTTAATTTATCAGAGCTGGAAATGTTTCCTTTATTTTTGTGGTATAGAGGACGTTGTGCTTGTTCCAGAAAGTCAAATTTCATGAAAATCAGAGCTTGGGGTCAAAAGTTATGGTCGTTTGAAGTTCAGGATCTGATTTGCACTGCTTTCCTTTTCATGCAGACATTTCGGCTATTTCAAGTCCTTATGTCCTGGCTGTCCTAGACAAAAATATCTGCTCCACCCACAAGCCTCCTTCCTATTTGGCTACTTCGGCTTTGCGTAGCCCAACTATCCCATGTGAACCTGTGCGGCTTGGACCAAAAATATCCGGCTTAACCGATTTGCTCTTAGTGCAGCAATTTTGGATTTTCAGCAAACTCGTGTCCCGATGTCCCGACATTGACCGGGCCATGAGGGTCATCGAATTCTGCTTCATCTGCATCACACTTCCCTTTGTAAATCAGTGATTTCAGCCATGCGGGTCCCACATGTACCTGTGTCCCAGCTGTCCTGCGGACCGCGCAGGACAAAAACTTCAATTTTGCCGATTCCTTCTGCCTGTGGCCATTTCAGCTTTGCGCACCCCAGTTGTCCCAACGTCCCATTTACAACCTGGGACATTTCGACCCGACTTAACTATTTTCGGCCATTTCGGGAAAATCGGGTTTTCGGGTCCTAACTATCCTGACTGAACCTGTGCGGCCTGGGACAAAAATATTTGATTTTGCCACATTCCACTGTCTCCTTAGCATTTTAGACCCGAATTTGGTACAATGAACCCTGGTACGATCTACTTTGTTTTCATCTGCAGCTCTCAGACCCGATTTGCATTAAAATAGGCCTGTGGCCTCATTTTTTCATATTTTTATGCAAATTTTGTGAACTCCTTGGATTTTCTTTAGATAGGGAAGTTAGAGAAAATCCAAGTGACCCCTTAAAACCTAATTTTGGGCCTCAAATCATTTCTGCTCGCTCAAACCTGAATAAATTGTGCAAGTTATCAAAATTACCTTGGGGGTGAATTTTGGATAACAGCTTCTTTGCATGACTTTTTCCAACAAGTTTGACAGAGAAATGGTCACAGAAGCTTCTATAACCATTTCTTATTTCCATTGGAATAACCAATTCCCTATTTCATGGGTAGTGGCATTAATTGCTAGGGGAAAGTGGGAAATAAACAACCATTTTCCTGCGGAAATGGTAAGGAGGGGTTGGAAATCCCCATTTTATTTCCCCATGTGGGAAATCGGGAGATTTTTTTACCTGTTTGCCAATTGGTTGAATTCGCAATCAATGGAAGAAATCCCACAAGCGGGGAATTAAAATAAATTTGCCAAGAAAGGGGAAATCCAGGTACGGGAAGCCAATTTAACATCCCGGGCAATGGGAAGCAGAAGCTTACTTTCCCCCCAACAATAAAAAATTTTCGATTGACTTTTAATAATTATTATATTAATATTTATTTAATTTAAAACCCCAAATTTTTATAAAATTAATTTTATCAAACAAAGGGTAATAAATTAATTAATATTTAACGAAGTTTTTGACCTGGCAGGAGAAGTTCTCACCTAAAATGGACGAAACGAAGACCAGAAAGATCATGAAAACACGACGATCGTGATGAGGATGATAAATCATGCAAAGTAACAGTTTTGAAAATTTTCAAAATTTCCATGTTTATTAATTTTGTGAAGTCGAAATTAGTTGATAACATGCATCCAAGGATGGAAATTCCTGGTGGAATGAAGACCAAAAACCCTGCTAAGGAGAGTGGTCATATCTCCTATTTCTTCATGAAACTCCACACAAAACCATTCTTTAGGCATCCTTTAAGTGTGAGTTTTTGGTTTGACTAACTAATTTTTGCTAACCATTTTTTACCATCTCAAGGGATTTTCATCCCATAATTATTGTACCGATTCTTGCGTTATGTCAGAATTTCTTCACAAAGTGGCACTTTTAACATATCTTCCATATACTCTGGAAAGTTGAGTAGAAGTGGTTCATTTCTGTCATTAAATACTCCCCAATGCTCAGGGTCGTACTGCTCGGCACAAGCTGGAACAAACTCAAGACATTGTATTGCAACTGGAAATGTTGTCGCTTGAGGTAAGCCACAACGATAGAGCCTTTTTAAGAAAACAGTTTTTCCTTCCCTCCTTACCCTATCGCAAAATTGGACCATATCCACATGACCCGTATTAGTGTCTAAAATATTATCGTATGTCAATCTTAAGGACGATGCTGGAATTAATCCTTGGTATGCATGCTTGAGTGTCGATTTGTTAAAGCGTTCACCCATTATGAATTTTTAAGGCAGAAAGCAAAAGGAAGCATAAATTGGGAAGGCCCCGAGTCTAAGTCTCCAGACCACCGTCACCACAAGAAAAGTAAGCTCTTTTTTCTTTATTATTATTTTCAAATAAATAAAAATAAAATTAGCGATTTTGAGTTCAAAACGGTATTACAAACAAAATATTGAGACTAGGCTCAAATTACAAACCAGGCTAAAAATACTATGATTTTGGAAAAAAAAATTACTATTCTTGATTGTGCGTTTTGAATAACTCTTTAAACTCCTTTCTCCTGTGTGATTACACTTGAATTACCTAGTGAACATGTGATGGATCCTCTATCCTTGTAAATGCATGTGGGCCTATTGTTTTCCCTGGATACGTTGAAAACATACTTAGAAATGTGTTTTGAGATGATGCAAATGTGGACATCCTTCCTTCTTCATGTAGGCATGAGATATAGCTTTTCTTTCTATTTCCTTGGACTGCGTAGACTTATCTTTATACTTCATGTGCATCTATTTAAACTTCTTTATCCCTCCTTGACAGCTGGCATGGGCTTTCTTTATGATCATGCATGGGAAGTCTTGTCTTTAACCTGTGTTTTTTATTGCTTTGAGTGCTTGTGCACACGTGGATTCCTTCTTTTGGATTATGAATGTGTGGATAGTGATCTTGTCTTCTTTGGATGCATGGATTTGTGCTCTTCTTTGATTGGTTTGTTACCTCCTATGTGTGGACAGCTGCTTTGACTCCTGATCAATGTGTGGATCTTTGTTGCTACAATCACCTTATGTATGCAGCTTCTCAAGCTAAATGTTCATGAGCTTCTTTTCTTCTTCTTTGACAACGTGGATCTGTGACCTTGAGCAATGCGTGGCCTTTACCTACTTTCACTAGACAACTAGGCATTTTACCTTTCCTTGGCATGTGTAGCTGGATTTTAAAAATTCTCCTTCTCACATTCCAACGCTGATTTTTTTTCGGTATGTGTGCTCAATCTGGCACAATACAACAAAATAAATAGCTTAAATAAAAATATACATAGTGCAGAGAAGATAAAGCCTCTTAAACCTGAGTCTTTTTTTTTCAATATTTTCAACTCGGGCAGGATTCAGAATGCCACAAGAATTATGTACTCTGCACAGAGCATGGAGGATCTTGAGAAAATGGAGAAGGATGGCTTCTTGCAAGCTTGTGATTCCAAAATGGAGACAACTATCTAGAACTCTCACGGTTTTCTAGCTCTAGCTAATTTGCGTGCCACGTTTTCGTGTGAAAGCTAAGGAGTGCCTATAGAATGAGATTTTCCTTCTTCTGGCTCTAGATGTCTACAATATTTTCCTTTTTTCTTGTTCTGCTCAATTTCTCTCGCTTATGTAACTTCTTGTAGCCATCTCCTTCCCAATTTCTGGATGATGGAAGCAAAATTGAAATTGTCCACGGTAATTGGAAGCGGAAAAATAATTGCCCCTGAAAATTGCTCACGACAGTTACGGAAATTGGGAAAAATAAGAAAAGTTCTTCCAAGTTTGTCGACCAAATTTCATGAGTCTTAAATTAATATTTATTAATTAAAAACCCTAAAATTTAATAAATTTAATTTTATTAAATAAAAAGGAAAATATTAATTAATTAATTAAAACACATTTTGAGACATAACGGAAGGACTTATTCAAAAAGGATGAAACGAAGGCCAAAATGATCACGAAAATAAAACACTCACGATGAGGGTGATAAACCACAAGAAAAGACACTTTATAAAAAATTTAAATTTTTACGTTGTAATTTTGTGAAGTCAAAATTAGCTTATAACAGACCTATACTAGAACACTTTTTGGTTTCCAATGGACTAGTACGTGGCATCAAACAAGGGGTGAAGTTAGCAGGGGTTTAGAATGATCAAATTCCAAACTTCCATAAGGTGATTATAGGAATCTTGTTATCTTGAGTGGTTAGGGACAAGGTCATAGACATAAGTTCCTTTATTATTAGGCTCTTATTCTCTGGGAGATTGAAGAGCATGGGTATAGGTTCAGCTAGAAATAGGACATGTTATCCCATACTTAAAATGATTTATATAGGGTAGCCAGCTTGGGTGGTGATGGTTTGAGCTTCCATACATTACTCATGAGTTTGGTC
Source organism: Taxus chinensis (assembly GCA_019776745.2). Classification (NCBI taxonomy): domain Eukaryota; kingdom Viridiplantae; phylum Streptophyta; class Pinopsida; order Cupressales; family Taxaceae; genus Taxus; species Taxus chinensis. The sequence continues at coordinate 13,572,706 of CM034148.1, forward strand.
TATGAGAAATTCAAGACGAATGATAGGAGTATTCCAGACGGTTTGACCAAATATATAAAAGTACATTATTGGGAGGACCCTTTTCAGAGATATACCAAGAGTGGAAATGACATTGATAGATGTAAATATGATTTTTTAATTGTACTTGGCATTGTAACAATCTTGTCCTCGAGAGGTGCTTCATTGATGTACTATTTCCTTATGGGTAGGTCAAGGAAATGTTGGGTAATGTTAAGGTACACCTTATCAGTAGGGTATCTCATTAGTTTGGGTAGGCATTATAAATTTCACTCCCATACATACAAGTCATATACCATGGTGCATGTGAGCGACGAGACACATAATTAAGAAGATTGGAGTGGATTTCATTTACACCAAGATTCCTTATTGTTGTGGATGCAAGTAGAGTAGCACCAAACCATAAGAGAAGAGGAAGAAGGAGATGTGCAATACCACCTCCAAGGTAGTCAAAACCACCTAGGTAGTAGACAGCAACAACAGGATATGGTTAGGTACCAATTCCCATGCAGGTCATACACCTCATTTCCCAAAGTGGTGGAGGAGATGGATAGAGAGGAGTTGGTGAGGGTGGTGGAGATGTTGGCGAGGATCAATGAGGAGGAGGATTACGATTCGTTCGATATTGGTTCAGACCTAGAGTGGAAGGTGGGAGATCTGTAACCCCTTTTTGATTTGTTTTGTATCCACACTCCTTCTATGGAAAATTTTAGTGGTGAATATTGGTAATTAAGTGAATAGTAGGAATTTCATAATATGCATTCAGTTATTTTGATGACTATTGCATTTCTCATATTTCACCCAAAAAACCACAAACATTAATTTGTCCTATGTGAATAGCCAACATAGTTTTAACCCTAATATGTTTTTTTAATGGATCATAATGTACTCGATGGGATAGTATTTCATAACATTCATTGACCATCAAGATTTCTATGGACCCTTTGGTCACAATAAATGATATTTTAAGGATAAATTTTAGAAATTTGATTAAATTTTCCACTTTTATATACATAGATCTATTCAGTATTTACTCTAAAGAAAAAGAGTTTTTTAAATATTTTCTGACTTGCAAATTTGTGATTTGGGCATTGTTCCAAGTAGTTGAAAAGGATTAATCATATTTATTACAAAAATTAAATAAATCAAGGGCTTGTAAGTTGTAGCGTTGCACTTTACATCTTACAAGTACTTATTACGGGTAAGTATATACAGTATTGATCCAGTTTAAAACTATTATGTCGCATTGTTTTATCTACTTCTTTAAGTTGGACTATTAGTAATGTTATAATATATTAAAATATATCTAACGCTTTTAAATTTTTCATCATTTATTTTATGGTATCGCCAGTACATGTGCATCATCACAAGTGTCATTTTTCTTTCCATGTCGCACACCGATGTATTTACTTCGGCATGGATTGTAGCGAGAGAAGTGACCAAGATGAGGACCGAGCTTGCTTCCTATCAGCTATCTGAGGGGAGGGAGAAGTGAGATCATTCTCGCAATAAGGCCACCACTGAAAGATATCCTGGTTCATCATCCCACAGCCACTCACATAGATCAGGGCACGAAGGCTCTCACTCTTATCACAGGATTCGTAGCAGGATTCCCATCCATGCACCTTCATCTGGATCCCGTAGAGATGGATAGGCCATATGACTTATTGCTTTGTTATAGTTTTAGACACATATATTGATTTTTTGGGGGATTTTGTGCTCAATGCGAGCATTTTGACCACACTTAGAGTGTGACAAAATTGTATACAAACTTGATTATATACAAATATATACATATGTGATTCTTTTTGGCTCAGATATATTGTGTAAGAGTTGACTTGTTTATTGAATAGCCTCATTTGTGTACTCTTAGCTGTGTAGATTCTGATGATTTTTAATATGCTTTTATGAGTGCATGTATGGATGATGATGATGATGATGATGCAAATACGTAACAAAATGATTTTTTTTCCTTTTTTGATGCTTATGAGGACAAATTGTAAACTTTAAAACTTTTTTTTTCAAACAATATTTGGTATTTTTGTTTCATTGGAAAGCTTGATGAAAATGATATGATGATAGAATGAACCCACTCCATTCTTGACTCCATGAAACCAGTAAGATGTTAGGGCTCAACACCGAGAGCCAAGAAGGACGTGAGTTGTATGACTTTGATGAATGAAAGTGATGATATGAAGTTAAGGTTTTGACAAAAACCCAGTTAGGACACTACAACTAAATTCTAGGCAAGGCTAACTATCCAATTTAAAATGTAATTTTCTTGCAAGTTTAACTAGACTTAGACCCGTAGATGGCCTTCTGATTGACAAAATCTATTTTATGGATTAAATCTCTTATAACATATGATTCTAATTCATTTTTTGATGATTACAAATAATTCAAATCACTTTTCACTTATTGATTTGCTTACAACTTATTAACTTATTTGAAAGGAACCCCTATACCTTGCCCCATGCAACCAGTAAGAAGCATGGGCTCATCATCTAAGACTGGTGAGGCAAAGAAGTATAGTTTTATTTGTAAAATGAAATTGTTTTGGTAATTATTGTTTCTTTATATTTTTTTCAACTTTTAAACTTTGATTTTCTCTTTTGAGAGGGAAAACCTGCCCCTAGCCTAAACCCCACACAACCATTAGGATGCAAGGGCTCACCACTAAAGGTTGAAGTAGGCGAAAAAGCAATCCAAGTAAAAAAAATTAGATTGATTTGTGGTAAGAGAGATTTTTGAGGAAATATGTGACACCAAGAAGCTTCTAGTATAGACCATGGGAAAAAACAACTAAGCTAGAAGTAGTCGTGAATAGAACTAAGTAGGTAGGTCTTGGCAGGATCAATTTCAAAAATATATCTAGCAAGATGATAAAATATTGAATAGTATAAAGATGATATAGTGGATAGTTGAAGAATTATGATTAAATGCTTTCCCAATTATTTTTGGAAGTTTCTTGAAAAATAAGTTTTTTGTTTCACAATACTACAATATGATTATGAAAATGATATGCAATGAATGCAGTAATGTACATGTGGAAATGTAGATGAACTATGCATTGAAGTTTTTAGGGTGAGGCCAACTGACAAATGTCAAACTCCTCACCTCCTACGGTACACAAGTGATCCATGTGATCTTTAAATTTTTCATTTTCTTGACAAGGGCTTACTATCTTGGATTTAAATTTACAACCCTTGTCTACAATTGTATATATATGATCATATAACACTGGCATGAATCTGTCTATTTGAAAGAGGTCTTTTTCAACCTCTTTGTCACATTTTTGACATATCATATTCACATGAGCATGACTAAACTGCTCAGCTTTGTCCCCTACGTACAGGGTAGTGGTTTCATTTAACATTTTCACACTATGGGATTATGTCTTGTGAAGAAAATGATCCTGGTTTTTGACATATTTATGTCTAGACCAAGGCTAGGAATGGAGGGAACTCTAGAAATGGCTTTGATGGGCATTACTTTGTTCTTAAATCCCTCTTATTTTATTATTTTGATCATGCTTACGTCTAAACTAAGATCATCGACAAGAAGAGAGGCCATACCAAGGAGGCTACCCATTCCTTACGGTTCAAAAGGGAGGAAGATCGACTCATCACTCGTTAAGAGTTTCATGATCTCCACTGTGGTTTTTGTGGACACCATCTCCATGGATATTGTTTTACCCTTATTTGTTTTTGCTACCTCAAACATTTTTGGGTCAATGACTTCAGCCTTCGGAACACTCGGGGTGGTCGTGACCAATTCTTTTGAAGGAGGCGGTTTGTTTAATTGGTTCACAGGGAGATCATATTCGGAATGGACTCCTCTTTTCTTCTTGAGGTTCTCCAAGTGTATATCGAAGGGCTTAGGATCCCCTTGAACGACGAAGAATTTTTCCAAATGGAGGAATCTAACTTCCTAGAACAATGTAAAAAGAATAGCCTTCATTCGATGAATCCAAGGTCTCCTAAGGATCATGTTATACTTTTTTTCCCTCTCAATGATGTAAAAATTTGTCAAGATGGTTTTTGGCCTAAGGGTGACATAAAGAACTATGGTTTTGATTGAGATAGCCTCAAGACTGGCATACCCTCATAACGTGTTTCTTGTAGAGAAGTAATTAGTCTCTCCATATGCTAACTTCTACAAGAAAGAGAAGGGAACCACATTTACAACAACCTTGTAATCGATCACGGCTCTCTTGATGCAATTGTTATAAACACAGACCTAAATATATAACACATGATCACCTCTTTGGGCTATTTCAGCATTAAGAGGCATCTTGTATATATCAAAAAAAAACTCAGTATCCCTATCACTCTATCCCGGAGGATGTATGTCAAAGTCAATATGATTTATTTGACCTCTGGGAGGAGGCATAACATGGATTAGATGACCAAGACCTAATGCATCGATCAATGTAGAACGATGCGCAGGGGAATTCTTCAACAAATCTAGGAACGATATATGAGAAAAGGTCATGTTTAAATACGATATCAAATCATAGGCTTCTACTGGTTTTCAGATTGTAAGAGTGTTATCTTGCAAGAAGGAATGAGTGGGTAGGGGTTGCGAAATGTATTCCCTTGTCTGAGTTGTTGTATTTATTTCCAGTTCAACCTCTAGCTCAACTAATCCCAAAATTTGTGTATTATTGTTTGAGCCAAGGTCAGGAGAAACTTGCAAATTATCATAATTCAAGACCTCGTGGTAATTATCCCCTATAGGAATAGCCTTTTTTATGTTCTAAGGATTCACCTTAACATTCTTAGCATGTTTAGGGAATGGATCTCGAAAAATTCTTAGATTTACATTCTGAGGTGCAACGGGTCCTGTATGACTAGGTTGTGTGTTTGTTTTAGGATTTACTAAGAACATGTCCACAAAATGTTGCCTTTGATTTTCGGGGAGTCTTTGTAGGAACTTATCATAATCTCTACAATTCCTAACATCATGACCGATGACATGATGGAAACCAAAATATAGGTTAGAATTGTAATTTCTTGGTCTTTGATAAACATCTTGTTGTTATTGATTATAACCTCGATTGTGATTATTATAACCATGATTCATTGTCCCTTGGTTGTGGTTTTGGTACTAGTTCAGGCCTTGGGTTTGATTTTTATAAGGAGGGGGATGGTTCACATCAACCATTTTGACTGAGGAAATAATGTTAGGGCCTCTTTGATTTCCCGTGTTGTTGTTGTTATGCTTGTTAGTGTTACTGTTGTTCATAAAACAAGCATTATTTGTTTAATCAATGACACCCTTTGTGGTACCAAGATTACAATTCAAAGCCTTGGGTCCTTGGTTGTTGGCTCTGTTATTTTGATTATTTGTGTTATTTTGGTTAAAGGATACCAATTTCCCATTGAGACCATAATTCTTACTCCCACTATCGATAGCAGCTTGGTTAATCTGAAGGACACCTTTAAACACTTCTTCGTAGCTACAGAAAGGAAACTTTTGGACTTCTTCCTTCATCTCTCAATTGAGCGAGTGAAGGAAAAGATCACAAAGTTCCATCTGGTCCATGTTAGGTGCACTTGCAAAGGAGTAAAGAGCTTGACACCATCTTTGGATAAAATGAGCAGTGGATTCATTTTGCTCCTGCCTAATATGCTGAAATTCCCTAATCCTTGTTCAAAGCAATTTGTTCATGTCAAAATATCTGATGAATTCTAAAACAAGTTGTTTAAAGGAATGTATAGAAGCTCCCAGAATTTGATAGTACCAATCTAAAGCAATTTCCTCGAGGGTCTTCGGAAATATTTTAGCTACTACAACATCCCAAGGAAGTAATTCCCTAATAGTAGTAGCGTAGGCCTTGATGTGAGCATTTGGATCTCCCTCTCCCTTGAATTTAGGAAGATCAAGCAATGGGCACGGAAACATGACACCACATATAGTAAAGTCAAGGGGTTCCTTTAAGTACTTAGCATAAGTGTGCATTGTGTAGGATTCCACCATTGAAGATCTTTGATGAGGAGGTTGAGGAGGAGGAGCTAGATAACTTGCATTATAGGCATTGACTGGAATGTATGGAGCTCCTTGATATGAAAAATAAGGAGCAAGGATGGTATATGGTTCCATTTGGGTGGACTTTGAATACATATGTAAGTAAGGTGGGATGATACCAAGATATGGACTAGTGGGCGTAAAACCAAGGAACGTCTCATTCCCTGATGGAGCGGCATTCGAGAACACACTTATGGACATCCCTTATGTAGGATAAGATTGAGAAGGATGAGGACCCATCCCTAGTGTTTCAAATCTTGTGAGAAGATCACTCGGGTTCGACTGAACCGGATAACCTTGTTACACATGATGTTACATTGGTTGTTCATCTGTAGGGATGTATCCCTTGTTTTCAAATGGATACCCCATGTTATGCCCTACTACATGAGTTGGTTGCAATGGTTGAGCACTCTCTAGTTCTCTAATCTTCCCTACTAAAGTAGAAATGACATCTTTGGGAGACGATTGAGTCCCTTGTTGGGGTACCTACGGTGTAGGGTTTAGTTGAGAAGGAACATGATACCCTGTTTTGAATTATTCAATGTTGTAATTCGTGTCTTCCTCAAAAATAGGAATCTTAGGATAGATATTTGACAGATTTTTGTTAAACATCTCAAAGATATAGATCTTCATTCTATCTAAAGACTCGTATATTTGACAAATAGGATTAGCAATTCGTGTAAAAATATAATCTTTTTTTTATTGCATGTTAATTTGATGTTTTGACACTCTAGGGTAAGGACTTGTTCCACTTGTAATAGTCACGTTGTTTGCATTGGGTTGGATGTATTACATGTTCAAAGGCTGGTCAACCTCCTCTATTCTCACATAGCCAATGTGGTTTGAAGGGTAACTAGGGGAGGTTTAAACGTTTCTTGTGTAATTATCATCCCACCTGAATAGGGAAGGGGATTGTTGTGGTTAAACATAGGTGTAATACCTATAAGAGCCAAATGACCCACCAAACTCTCTACCAGACATAATTTAGGAGGTATAAAATACCAACCAAAATTGGGGAAGAAATGGAAAAGTGAGGTAATAGTAGTGAAGGAAAAGAAGATAAGAAGGAACTAGTCCTTCACATCGGATTCACTAATTTTGTACACCTAAAAATCAACATGTGACCTTTAGATGCATGTGATCTCCTGATGTCATGATGAGAAAGCCGTTCTAGAATATTTTAGGGGTGTTGATGGGAAACTATAGGAGAATCAGGTACTAAGATCGGGTAGTGTGAATTCCCTATTTTTTGATTATTTGATTTTATCTACTTACTTGAAAGGAAATTAATTTAACTAAAAATAAATACAGGAAAACGAACTAATCTAATCTAATACTTTTTATATTTTATAATTTTCTGGAAAATTTGAAGAAATACACAAACAAACTAATTTCTTCTAACGTAACTAAATTTCTTCTATAATAAATCTAAATAAGCAAATAACCAGATATAGTTATTTCCCTGTGCTAGATATATCTAATCTACTCTAAGTAAAACAAAGCTTTTCCAAATTGTAATTGTGGATCTAAATATTTTGTTTTGCCTTAGAGGCATGGTAAGAAATCAAAGCTTCATAGAATATTTCCTTCCCCTGCAACTTCATCGGTAGAAGTAAAGAAAGATTTAATGGAGACTAAGCTTGAAATGGATTACAATTGTCTAAAAAAATGCAAAAGCTTTCCTCCAGATAATCTTCCCTTACAAACACACATGAATAGGCAGGGAAGTTATCTATCACTAGAAGCTTTACAAAATAAATAGAAGCTACATTAATGATCTAACTATTACAAATATTTAAATTAAAATGGTTTTCTACTGTAGTCAATAATTTGCATAAAAAATAAATAAATAATTCAAGAAAGCTTCAGGGAATCTAAGTACATCTTCATCCTAGATTTTTAGTATTATGGCAAATTTGGTCGTGGTTTACTCTTGTGTCCCCTCAGTTTCTTTTCCAACTTCAAAGTTCACATTAGTCTAGGGAGTTGTGTTGGGAATAAAAAAAAGTAAAGAAGAAGGTGTTGAAGCAATGGTCACTTACTAGCAATTTGGTAGTAATACAGGTAGAAGAAGAACAACACAAGAGAACAGTGCTTGGTTGTGTAGTTTCTAGCAATATCACGACAACATAACAGTGCAAATCACAACAAAAATCTCCAACCAATGCTTTGGAAAGAAGCCTGGTTTAATAGAACATAGGTTGGGAAATGGTCTAAGCCATTTAGCAGCCAAAGGATGCCACATCACAACAAAAGGGGGAATTTAACTGTAATTATCCATCAAGGGAAGAAGAGGATGTTGGTATGCATATATCAAGCCTACAAAAAACCAATTTGACTGAGAAACGTGCACAAAAGGTGAGTTGGAAGAAGTTAACACGTGTCCAAATCACGCCTAGGAAGTCTCAGTCAAAACACACAGAACTGTCGGTCTACATAGGGCAGCGGTTACACAACCACAAGGGTGGTTCCACAACCGCAACTAGGGAAAACTAGTAGTTACGCAACTACCACCTAAGTAGACCAGTGACTACGTAATTACCTCTAAAATAGACCGGCGGTAGCGTAACTTAAGGCTAAAAACTAAGGAAAAAGAGTTTGTAAAGCTAACAAAAATCATAAAATACCTAAGTAAATTATTCTAAGATACAAATATAAGCTGCAAAGAGGGAAAGGGGCTCGAACACCATTGGAAAAGATAGTAATCATCATAGGGGACTTTTAACCTCTTCCATCAATGTAGCATATGAAAAATTGGGTGTGTATAGATACCATGAGTTATAAGGTATCCATACTTTGTTAGGAGAGATGAAGCTCAACCTAAAAGAGGGTGCATGACCTTTTTGGAAATACCCTTTCAAATAAATCCCAATTTGTGCATCAAGGTAAAGAGTGAGATTGATAAGATGCTACAAGTTGGCATTATTGATCCCATAGAAGAATTTGAATGGATTAGCCCCATGCTCATAAGTATAAAGAAATATGGAAGAATCAAAATATGTGTTCACTACAAATTCTTAAATGCCTCTTGTGTTATTAATCCATTCCCTACACCATTTACTAAAGAAATACTTGAGGGTGTAGTAGGGCATGAAATCTACTCATTCACAGATGGTTTCTTAGGGTACCATCAAGTTCCTATTACACGTGAGGATTAGGAAAAGATTATATTTGCTACATAATGGGGTTGTTTTTCTTATATAGTCATGACCTTTGGACTTAAGAATGCACCATCAATGTTTTTATGCATTATTGTACAAGCTTTTAAGGACTTCATCCATAAATTCCTTTAGGAATATCTAGATGATTAAACTATGTATGGTTTAGTTAAGGATCAATGTGATTTTTTTAGGATAATGTTTGAAATATGTATACAACTAAGTATATCCTCGAATATCAAGAAGTGCATCTTTGCCACATCGTTTGGGACATTGTTGGGATATATTATCTGAAGAAAAGTTCTTCTAGCTGATCCAGGAAAGATAGTAGTTATTCTAAGATTGTAAGAACCCACTAACTAAAGTGAGGTACGTGGATTCCTTGGTCATACAAGTTACTATAGGAAATTCATCAAAGGTTGTGTTAATATAGTTGCACCACTAGAAGATTTATTGAAGGCTAAGGGTAAGTTCTACTAAAAGGATGTGCAACAATAGGATTTTAAGTAGTTGAAGGAAAGATTGACCACCACACCTATCCTTTGTTTCCCTACATGGAATCTACCCTTTCATGTGCATGTGTATTCCTTAAATACTATGATTGGAGTTGTCTTAGCACACCCTAGAGATGGGAATATTGATCATCCCATTTATTTTACAAGAAAGAAGATAACACTAGTGGAATAAAAATATACAACTACTAAGCGTAAGGATTTTTCTATGGTGTACATGCTTCATAAGTTCAGGAAGTATCTTTTGGTAACTCCTTTTATATTTTATACTAACCATATGGCATTTAAGTACTTAGTTAATAATCATGTGCTATAAGGTCGTATTTATAGATGGATCCTATTATTCTAGTAGGAGTTTGAATTTTAAGTAATAGTGAAACCTGGTAAGAGTAATTTGGGACATGATCACCTATCACGCATCAGTTTTGGTGAGGATGTGCACATTATTGAGGATACCATATCATAATACCAGTTTTGTAGGTTGCAGTACACGTCGATGGACCTCGAAGACATAGCACTATTTTTTTACATGGATATTGCGCCTGAAGGGATGAAGACAATGGAAAATAAGCAGTTAGCTATATGAACTATGCCTTAATATCTAGTTAGGGGATACCTTTACAAAATAAGTCATGATGAAGTACTGTGTAGATGCATCTTGGATCATGAAATCCAAGCAATTATGGAAGAGGTGCATGGTGGTATTATTAGAGGACATTATATTGGATCAGTCGACGTGCATAAGATATTTCTAGATGGACTATGGTGGGAAACATTATATAAGTATACCAAGGAATTTTTCAAGGCTTACGACCATTATTAAAGGATCAAGAAGCTAGGAAAAAGTGATGAGATGTCATTGTGACCCATATCATCTGCAAAAATTGTTTGAGAAACGAGCCATAGATTTTCTTGGACCAATTGCACCAGTTGTGAAGTGAACTAATGTGCATTACATTATTACTTGTATAGATTATATTATGAGATGGGTAGAAGCTACGCCAACCAAGGATTGTACCACTAATTGATTTCTATGGGGGAATATTATAAGCAAGTGTGGTTGCCCATTAAGCCTTACACGTAATAGGGGTACTTGTTTCTTAAATAAGAAAATCATGATATTATTATTAAAATTTAAGGTGGCACACCACAATATAACCCCTTACCACTCATAGGATAATGGAACAACATAGGCCTTTAACAAAATGTTGAACTAGATCTTGACCAAGATTTATGATGTGGGAAGGAAGGACTAGGATGATAAAGTTTCAATTGTACTTTGGGCATACAGAACCACGTATAAGAGGTTGAATAAATCCACACCATTTCATTTGGTGTTTGGCACGGAATCAGTATTTCCTATGGAATTCATGTTACCATCACTACACATAGCGCACGCAGGAGGACTCGTGGATGCACAAGTATTGGATATGCGCATAGATAGGTTAATGAAATTAGATGAAGGATGTGAAATTATGTGATGGAACTAAAAGATAGAGCATGCATGACAAAAGGCTTTACATGATATTCACATCAAGAACAAGTCTTTTACATTTTATGTATTGGTGCTTCTATATGATTCTAAGTTTGTGCACCACTCAGGAAAATTGAAAGTGTATTGGTTGGGACCATTCAAAGTGACCAATATTTTGGAATCTAGTGTATGTTAGTTATAGGCAATTGATGGCACTATGTTACCTGGTTACTTTAATGGAAGTAGATTGAAGCCCTATTATAAATAAGTTTTTTAGCATATGTTTGTAATAAGGCAATATTGTCATTTAGATTAGAATTCAGTTTCTGTTTTTCTCTATTGTTTTGAAATAAATGTGTTCATGCATAAGAGCTAAAGTATCTGTTGAATTTTGATATATAGAGGATCACTCATAATTTTAGTGTGGGGTAATAGATGAAGGCATTATCAGATCAGATCTATTATGGTGAATGGAATGATGATGTTAAATTGTCTTGCTCAGTAGTGTATAAAAAGATTGGTGATGATATAAAAAGAAGAAATTGATGTAACAGGAAATATAATGCAAGACAGACAACATAGGAATAAAACTACTTGGTGTGTGTGTACGATGGAAAAGTGACAAGTGAACATGGGAATCTACAAGTACCCTTTCCTCATACCTGACTTCCTGAGGTCGTGTCGATACAGCCGGTGAATGTTGAATGCGAATGGATATGTATAAGCTAATCGGGTAATCTTAAATCCTCAACACTCAATAATGGAATCTGTGAATCTAAGGTGAAGAAGGCCCTCCTAACCTGGATTGGTGTAATGGCTCGTTCGGATATAATGGTTATTCAGAGGCTCCAATCAATGTCAAGCTCTACTGAGATCTTGTTTCTTGGTTGTTGGATACGTGGGAAGTGACATGTGGGAGCTTCGTATATATCTCCAAACAAGGTCATAAAATGGTGATAGGTGGTTTAGTGGATTCGTAGTGAACTATGGATGGTTTTCTGGTCTAGCCCAGAAAATATTAGATTGATTGGCCTCTATATTTAATACGGAAAACTGTGTTATAATATCCGGCGGGAGTGGTGAAGATCTAAATACCAGCGTTTGCAAACCGGTGTCAATACTTGACTGATTTGTAGGCCCGTTGGGTTGTGGGATTTGGGGATCATAACCGTGAGTTTGTGGTTGTTTTGGACCTGTTATGGTCATGTGAATAATCAATCCCTTCTCCCAACTATCCAGTAATCGTATGCCTTTTTAACCTCTATGTTTAGAACTAAAATTTGTATGATTTTCTCGGAGTACTTAACAGGTTTTCTGGCAACTTGGATATGTAAGCTAGTGTCTATGTCAACGAGGAGGTCTCCTGCGTTAGGCTATGGAACCAAAGGATCACAACCAAATGTTTGTTCTCATTCGAATCCTTGTACAGTCATTCAGATGTTTTATCAAGGCAATCTGTAATTAGGATGATTTGACCAAAAGTTGTAAGCTTTGTCGTCTTCAATGTTTAATCCTCTCAATTGTTCACTAATTGCTTTTAGGTTTGTTGTTGCTTGAAAGACTTGTATCCTAAGGTCCTAATCGATATCAGCTAATGTCGTGGGTAAATTTGGTTGAGGTACTATGGGTTCAAATATATATTCTCTAGGCTCTCTGGGTCCTATGATTGTCATACAAAAATGATTCGACCTCTAACTAACATTAATAAACTGATTATGAAAGAGGTATTACACTACGTAAGCATTCTTCTATTTTTGTATTTTCAATGACGTATTTTAATCAAATTAAAGAGTAGATACTCTAGTATATCTATAAAATGAACAACTAATCTAATAACATAATAAAAACAAGCAACATAGCCTGATATGGTTATTCGCCTGTGCAGTTGTGATTTTATCCTAAATATCTAAGCAGCTATATATTTTGAATTTAAAAGGCTCTCGATCCTACCTCAGAAGTGAGGAATGAATCACAGTTTCTCAGAAATTATCAATCCCCACAGCTTCCCTGGTGATATCGAGAGTGAACTTTTAACTGAAATAAAATAATTCACTACTCTATTTGATATGTCGTAACTAGAACTTTGATAGCTCAAACCTGGTGTTTACAGAATAGTGGTAAATCTAGTTGTGTGTGATTTCATCCCCTCAGTGTGATATCCTCATTCCTTTGTGTCCTCGTGAATCCAGAAAGTGTGTATATGATAGTATCAACATAAGATAGCAATCAAACAATGGCATCTTTGGATATAGACCGAATACAATGTGAGTAGGAGAGGGATAGCGCAAGTGAACAGAGCTTGACTATGCAATTCCTAGTGGGATTTATTAGGGGAATACAACACAAGTGTACCAAGAATTTTAGAAACTATCCTTGTGACAAAACAAAACCTGCAACTTTAATGGATTTTAGTCTAGAAATGAAGTTATTCTATGTTTAAACTGATTGTATGCAGTAGCAGTGAAACAAGACTTGAAACAAGAAGATGATATGACCTCCAAAATGCCAACAATGGAAGCAAAACCTGAAATTAACAGAATTCTAAGCAAGGAATTGAAAAACTGAACAAGAGAATTAAGAGGATGAGGGGCCATTTTCTTGAAAACAAGCTGGCTATTTATAACCAATGCATTTACCATAGGGTAACTCTCATTTGATCTCTTTTACTACAAACAAAGGAAAACCACTATTCCCAGGGAGAAAAAAACATTAATGCAAGAAGTGGTTGAAGAAAGCATGTAAATTTGAAGATTTACATTTGACACGATCGTTGAAGGAATCTGGAAAACATGAACAAAACCACCGCCCTGTGCAGGGCGGCGGTTACGGGACCGCCGCCCTATCCTGGGCGGCAGTCACGGGACCACCTCCCAGGCAAGGTGGTGGTTCCGTCACTGAAGACAAAAATTCAAGAAGAAAGGGGAAAAGGGGGCAAAACCAGGCATGTGGAGGCTGAGCGGGGCATGCGGGATACAAGCGCATACTTGGTGAACCTTTCTGGATTCTAAACACCTTGCAAAGAGACCTATATCATCATTGTGGCATGTGTAACATCGTTCTGGTGGTGCAATACCCTATAATTTCGGGTACATACAGTGTAGCGCAGAGAAAGGAAAGGTGTGATGTCGGAAGGTGTGTGGAAAAGGATCTGTATCCTGGGAAAGTAGTTACGAAGAAGTGGGAAGGTCCGCGTAATATTTTTACAATCAAGGAGAGTATTTACACGTCAAAAGGTTATGCATACATTCGGGGAAAGAAAACTTGGAAGACCCATACTTGATGAAAAGAGTGGGAAATAGAAAATAAAGGTGGGAAAGTCACACCTACTACCATCTACCACATTGAATTCTAAAAAAAATCATAAATCTATAAATAGATATGAGTGATAGTTGTAATTCCCACTGTAAATTAAATCTCTTGTAAACTTGAGAAAATTTATAAACAAAAGTGACAACCTATGGAAACTAAAAACTAGTATCCAAAGATGATAGCTCCTTGTATCTAGAGGGATCGAACTTGAGATATTAGAGTGGAAGCTGAAGAAGGATTTTGCAAGCTGAGGTGCGAGATTTGGATAAGCATAAGGAAATTATAAGCTAGGGTTGTAGGAATGGTCGAAGAAAGAGTTTTAGAACTAGGGGATTGGGAGAAGTTTCCAACACGCTGTGGAATTAAAGGGTCAAGAGTAAGGATTTTAGAGTAATTAAGGAATAAACAGGGAAGCATCAGGTAAGAAACTGAAGCAAACAAGGTTTCAGAGTTAGGGAACATAAATTAAAATGGTTTTAGTCTAGAGTAGACTGTATGACACCAGTGAATAATATAACCAAGGGTAAGAAAAGCATTGAGGATTCCCCAAATGATTGGTTTTCAAAATTACAATATCCCCAAGAGGTTATCGTTGGGAAGGCTTGAGCGTCACAGATATGTAAGTGTAAAATCAGTGAATACTACCACCGTGCCCCAGGATAAGAAGGTGATATAAGGAATGACACCCTGGTAGAGATAGGCTAGTGCACAAGAGAGGGACAAGTTGTACTAGATGATAGGGTGTAAAAGACCTTAAAAAGTGGTAGTGTATTGTAACTATTTGATTTTCCATTTTTCAGCAAGCTTGCATCACTTTTCCAATGGATGATGTTGTTAGCACACGAAGATTATTTCTATTTTAAAAGGAGGATGTGTGTCACCACATAACTAATCAACAAAATCACAGGTTTGAGAGATAGGGGAGAGGAGATCGTGTTGGATATGTATGACGAGGAGGCAGTAGAAGCAGCAACAACGCAACTACACTACCAAAGGGAGAGCCACATGTTTAATATCACTAAATCTATGACCCTTCCAACCTCCTTGATATATTTACTTGTGAGGGGCTTAATTCACTCGAGTTATATATATATAGAGTTCCCCTTTATCTATATGGCAGATCTGATCTCCCATATAAGATATGATATATAGAGAGGGGGCCATCTCTATAAATACGATGGGCATAGAATATAGATGGATGGGCGGGCCCCGTCACCCAGATATAATAGAATAGAGATGGTGAATAAGGGTAGTTGCATGCCTGGTGAGTTGTAAGTTAGGTGCATCATGAAGGTGGACCGAAGTAAACAAGAAGTTCCTACATATTGTGCATAAGATGACACATGGAACAAAGTGCAAGATTGTTTTTTACATTG
Organism: Taxus chinensis; assembly: GCA_019776745.2. Taxonomy (NCBI): domain Eukaryota; kingdom Viridiplantae; phylum Streptophyta; class Pinopsida; order Cupressales; family Taxaceae; genus Taxus; species Taxus chinensis. Next base: position 13,588,583 of record CM034148.1, read on the forward strand.
TTGAAGATATTCTGAAGGACGCCATGACCCAACATGACAAGGGAGAAAAGATAAAGTGGGTATTGATTTTTTGGTGATCGTCTTCTAGGAAATTGGAGTTCTAGATGGACCGAAAAGGAAGGAATGGGAACATCCTTTTGAGAAGATATTTCCTATGCAATGATTTTTGAAGTACACATGTGAAAGCGCAATAACAAATATGTAAAAATCAAACCTATACAAATGGTATAAGAGGATGTGTGATGCCTTCAAAAACAAATGGCGTATCCCCAGGGAGTTTCCCACTGAGTTAAATAGACAATTAGAATTTGTTGATATGTAGTACTTTTGCCTTGCGAGATTCTTACTGTTAAATGGAGATATGGGTCCATGATGTAAGCTACCATTTACATGCACATCTAGGTACTTAGTAAGTGGAGTGAATAGTATCAAGGATGCAAAACCCCTTAAATTTAATGTATATAAGGTAGACATGGAATATCACACTCTGCGTAAAACTTATAGCTATGCAACTAGGCAACCATATGTGGAAATAATGGAGTCAAATGAGATGGACCTAAATCCCACAGTAACTTTGGCAATTAGAAAGGAAGCATAAAAATTTTATATCTATTTGCGACCAAATTTATAGGATGGGATGGAAAGGTGGTCGATGTGTGTGATACTTACATTATACCACCATCTTTTGGGAGGATAGTTACAAGACAAGAGAAGCACAAGCTTGAGACGGTCCAAAATCAACAAGGAAAAGAAGAGGAAGGGGATGATAAAAAATGGAAGTTTGATCATATCTAAAAAAAGAGGAGGCATATATAACGACAAGAAATATTAGCATGTACCCCTCCTAAAACACCTCTAGTGATCCCAACTAAAATCATGTGCACAACTAGTCCAAGAGGAGAAGAGAGAGATAAAGAAGCTCAAAGGAATGGAGAGGACTTAGTGGGAGAAAGGATTCCTCAAGTAATACATATTGTGGAGGAAGAAGATCTCAAGAAGTATGAGTGTAAAGAAGGAGTAATAGCTTTCAACACCTCTGTGGACATGGAAGAGCATGAGCAAGAAGAGGAACATGAGAAAGAATAAGATCATGAGCAATAGGTTGAGTGATAAGATGAAGAGGACACCAGTCATGTGGACTATAATGTTGTGCAATATTCATTGTGTGAGCAGCACGTAGTGGGACTAGTACCTAAATCTTCAGCAAGGACAAGGCCGAAGGAATGTGCATCTTGCATGTCTTATATAAATGACACATAAAAAGTCATTAGGGCCATGTTCTAAAGCTCCAAGGATGTAAAAGAAGTATGTTGTTTGGATATGCTCAAAAAAATAGAATCCCATGTTTGCACACACAAGATGTTTTCTTTTGCAATGTAAACGCATATAGAGGATCCAAAGTTTGAAATAAAAAAAAGGCCATCAGTGAGTTGCAGGGAAGGAGAGATACATTAAAAGTACTATCAATTTTGGACTCCACACATTTGACAAACAAGTAGGAAAGTAATGCCTTAATAAATGTGGCTAGTAAAGTTACGCATATGAACATTAATAAAGGAGACACACTACGTAACACACATGATAATTTGGTTGATGTAAGTAACAAGAATAAAAATATAGCATCATAATTTGATAAGGTAAAAGGGAGGATAGCCTATGTTAACACTAAGGTAGTTGAACTGATTACCCACATTATACACTCATGTCGTGACACAATCCTGAAGGCTAAGCTTGATAAAAATAGGGAAATTGATAACCTGGAAGAATTGGTTAACATGTTGCTGATAAGAGAAAATAAAAGGCATGCACAAACAATGGAGGAAATGGATAGAGAAAATCAAGAGAAGATTGATAAGAGGATAGAGGAATATGAGAACTTGGGATGAGGTAAAATAAGCTTTGCAAAAGGTAGATGAAGTTTTCAAAAAAAAATCAAACACCTTTATTGTAGATGCATGCCTCATCGAAGAAGATATAGAGAGGATTTGCATCAAGGCATCCCTGTATAGTAGGGATAAAGCAGCATGTGCATGAGTTATGTAGGAGATAGAGAAAATAAAAAATACAATAACTAACAAAAATTCCAAGGTAGAGGAAATGATAGAGGAGCTACAGGTGATGGTCATGCAAAAAGGGGACATCCTAAAAAGCATGGCAATAAAATGGGATATTGTTTTTCTAGATTTGTGGGAGAAAGAATTTCGACTAACCCTAGAGGGGATACCAAACATTCTTGAATCATTTTTAGGAAGGTCAAATAGCATGCTCAAAGAGTGGAAGTGACTGGAAGCAACCATCAGTGTGGAATTCCCGGAACTCCTTAGATACCTTGAGCCTATTTTTGGTCACAAAAGATTGGAAATTATTTATTCATACATTCTTTGTATTATTTTGGGTATTTCCCACATTTCATTCATCCATAATTCTTTATTTTTCATTCATTTATTCTTATATTACTGAGGACATATAATATATCTAGTGTGGGGTAATATTGAGTTGATAAAATGGCTAAGGCATATATGCAAAGGTTGGAGAAGTGCGTTAGAGGTGTACATGGAAGAAAACAGGAACATGTGAAAAGGTTTGGTACGTAGAAGAAGGAGATAACTTGATCACCACACAAAGATAAATGTAGGAAAAAGCACAAGTTGGCATGGTCATCAATGCAATCCAGAAATAGACAAAGCATGGACCAAAATAGGATAAGAACATACATGAATAAATATATACATGAAGCATGCATGGAAGATGAGGAGTTGTTTATAGCATATGCGATAGGAATAAAGCATAGCTAATTATAATATATAGGACATAGATAGAGATTCTAGAAGAAAGCATGCTACTAATGGAGGACTGTGGGTTAGAGTCTCACAGTGTGAATGGGACAAGCAACTTGTCTTAAAAGCCTACTTCTCTGAGTTGCAGCTATTTTCTGTGCGTAGCTTGTAGCTACTCGAGCGGTGAAGGAAAATCTTCCCACTTTCTCATATATGCTTGTATATACTCCATGGTAATGCAACTTTGACTGGAGATGAAGAATCTCTGTCAAATTCTAATAGCTGTTATATATAGTGGAGAGAGAATCCTAGGTCCTACCTTGTGCATGAGTCTTTCACATTTCGAATGATGAGGTCTAAGCACCTCATTGTGAAGATATGCTTACAGTGATTAACATGTAGTGCTATATAAGCGTCAGCCTTGATCGTACTTTATGGATATTCATCATCATCTATGGTTATGATTTGGGTTCGCCACCTAATAATCTACTTTAGCAGATCTTATTGTCAAAAATGGGACATGGATCACATCTTATGTCTTACCATTTGCATTATAATTAATGATTTCCGCTTTCAAGAGTTGGGCATCTGAAATCAATATCTTACGATTTTGGACATGATGTCAAAAACACTTAAAATTTTCAAATTACATTACCCCTTACTGCATGAAAAATAGCCATCTTTACGATGAATCATAAGTGATACTCCTCTTGCAATGATATGCAGACACTTATGTGGGTGTTCTATCTCGCTACTTCATCATCTACTTCGTACCCTTGTTTTGAGTTCCACATGTACCTTCTTAGCTTGACATCAATACCCTCTTCCAACCGCTCAAAATCCACTCCAACATTCCCTCAATGCACAAGTTTCAGTAAGCTTACAGATTGTCGTTGTTCTGAAGGGCATCCGACTCAAGGCAAAGTGATTGATTCTGACTGCTTACATCTTCTTGGCTTATTAATGGCGAGTCATTTCGTAGATTTCTTGCAGCGCTGCTCTCAATCATGATTAGGAATTATGTGATCATAATGTGTGCTTTAGTCCTTCACGATTCGTACCAAGATGCTAGTTTTCCTTAAAGGCACTCCAATCAAGGTTGGACTCGATGTATATACCTTCAATGTTTTACACAGTGCTCCTGATTTGCATCTCATATAAGAAATATGATTTATAGCTTGACAAGGTCACAATGGACGCCTCACATAACGTACTCGGTTGGGATTATCTCCACAGGGGGATCAACATATGATATTAATATTAATGAGCTAGGATTATATTTTTTACAACTTTATCTTGGAGTAACAACAATCTCAATTAGTATAACTCATTGACCTACCTCGTAACTCAACTCTCACTTGGTAGAAATTTTTACGTAGTAAGGATGCCTTGTAGATTCATGCTCTTAATTCCATTGGTGAGGTTCTCACATTCATGCACCATTCTGTGTTTAGCTTTGATCATTAATGTTACATTCCTAAAACTGGAGATGTTGACTATAGGATTTAAAGTTAGTGCTTTGGCTCGACTGTTGAGTCTATACTATCTAACAACTCCCCTGTAAGGCCCTTCTGGGGTCTGATCATTAGGCTCCACTAGCTCGTCGACCATCCACTTGGCTACAGTGCTTTTCACTTAGACAACTTGACTTAGTTTCATCCCTATTCCATTTCAACTCATCTTCTGGTTTATGTTTGGAACAATCTCTGGCACTAGTTTCAAGCCTTCTAGGCACAAACTCTATTTCTAGCTCCCTTGTTGGATAGAATTCGATGTGGCCTCGTTTCATCACATTCCTTTCCTACATTAATTTCAAGTTTTTGGAGGAATTTTCAAAAGATCACTTTGGACATCCACCCGCTGAAAATAGATAGTTGTTCCCAAGGATCACTTGGTAGCTCAGAAGTTGTGTTTTCATGTTCTTTGTAACGTAAGACATGAGAAGAATTGTTGTACCATATTGCCTCAAAAAGGCCATAGTGTTAATCTTTTTCAAAACTCCTCCACCCGTGAGTGGATCAAAAATCATATTTTGGTGACCCATACAAAAGCTTGCGTCTATACTTCAAAGGGTGTTTTTTTCCATCAAAATTTCATTAGTCGGCCATGCTTTACTGGAAATGCTAGTGCCTCTAATTTGATTCAGCACGTAGGTGAGACAATCACTGGTCAATGTTGGGGTTAGCACACCAGTTGTATAGATAATATATAAGATCTAAGCATACATACAAATAAAAGTGAATATTCGACTAGAAGAAATATACAAAACAAGAGATATAAATCAACACCAAATTTAATGTGGTTCACCCAGTGTGGGCTACGTCCACCAAGAAACAAGCCAATCTATTATCTAAAGCTTTGATAAGATATACAATTGAAGATTTACAATCTTCCACACCTCTCAGATGTACAATACTTTCTTTCTCTCAAGCTTTTGCTTCTCCTCCAAGAATTCTCTCTCACTCACAATTATTCTCACAATAATTAAGTTCTTCTTAATTGTTGTTAATTATTAGTTTTAAACCCTAGCTTTTATGCTTATATAGGCATTTATAAACTTGGGGCACTTAGCCATGCAATTACAATAAATAGATTTACTTTAATGCTAAAAATAGATATAATTCTCGAGAGTTAATTAAAACACTCACTCACACAGGTAACCAATGTCGGTTCACCCTAACCGATGTCGATTCCTCCTTGCCTGACTAATGTCAGTCCTGGGTGACCGATGCCGGTCCCTCCTAACCGATGATGGTTACTTTATTTTCCAGCAAGTTTTACATTGCATGCTAATCTGAAGTAATTGAGCTCCACAACTCAACAATATCCCACTTGGAGATTAATTACTGCACCATACCTATACATCGTCATTCTTGGATCCTTCCTTAGCTTTGTTTCTTCCTCATCAAGTCTCAAACTCGAAGACCAACAAAAGTGGAGTGTAGCTCCAACTTCTCCTTTGTTAAAGGCTTCGTTTATCTACAGGGTTCTCGCTCGTATGAATATTTTCCAGATTCAACTTCCCATCCTCCAATACCTGCCATATGAAGTGATACGTCAACTGAATGTGTTTCATCCTCGAATGAAAAACCTGAGTTCTTTGCCAAATGAATTACACTCTGACTGTCACTGAACAATTTGCAATCATCTTTCTCCTTTCCCAACTCTTCCATGAACCTACTCATCCATATCATCTCCTTGCTAGCCTCTGTAGCTGCAACATACTCTGCCTCTGTAGTAGACAAAGCCACAACCTTCTGCAATCTTGAAATCCAGCTAACTGTCATCCCACCTACTGTGAAAATATATCTAGTAGTGCTCCTTCTACCATCCAGATCTCCAGCCATATCCAAATCAACATAACCACATAAAGAAATATACAAACCTATCCATAGCATAACTGCATGCTAGATGTCCCTTTCAAATACCTGAGTATCCATTGGACTTGCTTTCCAATGCTCTTTACCTGGATTAGCCATATATCTACTCACAACTCCCACTGCCTGTGTAATGTCTTGTCTAGTACAAACCATAGCATACATGAGACTCACAACTGTTGAAGCATATGACACTCGTGTCATGTATTTGACTTCCTCATGTGATTATGGACACTGATCTTTGCTCAATTTGAAGTGTCCAGCCATAGGTGTACTAACAGGTTTTACATTCTGCATCTTGAACCTTTCTAACACCCTGTAGATATAATCCTCCTGAGACAAATACAATTTCTTATTTTTCCTGTCTCTTTGTATTTGCATGCCAAGGATTCTTTTTACAGCTCCTAAATCCTTCATAGCAAATGTGTGAGCTAGCTTTCCCTTAAGCTCACCAATGTCCTGCATACTAGATCCTGCAATAAGCATATCATCCACATATAATAACAAAATAATATAGCTCCCATTTTCAAGCTTCTTGAAATAAACACAATGGTCATATTCACATCTCAAGTAACCATGTTGATGCATAAAAATATCAAACCTCATGTACCATTTCCTTGGAGCTTGCTTGAGCCCATATAGGCTCTTTTTCAACCTACACACTAATTTCTCCTTACCCTTGACTTCATACCCAAGTGGCTGCTGCATATAAATCTCTTCATCCAAATCACCATGAAGGAAAGTCCGTCTTCACATCTAGTTGCTCTAAATGCAAATCTTCTACTGTAACTAAACTCAATACAGTACGAATAGAAGTCATCTTAACAACAGGAGAAAATATTTCACCAAATTCAATACCTGACTTTCTGTGTAAATCCCTTTACTACAAGCCTTGCCTTGTACCTTTTCTGTCCACCCTCTTCTTCCTTGATCATGTAAACCCACTTGTTCTGCAATGTCCTCTTACCTGCTGTTAACTTAACCAAATCCCAAGTCTGGTTATGTTCCAAGGAGTCCATCTCCTCATCCATGCCATGCTCCCACTGGACATGGGTCTTATCCTGCATTGTTTCTTCAAAACTTTTTGGTTCACCATTATCAATCAATAATAAATAAAATAGAGGTGGTGTAAATCTTTCTGGAGGTTTACTTACCCTTTTTGACCTTCTCATAGGATTTTGGGGTATCGGAGGCTCAATCTGGACCTCCTGGACATTTGTATCCAAATTTGATAGTGACCGATGCTAGTCACCTATAACCAACGTCAGTTCTACTAACTGATGTTGATTTGGCTCTTTTATAACCGATACCGGTTTGGCTCTTCTGTAACCGATACCGATTCTGCTGACCGATGTCGGTCATGAGTAAACCGACACCAGTTACTATGTAACCCTATAGATAATACTTTTAAATACAAGAGTTCATTTTCATTCACAAACTTCTCAACCGGTTCATCCTTAGGTACCAAAATTTGATCCCTATACATTCTCTTTTCATTCCATTCAACATCATGACTCCTAATAATTTTAGAATTCTCTAAATCCCAAAAACGGAATCTAAAATCACCAGATCCATAACCAATGAAAGTACATCTCTTAGATTTTGCATCCAATTTTTTTCTATTTCCCTTATCAACATGCACAAAATCTTCTGAACTAAAAAATTTAAGAAAAGAAAGATCTACCTCTTTTCCAGTCCAACCATCCCCTGGTATTCCTCCATCTAGTGAACTTGAAGGCCCACAGTTAATCAAATAAACTGATGTATCAATTGCTTCTGTCTAAAATTGCAAGGGAAATCCAGAATGTATCATCATACTTCTAGCACGTTCCATGATTGTCTTGTTCATTCTCTTTGTAACACCATTCTCATGTGGTGTTCTTGGAACCGTTCTTTCTCTATGTATCCCATTCATTGAACAATAATCATTGAAATCTTTGCTACAGTATTCACCACCATTGTCAAATCTAAGGCACTTTAACTTTGAATTTGATTCATTCTCAATAAGGGCTTTCCATCTTTTAAAAGTCTCAAAAACATCATATTTACGTTTAATACAATAGACTCATACCTTTCTTGTAGCATTATCAATGAAAGTAAAATAATATTAGGATCCTCCATGAGAAGTTAGCTGAGCTAGTCCCCACACATTTGAGTGTATAAGATCTAATTTCTGCTCCTTCTTAGTTGCCCCAACTTTGAGAAATCTCACTTTCTTTTGCTTTCCAAAGACACAATGCTCACAGAAATAAATATCTCAATCTTTCAAATACGATAACTTACCCTTAACCTTTAAGATCTACATTTCTTTTTTACTCATATGGCCCAACCGGTTATGCCACATGCATGCATTTGAATCTGAAGTTGATAATGCATAAAAGGAATCAGTAACATAGGTAGATAAATATAATTTTCATACCTCCTTATCTCTTGCCGCAATAAGAGAACCCTTGGTGACTCGCCAAGAGTCTCCTGTAAAAGTAACCATGCAACCAGCTTCACCTAGCTGCCCTTCAGAAATAAGATTCCTCCTAAGGCTTGGCACATGCCTCACATCTTTCAATACTAATGTATTTTAATTCTACAATTTTAGATGAACTTCCCCTTTACCGGTAATACTGCAAGGTTCATCATCACCCAAATAAACATGCCCAAAATTTCCTTGGACATAATTTTTGAAATAACCCTTGTTAGGGGTTGCATGGAAAGAAGCTCCTGAATCTAAAACCCATGATTCAATTCTATTATCTAAAGAAAGAATAAGAGCATCTTACATTACCTCTAATGTAGCAAGATTTAATTCTTTACCTTTGTCTGGTTGTTGGTTCTCTTTGTCCTTTGACCAACAATCTTTCTTTGCATGTCCTTTCTTTCCACATTTCCAACAAGTAATTCCCTTACTTCTGGATTTAGATCTGTTATCCCTTGACTTTGATTTCCCATTACTCTTACTCTTGGATATCTCCTTCTGCCTACCCCTACTTTCTATATTCAAAGCATTCCCATATGATTATTCCCCTGTACTCTTCCTGTGAATTTCTTCATTCAAGATTATACTAACCACATCATCAAACTTCATAATATTATTAGCAGATGTTGTATTACTAACACCTATTACCAAGTTATCCCAACTATCAGGCAAAGAACATAAGAATAAAAGTGTTTTTACTTCATCATCAAACGGTATATAAACCAATTTTAACTGATTTACAATATATCTGAAATCATTTAAATGACTAGATGCAGATCCACCTTCATGCATCTTAGAACTAAATAGTTTCTTCATCAAATAAACTTTATTTGAAGCACTAGGTCTTTCATATAAATTAGAAAGAGATTCCATTAACTCTACCGTAGAATTTTCTTCTGTATTATTGGAAGCCACAGATGCTGCAAGGCTCAATCGTATAGATCCCAAAGCCTTTCTGTCAAGAATCTTCCATTCTTCATCAGTCATCTTTGTATGTCTAGACTTTTCATCCAACGGTAAATACAAATCTCTTTGATAGAGATAATCTTCAATCTGCATCTTCCATAATTGATAATTTCGGCCATCAAACTTCACCACCTTGTATTTGTTTTCTTTGCCACTGTTGTAGCTCCCACTCAATCAGAAAACCCTCTGTGAGTAAATCTGTCAATACACAAAACCCTTAAATAAAGCTCTGATACCAGTTGTTGGGGTTAGCACACCAGTTGTACAGATAATATATCATATCTAAGCATACATGCAAATAAAAGTGGATATTCTACCAAAATAAATATACAAAACAAGAGATATAAATCAACACCAGATTTAACATGGTTTACCCAGTGTGAGCTACGTCCACCAAGAAACAATCCAATCTGTTATTCAAATCTTTGACAAGATATACAATGAAGATTTATAATATTTCACACCTCTCAGATGTACAGTACTTTCTTTCTCTCGAGCTTTTGCTTCTTCTCCAAGAATTCTCTCTCACTTACAAATATTCTTACAATAATTAAGTTCTTAATTCTTGTTAATTCTTACTTCTAAAACTTAGCTTTTATGTTTATATAGGCGTTTATAAACTTAGGGTACTAAGCCATGTAATTACAATCAATAGATCTGCTTTAATGCTAAAAATAGATCTAATTCCCAAGAGTTAAGTAAAACACTCACGCACTGGTAACCGATGTCAGTTTTCCCTAACCGATGTTGGTTCCTCCACCGATGTCGGTCCTGGGTGACCGATGCCGGCCCCTCCTAACCGATGATGGTTACAGTGTTTTCCAACAAGTTTTACATTGCATGTTAATCCGAAGTAATTGAGCTCCACAACTCAACAGGTTATGCCTCTATATCAAAGGAATTTTTCTTTTTGTGTGTAACTTGCACCTGTGCATCAAAACTTACGCCCACACCTCTCTAACTGCGCCTATACATAACTGACTATGCAAAGTTAATATAAGAGCGCCTATGCATGAATGCATGTACCTATGCTTCGAGGTCTACACCCATACTCTATAGGACGTGCTTGTGCATAAAGATGTGCGTTGGTGTACTTAGGTAAAGTTTGCTCAAAATTCAAAATTTCAACTTCTATTTTTTGGGGTTTTTGTCATTTTTCAAATGTTTTTAATTATTGTTACTGTCAATTTTATGATTTTATAGAAATATTTCTAACAAAATTACCTTAGGGTTTGATAAGGGATTTTTGATAAAATTGGAGTAGGGTTTTATGAGTGATTTTTTTATCATGCTTTGTTTGAGTTTGGAATAGGGTTGTGTATGTTCTTCTCTTGCACTTTATGTGATCTTGAGAATCAAAAGCACCTCTAAACCACTTTTTGAATAGGAAAAATCATCATTCATTGTTATGCTTAAGGGAATAAAATTTCATTTTGGCATGTATTTGATCTTTTAGTTTAAGAGTTTTTTCACTTGATAAATAATCAAGGCTAAATTTTGTGTATGCTCTTCCCTTGCACCTAGTGTGATCTTGGGAACCAAAATCAATTTTAGTCTTTCATTAAGAATCACTTGGATTAATTGAGAATAAACCTTGATTTGCAAAAGTTTTATGGTAGTTAGTTGATTTACAAGCTTTTCATCTAGTTGGTTTACTTGTTGCATATGCTCTTCTCTTGCACCTAGTGTGATCTTGAAAACCAAAAGCAATACTTAATCTTTTTTCTATAATATTGTAGATATTTTTGAACTACTAATTATTTGTGTGAATGACCTAACGCTTGTCAAAGAAAGGAGGGCTCTCTTCAAACCAAATTCTACCATTCACGTGTGTTGTAGGTTGTCACCAGTGGTCTAAACCAAATTGTTTAATCCAAAAGATAAAAAATACACCAACACACCATTCAAAACACCATATTGTAGGTTTCGGTTAAGAGCTATGGCTCATCCGCTTTAAACTAGGACATAACCCCTCTAGCATAAGTCTTACGCTATAACAATGGGGGTGGTCCTAGGAACCCCAATGTAGTTCAGGCAAGAGGGAACCTTGTGAACAAAACAGTGCTCCACACTACTGAATCGACTAGAACGCCTTGAAAGATTAGAGTCAAAGTTATTTCCATTGCGATCCAGTGAAAGTACAACTGAACACATATTTATCAGGGTTTTTTTAGTCACGAATATTCCTAATATGGTGAATATTCCCTTTTTGAAAATTTTGATAAGGCGAATTTTTTGGCATGGGTCAGTGACCTGTTCACCTAAAAATTATAGTTTAATTTTTTTTAGGGGTCAGCTTTGCCTACCCTTGAAAATATCCCCTATATAATCATAGATTATTCACCAGGTAGAACACCACTAGCTTACTCCTACCACCTGAGGGCATATCTATTATCAAATACAATAAACTTACGAAGCAACAGAGGCCAATACACAAAGTGTAGTTTTATAGATATTCATCAGATTTACAGTCAAGTAACAAAGGTTGTTTGCAGATACATGAAAAGAAAGTTCTACTAACACGTGACAAGGAGAGTTTATTGACGCACGACAAGGAGATTTTGTTGACGTGCGACAAGGATATTTTGTTGACGCACAACAGGAGGGTGGAGGTTACAGATGCATGACAGAGGCTTTGTTGACGTGCGACAACAAGAGTTTTTTTACGCATGAAAAAGAATTTTTTTGAGGTGCGATAGGAAGGCGGCGGCTGCAGACACATGATAGAGAGTTTTTTTACGCGTGACAAGGAGAGTTTATTGACGTGTGACAGGAGGGCAGAGGCTGCAGATGTGTGACAAAAGATTTATTGTTACACGATAGCAAATCTCTTGTCACACGTCTGCAATCTTTCTATCGCATAAATTGAAAATGAAATCTTCTTTTAGGTAAAAACTTTTCACACAAACCCCAAAAAAATTACCTTTCCAGTGAAACCAATTCTGGGGATATTCGTCAGGGATTTTCCACCTCCGATTTCCAAGAGGTCTCTTAAAGTGAACCCTGATTTTTATGCTCATTGTACTGAAGGGGGAAAATTAAAGTTGAGATACTCCAAGGTTATTCAATGTGACTTTCTTGGTAAATCGAGATCGCAGAGATATCTTGTGACACATAGAGAGATAACCCCTAGGAAATCTTGTCAGCTTGTAGCCAATTTTGTCTTATTTGTTATACTTGAGAGCTCTCACAAAGTCACAACTTTGTTGGATTCAAACTCTTGTTTTTCAAACAAGGGAAAGAATCTCTTAAAGTTGAAACTGCGTGACATTTCATCACAAAATCTATTTAGTGTTACTTTGACCTAGTTTTTCACTTGTCCTAAGACAAGGCGAAACTCTTCCAAAGTTACACCAAGTATTTTTCATCGCCACTTGGTCTACTCCTTTGTTTTATTGTTGCTAATTTTGAGAAAAAAGAAGAGTAAACATATACATATACCTACTAGAAATAATTATGTCAACCACTTTTGTATTCTACTTGCATGACTAGGTTGCAACAACTAGAATTCAAGTGTTGAAAGTGTAAATGGTACGTCTTCATGATCTAGTAGGCCCTCTTATCTCAAACCCATATTGAGACTTATTATCATTGTAGTTAGGTGGTCTTATCACTAACTTATTTTGAGTTGTTACGTTGCCCGCATTATAGTCATATAATTGTGATATTTACGTCTTGTTTCCATTGTGAAACTTGACCTAAATATCTATATTGTATTATTACATTGCTTGCATGCATAATAATTCCTTGATATACTTCGACATAGTTTTTACATCCTATCCTTCTCTTGAGTTTTGTAAGTGTTGATGTTAATTTTTTCACATCACTATAACACCATTTTGATACTAAAAATCTTGATTTCTTACAAAGATTTGTTAACATGTCCAAATAACGTTGTTATGTTGCTCACATTTGTATCTTCCATTTTACAAGACTTAGATTTTGTTAGTATCTAAAAATTGGTTTTAGTATACCTTGTTAGAGGAACGCGTCAACACTCTCTTAGCATTTAGGTCTTGTTTGTTTCAAACTTGACCTAACTGGTGATATTTTTTTGTCACTATTTTTGTTTCAAACCTATCTCAAAAAATCATACAGAGTAAACTTTTGTTATGACTAGATTTGAGTCTTATACATAATTATATTGTCTTAGATATCCCTTGTCATATATTTCCTTGTTAGGGTAGGTCATTCTTTATTATTTGGTGTCCTTAGGTTCATATTTATCCTTTGGATTCGTGACCATTTATTGTTTGGTATTCTTTGTAATGATTTGAAGTCGTTATGTCGCTTGGTTTTTCTTAGGGCCCATGTTTTCCAAATGTCTAATTGGTTTCTGTTGTGCTGCCCAAATTAACATAGGACTTCCTTCCAATCAAAGGAGTTCAATCACACTATCTTGGTCTATACATTTGTATCCCACAATTGCCAACAATGACCAACTATTGTGAGGTTCCTTATACATATGACACTAAGTAATCAAATTTTCGGCATTCCCATTGAAGGATGCCCATCATGGCTAAGCCTCGTTTGGTTCTTCATGTTAGAGAGCTCGTTCGGATACCCTGTTCCCCACCTTCATCTCATAGTCGGTGGTATGGTTTTGGATGCTTCTAATCCAAATTATTATTCGGGTTCTACCCACTCTTTTTCTAATTCCAATCCAAACTATTCTTCTAATTCCTCATATTCACCTCGGTCTTCTAAAGATTCTCATCAAAGCTATTCACCTCATTCGACTCCTAAGTTGCAGCCCTCCCTCTCTTCGCAGGACTCCCCTTATCAATCGCTTGAATGACATATTCCTTTAAATATTCGTATAGCCCCAAGTCTCGCTAATCAAACATATAATTTAGTTCTTGAGCAGCGGTCCTCCCTTGTTTCACAGGACCTTCCTTATTCTCTACCTCAACAACCTCTTCCTCCATTGAAGAACTGGGCGACCCCAAATTCTTCTAATTAAACACCCATGTCGCAATCCTCTTCTATATTTGGGACGCATCCTAAAACCCCCTCATCTTTGATTCTTGGGCCACGTCCTAGTAGCCCATCTTCTTCTATATATGGGACACCTCCAGGTAGTCCTTCATCTTTTATTTTAGGGCCATATCCTAGTATCCATTTATCTTCAGTCTATGGGACACCACCTAGTAGCCCATCCTCTTCAATTATTAGACCATATCCTTTACGTCCATCATATTAGCCTTCCATCAATGATTGTGGAAAGCCCATCATCATTTCTCACAACAATTCTCTTCGTGTAATTTCTTCTCCCACTTCTCAGGATCATACAAGTCAAGTAATAGCTTACAAGAAACCTAAACGGTTTCTTCATAGATCTCAGATTAAAAATTCCAAGAGCTTCAAATCTCACAACAATTTAAATAATCATAAACTTCAAAATCAAACGCGATTCAAAAATGCACATCAACACAATCATCAAGTATGGTGTAAAGTTCATAAACCTCTGGATAGGGAGCTCAAGCTCCCACTTACAAAATCCATGTTTCATGATAAAACATAATCATCTATTGAGTATGATCTCACCACAATCATTGAGATCAAGGATAATGTGACTCTTGATAAGCAAACACACCTAGTCTTCCTTATCAAGGAAATCACTAACATTGTTGTTGGATTTTTTTGCACCAAGTGACCTTGTCAGTCCCACCTTTCAAAATACAAAAAATAAATAAATAAATAAACATTTCAAAAAAAATTCAAAAATCAAAGGTACAAAAACCACACATGGCAATCAGGTATTACATACACATGGATGTTTTTTCTTCCCTTCCTTGCTATTATTTTGTAAGTCTTCCTACCATTTTCATCCCTTTGGTGATATTTTGGTTAGCCAATTCACACATAATTTGCAACATTTATCTCTATGGTATCCATTTGGCCTTGGTCTTTCATCACCTTGGTAAATTAAAGAACGACTGACCTCTTAGAGATCCTATCACAATCAACGTCTAATAAACTTGTTGCGAATAAGTCTTGGACATATTTGTTGACACTAGCCAATTTCATCATCATAATCACTTCCACCTCCTTCCATCAAGCCATCAGTAGTTCTTAACCCCTTATCAAACAAGAGAGCTGAAATAAGTTTTCAGAAATAAAAAAAAAATCAATCAAATCAAAAAGCTAAAGCTAAAAGCAAAAGCAAATTGATATATAACTATCTCTTGGGGTATTTCCAATAATCTCTACCATGGATATGGATGCCTAACTAGCAGTAGAGAAATATTGTGATTAGAATCAAATACTTCTCTGTCAGGGCTATGGATGCCTAGATGGCAGCGGAGCAATGTACGACTCTCCTTCCACAATCCATTCAAAAATAAATCAACTTTGAAAAATACATCATTCCTACACATTGGCTAAGGTGTCTTCACTTGTTGTCTATCAAATCTTCCCTAAGAGGTAATAAAATTCCACATGCACACACTGAATCTATATGAAAAAACAAGATTATTCTGTTACCAAGTGTATTTTTTTGGACCTTGTTTAGACTCTTACTCTAGTCTGTATCTTATCTCACGATTCGTTCCTTTGGATAATCACTTCTTCATCACAAGGCTTCTACTATACATTCACAACAATGTTGTTGTTCTTCTACTTCGTTCAGAACATCCATGTGTATAAGATTGTCTTTTTTCCATGTTTGCGGGAACCTTTGTCCGCTTTCACAAACACAATCTTCTACTTCTACTCTATCATGAGTTTCTTCGCTAGCTTACACTAGAGGCATCTTTGTTGCTTCCAAGCACATCATTGGGTTACATTCATCATCATGTTGAACCTGTCTATATTGGCTCTGATCCAACTTTCGCTCATGAATATTTTTCCTTTGAATATTCCCATCTAACGCTTGGGGAAATTTTTCATTTTTTGTTTCTTACACATATGCATGGCATTCTGCCCTTGTACATCCCATCTATTGTTGGGGCATCCACATTTCTTTGTTTCTTGTACATAGCTTCATAAAACTTCTAAAAATATAAAAAAACATTCAAATATGTTTCAAAAAACCCAAAAAAATGGTAAAACAATCAAAAACCCAAAAAAATTGGTAAAATCATTAAAAATCCAAAAAATTACAAAAATTTAAAACTTTTCAAAAATTGGTAAACGAGATGCAAGTAGTTAAAACTTGTATCAAATGCATTGTCCTCGAACATTAAAATTTGTCCTGCAAAAGCATATTTCTTAAGTTCTTGCTTGTTCTTATCTCAAATGACTTGTGGATCATCGTGATCTACCTCTATCAACAAAGTTGGTTTGCTTACTATGTCGGTACTCCCATGCAATAGTGAGTTGTCAAAGATTGTTTCATATTACAGGAATGCTTTCCATAGGACTACTTGTGTCCTTTGTTATTCCCCTTACATATATCCTTTCTTGGGGTATCATTTTTAACCCTTGTCATTACAACATGAACATTCGGAAACTAAAACTTATTAACCCTAAGCGATAAAAATAGTAACAAAAATGTGTGATTGTACTTATTAGTTTTATCGCATATGTGTGATTGTACTTTTTTCTCTGTTAGGTTAGCTGGTTTATTTTATCGTATTACATTGCATTATGTATGTTGCATGAAGTTAAGCATCATATTACTTTCTCATACTGCATTGCATTATGTATGTTGCATGGAGTTACATATTTTTAGCAATGAACAAATGTTAGTAATTTAGCTTTTCATGTTATCTTACACTTGTGTTTATTGTAATAAAGGTTGATGATGTAGATCATAGGGGAAAAATGATACAACAATGTTGCTTATTGAAAGATTGGATGTAAAGTTTGGGTTGGTCCTATATTCTCCATTATCATTTCTTATCACTACTTGGGGCAAAGTTTGTGTCCTCTGTTATCCCCCTGGCATATATATCCTTTCTTAGGGCATCATTTTTAAACCTTTTCGTTACAACACGAACATTTGAAAACTAAAACTTATTAACCCTAAGTGATAAAACTATTAACAACAATTTGTGATTGTACTTATTTCTTTTATCATGATTATGAAGATCGGGTATACCATGACTTGGAATAAGTCAATCCCCAAATGATAAACAATGTGGATCATGAGAAGGAGGATGTTTCAAATGAGTTCCAGCATGAAAACTTGATTAATGAACATAATTGTGAAAAAGAAGATTTCTCCCTTCTATAGTCACAAAATCTATGCACTTTGGTACATTTATAGGTCCAAAAAGCATGCTAGCATTTTTCCTAAGCGATAAAACTAGTAATTGACAACTCCCTTTATCCCATTGCTTTATCTTCTGCACTTTTATTAGATTTATACATCTTACACTCTTCTCGACATTTAATTTTTTTATATTTCTTTCACCTCAAACACTAGTACCCATTCAGGACACTAGCATTGTGCACTTTTTTCCTCTTAGGCATTCATGTCTCTCTTTATCTTTTTCTTATCCTTTTGGACCCCTTTTGTTTCTTAATTACTTTTCTTCACTTTGGGTTAGCCTTTCAATTATAAATTATGAAATTCAAACAAGGGAATCATATAAATACATAATTATGTTTTCAAAATGAAGTGACAAGCACTATGCATTACATACCACAACCTAAGCTTGTATTCAAAGGAACTAGAGCAACAAAGGCATCCATATAGCACAAATGCAAGAGACAAGGGTCACATCACTTATGCATAAACAACATAGGAGGGGGAATTCTATTCTATTTCAACCTACACATTTTATACATTTGCTACATTATAGATCTAGCATGTTATCACTGTGCAACTTGCACAAGGGAATCCTATGAAATCATTTCTACACACACACAAGAACTACATGGAGTCTGAGATGTAGTGCAGTGCTCAGTCATTAGTTTACTCTTTGGGTGACCACCAGGGTCAGTCCAACTCCCTATTCTACATTTTCCTTTTTAGGTTTGATATGGTTTGTGGGTATGTGTAGTTGAACTTCTTTCTTGTAGGTTACAGGTGTAGTCATAGGTCAGATAGTGAAAAATAGAGACCAACATCGAACATCATCCAACCCTAAAAGGTATAGATCCATATAATCTCCCTGGACACCAGCGCCCAGTTCCAAACACCAGGGCAAGCGCTCATGTCCTCTCCTAGGTGATTTGTTTGGCATAGTTCCAGATCTCATAACCTTTAGTTTATAGTGACGACATTGTTTATAGTTTGTTTGCATATTTCACCTACCCAAATCACTTCCTATTAATTCATAAATCAGCTAAGTCCCTCTATCTCCCCTTCTTATTTAGGGTTTCATATTGCACATGCTTTGTTGTTTGTGTCTTACTATATATTAGCACGTGTACATTATTTATTACATCAATCACTTTGCAATCAGATTTAATTTAATTTTTATTAAATCATTTGGTGAACCCCACTCATGATCAAACATTTTGATCCTTATATTTCCTCTTCTATCTTATCCTCTTGCATGGCTCTTAAAGTCTCCTTACATCAATTGTTTCAAATGTACCCACCTTACAAAGATGTTCTCTAAAAAGCCCTAGACATTATGTACCTCCCTCATAATATACCACTGACACAAGTAAGTGCCACCTTTGATCATATCTATGATAACCCTATTAGTCTCAATACCAAAGCCAATCAATCTATTTGCAAGTCAATTCAGGATTTACATTGTTTATTTCAAGATAAAAATCAAGGTATGGAAACCATGATTACATATCTCATAGTTGAAATCCAACATCTCAAGGATGTTTCTCAGGCCCATACTAGTTCTTCTTTTACACCTCATCCTAAACCTATGTCTTCTACATGTGCCCATATAAGTGAACCCCAAGTCTTATCATTACTATCACCTTTCAAGTTTGATCTAAACGTTAAGTAACATGATAGTTTTCCTAAGCTCCTAACTCATCAATTGACCAGCTTGCCAACTACTCATTGCTACCCTCCTTATCGGCTTGCTAAATACATAGGCATTCTATTTTTTAATTATCAAAAAATTAATGGACATCATGACAATGATTGTTATGCCTTAAAATGAATAATTAAACATCTTGAACATCAGCGTTTTATTTAATTTGCTACAAAACATTAATGCTCATCTTCAATTGTTAAATCCCAATGGGCTTCCAAATCCAAACCCTCTATGTCCAATGAGCACCATTCCATATTCACTAATGTTCCATCTTTGGTCATTCAAGAGCATCATATCCAACCCATTCCAACTAAGCAACTACCTCTCAAAATTCATCCTCTTTCTTCTCCTCTTATCAAGTTTTCTATTATGTTACCAATTACAAATCAGAAACCACTCACTAAGTAAGATCAATAAACTCTAGATGGCCTCTTTATGCTTCCCCCTGTCAACCCAAAACTTAACACTGGTCCTAATCTCGCCCTACCTACCATTGTGACGACCATATTCTTTCTCATGACCCATGGCATTTTCCTTCTCACTCCATCACATAGTTCCCCATTACTTGCACACTTGGGGGGCATATCACTTCCCCCCCCTTTCTACACTAGCTTAAGGATCTCACGAATATGGTTCATCTGAAAAATTACTACTCTTTAATCCTCTAAGAGTATCCCTGGCGTTCGGGGCATGCCAGCGTAAACCAATTGTTTCATCCCTCCA
Source organism: Taxus chinensis (assembly GCA_019776745.2). Taxonomy (NCBI): domain Eukaryota; kingdom Viridiplantae; phylum Streptophyta; class Pinopsida; order Cupressales; family Taxaceae; genus Taxus; species Taxus chinensis. Next base: position 13,608,795 of record CM034148.1, read on the forward strand.
TTATGTGGTGCTTGTTGCATCCTTCCAAACCACCTTGTGTCATGTGATCCTTCTAGTTAGGTTGTGAACCCCATGTTTGTTTAATCATACTCACCCACTTCCATTATGTCCCATCTCTTGGTTTTGTTAGGATTATTCATTTTTTCCATGCTTAGCGAGATTTAGGGACACCTTTCCTTCTTCATTGGCATATGTATTAACCTTTCAAAAAATCAAAAAATATATACAAATCAAAAACCAAAAAATAGTATAAAACTTTTAAAAACCAAAAAAAAGGTCAAAACAATAAAAAAACATGAACATTCAGAAAATGTTTTACAAAACCTTGGCAAATGTCAACACAACTTCTAATATTTCCCGGTGACTACAATCCTATTGAACGTTCCATATCATCTTATAATAATCACTCTTCTTACCCTCAATATGCATCCTTTCCTGGGGCAAGACAATCAACTAACCCTTCACATATAATATCATTTGGTGTATACTTGGTTCTCAAGTTTTTCCTCACATTTTAGTGTCATTTCTTAGAAAACTGATTTAATCCAATTTCATATTGATCTTCAATGGGATCCAACAAGAGTTTCATGAGGAGTAATTACTCCGCTCTTTGGTCTAATCAAATACCCTTGTGTTTCATTTTTATTATTTGAGGGAATTTGTATCTTCCTATTCTCCATTATGGAACACATTAGGGATGTAATTAGAGGCCATTATTATAGATTGTGTGGCATTGTTACTGTGTTGTAAATTTGTTAGCATTATCGATTTGTATATAACCTTGTTTGTGTTATTATATATATATTCTTGTATATGTCTTTGACCAATTGTTGGAGGTAAGATAGATAGGCTCATTATTCACTTTGTTATGCTCATTTTTCTTTACACATCAAGTTTGTGTTTACAATTCCTTGTTTTTGTGTTGATCAATTATCTATATTCAGTTGTTATCTTGGCTCATTTTTCTTTGTTTCATGGGATTTTTCTACCTATTACACGTCTTTTATAAGCATTTTGAATTCTTTTTAGGGTGTTTATCAAACCTATGTGTATATAGATTTTGTTGTACTTTGTTTACCTTTTTGTAGACTAGTTGTAGGAAAATTGTTAGCATCATAGTTCATGTATAACTTTAGTGTAGTCAATTTACTATTCATATTGGGTTTTCTTGACATGTTTGTTTTGTTTTTTAACCAATTGCAAGTACTTGTGTTATCATCATGGTTTATTAAAATCCATGGTGTATTTTCCTTTACTGTGTCTAATTGGATTTGTTTTCATTTCTTTGTATTTTTCCTTAGTGCAAGAACTTTGTTGATATCATCATGCATATAACATCATATATACATAATCATCATACATCAAGAATAAAAGCTAAGATACGCACATGTAGTTACGCTATAAACATATAATCATCATGCATTCATAATAAATCAAATTATCATCTACTCTAATGAATACCATCATCTATCATAATTGCATCAGAATAATAATAAACATCATAGTAATCATGACATCATGTTCATATCATTAAAAAGTGTCCATGTATGCTATATCAAAAAATTCTCAAGGGAATTGATCTACAAAAATGTGCCTTCATCTTGAGGTATATACAAAAATATACAGTACATCATCCAATAATGAGTCATCCATGACTCTCTTTTATGTTAGGATTACCTGGTTTATCTCTAGAAGGTGGCATCTACATTTATCTCATTCGTCTCGATGGTCTATGTGACCTAGTAGACCGGTTGGGTGTCGTATGACTATACTCTAGAGCTCTCTGGCCCTTAGGGATTGCATTCTCATACAAGGCTCTATAGGAGCGTATCTCCTATGATGTTACAATAACATCTTGTATCACATCATGCAAATAATCTACCTCTACCACGTGTCAAGTAACATCTCTCTCCACGGTCACCTACAACACCTATTTAACAACTTGATCCCCCTATGTAGTCCTCTATTTTATTTCTTTCCTTGACTCATCTCTCTTTATGGTCCTCTAATCTAGGAGCCTATGTAGGGTCTGTACTGTAATGAATGCTACATCTCTCTACATCACATATAAATCTCTCTCTGCAATGACTTGTTGCACTTGTGTTATAAGCTCAATCATCGATGGACCTAGGGTTGGTATATGTGCTTGTGCATGCACCTGTGCAATGTACTTCCACACATATAATTCTCCTATGGCTCCCCATCCATCACCACCTCCATCTCCATCTCCCCCTCTAAATCCTCCAACCCCCAGAATGGGTGGTCTAGGTGGCGATAATGGACCAGTACTAGTGGCCGAAATAGCACCTACATCTAAATTTTTTTAATCTTAGTGCATTGGTGTTATCCTTGATGTCAAGTGGAATTGATGGAAAAGGTGTGAGTGATGATATAATACTTTGTTTAGGGACATGAAGGTTGATTGGTTGTGCCTTAACAGGTTCATTGAGCATCAAGGATGGTTTCAGTGTGTTATAGGTATTGGTCCAGTGAGTTTGGAGACCACTGGAGGTATGGAGATGGTTGGTGTAAGCTTGGTAAAAACTGTTCTACAGGTCATAAATGATAATTATATCATGTCCAAGAGCTTTTGGAATGAGAAACAGGTGAAATGTTGCTAGTCATAGTTGTAACTGGTTTTATTTAGGCCTAGTTCTAGAGCCTAATAAGGTGTATGGGTATAAATCAGTTCATGCCAAGACTAGGAAAGCATGGGAGGATCCTAGGAATAATTTCTAAGTCATGTATGATAAATAACAAGGCTTATTTTAGCTCCTGGAGGCAGGAAATTTTAAAATGTTCACCAAAAAATGCCTTTGAGAACTGACAGTGAATGCTGAGGTAAATGAGATAGGTCTATGAGTTGTACATGCAAATTTATGGAAAACCAACATATGAAGTGTGTAGTTTGGTGTCTTGTAGTGCTTCATGTCAAGTTTCATCAAGTTCTGAAGAAGTTTGTGGAATTTATACAAGTTTTTCTAAAACTGGCTTCTTAAGGAATGTAAATTTATGGCAACATATTAAGTGTGTAGTTTGGTGTCTTGTAGTGCTTCATGTCAAGTTTCATCAAGTTCTGAAGAAGTTTGTGGAAGTTATACAAGTTTTTCTAAAACTGGCTTCTTAAGGAATGCAAATTGAACATCCTGTCTTCTTAGCATCTAAGCAAAAATATGGAGCCTCCAAATAAATTATAGGACTTTTTGAAGAGAATTCCAAGCCGAAGCTTTCGCAAAAAGTTTGAGCGTCAAAGGTGGAAGAACAAGAAAGTTCTTATCAATTTTCCAAGTCTGTTTCTCTCTCTCCCAAGCACCTTCTTGAATCGATGGAAGCAAAAGTGTTTTGTTTATCTTCAAATCTCTTGTTTGAGCAACTTTTAAAGCTTTTCATGGTTTATTAATGATGTCTCCAATTCCTTTTTATCATCAATGCTTTCCAACCATGTCTGGTTTAGTGCAAGGTCTAGTCAGGGTGTGCAAGTTGGGTGTCTACAGGTGTCAGTTGTGAGAGAGGAAAGTCCTAAAGCATGTTCTTGAGTCAAATGTTGATAGTAACAAGGGTGCAGACTCTTTCTCCATGTTCTTAGTGCACTCCCTAGCTCAATTTTGCTATTCAGTAGAATGGTGCCATGAAGCTTCTTGGTTCTCAAATGCCTGCAGTAGGACCAATCATGTCATGTGTTATCATAAAAATGAAGTGCTCTCTTGGAAAGGTTTCTCAAAGTGCCTCCTACTGACCAATGGTTATCTTAAGCCAGATAATGAGCTCAGGATAAAAATGTGAGCAATTATCCTGTCAATTGTATTTAGCAAGGTAATGCTATAATATTGAAGTATATAAGTTGACCTTCACCTCATTAATCTGTCCTAAAAGTTGTTGAAACAGGTTAAAGATTTTTGGTGAATCTTGTCAAGTTCAATTTTTGGTCTTGAGATGACACCGTGCAAGCATGGTTTGACAATTAAATGTGACTTTTTGGTCTGTAGATGTTCTTCAGGCACTGAGAGCAGGTAGATAATACTTCATTGGTCCTCTCAAGCCCTTTAGAATGTGTGTCTAGATCCTAAAGCAACTTTTTGCTTGAAAATCAATGCACAGTCACCGTTTATGCCACTGTACACTACTAAATCCAGCTGCTGGGAATGAATCTCAGCATTTCAAGATGATCTTGAACAATGTTAAGGTGCCTACACTTGTTGATGATAATCCTATTAGGAGTTGAATAAGATTGCATCAACAATTGGAAGCAATCAATTTTTAGCCCTCTCGGGCATGCATTCAGTTGAATGAAAACCTCAAGCTAGGGTTTGAACTGGAAAAATCCTCGATTCTCTAAACAATGTTTGAACAAGAAAATATTCTAGTTAGCCCTCTCGGGCATGGCATGACTGTGTGTAAACCTCAATGGTAGTCATTGAACTGGACACTTAGAATCCTCGATTCTCAAAACTAACCGGTTTGATCTCAAAACTTTATCTCTTTTCTAATGGACATTTATTGAATTTCTCAGGTTTCAACTCGATTCATCAAGGTACCTGTGATTTTTTCATGTCAGTTTCTCGTGACAGGGTTTAAAACTCTTCTACAGTTCTAGGCAAGTGAAATTAGTGTCTCTTCTTCAATTTCGAAGCTCTGAAACATTGAACAAAGCTTCATGAGGATAAAAGGTGGGGTCAGAATCATCTTTGGTTAGTCTTAAATATGATTGAAGAGCTAAAAGACGTGACACTAGTAAGATTCAGGGCTAGAAAACTTTGTGCAAGAACTAATCAGACAAGCAAATCATTTAAAGCTTGTTGAAAAGAGGTTTAATCCTTTAAGAGGACTTTAAAGAGAAGCACAAGTGAGCATTCAATGATACATGACGGTGGTGTAAATAGCCTCTTCTAGTGTATGACAATGCCTCTTCAAATGCCATAGCAGTTGTCCCTCATTCTCAAAGCTTGTAAACTGAACAGTTCTTTTTGATGCCTGTTCCTAAATGTAGTTATATGAGTCTTGGCATCAAGTGGTTGAAGTGTGAATGGAGTGAATAAAGGAGTTTTTGGAATATTTGTAAGTGTAACTCTCTTTGCTTTGTTAGAACACTGTTTGTAACAGTCCTGAGCTCGCACAATGCTAAAGGCCAGTCATTCATGTGTTAACAGGGTCAGTTTAGGATGGAAACTGAAATAAAAAGGTGCAATGAAGCTCAGTAGGTGCCATTTGTCAACCAATAAAATCCAAGTCTCATGAAAGAGTCCAATATCTGCGGGGAGGTAAAAAGGTATATATGCACATACGGCAAAAATGATGGTAGGAGTTACAATGTGTGTGGTAATTCATACTTGCTCGAGTTAAAGTAGTGAAAAATATGAAGAGTCTCACAAGAAAAAGTGAAAGGTTGGGAATATGAGAGTGATTTGTTTTAAAAGGAGCATGAAAACAAGTAAGTTGTGTGTTCTTCTTGAAAAAGGAAGATTGTGTGCAAATGACAGTTTTGCAAATGAATGCGTCATATACATGTTGAAGTGTTGATAGAGTACAATGGCTATGACAATATTAGACTGAGCTAAGAAAGGTAATGAGTTGAGTACATGTTGGAGCATGAAGATGATGATAGAAGTGTAGATGAGATCATTAGACAAAATTGAAGAGTGCAGATGACTGAGTTGAAAATGCAAGTATTAGACAGAGTTGTAGAAGCTACAGAGGGTTGGAGTAGCTATGAGTTGAAGATCTTGCAGAGATAGCTGATTATACCTTGGCATACATGAAATGAACCTGAGATAAGTGAGCAAATGAAAAGTGCAGGTGAATGAAGAATCAAGTGTAGATGAATCAAGACTAGGTGCAAATATGTGCTTTGAAAGGAGAGATAAAGAGGGCCTTGAAACCATGAACTATGTGAGATGAATAAGTAGTGTCTTCATGACTAAACTAGTGCATTAGGAATGAATGATTCACTGAATGAAAGAGTGATATGAAAGTACTAGTGATTATGAGCCTTGCATGACTGAAAAAGGGTGCTGATTCGATGAGCAGAAGAGAGGGTTAATTTGGGGGGGCAGAACTGAGAAGAGAAGTGAACTGATTTAGGGGTCACCATCAGCTGTTTGAGAAAACACATCAAGTGTGATCAGATTCTTTCATAAGTCTAAGTTGTAGCTTAGCAGGAGGGAGTAGTAGCTTCCTTGTGAGTTGTTGCTCACATAAGATACAAGTAGAAGCCTGATTGACATTTGGGAGTTGAAGCTTCGAGGCAAGTTGAAGCTTGTCAAAGACTGAGTGGTTGCTTGGTTAAATTTTTGGAGTTGCAGCTCTAGGTTGAGTTGAAGCTCAACCGTGAAATCAATGTAATGTTAACGTGACATTCTTGTCCCAAGCTAGTTCTTGATTTCAGTGGGTTTTTTCCCAGTTTGGGTTTCCCACATTAAATCATGTCTCTGTGTGATTTATCTCATTTTATCTACTTATGAATGTTGTTTTATTTTTTATGGTACAAATTAAGTGAGTTTAATTATGAATTAAAATTGAACAAACACTAATTCACCCCCCTCTCAATGTCCTAATTTCAAACAGTTGCACATATGCACTCTACTTCTACACATCCCATCCTCCTATGGCTCCCCATCTATCACCACCTCCATCTTCATATCCCCCTCCAATTCCTTCAACTCCCAAACTGGGTGGTCTAGATAGCGATAGTGGACCTTGTACAGGTACCTAAAACGGCACCTTCATTTGAAAGGGAATATGTGGACCCTATCCCTACCCCTAAACCTATAAGGGTACCTATAATGATACCTACATCTACACCACAAGAATGTGCACTAATGGAACCTATGGTTGGGTCACAACCTGCGCCAGCACATGTATTGGAAGTTGATGTGGCATATGTATTTGCGGCCCCTACGTCACCTAAACTTGTGGACCCTATGAAGCCTATATATGTGGACCTTGTGCATGTCCCTATCCCTATCCCCATCCCTGTAAATATTCAGCAGCCTTGTCCTAGCCTAATCTACCCCTAGCTCCTCTTTGTGGCCCACCCATGGTTTTTGTTATTATCCTAACTGTTATAGCTACCTACGGTGATTTGTCTAGGCATGATCATTGCATATCATGTAGTGTAATGTAGTGTAGTTCTTGGATCAATTGTTTGAGCACAAACATCCCATGCCTATGGAATGACTCCAAACCAACTATCCCTCACATCTCTCTCCCTGATCTATGGACCAAAGTCCATTGTCTCACGTGTTACTTGCTCGTACGATCGATCACCACCAAGTATTCCCTATACAACTCCAAACTATTGCCTGACCCTTTCTGCCATGTACATCTCTAAGATGTGGTTGTGACCGCCGATAATAAAGTGGTCCACCTTAGGTGTAGACAAATCTATTCCATTTATGGTCTACTAATATAATCTATATGGTCTCTATGTCACCATGTAAAGCTACATATCATCAAATGCCCACCTATAAAGGATATATATCCTATGTGGCTTCTTTGACGAGCACCTAAAATATCTCATCCCAAGGATCAGGGCTCATTCAGATTCCTGTCACTCAGAATCCCCTTGGGCCACCCAATAGCTATATGGTCCCATGCACATATCTGTAGCAATGTTGATGGGCTTAAACTCCTCGTACATCTATAGAATATCAAATGTAAGTTTATGTATAAGTGTGCTAGGATACACTATCCCAATGAAAATACCTCACCCTCCATCAACTATTGGACTAAACCTATCAGACCCAAATAAAAATGAGAATCACTCTTATCATGAATTAAATAGCTAGCAGATAAATAGGCAGTCTTGCTACTGACCTTTCATTCATGCACTCATATAGGTGCACCACCATGGCCTCTTTGAGTATATCCTCCATCAAAAATAGGTCCCATATGTTTCCTAATATCCACGTGGGATTCCATCACACTATACTATTCTACCCTTTATTAGCACCTGAAGGATGTTATGCACATCATATAAGGTCACCATCATCTCACTAGTAAGCTACCTAAATGTCTAAGTCTCATTGTGCCATCTCTCAACCAGCACAATACCAATAAACAATTATCCAATATAATGTGAGGTAGTTGCACAATATATGTCAATCTAGTTACCTCTAAGAGTATGACCAAATATCTCTGCTAACTACGAGTGGATCTCCTCTAAAATGACCGCAATTGTCTGTGGCACTCTTGCACGTCTAACATTAATGGTCTCCCTTGAAAACCATTCAAAAGCACTATTAAATCATCTTTCCTCTATTCTATCCCCTAAAATTTCTTCTAAAAATTACCTAGTTATGCTAGCGCACTTATCAGCACGCTAACACATGCACTTGTATGCTAGTAAGTATACTTCATCGCTAGCATGTTCACGCTAGTGCATCCACTACAATGTTAGTGCACTCACGCTAAAGCATCCACATTAATTCTCACGCTCTCACTTAACTGCTAGCACATGTAACACACTAGCACAGTCCTCCTATCATGCTTACGCCCTCAGTTGAATGCTAACACATTCCTTAGGATATGCTAGTTCACAAGTGCATGCACTAACATTAAATTTTATTTTTATACTTCACCTAACTAGTAATAAATGTATCAAAATTTTAATTTTTTTGAGCTACGTACTACGACACCCTTATCTGGCCTTCACCTGAATTCGCAAACCTGATCTGCATGATGTTTTTGTTGCGATCGGCGAGCCATCTCTATCAAATTTCATAGGTCAAATCTCACTCAAATAACAAAATGATTCTATAAGCACAAATGACATATTATCTTTTCCAAACCTTCCACCCATCTATTTATACCCTTCTAACCCCAATTCTTCTATTTTTGGAAATTGTGACCAAATTACTCATTTTTCTTCGCCTTTCATCTGTGGCCTCTTCTCTCTCCTCTCGATCGGTTATGCTTCATTTTATTTTGGTGCACACCCACTCACTTTGGAACTCTAATTAACTCATTTGGACTCGTTGAGGCATTTACATGCTTCATCAAAGCAATTCAGAAAGTCCCTACCATGTGGCTCTCATTTTGTTTAGCCTTTGCCTTCATTTCCAAGTCAAATATCACAAAATCAAACACAAATCATATATCCCCAAAATTAAAAAAAATCACAAACATTATTAAAATCCAAAAACATTCAAATAATCACAAAATCCTAAAAATTACAAAATCCTCAAACATTAAAATAGTACAACACAAATTGATAAAATAAAACTTTTAGCTATTACTCCAATGATTGTTTTATTCATCTTATGACTATCACGATAAATCATCTTCCCCTTGCATTTTAATTTCTCTTCTTGGGAGACAAATCAATCATTTCCCTCGTGTGTATCCTCATTTAGGGCAATCTCATCTCTCATTCCTTCCCTTGCATTTCAATGTTATTTCTTGGGGGTAACAATACTTTTTAACTCTCAAATTAATTTTCAATGTGGATCCAACAAGAGTGTCAAGAGGAGTAGTTACTTTTCTTTTCAGTATGATCCTATCCCTTAGTATTTTAGTGTTATTACTTGGGGGCATTTAAATATGCTTAGTTATCACTGTGGCATGCATTAGGGGCATAACAAATTGTCTTTTTTTCAAGTTATGTTGCATTGTTGATATCGTTTTTGGATCAATTATACGTAATTCATTATCATCTTGGCTTCTTCATAGCCAAAGTGCATAATTTTACGGTGTATATTGGGTTTGTTTTACTTTTTCTCTTTTCTTTGTTATATATTTTGTTGCATACATAATGGGATACACATCATGATTACTTAATAATCATGGTGATAACTCTATTGTGTAATAGCAAAATAACGTTCCTCTAACTTTCACTCTATAAATGGAATCTCATGTTATGAGCACAATCCCTCCCATCCTCCTTCAAATTCATTGCCTTCTTCCTCTCAAGCCCCTGTCCACCACTTTGGTGTGTCACACATCTGCTTGAGGGAGCATTCCCTTACCTTTCAAACTCATTGGGGCATCCAAATGCTTCATCAGGGAAAATCAAGACCATCCACCATGTTTCCATGTCATCCATTCACTGGTCTACATATGTCTACTATCTTTAAAATGTTATTACTTTGTAATAACACTTAAAAGAGGGGAAAATGTAGACACCCTAAAAATACATGCATATTTCTATCCTATCCTTGGATATCTATATCCTTTCCATAATGTGCCAAGGAATATAACCATTTAGAATTAATTAAATTCATTATATCATCCTTAGCTAATTTAATTAAAAAATTAGTTAATTAAATAGTTATTTACTCACTCACATCCCGTAACTAATTAAATTAGTTATTCAAATAAAATTAAATCTATTTATCTACTCACACTCCACTTCACTATCCTAGTCACTCTACTACACTCCACTTCTAGAATCCTACAAAGGTGGAAGCAGTAAAAATATATGTATAACAACCTCATTGAATAAAACAAGAATTTACTACCCCTTGATGGATATTCAATCCATTCGAACTATTGCAACCTCCTCTAATGATAATGTTATTTTAAGAATATGCATTCAAACATTATTATGAATCTTCAACCAGTCCATAACCTCTCCTTCCATTATAAATAACAAGCTATATCCTTTGCAAACAATCCTTGGAAGCTTTTTGTAGTTACAACAAACCTCTTTTCATTTTCCATTTGAATGCATCCTCGTGTTCATCCATGCTCGTAGCATTTCCTCCTCCATTTGGAAGAAAATTTGGAGCACCCACAATCTAACCATTTCAAAATATTCTACAAGTGTAACACTTCAGCAATCTCATCTTGAGGTTTCTAAGAGAATCTTAGAGAAAGGTTTGCATTCTTTATTTCCTTGTCTTTCACTTTAGCTAAGTTTTTCATTGTTCACAATATCCCTGATGAAGATGTATCTAATTCTAGTCAAAACATTTTCTCTATGTCAGCCAAGTATTCATATCCCGGTAGAGATACTTGAGACACCCCTAAACAGAGTTTTGATATTATTTTGATTTGTGCATTTTGATTTTGATTTTTTAATTGATTTTATTATTTCGATTGGCTTCTAAAAAGGTATTCAACTCTCTCAATTATTATGAGGGATTGATAATAACTAGTGGCTAGATAGAAGGATGTACAAGTGATGGTGTTGACGACATTGGATAGTGTCAATAGATATGACTACGGGTCTTCGTGACAATATTATTAAGTGCATGATAGTTATAGGATCTCTAAGAGGACAATAATTCTTTAATTTACCAAGGTAATGAAAGACCAAGGTCACATAATAAGTGTTAATAGACTAATCAAAAGATCAATGAAATTACAACAATGATGGATAATGCCCAGAAGGATGGAAAGAAAGGAAAGAGCATACCTACACAGGTAATGCCTTATTGTGATTATTGATGTTTTGATTTTTTTAAATTTTTTGAGATATTTTGATGTTTATGATTTTGGATATTTCGATTGTTATGATTATCGATGTTTTGATTTTTCTTATTTTGGTTTTTATGATTTTGGATATTTTGATTTTTATTATTTTAGATATTTTGATTTATTTTATTTTGGAGACTTTGATTTTAATTCAAATATTTTGGATTTTTATGATTTTGGATATTTTGTATTTTTAATTATTTTTTATGATTTTGATTTTAATTTTTTTTATTTTGGATGTTTTGATTTTAGAAATTTTAATTTTTTATGATTTTGGATATTTTGTTTATTTTTTATTTTAGATATTTTGAATTTTTTGATTTTAGACATTTTGATTTTTATGATTTTGGATATTTTGATTTTTTATGATTTTGGATATTTTGATATTTATGATTTTGTATAATTTGATGATTTTTTATGTTTTTGAGATTTTAGATGGCGCGTGAAGGGAAAACCGCAAAGGGAGAAGGCTTGTTCTAACATTAAGAACAACAATGATAGTATATGAAAGTGGTATATATAGGATTCAAGATGAGATAGTTGAAAAATATTTAGGATGGAGTAGGATGGGATAGGCTAGGATGGGCTTATGAAATGGGACCAATAGTGTTACACCTTGTCATAGGACCCAATAGTGATGGTTATGATGTCTTTATTAAGCGAAACTCAGATATTTTACTTCTCAAAAGTTTTATTGGCTCTAAGCTCAACAGTCGTGGTGATATCGTACTCGATAAGTGATTTAGATTTATCCTGTGACTTTTCTGGTGTAGGGGAAGCTTGGGTTCCTTATCCATGGATTTTTGCACTTCGTCATACTTTACATTTGCATTGGTTTTGAATTTTGAATTGCATTTAATTTTTAGATTTTTTATTTTTGGATTTATTTTGTTTTTTAGATTTTACTTGAATTTTTATTCTCTTTTGATGAAGAAACTCATTTTTCCTCTTCCAAGTTGACATGTGATTATGTTGGTCCCAGAAAATGTGAGAAAGAAATGGATATTTATGATTGATAAGAGGATTGCTTGGGAAGATGGTGGGCTCATCACAACTACTAGGAGAGGGATGCCATGATGGAAAAATAGGTGGTGGTCCAAGGATTGATTGTAATGGATGATTAGGAGGTGGGGCCCAAGGATTAATTGTAATGGGTGAGTAGGAGGTGGAAAAAGGATTGATTGCAATGGTAAGTTGGAGGTGGCCCAATGATAGATTGTGATTTAGAGGATGTGATATGTGAGGGATGATTTTGTGTTGAATGAATAGGAGATAAACAAAGGATAGAGCTAGAAGTTTCAATATGTAAGGGGAAATGGGATGATGGGGGGACAAGAGGAGGTCCATATTGGTCAATTATAAATGGTTGATTTGAAGGAAGGGGTAAAACAAATATTGAGGATTCAAAAGCAATTTTATGATTAATATGATGGGATTGGGTGATTTTGACCTTGTTATCTCCACAAAGGAACTTGATAATGCTTTAAAACGATATCTTGGCACATCATGAGTTATTAATTGTTCAAAGCAGATGTAAGTGATGGTCCTTTGAGGATTGGTGAGGATAAGATAAGGATTTATTGAGATAGCTCATGGGTCAAAGAGGAATGGGATTTGGATTGCTATATTGAGATGGCTAAGGGGCTAAATCAAGATTGTTGGATTGGGATGGTTCAGGGGTTGAATTAGATTTGTATTTTGAATATTTTGGTATTGGATTCCTTAGAAGATGCTTTAGTGTGGGCATGAGAAGGGGTTCTTATGGGTTGGATCATGACATAGAGGTTGAATTAGATTTTTGATTAAGTGATTTTGGATTTCCAAGGATTTTTAATGAGGGAAGATGTGGTTTGGGTGACTTGGGGTAATTTAGGAGAAATTCTATTGGGTGAGTCTCAAGGGCCTTAGTAGGATTAGTTTTTGGATGGGATTGATGAGGTGATGAAGGTTGGGAAGGTGGAGGGATAATGAGGGATGCAAGGTTTTCCACTTGTTAGTTAATATTTTATATTTTTTCAAAGATGACTAGATTAGGATCTTGATGATATGGTTGAGCTTAAACAAGTTCCTTGCTATGGGAGACATGAGGAATATCAAAATGAGAATGATAGCTAGTGGATGGAGAATTATATTTATCAAAGAACATACAAACGAGCTTCAGGTTAAGGTGTTGGTCAAGAATAATTAGATATCTAGTCATGAATTCCATTGTTTGATTTGATTTAAATTGATTTTCGGAAGAGTTTTGAGTTGTTTGTTTTTTGATAAACTGAGATGATTATTTAGGTTTTATGTGTTTCTAAACAATATGAGAGGGAATCAAACAAACACAACTTGTGCAAGTTTTATCCATTTAATTAAGATAACAAGGATTTTAGGGGAGTCCTTAGTATACCTTTCGGCATGCGAGGTACAAGTTTATGAAATTAGGAAATATTGGTTATCAATGTGGTTTAGAGGGTCAAATCCCCATTTCCTTCAATCCTTTTAATTCAATGGAGCTTAGCTAAAAATGACAATTGTTTCCTATGAGATATTGTCTAAGGTATAAGTATTAAGACATAAAATCCCAACACTTCATGTTGTTGGTAAAATAGGTCAACACTTATCCAAAAATGATGGGTATTCCTATGAATTTATAAAGCACGCCAAAACACAATCTTTTCCAAATGACTAGGTGATGAAATTCTAGCCACCAAACCTTACAAAAATAAAATGTGTAACTATTTTTTATTTCCAAGGTTACCTTGTGGCATGAGGAAAGAACATATATAGTTGATATGAGGTACAAATAGGAAACAAAGTGCAGAAGGGAAACAAACACCCAGTAAATGTATTTAAAACAATGGTTAATCTAATATATATAGAAATGTATAGTAAATATTTCAAAGTAAAAATGTGTCACTTTGGTTTGTTTGTTTGTTTTGTATTATTTTATTTAACTAGCAATTAAGTAACCTTTGCACAAAGGTTTAATAGTTTGGAGTGAAAAAAAACAACCCAATGTGTAAGAAATGACAAAATATAGGAGTATGGTAAATCCTAAATTTTATTGGTGTGAGTCATTTTCCACATCATCAGGAGAGTCATCTCACTTAGGTGATGTCATAGGTCTACGTGTCATTTTAGGGTCATCATAAGATTCCCTTACGCGTCAATGCATCAATTACGTCATTGGGAGTTACTTCCCTTTCCAGGAATGTAACTCCCCCTCTCCACTTGGAGGTCATCATTATGGTACTGGGGGTTACTCAACACCCTCTATTTGTACACCCCTTCAGATATATGAGATAGTGATAATTTTTAGATTGTAACGAGGTTTTTCCCCTTTGTCGAATATTGCATGCACTTTCGGTTGATGTTCGATCCTCTCAAGATCTCATCACACTGTCATTCACACTTTCGTGGATGTTCATGTTGTCCCTTATGATCCTCATGCTTTGGGTTTTTACACCCTCTTTTAAATTTTCTATCATGGGGATGCCCAAATTAACATGAGCATATCATAGATCATCTTGATACCTTTCCATAAAAAATGGAGGTATTTCAGTTCCTATATCAAACTTTATGGTCTCTGAAAGATAGGCTATAAAAAACACAAACTATTTTTTTGAAAGGTGTCACAATCAACAAATTCACCAAATAATGAATTTTTCAAACTGTGAATTCACTAAAACTTATTTTTGAACCAGGGTGAGTTCATTGTATGAAATTGTGAGTTCACTGAACCTATCACTTTCTTTGTATGGAACAACGAGTTCACCAAAAGTGATTTCACTATGCAATGAGATGAAGTAGAGTGAATTTAATGTTTTTCAGATAGACTTTGTTCAACATTAAATGACATGGAAAATGAGGTAAAGTCAAAAATTGAAGAATTTTTCTCTTCAAATCTGGGTTTTGATAGTATCTAACCTCCTTGATACTTATAATAATATCTTAACACTTCTAAGCACCATAAAAGGTGAACAAAAAACATGGCATCGAAATAAAATTGCATAAAAATATACATGAAACTTAAAAAACAAAGAAAATGCATGTGAGATAATGTGACTCGTCCCCCTAGGCATGCCAAATGGATAAACGTAAAAGAAATAGAAATGAAACTACAACTTAACAAGAAGTAAATACTAATATACAACTAATACAAATACATGAATATCAAGATAAAAGGAAAGAAAACATAAATTGCATTATCAAAAACATGAAAGTGCAAACCTCCTTTGATTTGTGGATTTGCTCACGATATGTGGATTTCCTTGTTGAATTGATGTGTGTAAGAAGAAGGTAACATTTGGTTTCTTTGGACAATATTTGGATCTCCTCTTTATTCTCCAACAAAGGTGGATTCCTTCTCTCAAATTTTCCTTGATCTTCTGACAAGTAGGATGCTAACATTGAGAGATTAGGAGTCTTAGGTGTCTTTCAAATACAAGACGTGTTTTAGGAGGGTTTATTTTATAGCATTCTCTTTTGGGGAAGAGTGTAATTCTTAATAAATGTGGAATAATGGGATTGTAGGCTTAAGCTTGGTTAATTATGGCTAAGTTTGATTTAAGTAGGGTCTAGAGCAATTAAATGGGATAAGTGTTTCATAGAACTTAGATAAGAGTAAATGAGGCCTAATTGGAGATTAATTAATGTGCATGGATTAGTTTGTAGAAACTATTCAAGAGTATTTTAGAGGAAGGTTTAGGGATGATTTGGAGCAAAATTTAATTGATGAGGAGTCATTAATTAGTAAAAGAAGGGGGATTCTTCGTAATTGATAATGGGTTATTAATTAACACATAATGATGATTTTAATTAATGAAATGTTGTTAATTAGTATTTGAAGGAGGAATCTAATTAATTAACAAAGGGTTGTTAATTAATAAATGAATATGGGTATTAATATGATTTGAGTGCCTTTAAACTAATCTAATGTGATGAATTTTAGTTGTCTACAACAACAATGTCAATAGTCGTAGTGACAATGCTTTGAAACAACTAAGTTGAGGTGAAAATAGGGGGTGAAAGTGGCATCTGGGAAGAAATAATGGATGAATAAGAAGTGGATGAAGAAATGTATTGGGGATGTAGGTTTATAACACTAACATGAAAAAGGTGAGTAGGGATAAAATGCTCCAAGATATTGAGAATATGGAGGAGGAGTTCAACACAAAGAAAGATAAAATCAAGCAGTTCGAGAGTGAACTACAAAAAAAACTTCAAAATAAGAAAGTGTACTTAATAACACAAACACCAAGGTAGGGAAACCTTACAAAAATTGTAAAGTAAATTGCAAGATCCTAAAAATTTACTAAAGCCTTGAAGGACCTTGACAAGTTTATTAATAAGTTGGGCCCTCTCTTGCAGAAATCCATAGATGAATGGAAGGTGTACAAATATCATTTAAGGTAGGAGGTGCCCCATTTTTTTTAAGAAGAATATAAAGGGTTACTCATGAAAGAGGGCACAAACATCTTCGAGATTGCATGTATATTGACAGAGTTACACTCGAATGAAAAATGTGTAATTTATCCTAGTAATTAGCAAGCAAAAATGAACTCAAGCAAATTGTGCATGGAAAAGAAAAAATGGGTTTACTCATGCTCGTAGATCAAAAAGGAGAAAAATATATTGGGAGTGTTGTGTAACTACCATGCCTAGACTATACATACTCCAATGATGGAGTGAAGAGTTACAATATTATAATATCATGTAACTCCCATATCACAATGACACATATGATGTGTATAACAGATTTCATGACAGAATATGTCATATGTTATATAACTCCCTAAAAGACCTATAACTCACCTAAGTGAGATGATTCACCATATGTGAGGTGTAAATAAACAAATAAATGGTAAAATATTACCCTCACATAAATACTTCCTTTATCAAGGCTTAGGATGAGGCATGAAAAGTCAGAAAGAGAAAGAATACTCCCCTAGAAAAACTAAGAAAAATGTGTTATGGGTCCTAACAACAAGGCATAATGAGGTACCCATGTACAAATTGCAAGATTCCTAGAAGAAGAGGAGGAGAAGAGGTGTAGAAAGTTGAATATGTGTTGATGTGGTAGACCTCACCCCAATAAGAGAGTGTAAGTGAAGAAACTTGGGTTTAGTTAAGGGTTTGGTAAAAATTTCTACAACTTGATATGAAGTCTAACAATGCTACAAATCAATGATATCTCCATGAATAAAATTTCGAATCAAGTGCATGTGTATCTCAATGTGCTTTGTCCACTGATGCTGGACCAGATTTTTGTAGATGGAGATAGTGTTAATATTTTCACAATAGATGATGGTCAGTTGTCTAAACTGAATAACAAAATCTGTTGAAATCCCCTGTAACCAAATATCTTTTGCGGCAAAGTTGAATTCTCTCCTATATCTTGCCTTTGTAGAAGATATAAAAATTGTGTTTTTCTTCTTGCTTGATTGATTGATAAGACCCAAAATAAGAGAAAAGTTATATTTGGAGGTAGATTTTTGAGGATTGAGATAACCAACCCAATTAGAATTCATGTATCCAACCAAGTTAATCTTTGTCCAACCCAAGTAATGAATTTTAACGGTATAAGTGATTTTAACATAGTGAAGGATCTATTTCACTACTTTCCAATGCAACTCATGAGGCTCTTGTATGAATCTAGACACGATGCCAAAAACAAATGAAATATCCAGTCTGGTATGGGTTAGGTAGATCAAGCTCCCAACTAATTGGCGATAAAGGTTACCATCGACTTAGGGAGTGGATTAATCAATCACTAGCTTAACTCCATAAAGGATAAGAGTGGGAGATGGCTTAAAATATACCATGTTAAACCTAATAAGAAAACCAAGGGCATAGTTGGGATGAGAAATGATGATCTCTGAGTCAAACTAAGTGATCTCAATCCTAAGGAAGTAATGAAGCAAATCCAAGTCGGTCATGGAAAACTTATTGGCTAAGGTAGTCTTGACAGAATCAATGGTCAAGGAAGAGTTGTATGCAATCACGAAGTCATCAACTTATAAAAATAAGATAAGCATGGACTCATCTTGCCTTAAAAATATAAACATTTGGGTCAGAGTGGCAACCAGTGAACCATTAGCATACTAAGCTCGAGGGGTTTGTTTGAGGCCATATATAGACTCCCTGTGTTTGTAAACAAGGGAAGTATCTTAAACATAACCTAGTAGTTGTTCCATACAGATTTCTTTCTCTAGGTCACCATGAAGCAAGGCACTTTTAACATCCATTTGGTAGACATCCCATATGTTAACAACAACTATGGTTAGGGTTGATTGAATGTAAGTCATCTGGGAAATGAGAGCAAAGGTCTTTGAATAATCAACCCCACGAACATAGGAGAAGCCCTTAGATATGATTCACACCTTATACTTTTTGATTTTCCCATCGACACCATACTTGGTTCAATATATCCATCTACATTGAACAATTATTCTTCCTTTAGGAAGAGCGGTGAGATCCCAAGTGTAATTATTTACGAGAGAGGAATATTCCTCTTTCATAGCAGAATCCCACTTAGGAATCTCATTATCCTCCCATAAGTGCACCAAGATGGTGGACAATTAAGTGGACATAAAAACCCAAAATTTAGGTACCGCGAGCGCGGTTTATAAACCGCGCTCGTGCAACTATTTTTATAGGCTCGGTGATTTCCGAACCTAAAACCATGATCACGGTTTGCAAACCACAAGCGCAGTTTAAAACCATGATCGCGGTCCTCTGAGACAAAAAAATAGACCCGCGACTCCTCATTTTCCCTCATTTTTCCTTTCCAACCGTGATTTCTCCTAGACCTTTGGCACTCGTGCTTTGAATACCCCCTAAAAATTACTCTTCGGACTTGTGGATCATGATAGTTTCAACCATGCCACCAAGACAAAGAGGTAAGCCCTCGATTTTGATCAATTTGTTTGCATTTTAGGTTATTTTTTGTGATTTTCATGGGTTTTTCAATTTTTTGTTTATGTATACAATTTTTTTGTTTTGTCAGTTGCTCGGCAAGCTCGTAATCCTACAAACCATCAAAATATTCCTCAAAACCCTCCAAACAATCCTCAAAACCCTCCAAACATTCCGCAAAACCCTCCTCCAAACATAGATCCACCTCCTGTGGCTCCTTCTGTCCCCACGGAACCAACAGGAACACAAGCTGATATCGTTGGAAAAATCTGACAAAATAAAATTGCCATTGAGAACCTTATTCAGAATATAAGACAAAATCATGCCACAAATCCATCCCGCATGACTTTAGCCAACACATTGCAAACATTGATTGGTGAAGTTGACTCTGCAACCAACCAAATAGACAGATGGAATACCTTTAGAGGTGATTGTAGGTAGTGGTATGCAAATAAATTATCCCATGCGGCGTAAAAGAATTTTTTTTGGAAAAGACCGCATTTGTGCATTATTTACTGACCCAAGAACCAATGCCCCCCGCAGTTACTTGCAAATGGTTCCCAATCCATTGGTGCCACGATGACCGAATCAAGAACAATTTTTGGGACCGATGGTGGATGGTTTTTGATTATCCACCATGCAACAACAATGAGGTTCCCCTCTATTTTTTGAAGAAATTATATTGCGAGTTCGTGCTTAATGAGGTCCCAAATTATTTTGACTTTTCTGATTTTTATGGGTGAGGTGGTGGCTCTGCACAGAGTAGACCTGGTGTACGCGTAGGTCAACCAAGGATCCCCCATGCCCCAAAACCCCCACTGCCTTCAGTTATCCCTCCTACAGTGAAGGAGGTTGTGGAGATTGACACACTACATGCATTGAGGGAGCTCACTGACACTCTGACCCAGCATAGTGAGCAGATTGCATCTGGTGATGTTGGTGGAGGTGCCAGTTCTAGTGCACCACACCACTGTGGATCATGTGGTGCCGTATGCACTGCGGGTGAGACATCATTTGTTGGATCACATGATTTCTTTTCTCTAGATGAGATGATGGCGGATGTTTTTGGAACTGGTGCAAAGGATCTTGGTCTTTCACAGGTAAATGTCAAATAAATATTTATATATATATATACAATAGTTTAATTCATGTTTGAGATTTTAATATATATGTATTTCATTGTAGGTTATGTACATACATGTAAAAACTAATTTTTTATTTTATTTTAAATAGCAAGAGCCGGTGAAGGAAACATCTGGCGTCGACATGCTAGCTACTGCAGCTGGGCATGTTACAAACGTAAGTTTCAAGTTGTACTTAAATTTCAAATTTCATTTGATTGTGCACTTTTATTATTATAATGTTTCACCTGTACATGTACATATTAATATATGTTTGTCTTTTATACGTGCAGGAGCCTGGCGGGTCATCATCTGCTCTGGGAACTGAGGCTATTGGCATGCCTCACGTGACTTTTACGCAGGTTAGTTTCTCTTTACACTTTGTTTCTAATTGTGGAAGTTCACGTGGATTATGCTTTGGCTCTGTTATGTGGCAGTCATGTAGATTAATATTGATTTGTACATGTTTTTTGTATAGCTTATGACTGCCAGAGAGACTCCTCCATATATGCAGACTGTGGAGGCTGCTGTAGATACTGCCATAGCATCTGCAGATCCACTAACTGAGGTACAATTTTTTAAATTTGTTAAATTTATTTAGCAATTATTTCTTATTACTTAAATCTACAATATCAAATTTTGTACATGAAATATTTAATTTGAAATTTAATTATTTGTATGTAGCTTACCTCTCATGAGTCTATTGTTGTCCCTGCCATGTGTCAATGAACAAATTGATAGGGATCATGACATTGCGGTAAGATTTCACATGCATTTTAACTAAATTCTAAGTTTCTAAATTTTGAATGTATTTTAAAAATATGGGTGTTAAAAACTTGTTGTTTATGAATGTGCAGGTTAGGTTGCAGGCCTGCTTAGAGATGCCTAGGACCACATGGATGAAATCCGTAGTGGCATCTCCCTCCACTACATCCCCAGGTCGTGGACATGCTACTTCTAGCAGGGCGAAGAGAGGGAAGATGTTTCATGATTAGATTCATAGGACGTGGATGTGGATGTACATAGATATATATATGGGCCAGCTGGTCCTAGTTCATGATTCTTCATAGGACATTGTATATATAGCCTTATGCGACCGCATGTGGTCCTATATGTATGACACACTTGGTTCGAGATGTACACATGTTATGAACTTATATTTTCAGAGACGTGTGTTCAACACACTTAGTTTGATACATTATATATCCATGTGTTGGTTTTCATAACGATATTACTTCTATGTTTGATTCGAATTCATTGCACATGATATCCTTCTATGTATGTATATTCTATGTATATTAATTCTATATGTATGTTTGATTTAAAATTAAAAAACTATGGTGCAACATATATGAATATAACGTTACTATGGTGCAACATTGCATGGTACAATTGTTAAGAAATTAAGGGAAGCATGTGTATTCCTCCATCAACATGGGCAACTTATCATTTTCCTCTTAAGTCATGAAAAAATATTTCATACCTTGAATCTTGAAATAAGATGTCTTCCCTTGGGTCATTTGGTTTTTGAACTGTGTATTTAATTTTATTTATCAGAAGGATATTATTCATTTTACCATTGATGAGTATGGTGGTGTATGACCAATCCATCTTTATATCCCCACCAATATCGTGATAGAAACTTTGGCTCAACAATATACCATACGTAGCTAGCATGTCTTCCACAAGTATTTCCATCTTGATTTTCTTGTCAGGGAAGTCTGCAAATTCTGGCTTGAGAATCTTTCACCTGGCCGAAAAGAGGTAATTATTTTGTTTTCATGTAGTAACAATGGCCAATAGCAAGGCTGAGAGTAATACCAATAGAGTTAGCAAATTTTATAAGCATGACATTGTCAGAGGCGCCAGAGTCAATAATGCAATTATTCAATTTATAGGTCCATTGACCAACAAGGAAAGATAGAAAGGTTCTTATTTCCTAGAAGAGGAGGATTTTAAGGAAAGAAGGTTCTAGGAATGAGTGGTTCTAGGAGTGGGAAGTGATTCTTTAGTGTTGGTAGGATTCTTGGAACATGTATTTTTACTACTTCCTTTGATAAACTAGACGAGGATTAAAGTGTTTTGCTTGGGAAGTAGAAGAAGAGGCTTATTTATTTTTTATGAGTGGGTGAACACTAAACAAGAGTAACTATTCATATCATCTATCTAGATTATTCAGGATCTTTGTTGGGTGAGTATTCACAATAACCAATAATTGCATAACCATCTTCTTCTTCTCTTTCAATTTCTGATTCAACAATTTCTTGAAAAAGTTGTAATTGTTGAAAAAGTTGAAAACGGTGGGTCATGGCACCGAACCGACTGCGCGGACATGTCTGGGTGGCTAGGTGAACGCTATAGGAGGCATCATTTTGGTACGTGACAACGTCGTTGCTTCCGGGCTACCTCGTTAGGGAGTAGTCCCTTAAGAGCCCTGAGACCAAAAAATCATTCAACTTCGACGGGTGACTACGCAGACTGTGTGGCACCTAAGGACGTCTCATTTGATCCTACACCTTAGCATAGGGACCCTCTACAATAGGCTGTCTCAGTTTTTTCCTTCTCCAATCGGTGCTCTCGTTGCCCTATTGTTTGCAAACGCGTCGAATAGTGTAGTTTGAGACAGTGTAAGGATGTCAAATGGTATATTTTGTAAACGGTGGGTCGTGGCACCAAACTGACTACATGGACACGTTTGGGTGGCTAGGTGAATGCTAGAGGAGGTGTCATTTTGGTGCGCGACAACGTCGTTGCTTCCGGGCTACCTCGTTCGGGCGTAGTCCCTTAAGAGCCCTGAGACCAAAAAATTGTTCAACTTCGACGGGTGACTACGCAGACTCCGTGGCACCTAAGGATGTCTCATTTGATCCTACACCTTAGTGTAGGGACCCTCTACAATATCCTGTCTCAGTTTTTTCCTTCTCCAATCGGTGCTCTCGCTGCCCTATTGTTTGCAAACGCACCGAATAGTGTAGTTTGAGACAGTGTAAGGATGTCAAATGGTATATTTTGTAAACGGTGGGTCGTGGCACCAAACTGACTATGTCAACACATCCAGGTGGCTAGGTGAATGCTAGAAGAGGCATCATTTTGGTGCGCGACAACTTCGTTGCTTCCGGGCTACCTCGTTTGGGCGTAGTCCCTTAAGAGCCCTGAGACCAAAAACTTATTCAACTTTGACAGGTGACTACGCAGACTCCATGTGGCACCTTGTCTCGTTTGATCCTACACCTGGCGTAGGGACCCTCTACAATAGCCTGTCTCAGTTTTTTCCTTCTCCAATCGGTGCTCTCGCTGCCCTATTGTTTGCAAACGCGCCGAATAGTGTAGTTTGAGACAGTGTAAGGCTGTCAAACGGTATATTTTGTAAACGGTGGGTCATGGCACCTATCTGGGTGGCTAGGTGAACACTAGAGGAGGCATCATTTTGGTGTGTGACAATGTCGTTGCTTCCGGGCTACCTCGTTCGGGCGTAGTCCCTTAAGAGCCCTGAGACCAAAAAATCATTCAACTTCGACGGGTGACTACAGGACTCCATGGCACCTAAGGATGTCTCATTTGATCCTACACCTCAGTGTAGGGACCCTCTACAATATCCTGTCTCAGTTTTTTCCTTCTCCAATCGGTGCTCTCGCTGCCCTATTGTTTGCAAATGCACCGAATAGTGTAGTTTGAGACAGTGTAAGGCTGTCAAATGGTATATTTTGTAAACGGTGGGTCGTGGCACCAAACTGACTATGCGGACACATGTCTGGGTGGCTAGGTGAACACTAGAGGAGGTGTCGTTTTGGTGCATGACAACGTCATTGCTTCTGGGCTACCTCGTTCGGGCGTAGTCCCTTAAGAGCCCTGAGACCAAAAAATTGTTCAACTTCGACGGGTGACTACGCGCACTCCGTGGCACCTAAGGATGTCTCATTTGATCCTACACCTTGGTGTAGGGACCCTCTACAATATCTTGTCTTATTTTTTTCCTTCTCCAATCAATGCTCTCGCTGCCCTATTGTTTGTAAACGCGAATAGTGTAGTTTGAGACAGTGTAAGGCTGTCAAATGGTATATTTTGCAAACGGTGGGTCGTGGCACCAAACCGACTATGCAGACACATTTGGGTGGCTAGGTGAATGCTAGAGGAGGTTCATTTTGGTGCGTGACAACGTCGTTGCTTCTGGGCTACCTCGTTCGGGCGTAGTCCCTTAAGAGCCCTGAGACCAAAAAATCGTTCAACTTCGACGGGTGACTACGCAGACTCCGTGGCACCTAAGGATGTCTCGTTTAATCCTACACCTTAGTGTAGGGACCCTCTACAATATCCTATCTTGGTTTTTTCCTTCTCCAATCGGTGCTCTCGCTGCCCTATTGTTTGCAAACGCGCCGAATAGTGTAGTTTGAGACAGTGTAAGGCTGTCAAATGGTATATTTTGCAAACGGTGGGTCATGGCACCAAACCAACTATGTGGACACATCTGGGTGGCTAGGTGAACACTAGAGGAGGCTTCTTTTTGGTGCGTGACAACGTCATTGCTTCCGGGCTACCTCGTTCGGGCGTAGTCCCTTAAGAGCCCTGAGACCAAAAAATCATTCAACTTTGACGGGTGACTACGCAGACTCCGTGGCACCTAAGGACATCTCGTTTGATCCTACACCTCAGTGTAGGGACCCTCTACAATAGCCTGTCTCAGTTTTTTCCTTCTCCAATCGGTGCTCTCGCTGCCCTATTGTTTGCAAACGCGCCGAATAGTGTAGTTTGAGACAGTGTAAGGCTGTCAAATGGTATATTTTGTAAACGGTGGGTCGTGGCACCAAACCGACTGTGCAGACACATCTGGGTGGCTAGGTGAACACTAGAGGAGGTGTCATTTTGGTGCACAATGTCGTTGCTTCCGGGCTACCTCGTTCGGGCGTAGTCCCTTAAGAGCCCTGAGACCAAAAAATCATTCAACTTCGACGGGTGACTACGCGCACTCCGTGGCACCTAAGGATGTCTCGTTTGATCCTACACCTTGGTGTAGGGACCCTCTACAATAGCCTATCTTGGTTTTTTCCTTCTCCAATCGGTGCTCTCGCTGCCCTATTGTTTGCAAATGCGCCGAATAGTGTAGTTTGAGACAGTGTAAGGCTGTCAAATGGTATATTTTGCAAACGGTGGGTTGTGGCACCAAACCGACTGTGCCGACACATCTGGGTGGCTAGGTGAATGCTAGAGGAGGCATCATTTTGGTGTGTGACAACGTCGTTGCTTCCAGGCTACCTCGTTCGGGCGTAGTCCCTTAAGAGCCCTGAGACCAAAAAATGTTCAACTTCGACGGGTGACTACGCACTCCATGGCACCTAAGATGTCTCGTTTGATCCTACACCTTGGTGTAGGGACCCTCTACAATAGCTTGTCTTGGTTTTTTCCTTCTCCAATCGGTGCTCTCGCTGCCCTATTGTTTGCAAATGCCGAATAGTGTAGTTTGAGCCAGTGTAAGGCTGTCAAACGGTATATTTTGCAAACGGTGGGTCGTGGCACCGAACCGACTACGCAGACACATTTGGTGGCTAGGTGAATGCTAGAGGAGGTGTTTTTTGGTGTGCGACAACGTCGTTGCTTCGGGCTACCTCGTTCGGGCGTAGTCCCTTAAGAGCCCTGAGACCAAAAAATCGTTCAACTTCGACGGGTGGCTACGTGCACTCCGTGGCACCTAGAGATGTCTCATCTGATCCTACACCTTGGTGTAGGGACCCTCTACAATAGCCTGTCTTAGTTTTTTCCTTCTCCAATCGGTGCTCTCGCTGCCCTATTGTTTGCAAATGCACCTAATAGTGTAGTTTGAGACAGTGTAAGGCTGTCAAATGGTATATTTTGCAAATGGTGGGTCGTGGCACCAAACCGACTGTGCACAC
Organism: Taxus chinensis; assembly: GCA_019776745.2. NCBI lineage: Eukaryota > Viridiplantae > Streptophyta > Pinopsida > Cupressales > Taxaceae > Taxus > Taxus chinensis. Next base: position 13,635,118 of record CM034148.1, read on the forward strand.
GCGTAGGGATGGTCTTGTAAACACTTGGGGAGGTGTCATTTTGGTTCTCTAAGCTCCAGGTCCTTCTGGGCTACCTCCTCCGGAGCCAAGAACCCCCTCCACAGGTACATAAATCATTGTTAATTGCTTCTCTTTTCTTGTAAAACAATGAAAGCTTCTCTTAGCTTCGAGAATTTATAATTCTCTACTAACAGTGCCAACCACGTGAAGGTGGAAGCTTTTCTGGCACCACTAACCTGCATATAAAAGTGTTAGTCAAAGAAATTTAAGTTTCAAATCAAAACCATACTAGATATATACAAAATACACAAATTTAATAAAATATATGAACTTAAATTTATCTAACTAACAAATTTATATATACCAAAGAAATTATATATACCAGACATGAGCATTGTAAATTCATTCCAATGAACCATCAGGATCGGATCTACTCTGAATAGCGGACAAGGATTGCTTCATGATCTGACTCTCGAACCTTCCAAAGAATCTTGTTATTAGGCCTTCCTCGATATCTATACAACTGAATATTTGTCGCTAGAACTAGATGCGAATATAAGAGTATTTTCCTGTGTGTCTCAAAGTCTTCAAACACCCAAACAGAGGAGTTTTTTAATGGATACCGTCGAAGCCAAGTTCCAGTAACTACCACTGACCCTGTAGGGTACTCAATATCTTCGCCATCTATAACAGGAGAAGTCAACTTCTTTCTTTCCTCGATGCAACGACATAAGAAATAGTTTGTTCCTTCTTCATTGTCTTCTGTCGCAATAACTGCAAACACATGTCCTACAAAAAAAAGGTTTCAACTCAAATTTAAATTGTACATATTAAAATTTCAATGGACATAACTCAATACAAAAATTGTAAATAACCATAAATACCTTGTCGCACCAAAATCAAAATTTTGTCAAAGTCCTTGGATGTTGCAACTTCATCTGCAGAAACAAGTCGTAATGCTTGTGGAGGTTGATAACTAGGAAGTGGAGTTAGAGGCCTACAAATCCATCCATCCACCCATTCTTGTGAATCACACTCAGCAGTGACAAATTCGATACAAGATGCACAAAAACATGTCAACTTTCTTGTCCATGTGGCCCACGAAGTAGCGTCTGAGCTACAAAATGAGTGCATATCACTGGACCCAGTGAGTGTCATACAATCCTCGTAGTTAGCAATTTGTTGTTCCTCTATCAACCAAAAATATCTGCGAACCGTGGAAATTTCTTGAGAACCTCAGGCCATGTTGTCAATACACCATTCCACTATGCTCTTTGCATCTTTCAATTTAGCACCATCTTTGTACTTCAACTCTTCTCTTGCAAGAGCTCTTTTCACACATGCCCCTGCACCGTCATGCTCTCCTTTTCCATGTCCAGCCTCAGTGAAACTCCAAATATGTTGCACACCCATCTTGACGTGCATCCTGCTCATCCAATAAAACATTTGTGCATTCTTAAACTGAGACGTGCAATTATCTGACCATATATAATGTTGTTTGAAGTGGATGTCCCTATCAGACAAGTTTCCATAAAATAACTGGAAACACCCTTGCACAAATTCAGTAGAATGAGTATGATCATCACTGATATAAAAGTGGTACTCTCTTAAAAAATTTTGATCATTCTCTGTACTGTCAGGAGAATGTATAAATGCTATATGCACAAAAATGGCAACTTGTACTGAGTTGTAATATTGTGATTGAACCTCCATTTGTGGTTGCAATGTGTAATTCTCTGCAAAATCGACCACTGAAACAATAGTACCAATAGGAAATGTGTCTTTGCATATCTTGAACTGTTCATCCAACCATCGAGCTCTGTGTGTATGCCTAGCATACTCATAAACAATTTCATCCTTAAATTTTCTCATAAATTGAAAAACAGGCATATGTTCTGTAACTAGCTCACACCGTTTAGACTCTTTTCCATCTTTCAACTGGTATGCAACTGATTTATATTTATCAAACTCAACTAAATTATTTCCTATTGCACCTTCAATTTGCTCATGGATGCAACTTTCCAATTTAGGTAATCCGCCACATGTACCACAACTTCCATCTAAACAATCCTGACTATAAAAAAATTGTCCAACTTCTTTTTCACAAAATATCGTAGGAATGAAATCCCTGGAAGATATTGGTGGAACTTGAACACCACATTCTGATAACATAGTTTCAGAATGCAAAATAGAACGAATACATAAAAATTTAGCATAATGCATAGCAAATTCAACATGTTGCCTACAACAACAAGTGGTGCGAGCGTGGTTGATTTTCACATAGAATGGTTTTAACATTTCAAAAAAATGTTGACTAATTTTAATTTCCAGATGCTCTTGTTCAAACTTATGAAAAAATTGAGTTTGAGTCATATCTAAGAAATGCTTTGGATGTGGTTCGCGATTAATAGAACCAACTCTCTGTTTTACAACATCTCTTGTATTAGGTGAAACTCTAGTGTTATCATGCCAAAATTGAATAACAACTTCTCTTATAGCATCAGTATTATATTTGTCCTTACGCGGTGCTCTAGCAGAAAATGCCCAAAAATCGGTGTTATTGAGTGATTGAAGGATATTACGTCTTTCAATTGCTTTCATTAGAGTTTTTCGATTAACTTGCAACATTCGACTTGTTTGCGTAATCAAACGTTGTTTTTTATTGATTCACTTACAACACTAGTAGCAAGTACATGATGCACAATATTACTATCCCTAGTGCGTCTCTTGACACCAACAGTGTGATATGCATCATGAAGGTTTTCAACAATTGTAGAGGTTTGACCACGTATATTAGATGTTGTCAATCCTAAGGTGTTTAATGTAGGTCTCATTTTATTCAATTTCATCAAACTAACCAACAACTGACATCTTTGGGAATCATTTAAAATTTCAAAATGATTATCCCAAATTTCAGTGGCTTTTCTTCTGATTTTCCATTCAGAAAGTTTGTCACACATTGGTTTCAAAATGTTTTCATCAATTTCAATAAAATAATTAGGTTTCTTACGGAAAATCCTAGGAGGTGTTTTTGTCAAATTTTACTTGTCTACAGTTTCAACCTGAATTTCTTTATTCACATTTTCATTGTCTCCTTCAATTTCAACATTTGCTACATCACGAGTATTTAATTCTTCTTCAACATTGACAGTAAAAACATCTTCATCACGAGTATTTAATTCAACTTCAACATTGACAGTAGAAACATTACCTGGTTCCTCATTGCTTACAATAGTAGGGGTTGAAGATGAACCTCTTCTTGATTCACGAAGATTCCGCATTCGCTCAGCATTTTGAAATCTGTTTGCCTCTAATTCGTTTGGTGTTTTTTTACTTAATGACTTCCTTTTTTGACTTTGTTTCTTGTCTCCCATGATGTTTTACTTCCGGTGATAAGAAAAATGTGCAGAAAATGACAGAATTTGTAGTAATTCATACGGTAAAGTCAAACAGTAAAAATCACATGGTAATTAGAACATTGGGATGCGTATAAATATGATTTATGAACCGCGATCGTGCTTTATAAACCACGCTCATGGTTTATAAAGCGCGATCACGGTTCTTGTTTAAAAACCCACAATCGCGGTTTGTAAACCATGATCGCGGTTCTATCTGTATCATCAAATCTGACCCTAAGGCTCGGGAAATCTTTGTTTTTCCCCAACCAAAGCTATGGAAGGTCATTATGAAGTGTAAAGGGTCAAAAAATTTCAAATTTTCTCTTCCACAGACTTGAACCATGCTAAAAAACTGAAAACATTTCACAAAAATGGTGCCATCGTAGGGGAGACTGTTAGCTTCGTAGAAATATTGATTTTAAAGTGAATAGAATAAGATAAATATCATTTTATAATTTTTTACTAACAATAGGTCTTTAAGACATTTTTTCCCGTGAATGTTCATGTCTACGTTTAAGACTGCAACTTTTGTTTCGCTTATCAAAATGTGATAAAACTTATACCATCCCAAGCGTGGAGAAATTCTATACACGTTAAAAAAAATATTTGATTTCGATATTTTTTGATATAGTTATGGTGGGCAAATGGAAAGTGCTCCGTTTTCTAAATCTTTTTAGACCACTTTCACGGAAAAAATCATAAAAAAAATATTGCTCGAAAAAATACAAAATAAAATCCATCCCAAGATAGACAACTACATCTAACTTTTCACCAAAGGAAAAAAAAATAACAAGATTTGGTCATCCAAATCGCGGGCAAACGGACTACAATCTTATAGGTTTTTTCAAAAACAAAAACCAAGTCATATAATTTTAAGTGTTTAATATAGCTAAACTTGTCTTTTTTTTTAAAAAAATTAGTATTTTAGAAACTAGATTCCGGATGCTACGATTCATATTTATATAATTTTTTCTAATTTTGAGTGCGCGTATTGCTAATAATCCCTACAAGTTGAGATTTCGCTGTTTTTTGCAATATGACGTCCACTTATGACCCCTTTTTTGTCCACCAACTTGGTGCACATGTGATTCTAAATGTAACAAGCACAATTCATGGCTTCTGTCCAATACTATAGAGGAAGGGATTTGGATTGGATCATGTAGGTGGTTATCTCCTTAAGAGTCTCGTTCTTTATTCCTACAACTCCTTTTTTGAAGGACTGTAATAAACTATATGCTACAAAGTAATTCCTTCAGAGGTGTAAAAATCATCAAACCTATTGCTCACGTAATCACCTCTATTATCAATTCTAATAACCTTAATAAACCTTTCAGCTTGTTTCTCAACGAGAGCCTTGAAGTCTCGAAAGTGATCTAAACCTTCATATTTTTGTTTAAGAAAGTAAACTCACGTATAACGTGAAAATTTATCAATGAAGGTAATGATTTAATTTAATTTGAATTAATTAAATCTAAATTGCAGACTAACTATCGTTCCTCATGATGTAAAAAATGATAATATATAATAAGATCCGAGCAATAAGTAAGTAATGGTGTAAAACCCTAAGAAAAATAGGGAGATAGTAAGACTTAGTTGATTTCTGAGTAGATAGGAAGTGATCTGAGTTGGTGAAAGTGTTGAATAGACTATAACCGACATCGTAAATGCTCACTATAGATTCTGGAATCTATAAACAGTGTCGAGTAGGGGTGCCCAGTGCAGGGCAGAGGCACCTGGGTGCTGGCGACCGGATTTGGGCACTGGTGACTATGTAAAATATCATGAACTAACTTCTTGTATGTTATAAGGGCTTCATTGCTAGTTCTTGTTGATCTCATGATATTCAATCCTTGTTGCTGAAGGTATCTATAACCTGTAAGAAATAAGTTCACCTGTACATACCCATAAACCACATCACATCTAAAAAGGAAAATGTAGAATGGTGAGTTAGACTAACCCCGATAGTCACCCAAAGAGTTAAATTACAACTGAGTGTTGCACTACATCTTATATTTCATGTAGTTCTAGTGTGTGTGTGTATAAATTATGCCCTAGAATGCTCTTGTGCAAGTTGCACGAATGATAACGGACAATAACTAGAATGTAACAATGTAATATTATGTGTGGATGGAATAGAATAGACTTCCCCCTCCTATGCAGTGTATGTAGAAGATATGCAACCCTTGTCCCTTGTATGGATGCTAGATTGATGCCTTTAGAGTGCTTTAGTGCCTTTGAATGCAATTTTAGGTGGTAGTATGCAATGCTTAGTGCTTGGTCCTTCATTTTGAAAACATAACTATGTATTTGTATGATTCCCTTGTTTGAATTTCGTAATTAATAACTGAAAGGACAACCCATAAGTGAAAACGATGCCCAAAAGATAAAAGAGACCCAAAAAGAGTGAGGAAGGAAAGAAAGGGTACGAGGTGCCCATGAGGGATATGAGTGTTGAGCACTATTGTCCTAGCTAGGAAATGATGTCTAAAGCCATAAAATATAAATAAGTAAATTTTTGACTGGGCTATAAGATGTTTAAGACCAAATAGAAAGCAAGAGACAAAGAAAAGAGGCTAAAGATAATTTTCAACCACTAATTTTATTGCTTAGGAATCATGTAAATGCTATCATGCTTTTAGGACCTAAAAATGTATCCAAGTGCATGACTTTGTGTCTTCAGGTAAGTATGCATTCATCTCTAGTGAACAAAGGAGATGGAAAAGGGCCAGAAATGTCACTATGGACAAGCTCAAGGGTATGAGAAGCTCTCCAAGATTTTACCTTGCCAAATTACTCTTTGGGGTAGTTCCAAAGGACACAATCCTCATAAAGTCCTGTTGGAGCTCAAAGTTGTACCTTGCCCCAAGTCATAGACAACTCAGAATTTTGAGGCAACATGGGATTGTCTCTCAGTTATGGGACCTACGAATTGAGACAAACCTTCGGAGAAGGTCAAATTCCTCTACCTGATTCCTAATGCTAACACTACTCCTAATACTAAAAGCAGATCCTAACCTAAACATGCCAAGGAACCAGGGATAAAACGAGATGTAGAAAAGGGGAAATCCTAAGCTAAGAAGGGGCGGTGATAACACCTAGAAAAAAGGTCGATCACTCTCCACAAGCGAAATAAAAGAGGAAAACGTGGGTGAGAGGACATATGAGCATGCCACCTACAAGAACCACATAGATCCGGCTTTCTTCACATTGACAACACATAAAAATGTAATCTGTAAGCAAGGGTAATACACATCATGCCAAATAACGTGAATGAAAGTCAAGGCGCAACATAAATTAGAAAAGGGTAGACAAAAGTGCCACAAAACCTAATTTTATTGCTTGAAGGATGCACAATTGATTACATTCATAGCAAGAGGCAGGAATACATTGCAGAGACCAAGTCCAAGGTCTGAAACTCATGGGAAGTTGGCCATCATTTTGACATGGTGTCGTTACAACAAAAAGGGATCCATTTTAATGAGTTAAGCTCTTACATTTATAGAAAAACAAGGAGAGAAGAAGTAGAGAAAGAGAGTGAAACTTGAAATCAAATTGCTAACCACCAATAGTAGTCATAAATTCTCTGAGAAATTAAGGCACCTTCGGTTATCCACTACAACACGCCTTCTACCTTGTTGGGCACCAATACTACATTAAATGTTAGTAGTTGTGTCACTTGGAATTGTACATTTTACATGTTGGATAAGTATTCCACCTTTACACGTATATATCCTTAATAAAATTAAGAAATCCATCAATATAAGGCATAGAGGACGCTGAGATCTTTCCATCGATATAAGGTTTGCAAAAATTGGATCATCCGATCAAAAGTTATGGCAATTTTAGTCTCCCACAGAAAACTTGTCGTTTTCGTTTGATACGTGGCTTTCTCCTTTTAGTTTTGTGCGGATTTTTATTTCTGTAGTTCTTCCTTATGTGATGTGGCTTTTCCCATCTCTCTGCTTCATTCCATAGCCTCTAGTGCAGTGTGGCTTACGTCAACCTCCACGGAATTCTTTTCTTTCACCTCACAGATTTTCTATTTTTCCTTTATCCACGACTTCTGCTTCAGTGTATCGTGGCTTCTTAAAACATTTTCGGCCTTCTTCTAACCTTCCACGACACAACTTAGAATCTAACAACCCTTTTCCTTTGGCCGCAACTTTGTATCATCACCTGTGGTTCCTTTTCTTCAATCCACGGCCTCCTACTTTGTATTCACGACCTGTTTAGACTTTGACGTCATTTCACCTTGGCCGCAACATACTCCAACTCTTCACAGCATTTGTTCCAAGTCCGCGGAAATCCAAATTGTTCTATTTTTGCAAGGGATGCAAAAATAGACAACAAGTCCCTTAGAAAAAATGATGCAAGGCAATCCATCAACCATCTCATGTTGGCTCAATTGCTCAAGATAACGGAAATTTAAATGGCCAAATCATTTGTGTCATATATTACTAGCATCATCAACGTGAGTTAGTAAGGCGATAGGAGAAGAGTCGGGAGAAAATGGGAAAAGGTGTGTAACCAAGCCTAGTGGTCTTCCTTTCCCTCTACCACTGTAGACTCACTATGCAACTTTCTAATGATCATTAAATTAGGGTTGAATTCCACACGCATCCCTTAGACAATATGGGTGATATAGTAGACTGATAATATGTTGGTATAAAGTTGGAGAGCACTAAGTACATCATTGAAGGTTCCACCATCAACTTCTACTGATCCACTTCCAGTTACTGTGATGCATGTATTGTCACCTTAGGTGATTTGGGATATGCTACAAGGTTCCATGTCAAAAATCTTAACGTGAGAGGAACCCATGTGGTGTAAGGCACAAGAATATATAACCCATGTCGATGAAGGAGCTACTCTAGCTATAAGGGAATTACCTTTCTTCTTCTCAGACTTATTTTCCTTTGATTTAGAAGACTGAGGTTTCATAGCGTTTTTCTTGATAGACTTAGGAACACCTGTATTATTCTTCTTAAGTAAATGAGTTATGTGGTCAATTTATTTTCTCATGCATTGATGTTCTTCATGTCATGACTTCTTGCAATATGAACACTTACACTTCTCCTTCTTTGGTTTAAACTCAAAAGAAGTGGAAGAAGTACTCGTTTTGGATCTAAATTGGGTGGACTTAGCTTATTTCTTAGGTTTGTCCTGTTTCTCTGATTTCTTCTCTTGTTTCATCTCCTTTCCTTTACCATTAATTACAATTAGGCATGTGACTTGGACTTTATTGGATCCATTTGGATTAAATTTTCCTGTTCTCAAATGAGTTGGGAAGAAAAGTTGTCAAATGAGGGCATCTTCGAAGTAGTTCCTAACGATTCTTTTGTGGTGTGAAAGGTATAAATGAAGACAAGAGTATTCGGGTCCAAGCTTAGAAATAATAGATAAGATCAGTTGAGCATCCTTCTTATTAACTCCGCATGATTTTAACAACAATCTTGTGCAGACAAATTTGGAGAAGAAAGCCTCTAAGTTATCAAAGTTACTAGGAGTCAAACCTAGGAGTTCGTTCTTTAACTCATGAGCTCTCATGTCATCTTGTTTTTGAAACATTCTATCTAGAGTTTTCTAGGCTATGTCAGGTGTTATGGAAGGCTCGAGGTGAAAGAGAAGGTCAAAATAGACATACATACAAAGAATACCTAAGGCTTCGTCACATCGGTAGAACCATTTAGATTTCTCAAGTTCGACTATTGGTTATTTCTCCACTCTCATAGTGATGCAGTACAACCATTTACCTCATAATGTGTTTATCATTTTGGATTTCCATTCATGAAAGTTAAATGGCGTGAGAAAAGGAACATTAACATCCATTACGAGGAAAGAGAAAGAAAATGCAGAAAAGAGGACACACATACACCCTAAAACAATATTTTAATCCCCTTATTTGCAACACTTTATAATTAGTGCGTTGATTACAATCTAGCATGTTCGTACAATGTTAAATAATTGGCCACTCACCTTGTAATTGGTGGAACCTGTGTAATTCTGGAGACCATAATAAGTTTCAATCGTTTGTAAATAAAACAACACCATAACAAACACAAAAAAACAAGGTCATAAAACAAGCGAGAAGGGAAAAAAGGTTCCGTGTGAGAAAAAGTGTCTCATGTCATAAGTTAGCTCCCTTGCCACAAGGTTGTGGCAGACACGTGCACTGACTTGCAAACAATAATAAGATCGTGGGTACAATAGGACCTCCAAAAAGGGCTTTGGAAAAGAATGACAATGCTATAAAATGACTGAAAAAGGATAATTTTCTCTCAATTAATTAATTTTATCTTATTTTAATTAAACTATATAAAAAATTAAGTAAAAAGTAGGGGTTGAAAAGGGAAAATATTACCATTTGAGAACCCAACTTGTCAATCTAGCTCGGTGAGTTGGGTTCTAGTCAAGTTGGTAGGGTGGATGTCGAGTTGTATTTAAGTTGGCACTTGGCATGTTGGTGAGGAACTCCATGTGTTGAGTTGGGCGAATAGGACCTGACGAGCTAATAAAACGGAAGCTGATGAGTCAGTGTCAACGAGATCCCTAGTTACAGAGTAAAGACAATGGGTTAGCTCAACAGAGTGAGGCAATTACGACATAGTTTGGTGGGATCCGAGTGAAGTTCCATGATGAGGCATAGTTGTATGTGCATCAGTCAAGATAGCTAAGAATTTGTCAAGTGAGCCAAGAGTGAGGAGTTATGACCAAGCCGTGAGCAAGCCATGGAAATAGACAGCGTTGGGAAGGTTTGATTGAGCCAAATGAAGAAGAAAATGAGGAGATTAGCGTGGTGGAATGGATGGTGAGCTCAGTGGTGTGGAGGGGATGCTCGATGGGCTTGGGAAACCATGATAACGGTTTTCAAACCACATAGGGCTAAGGCGTGTGAAGAACATAATGAGGCAAGCATGACAAACATAAGGCGAGCTCGAACTCGGTGAGATGGGTCGGTAGATATCCCGGGGGGAGGTGAGTGAGTCATCCAAAAAATAACTTGAACAAAGTGCAAAGTGGGAGATAGGGTCCAAGACAAAGGATAACTCACCAAGTTGGCCTAATGTGAGCTTGACAAAGACATGGACTTGGTTACAGGAGTACGTGTGAACTCAAGGAGATGAACAAGGGCGAGTTGTGAGTGATGTCCAAAGGTGAGTCGGGATGGCTAAAAGACAGAGATAGCTTGGTAGACAGAGTTGGAGAGAAGAGCAGCTCTGTAGGGTGAGCTAGGGCAACTCAATTGAGATAGGGACGAGATGACCCACAAGACACAAAAAACTCCAACTTGAAAACTTTTTCATATTGAGCCTCTAATCTTCTAGACCTATACACACTCCAAAACACACAAGACCAAGCATAGAAAAACTTCACAAAACCATATTAACTAAATAATGTAAATCTTGTACAAATACGAATATAGATCAAAACTTACACTAGTAGATAATAACAAACACGAAATCAAGAGTAATCAACAACAATGAAATGAGTGACATGTTTACGAAGATTAAGTTACGATATCATGAAAGAGGGCACAAAAATCTCTTGGATTGTGTGCACATCGACAGATTTTCACTCGAATGAAATCACATAATTTCTCCAAGTGATTAGTAAGCACAAATGAACTCAAAGAAATTATGCATGGAAAAGAAAAAAAAGGGTTTACTCATGCTCATAGATTGAAAAGGAGAAATACACATTGGGAGTGTTTTGTAACTTCCATGTTTGGACTAGTCATACTCCAATGATGGAGTGAGGAGTTGCAATGCTAGAATAACATGTAATTCCCATATGACAATGATACACATGATGTGTATGACAAATTCCATGAAAAAATATGTCATATGTCATATAACTCCTTAAGAGGCCTATCCATCACCTAAGTGAGATGACTCACCATGTGTGAGGTGTAAATAACCAAATAAATGAATAAATGGTAAAATAATACCCTCACACCAAAAAATTGAGGGCAACCAACCAATTTAGTGTGGGGTAAATGTTGAGTCTAATTTTGTATAAGGATATAAACATATGCATTTTGGCTAAGTCCTTAGTGGACATAATTTTTGTAACACACGAACAATTTTTTGAATATAAGAGAAAAATCCACACACTTTTATGGTGGAATATGAGGATAGATCCACACATACAAAAATAGGAGATTGGATAAGGATTCAACTGCGCGAAGATTTTGGGAAGCACACATAAAAGTTGGAACTGCAAAGAAGATACATGAAGGATAAAATCAATGACACAAAGGAGACTGACAATTAACTATTGTTAACTAAAGTAAAAAGTGTACACATGGCAAAGAAATAACTAGTGATATGCGCAACAGGTTGATAAGTCCAAGTTAACTGCTAGTTTAACCTCCTTAAAGTGATAAGGCTTTTTCACGTAGAGTATCAAGACTTTCGTGCATCACATATAAGGCTTCCATTTAAGATAAGGATATATGATATGTTGACATTACGCCACCCTCAATATAATAGTTAATTGATGTGATTTGAACTCAAGGGATAATTATAACTCTTGTTAAACTAACTAAGGGCAAGACCTCGTTAATATATATACCCCTTGAGGGATGAACGTAAGAGACAACCATGAGATGGAGATATATTCAAGAGAGATTGTATGAGATCTTTGTATGCAGTGATGCATGAAGCTATGTTCTATGAAAGAAGAACAAAGTGTTATGGCGTTATCATGTTAATCTCATGTGTGAGTATCTATTTACTATTATTGTTTTTACTTTGATAGTCTACTACTTTTGTTTCTAGTCTATTTGTTATGCGGACACTTTTTGTCCAGGTCAAACATGATGGGGACCAAGATGCCTCAGGTGAGCGTGTTAAAGTTCTTACCTTAGTGTGATAGGTCAGTGTGGGGTGGTGTTCTTACTATTTGCACACCATGTTAGTGTAAGCTTGCACATGCAGTTATATTCTTCATCGTAAACTATACGCACAACATGTCTTAAATTAGTATTGTATGGTCTTGGACCCTTTCAATGTCTAGAATTACAACTTTATTTGTGATTTTCTTGTCTGGAAATGATCTTAGCTATATGTTACTCTTGTTCACACAAATTCAGGATGACTTGTAACAACTTGTAACGAAGTAGAAATCCTAACAACTTGTAAAACCCTTCATTAGAGCACTAACAAACCAAAAGGAGAAAATACATGTGTGTGGTGAGGTTGGACTAACCTTGGAAGTCATACTCCCAATTACCAAATCAATACAAGTGTTATACTACATACCACATTGTGGGATCAAGCCTCATGTAGTTCTCTTAGGTGTTTGTGCAAGTATATATAGCTAACAAACCCTCTAGGGGTGCCTTCGTGTCTCTTAACACCATGATAGTGGGCTAATTGCGTAATATATAATAAACCCAACACGTGGTAGTATAAAATGCATCTAATGTGGTAGTAGTGAGATGTAGTGTGCCTAAGCCATGTGACCTAAGCCATGTGACCTAACCCTTCGTGGATTGAAACCCATGTGTAATGCTTGGAACGACTTTGCTCTCGCTAAAATGTGACTTTATAACCTTTTGCATGCTCAGAAATAGATGAAGCAAGACTCCTTGACCTAGTTGTATGCTTCAGAATTGTAGTAGGAACTAACCCAAATGATGTACAACTAATTTAGGAATATTTAAGAACCCTTTGAGTACTTTTGGAGAGACATTTGTAATAGTAGCTTGTAAGAATGTTGGGTGAGTTATAAAGGGACACTGACTTGCTTATATAACCTTTTGTAGGTGAAATATTCCAATAAGGCCAACCTTAGGAAGATGAAACGACCCAAAGAAGAATTTGAAATCGAAATAAGAGTAAGTGAATGTAAAGGGGAGAGACTGTACATGTCAGCCAAGACCGGACCTTAAATCCTGACGCTTCCATACGTTTCTGAACTGAAGAGACAAATACCAAAACTAAAATTCGTGTCATGAATATAAGATGTGTTATATTGTCTTAATTAAATAATAGTCTCAAAATTAACTACCAAGTATAGTGTAAAGATAAGAAAGTTGTAGAAGAGTTAGAGAGATGCAGAGGTTGGATTTTGAATGTGAGCATTTGTCTTCGCAAGGAAACATGGTCAAACTTGCATTACACAATGACAAATTACCGATTTTAAGTGTTTAGAGATCCAAAATAGCTTCAAACCCTAACCTCAGGTAGGAAACCTTGTAACAAGGTTAGTGGTTGGGTTGAAGTGTAATTCGTACGCTGCCTACATTAGCAAGACTCTGAAGAGGCCTTAAATTGCATGTAGTTTTCCACCTAACATGTGATATATATATGGATGCAACTAGATTTGGAAATTTGATTATTTGACAATGTGTGCAATGGCTTGCCAAGCTTTGCTTGGGTTGTCTTGTATGGTCTCTAGTTTGGATTTGCATGATTTTAAACCCTAGTTGAGTGTGGTTTAGACCTATGTAGGGGTTACTCCTAAAGCATGTCATTACTTTAGAGGAATTTATGAGTGCTTTAGGAATGATATTTGCAAGTGATGCTCTTGTAAGTGTTAGGTTAATAAACGAGTGCATTTAAATTGCTTATAAAGGGGTTCGTAAGCATAATTTTGTAATTAAGCCCGACTCACAAGGAAAGCACCAACACATATAAAGATATCAAATTGAGAAATGACCGTTGGGTGGTCAGGGACAAAACTACTCATTTAGACCAAACCGTTTGGCGGCCCTGTACATGTAGGTGTTTAGATTTTGTAAAGTTTTGGGAATAATGTTCGGGAGGAATATGCTATTATGGGCAGACAATGCAAATTTTAGCACAATAAAAAAATCAAATCTCAACACAATAGAAAACTTTCATAAATTATTCAATAAAAAAAAAATTACATATATAACTGGTTGAACTCCAAGAATTAAAGCTCGTAAATAGATATTATCAAAATATACTTCTTAATATAACGTGGAACTAAGATTCCGAAATTCTTATTCAAATCTATTATGTCATCAAACATACCAATGAAAGTGAAGTTTATGCCAATGCATTTGTACACTAACTATTTGAGACACTTTAATGTAAATACCAAAATAATGGATTATGTTATATGCTTTTTAATTAAAGCAAAGATTAAAGAGAAATGCTTCCTTCGGACACTCTGCGTGGGAAAACTCTTTTTAAAAAACATTGTCGAAATTGCAGAGCAAGCAATTTCTATATTCCAAAGCACTTCGATCATCGAGGGTTTCTTTTGGAATACAGACCAACCAAATCTTTGTCTATACCATGGTAAAATAAACAAAATGACTTTCAGTAACCCATTTTAAAGGTATGCAATTACACGCCAACAGTTTCAATTTGAATAAATTCTGCTCATAGCTGACCGCATTTTCAACCATTTTACTTTGTCTACGATAGATTAAATCCACTATGAACTGTAGCCAGAAGCTTTAAATAACTGTTTAATTTGTTGTAGAGCATCTGTGCAATCCTTGTAATCCAAGAAAAAATGACTTTAAACTCTTATTTATATCAACTACATTTTGGACTAGTGTTTTTTGTCAATGCGTATTGAATTGGGAAGGAGAATATCATAGATTTAATAGATTTTCAGTATGTCTAACCTTGGAAATTTGACACTTCCTCGCATGATTTGGGAAATCAGCACAACGCCTCCGACTCTATGGAGTCCTGATATGTTGTGGCAGCTCTGGTTAAGGATCGTGCCTTTTCTTACAGCTCATTCTGCCCTAGTAAGTCTATACATGCCTTTCTTCAATAAAATTTAGAGTAATTGTATGTATTCGGTGAAATGTGATAATTAAAGAGCATAAACATTGTGCAGCTGTGGGCTTGTGTCAAGTAATTGTATAATGCCCTTTAAAATTTGGTTGAATTCAGTAGTATTTTCATCTCTCCTTATTGGTTTTTATAATATTGGGTCAAATTAAAATCTGAACATCTATTTCCAATTTTAAAGATACACAATGTTGTCCTATGATAGTTATCTGTTTTGTTACGTTAGAGATCGCCTTGTGTAATTTTAATCTTGTCCATAATGGGAATATAATGATTTTCTGGGAAGGGTCTGGATAGATGACATATAACCTCTGAAGGTCAAATATGAACATTCAGTCCATGCATGTCCAACAGAATTTAATCTAGTTGAAAAATATATTGGATGCACACATTTTGATTAGGGTTACTGGTTTAATTTTTTCAGTGTAGCACACCTCTGCTCATATCAAAAGAATGTATATGTTGCGGGTATCTGACCTATTGACACAGCTATTACAACCTACATACCCTGCTGATTACCGTTTGCTATCGTGTGTGCCTCTATTCTTTGTTGTTATTCATCCTCCACAGCTATTCCATGTGTGGGTGTGCAAATTCCCTCGAAATTCCACCGATTGCAAAAACATATTCATTCATAAGGTTTTTCAAGACAATCTAACAAAATTCATTTACTTTCTATTATTGGCACCATAAATGTATAATGCACATGGGATATGAATAATAATTTCAATTCCGTTCTATGCAGTCATTATTTTGTATTTCTTAAAATTGTATTCTGTAATTCCTTGTTTTTCATCACAAAAGGATCATCATTTTGACTGCAGGGTCGATATTAGTTAAAATGCAACTAACTGGTTTCAGTTTGTTCTAGTTATCACTGGCCAACAATCACTAACTAATTATTGTGATCCGAAATGATGGTATCAAAGTTGGACATGCAACCTAGACACTCTTACCAGATGTCAATGCATTTACAACTATGAAAATTGGGTATCTATCATACTACAAAAATTTACGATAGGTACTTTCTATATTGTAAAGTGCAGTGTGTTTCACTATCTGTTCCATAATTGTTTTTCAAAATTCAGTGGTTCATTTTGTTTGCAATTACTTTATTTATCTCTAATTGTTAATTTCTAGGCACTATCAGTTCTAATCTTAGTTGCTTTGAATGTAATTGTAAAGCTATCCTTGACCAGTGTCCGTGGATGAAGTTATAGGAGCAGTAGGCATGATTTTATACATAAAACATATGCTATATAATCTAGTTTGATTGGGCCATTATTGAGGGAAATTGATGTTTTGATGCTTGTGCATTCTTTGAATTTCGAGTCCGATTTTATTTTCTCAGATGAAACTGATGCTTTGTAGTTCCAAAGCGACTAAAAGGGTCTCACTGCCAATAAAGTCTTGAAAGTCAAGACGGCCATAAATATGCTCAAAGGAGCAGAGTCTGTAAAGCAAATATGGCATGCATTTCAACTTCTGCATAAGTAGGGGCTTCATCACCTGCATCAATCAAATTCTTTGCATATTTTTGCAAAACAACTAATTCCTATTTTCTCCCTCACCACTGAGCATGAGTATCAACATCTAGCTGCCAGATGGTGCTATTCTTGTCGATACCAAGAGGCTGGTTTATAAGTATAACCTCTTTATTCTTCTGAAAAGGAAGAACCTTCTCACGGGGCACTGGAGAGTTCTGATCTCGATTCTCTAAATCCTATTGTTCTTCACATCCTCCTTTTTTTTAGAAAGCCCAGCTTTTTGCTTTGGATTCTTAGACAGCCTGCCGTTATTATCTCTGTCTGGACTCCGCTCCTCATGAATTTCTTCTGAATTCAATGCCTTGAAGGGCTTCAGCTTATTCTGGATGCTGCCCCTAGTATCTCAATGAATTTGGTTGGTCACTTGGCCTATTTTCCTTAGTATGGATGCTAATTTCCACTCCTCGTCATTACCAGATTTAGTCTCTGAGTTCTCTTTAACTCGTGGATATTTTTTCACCCCATATGTTCTTCTCCGGATCAACCTTTTGTTTCCTAGGGTATGAGTGTCCCAAGTGATTATATTAGAAACCAAATCTGAATTTGTGAGTGTACCAATTGATTGTATTAGAAACAAAATCCAAATTTTAGGTGGTATCGAATGGCCCTTGGTCTATTGGTGATGTTGTTAGGTTTTCAATGAGCCCACCCGGGATCGAGTCTTGCAGAGTGAAAGGCCTGGAGATACCCGACATGGAGAGTCAAAACAGTTGAGGCCAGGATCATGCCTTGGGTGACTTTGGCGGCATGGATGCCTCTTACTCGTAGCTGCTTAGGCTGAAGGTGGTCACTAGTTTAGTTGTACGCTTACTCGTAAATGTAAATCCGCTATATACTTCCTCCGAAGTATGAGCAGAGATGCCGACAATCTATGGAATCTAGTGCCCAATGAATGCACACTACTCATCAAAAAAAAAATTAGGTGGTATGTTTCTCAATCTACTCATTGCTCCCAGGTGTGATAAAAGATCCAATTTAACAGAAAGTGGTAATGATCTTCTCACACCGATGCCTATGGAAATGCTCGTGTAATTAACCATTTTTTATGTTTCGTATCATTTGAAGACCACGAAAACGCCCACAAAGTGTTTCCCATATGCTCATAAACAGTCTTATGCTAGACTTCTATAGAGATTCCTCTTAGTTGCACCTGCATTGGAGCAATAGAAGGTAAGTCTAAAAACGATACACCCAAATAGCCCAGTTTTTTTGTAATAGGCTGAACGTACCTATAGTCCCAGGTCCATTTTCATAAAACCAATTTTGCTCCACATTTGATTTGATGAGGACCTAGGTAGCCGGTACAGGCATGGGTGAAGATACAGGTACAGGGATCCGATATGCTGTTACGACAAATTTTTTGGGGGCATGGACTGTATAAGAAATATATAATATTAAAAAATATAGCCAAATAAGCAAAATTAATCATATAATATGCATGGAGTAAAAAAAAATGCTAAATAACCACAAAACATACTGATGATTATTCAACGCCAAATGTTATGATGTTCATTCGTCAAACTTAGAACAAGTACATCGTGTGGATGTTACAATGTATACACAAAATATCAAGATAAATCAGCATATTCATTATATTAGCAAAAAGAATAAGTTCCAGCCCTAAGCAACTGAAAATCTGAAGTTGAGAGAGCAAATGTGCAACGAGAGGTAAGTATGCAATGTGAGGTAAATGTGTTGTTTAAAAAGAGTTTGGGAGTGTCTTTTAGTAATTAAGATGTTTTTAAATATTTTTGAAAGTCCTATTAAAAAAATCAAAAAATAGAAAAAGTTTTTTTGGCTGGGTACGCTGTGGGTTCAGGTTGAACCCAGACACACCCAAGTACGTCTTGATGTACCATGTGCATATCCCCTGAACCCAAAGATGTACCTGAACCAGGTATGTTCTGTACCCGTACCTGAAGGCCTGTACAGGCAGGCGTACCTGGTAACACAGGTGAGGGCTGCAAAGTAGCTCTTGGTTAACATAAAGACAATATCTCCATTCTTCGGCTATCATTTACCAATCACCAATTTCCAAGTAGTTTTTTTGCAGATTGCTTTACGTTCTCATCAAAAGATTAAATGTATGAGCAAATTGGCTTGGGATTTATTTTAATCACAAGGATTTCTCAAATATTTTAATCACAAGGATTTTTCTTTTTGAGAAATGGTTCCATTGACAGGCGAAAGAGTCAATTTCCTTTGCCTTTCTTTAATGATGTTTTCAAGATTTGAGACAGGGGAGGGACAAATGGTGCCATCTCCATCCCCAAACCCATTGGAAGGCCCCATGTCAAAGAAGATTCAGCATACAATATGAGAGAAAAATCCCCATATCTCGCTCCCAACATGTGACCAATAGTTTTCCAAACACAAAGATTGGTAAGATGTGAAACAACAAAGCAACATTCAACAATTCTGCCTGTAAAACAACCCTTACAATCTTGGAAAGAGAGAATAGACCATAGCAAGAATCACAAATTGGAGACAGCCCAAAGGGTCTCATAAGACCTCCAAGCCAAAGCAGACATCCTTCACACTTAATACAACGAGAGAACTCTATAGGTACATGGAGTAAACACGACCAGCTGATATTTTCAGCTGGTAGAGTTGCGTTGGCGGCCACATTTCAAAGTGAAACAATATGTTCTGTCATGCATTCTCTAGATTTGTTGTATTATGTGAGTTGTACGTCATGACTTCTATGTGACTTGTATTATCATTGTAACATACAATTTATTCTAGGTAGCTGATTTAAGCTAAGTTAGATAAACCACAAATAGAGAGAGCTCGAGCTTTATAGCTATAATGCAATTGAAGAGTGACATGCTTGTGCAGTCAAATTCATATTAATGATCATTTCTACATAAGTATAAACTATATTCAATATTGCATGTTGGAATGCAGAAATTTGTTTAATTAACTTTTGCCTTTCTGTTAGGGATTGGGTTAGTCTATAACATAATCGAAACCTATAGGCAATCACATGTAGGCTCAAGGTTGGTAATTATATATCCATAAATATATACATTCTTCTTGTTATTTCTCTCCACCATGTCTTTATGTGGGTGCTCAAATCAGCATGCCTGATTTCACTTAGATAGAAGACATTTAAGAATATTGCAGTCCCTAAGTACAATCCTCTTAATCCTGACAAGGACTAGATCTAGCCCAACTTAACAAAATGGAGGGGTCTTTTCCTTCACTTTGGGCTCTTCACAATCCATGGGGGAGTCCCTAAGTACTCTCATGCATGTAAAGATATGCTTAACCTTAACACATACTAGGTCCATCACATAAATTATACCCTACCATGATTGATATGTCCTATATATCTTGTCACTAACACATTCAAACAATCTTTTCACGTCTATGATCAGATGAGCGTTAAACAGATAAAGAAGATAATCCTATAGAGTTGGAGTTCATTGCAACTAGTGGAAATGCAAACTTGACATCATAGGAAACAATGCAACACAACAGATCCATTGGAATCATATTTTCTTACAAAGAATTCTTATACACAGTGAGTAAGAAGCCAATCTTAGAGAGAAAAAAAAGTCAACAGAAGAAGGGATGAGGCACAACATCGCATCTTAGTGGATATAAGGCTGAAGGAAAAAAACTTAGTTTACACCCATTCATGTTAGAAGGTATGGAGCAATAAGTGTGCTGCTTCCATGTAAGGTCTAAATGACAGGCAAGCGGAATTAAAATGGGATCACCATACAGAATTTGAATTGTCCATAACACCATTCTCGCAATGTGGGTTTGGAGAAGGACATTACATAGTACTAGTTGATTATTGCATGCAATAGGATCTTAGTAGTTTGCAGACCATCAACATCTGAGGAGCATCACATCCTTAGTTGATTGCGAGTATGACATCAAAGCATAGTTTTCCTTAAGAGAATTGGTGTTGATATAGAAGCCCATGCCAATTCAGCTCTTGTTATTGGATTGATAGGAATTTTTATACATCTTTCTTGTGGCTGTTGCTTTCTGCCATGCCTTTATCTAGGTACAGGAAAGGTAGCCCATAATAGAGGAAATAACTGTAAAGGGATGAGCTTTATTCCTTAGAGGCATGGTATCACATTTTGATGAATATAAGGCTCAAAGGCACAAAGCTGATTAATGTTAGGAGGCGTGGAAATAAAAGTGCGTTTCTTTCTTGTGAAGTCTCAACGATTTCAAAATTGCATTAGCCATGGAAGCCACATAATATGTTTCAATTGATCATAACACTGTTGTAGTTTGGGGAAGACAGTTACACAGTCGTGGTTTATTATTACATGCCCCTAACATATTAGTAGGATTGCATCCTTAGGCATTGTACGTAAAACAATATGATACATATTGTTTCAAGAGGACCTATATAGATATAGAGGTTGACGCTAACTCAGCCCATGGAAACAAATTGCTAGGAATTGCATAATCATGTGAACAATATATGCATATGTAACGCTCATTTTCCACATATACATCTCCCAATGATTACACTTTGGCTCACACAACAGACCTACATGACCATGGACTACAAGCTCATTGGAACAATCCCCTTGAGAGAGTTTCCCCTAGCGGTAGCCTTGCTTTTGGCCCCTTTATGGCCAGGTCACAGATTTTTCCAAAAAGGCTGTGGTCGGGCTGCCCGTTGTGCCAAAAACCCGCGGCTTGGCTGCATTTTGCCATTTATATCTTTTCTACAACTTGTGATGGTTTCCTATGGCTATTAACTACTTTATTGCCCACAACCCTGTCTTCACCCATATATGAAACATACAGTATGTTGGCCTCTGTACACCCGGTTTACAATTTCTTGGATCATACTTGCTTCCATCTCTGATTATTATTCATTGATCTTGCTCATGATTCAACTTTTCTTGTTCACTCCTTCAAAAAGCCATGGCCTAGCTGTTCGTTGTGACAAAAACCCGCAACTTGGCTGCATTTACCCATTTATATCTGTTGTATGGCTTGTAAGGTTTTGCAACAACTATTAACCGTTCTATTGTCAATGTACACCCGTCTTCACCCGTATACTAAGTCACCGCATTTGAATTTGCATTCAAATTCGTGGAGGATAAAATTTGAAAAAAAATTGTTACTCAAAAATCGGCCATTAAATTTGTAATTAAATTTGACTAACCCTCATTTATAAAAAAATTAAAGTTGTATACATTTCATAAATGTAATTTGTAAACATATAAAACCCACAGTAAATAAAACATTAAATTAAATTTATACAATAAAAACTATAAAATAAAATTATCATAGATGAATTATATTCTATAAGTTATAAAATAAAACAAACTATAATATCTAAATTATAAAAACTATTCAATATATATGAATTGAAATCCCATAAAAAAATTATTTAAATTATATTTTATAATCTATTAAAAACGTAATAAAAAAACATTTTTTAAAGTTATACAAACAAAAAAAATCCTAATCAATAAATAATATTAAAAAAAGCTTATAACAAGTTACAACCTTTATAGGCACATCCGATACTTCCTCGCAGAGTCGCAGGGCCTAAAAACTTTTGATGCCTCTAACATCTAACCTTGTCCAACTTCACACCTATGCATCTATGCAGTCAGGTCGCAAAAAATACAACACATAGTTAGGTCGCAGGAAATACAACATGCACGAACATAAGGCACAATTAAATTCGTAAATTTAAATGAGTTTCATCTGCACTTTCTAGATTTGAAGATTTTTTATTTTTCTCAATAAAATCTGCCGAATGTTGTAATGTCCTCTTTTGGAATTAATGCCAAATGGAGACTTCTTGCCATTCTCTTCCCATGGCCAAGAAGGATAAGTGAACATGGGAAGTAATTGAGCTTCATTTCAGTTTTCTTTTATTATTTTAATGTTTTTCTTTGGTTTTTTACTCCCTAAGGCATGTCAGATGGGATTATGAGATTCCCAACAAGGAATTAAAAGATAAAGTGGAGCTTGGAGGTCAGTTTTCACCTATTTGGCCTTTGGTGCCAACCAAGGGATATAAAAGGAGGTCGCTTGGCCTCATTTGGGATTATCTTTTGGCATATATATACTTACTATTTTGGTTTTTGGGCTGATTGCTCAATACCTTTCCACTCGAGGATGAATACCCTTTTGTGTGGCATCCAAGGAGGATGAAACCCTTCCTTGTGGCATAATGGAGAACGAAAACTCTCCATATTGGCGAATTGAAGACATCTGTTGAAGACTCTCTTGCTGATTTGAATCTAGGGCATCAAGAAGAAGACCTACAAAGACTTTTGACATTGTTTGAAGCCCCTCTCCTAGGGAACGACTAGGGTAGAAGTGGATTTGGGTGCCTTCTAGGGCACAAAACTTCATTATTCTTTGATATTTGGATTTATCATATTTTATAAGGCTGGAATCTACAATTTGGTTATTTTTGGAGGAGTTTATCTATCATTTTCAGCCCTTGTTTGTGGCTGCCCTGCTCCTATCATAAATTTAATTACAGCTAGGTATCCTCTCTTGTTTTCTCCATTTCTTTGATGCAAATTGGATGGATAATTGTTGTCGTACTAGAAATAATTATTTAGAAGTTTTTTCAGCTGTTGTGCATGGTTGTATGGCGAGTCAAAGTCCCTATACAGTTCGCTGCCAGGGTTTCAAGGAATATTAGAGCCGCTTATAAAAATATAAAAATCAGAATTTACTTCACTTGGGGTTTGTGTGATTTCCTCGATTTACAGTTTCAGCCCTAGAAAGGGGCATTACAAATGCGGTGATTAAGCCCATATACTACAATGGGCTCCATTCACTCAGATTACAACTCTTGGATCATACTTGCTTCCATCTCTGATTAATATTCATTGATCTTGCTCATGATTCAATTTCTCTTGTTTACTCTTTGAAGTTGGCAGGTTCTTGCCCTATTGCCTTGAGGTTTTGAGTTAGTTGCTTTCATACTCTCTTGCACGGGCCACAATTGGTGATCTATTGGCTTTGATACCGATCTACGGTGTTGCATACCCTACAACTACTTTTATTATTCATTCCCTTGCTATGTTACTGTTACCTCGCTCTCTATTGGTTGTTCTGCGAATGAAAAGAAAGGGGTTGTCTTGAGGATCCTCCAACGTTCAATGCGGAGCGCAAATCCCTATCCTTTCTCTCTCTATCCGAATCACTTGGAAATTGGTTGGTATACTTTTGCTTGTGCATTGGGTTTGGTATGAGGGCACCTTAGCTGCAAGGTGATGTAGTATTTGTTTGTTTAGCTTATATGCTTGTTTAGATTAGTTTCATATTTTTTCATGCATATAAATCAGCTAGTTTAGTTTTTGAATCTTTCCGCAAATTTGCTTGCTAGGTTAGTTTCAGAAATTCTCGCTGAGCATTAGGTTAGTTTATGAACACTCAAGCTTTCATTTCTGAAATTTCCTATCGTTTTAGGGCAGATTTCTGAAAACCCTCCCTTTGCTCTCTCTGAAACATCTTTCCTTTCATTGCTCAAAATTAAATTTGCTTAGGTGATTTGAAAATTGCAACTAGAGTAAATTTACTTTTAGTAGAACACCAGTTGTATTTTCTCTTTTCTTTGGTCAATTGCTTGCCTCTAGTTAAGCAAGCTGGAAAACCAGATGGTTGCTTTAGGATTTAGTAGGTTTAGCCTCTTTGCATGTGCTTCCACTTACTTTTCCCCTGTGTGCCAAGCCTAGTGCTTGTATTTTGGTTTTTCCATCTACATTTTGGCATGCTTGATGAAACCGCATAATTCCAACTCTCTTTGTGACATCCTATTTTTCAGTTTATGTCATTGTTTTTCTATTTTGTCTCAAGCCACGTATTTTTTTGAAAATGCACAACCTCCCCTTGTTAAGGCTGCAACTTTTCTTGAAAATCCATGACTTGGCTGCCAACTTTGCTATGCTGTCCTCATAGCTTTGTTTTGGGCTGTTTTCTCTTTTGTTTGGCGTTCTCTACTTCGGTCTGTAGGTTTCTTTATAGATTCTCATCCATGCCGCATTTTATCCGTGTATTCTGTTCCTTGGTGAGTCGGCGGTGCCCCCTTTTGGGCATTGTTCTTGTTGACTCTTGGGTGAACCCCCTAAGTTGCCTCGAGGACTCACTTGTGAAATCTACGTGGATCACACGAAAAGGATTGTTCTACTTTCAACTCGTTGGAAAATGACAGTTTGAAAGCTTAATGATCCTGAATCTTCTTAGTGTTTAGCCCCCAACCTAGAATTGTAGAGCGTGCTAACTAGAGGATTCAACACACAACACAAGGATTTTTATCCTGGAAGCCTCCAATGGAGGAAAACTCATACTTGTGGAAGGTGCAAGGTGCTCTTTCTTCCCACTTGTATTGGCCAATTATATAAAAATTACGGATTACAATAAGTATAGAGAGAAGCAACAATGTAAACCTTCGCCTCTAGTTGCTTGCTCTATTTTTTTGCACCTTGCTCCTACAAATCCACTCCAACACTAAAAGTATTTTGGTCACTTGCTCTCATACAATTAAGCTTTGCTCTTGATCTCTTTGGATCGTGTTGAATCCTTCGAATGCCTATTTCTGAGGCTTGTTCAGGACTCGACGATGTATTTATAGCCTCCACCATGTCCTCACATGCATCTAGAGAATGGGAATGGTTTCCAGGAAGGGATTTTGAGGACACGATAGGGCCCCAGACTTCCTTTGAATCCATGGCTGTTTGTGCTTCAATTAGGGGAATCTCATTTCCGTACAAAGTCCTGAACAGGCATTCCTTGCTCGCCCTGTGCAGATCCGGCGGTTACAGGACCGTCGCCCTATAACCATTTTGTGGTGGCACCAGGATGGCGGTTCTGATTAAAATGTCATGACAGAACCTCGACTTGATTCCTTGCATTTTTCTTCACTTTTGTGCCTCCCCCATTGGTGCTTGATGGATCTGATGCGAAAGGTGTGTTTTTCTGGATCCCTATGGATCATACCCCCTGCTTAGGACCCCGCTTTTGGTCCCACAAAAGCTTAGTGGGGGAGTATTTAGAGGAATCAACTCCCTCTCTTGCTCCTTCGAGTACCACCGGGTTTCCTCTTGGCGTCTTCTGCTTCTCATCCAACCATGCCAAGACTTCACCTCACTGGATCTCTGATTTGCTGCTCCAGTGCTACATCCTCCTCTGAGTTGCCTCGACGTATAATCCTATTTGGAAGGCAGCTTCTGGAGTTCCTTCCCCCACGTCACCCACTCCATCCTATGCTATGGTACATGCCCTATGAACAAATGGTATGACGAGGAATGCAAAGCCTTCCATCGGAAACTCCGCTTTACTTTCCTGCATGCCCTTCCCTCCTTCCCCTCCCTGAAGTCAGCCTACTGTCGCCTCCTTCGACATAAGAAACGCAGATTTATCTCTCATAGGTGTCGTGAGCTTCGTTTGTCACTTATCCACTCTCCTAAACATTTCTGGCGCACCATTCTTTCCCGTCATTCGCCTTTACCCCTGGACCTTGATCCCAATTCCATGTTCACCCACACCTCCACTCTTTGTGACTTCCCGGGCCAGCCCCACATCCAGGTTCATTCCCCTCCCTCCCTTTGCCATATTTTCACCCACACCAATGTGAGGAATGCCATTCTTGCTATGAGTTGCAGTAAAGTAGGGGATGAGGAAGGGTTCCATGCAGAATTCTTCAAGTATGGTTGGAAGACGCTCCTTAGTTATCTTGTGGACCTCTTCAATCAGGTGGTTTGTACAGGTTTTCCAGTCTCTTGGTCCCATCACATCATCCACCCCATACACAAGTCGGGGCCCACTTTTGACCCCAACAATTACAGGACTATCATGGTGGGTCACACATTCTCCAAGCTCTATGCTACTGTTCTTCACTTGCAGCTTTTTGATTTCCTCGATCAGTACCATTGTAGAGCTAAGAGGCAGGCGGGCTTCCGACCAACTTACCAGACTACCGACCACATCCTCACTCTTTGGGCTATCATCGAAGAGGCTCGCCACTGCTCTTCCAAAGTTTTCTATTGTTTCGTGGATTTTCGGAAAGCCTTTGATTCTGTTCCACGGGAAGCCCTTTTCCGCAGGCTCAGAGATATAGGCATCTTCGAGATTTTTCTTACAACCATCACGCACCTTTATGAGGAGGTCCTTGGCCACCTTCGCACTTTTGCTGGCTTGTCCGACTTCATCAGGAGTACTATTGGTGTCAAATAGGGCTGCCCCCTCTCTCCTACCTTATTTGGGATCTATATCGATGAGCTTGAGGACTTCTCAGGGATCACATACAGGAAGGTGATGTGGTGCCTTCTGCACCAAGTTTTGATTTACATCCTCCTCTTTGCAGATGACGTAGTTCTCCTTGCTTCTTCTGTTGAGGGTCTCTAGAGGCAGCTTGATGCCTTAGCCCTTTTTTGTGATCATCAACAACTGACTGTGAATCTTGGCAAAACCAAAGTTATGGTTTTTAATTGTCTGAAGACTTCAGACCTCCACTTCTTCTTTAAGGGTGTGGAGATTGAGATCACTTGCTCTTATACCTACCTAGGGATTCTTTTGTCTGGGCCTTGCTTTAGCCTTTGTCCTGCTCTCCAACCTCGGGTCAATAAGGGCTATGGTTCTTTGGCGATTCTTGAGAGACAGTGTTTCTGCCACCACTTTCAGGACATTCCTTCCAAGATGTCCCTCTCCGATTCCCTGGTTAGGCCCACGGTTCTGTATGGTTTGGAAGTTTGGGGTCCCTCTCTTTTGGACTCAGATTGGGCAACTATTGAGCGCGTTCAGATCCTCATGCTCAGACGCATTATCAGGTGTAAAGAATCTGTTCCTCACAACATTATCCCTGCTAAGTTTGGGGCTCGCCCTTTTCGTTTGGAGACCATCTTCAGCCTTGCGTTGTTGTTGCACCGTATTCGGGGGTATTCTAGTTCTTCTATTGACAAGGACAGGTACACTTATCTTGCCTACTGCTCCTTCGAAGCTATTGCATCCTCAGACCATAGTAGATGATCTCGTTGCTGGTATGCCTGCGTTTCATGCCTCTTTAAGTCCATTGGCATCCAGATGGACCGTCTCCCACTCTTCAGCTATTCTTTGGATGCCCCTGCCCATATGCTACCCTACCAACAGGGTCTTCATAGGATTATCAGAGATGATATCTACAGACAGTTCATCTAGCACACATGGACCAACCCCTCGGGGGGGTTGCGTCCGAAGATGTCACTCTATGCGGCACACTTTCTCGAGATCCGCGATGGGGTCATTTTGAGACCCATGTACATTTCCTGGCATTGGTTGCAGGCCCTTCATATCTCTCTGGGTCAGTTTCGAGTGGGCTCACATCGACTCCGTATTGAGACTGATCATCACTTAGACCGCTCGGAGCGGACTTGCCTGCTTTGCTCTCTCCAGGAGGTTGAAACCGAAGAACACTTCATTTTCAGATGTCTTGTTTACTATGAGATTCGTGGGCGATTCCATTGCCTGTTCCACGAGCTTCCTTCCTTCACAACTTTCTTCAGATACTATGATCAGAGATGTCTTGCTCTCTACCTTCAGGAGGCCATCAGGCTTCGAGACAGGCTCCTCCATCCTCCCCCCCGACGGATGGCTATTAGACTGATCACTTCCTTCTTCCCGTTGCTCTCCCTGGTGAGGGGTGCTAAGCGGCACTTGGTCACATGTCTGGACCCCTAGTCTAGGTTCGTTAGGTCTCGTGTCTGTTCCTTCCACCCGAGGCTCCCTATCTCAGGCATGTCCCAGGGCCCCTCCGCATAGACAACGATCCACCGGGCCTACTTTGAGGCACCGCCTTCCTCCCGGACGCCGGATCCCCAGGCATTCCACAGTCTCTGCTTCTTGTCATCGGCGCACGACGAGTTACTCCCATCCGGCCTTGAGTGCTAGGTGATGTTGTTGGGGATGTTGCTCCTTCTTCCGCTCCCTCCCCACACAGTCATCTCTCTCTTCTTCGTTTCTGGTCTCTCGGCCTTTGTTGTTTCCTTCTCCTCCTCTCCTTCTCTCATTGTATTTCGGGTGACCCGTTTGGGTCCTCTTGCTGGGTTTGTTTTGCTTTGTACTCTGCAGTCCCATTGACCTACTTTTGTGGTCATGTGTTGGACATTAATAACATTATCTCATCTTATCTTATCTTATCTGTAGTTTTATGCATGTCAAAACACTCGCCTTTGCGGTGATGCGAGGTACATTGTTTCTAGAGCTCCACCATGTAGTTCTTTGGGTCTCAATTGTAAGGCTCCAACACTTAGTTTTTTGGGTGTCAAAGTCCTTGCATTTGTGGTGATGTGAGGTGTGTTGCTCTTAGAGCTCCACCATGCAATTCTTTGGGCGTTAAAGCCCTCATATTCATGGTGATGCGAGCCGTATTGCTCCATTATGTAGTTCTATGGGCGTCAAAACTCTCACATTTGTGGTGATGTGAGGCACATTGTTTCTAGGGCTGCACCATGCAGTTCTTTGGGTGTTAAAGCCCTAAGATTCGTGGTGATGTGAGGCACGTTGCTCCTAGAGCTCCACCATGCAGTTGTTTGGGCATCAAAGCCCTCACATCTATGGTGATGTGAGGTGCATTGCTCCTAGAGCTCTACCATGCAGCTCTTAGAGTGCTATAATTCTCAAATTTGTGGTGATGTGACAAGCGTTGCTCCTAGAGCTCCATAATGCCAACCTTTGGGTGTTAGCCTTCACAAATATGGTGATGTGATGTGTTATACTGATCCGTAAGCTAGGTGGATATTCCACACTAGACTTCACCAACACGGATAATTCCAGTTCCAACTCGACATGTGATGAATAACAACTCAAATTTGCACGCAAAAAGAGCTATAATATGCTGGAAATGAATGTGTAAAGTATGTAACACATACAAAAGAGATAAGAACAACTGCAAGCACACAAGAACACAAGAATTACCCTGGAGAAATCCAATTAGGGAAAAAAATCCAGCGGGTTAGGCAACTGCACTCCTCTTCACTATGTAATTCATAGCTTGTAGAAAATACTAGCAAGTTAATGACCTTTATGGATGGGACTTGACTTCTCTCCCTATCCAAAGTTTGTACAATGCTTATTCAACACTCTACAGACCTTCCCTCTCTTACTACAACACTAAAACACATCATAGTTGGCTAGGAACAACTTCATCTCAACAAAATCCTTCCAACTTCCTTTAGTGGATGGAAGATTCTCATTTTGTAACTCCTTTGCCCGTTCTTGGTGATAACTGACACCCAACATACCTACAAAGATGTCCTGAGCCATGAGAACTTGCCGAGAAATCCAAGAAATAGATGGTGGAAATCGACATGTTGCAACCATTCAATTCCACGTTTTTCTAGGACATGTGACAAAACCGCCACCTTGTGCAGACCGATGGTTGCGAAACCGCCATTGTTTGCTAAGCTACAGTTATGAAATCGCTACTCTGCTTTCATGGGCGGTTTTGCAACCAAAAAAGTTCCTCTCTCTTTTAGAGGCCATAGCTTTTGCATGCAAACTCAAAATTAGGTGCCATTTTGTTTGAAAGTGTGTATTTTTCTGAGAAGAATCCAAATATGTCATCAAAACGTATAGGTTCTATCATGCTTTTATAAGAAATGTCTTGTACAAGTGTTTACAATGTGAATTATACGAATTGGGCATATCTTAGATCCAATTTTGGATCATACCTCCCCAAGTTGAGGCTTTTAAGTCCCTAAAAGCTTTAAGAACTGATTAAGTGAGGAAATTTCCTCCCCACATCTCTGCCCTCTCTTGGAGGTGCATCTTGTAAACTCCAACGTTCACCTCTTTGCTCCATCTTGTGTGGCCAATTTCTTTCCATCAAAGAAGGCTGAAGACTGCAACTAGATAGAAAACACCCAAGTAGAAACTTTTGCCCCTTGTAAGTAGACATGTAATGCAATAATTTATACCAATCAACCCCTTTGCTTTCAGAATGAGAAAAGACATCTTTCCACTAGCCTTCAACAATATGTTACCTTGAGTTGAACTCACCAAGAAAATTTGAGATTTCCCTTCATAGGAATGGATAATGTAGTTCTTCCCACCCTTTACCAATTGATATTGATTTGCCCTTTGCATGAGGATTGCATCACGCTTATACATGTAAGGGCTGCCAAAACTATGCCACAAACATCCATAAGTACTACATCCACAACAACATTGTCAATGAAATGCTCATTTATAGCAAACTTGACATTACATTGCTCGGAAACCTTAATATTTGCTCCGTGTTTTCCCCAACCTAATGTATAAGGATTAGGACAATTTTCCACTTACAACCTAAGCCTATCTAGCAACTCTCTACTAATTAAATTTGTTTGAGAGCATGAATAAAAAAGAGCATCTACCTTTTTTTTCTTAATCTGAATTTGGACATGGAAAGCCTTAGAAAGACCACCTTCTTGTTGAGCATCTTTTTCATTGGAACTACCCAAACATAGCTTCCCTAGGAGGGATGTGAAACACTCTCTTGTCCATCTTAGTTGCACCCATCCTCTTTTTCCAAGATCAAGGCCATAACGTTCTTCTTCCTCTTATTCCTAAAAGGATGCAATTCTAGATGCAACTACCAACAACTCTCCTCTATATGACCATTCACATCGTAGTGCCCACAATGCTTTACACATTCTTTGTTAGAAATAGTAGTAGTCAACTCACCTTCCTTATCATCATCTGAAGAGGGAGACGAACCCATGCCTTCGTCTGTCTCAAGATAATGAGCTTGAGAACAAGCCTCATCAAGATCCTTGGGCTTAGCTTGCAACACCGGCCTCCTCAAGTGACTATGCAGCCCTCCGATATACTTCATCAAGATGTCACTATCAAAGGTGTCTTGATCCACTTGTACTGCCATCTTTAGAAACACGTTGGTATAATCTTGCACACTTTGTCCTTGTTCTTGACTAAGACATTACCAAATAATAGACCTTTCCTCTTCAAGGAAAATGGGATAGAATTGTTTCTTAATCAAAATTTTAAATTCCTCCCACTTACCAAGGGGTGGTAGCTTCTTCATAACCAAAGAATGAACATAATTCTCAAACCAAGATAATGCATGTTTAGATAATTGTTGGCTAGATTTTATGCATAGCGTAAAACCTAGGCAATCATGAGATAAATCTCCTTCATTTAATGGTGAAGCTTCCGTGTAAGATGTTTATTTATTTTGTAGGGGTGAATCCTAATAACTACTTTCAGGGGTTTTACTTTAATTACTTCAGCTCGTGAACTACAACTGAGTAATTTGGCAGCAAGTAGTTGTGATGGAATATTTGCAGAAGTGGGAAAAACAAAAGTAGGGAAAGAAGAAAGGAAGATGTGTTGAATTAACCAATAGCTATCAGAGTTGGTCTCATCCACACAAATGAAATAAACAAAGAAAAATCACAACATTCAGCAGTAAGGGAAAGAAACAACTTCTAACCTAGATCTAAGATAATACAAAGTTTATCTAAAGCCTTAAATAGAAGTGATGAGCAAAGCACCGTAGACACACTTTTCCGGAAATCCACCTTTTATTCAATCCTCAGCTTTTACAGAAATCACATCAAAGGATCCAGCACAAAGTCTGAAAACTCAAGAATGCTCTAGCTACAAAAACCTTAGCTAAACAAGTTTTGATGAACAAGTTGTGATTATTAACCCGTAGTCTCTTCCTCT
Organism: Taxus chinensis; assembly: GCA_019776745.2. NCBI lineage: Eukaryota > Viridiplantae > Streptophyta > Pinopsida > Cupressales > Taxaceae > Taxus > Taxus chinensis. Next base: position 13,667,503 of record CM034148.1, read on the forward strand.
ATTTATAGTGCATAAAGGGAAAATACAAATAGGAAACTCTCAATGATTTCCCGCATGTGGCAGTTATGAAAAGGGAACAATTGGTAATCTTTCTCCTAGAATTCCTCTTTGCATGACATGCATGATTTACAACTGAAGACTAAATCAAAGCCTTGCATGTCTCCCACCTATTCTTAATCAAAGGACCTTCTCAAACAACTTAAAGTAATGGATTTTAACCGATTACTTTAGTTTTACAATTTTTTGTCCGAGAAAATAAGGAGAAGAAGAAAGAAGTCATTCCAGCTGCAACACTTCATTCTTGCCCTTGATCTTTTAATTAATTTGCTGACAGACACGTGCCCCATGTCTGTATCACTCACTTCAACAAGCCTGGACACTATGCATGATTCTGCTAGATTACCTTTGTCATCACCCTTCATTCTGTCTGAACCAACTTTTGTTTGTGTTCTCCCTTTTCCACTTTTACCAGAAGCTTTTGCAATTGTGAGAGTTGGATCTATTTTGTGCAGAAGCTGCAATTGCTTCCCCCGATTCTGAAGATATATTCAATTATTTGGCACTGAACTTAGCTTAATTTTCACAAGTATGTGCATAAGTGAAATACTCCTCGAAACAATTCAGACAAATATGCTACTCATCACCTCCTTATGTATATATATAGGCAACCGTAAATTTTGGGAATTACTCCGGATGCAAGCAAAAAGAAGTGGGCTCAATTGGGAGATTGCATGCATTTACACGGGCTTCGTTTGGGCTCTTAGAGGGGATGCAAGGATGTCTGCATGCTTGGAGAGGGAAATAGCTGTGTTAAATTTAGAAGACAAGCTACTCGGAATCCACACAACTTTAAATGCTGTGTGAATTTTCAAGTGGAAAGGCAGCTGAATATTCATGACAAACTTTAAGAGACTTTAAAGACTGTGAATTTTGAAGTGGAAAGGCAGTATGAAAATCCACGATTTTAACTTAAACACCTTGCCTTAAAATTTCGTGGATTTTGAAGGTGGAAGGCAGCTTGGAAATCCACGATTTTCACTTAAACACCTTGCCTTAAAAGTTCATGGATTTTAAAGGTGGAAGGCAGCTTGGAAATCCACGATTTTCACTTAAATACCTTGCCTTAAAATTTCATGGATTTTGAAGGTGGAAGGCAGCTTGAAAATTCACGATTTTCACTTAAACACCTTGCCTTAAAATTTCGTGGATTTTGAAGGTGGAAGGCAACTTGGAAATCCACGATTTTCACTTAAACACCTTGCCTTAATATATCATGGATTTTGAAGGTGGAAGGCAGCTTGCAAAGGAGGACAAACCTTTTAAAAACCATGACTTGCACAAGTGAAATTTCCATTTAAGAATTGCGTGGAAATTGAAGAGGAAGGGCAGCCAAAATCCGCAACTTAGCTTGCAATTTCCTTCTTTTAATATTTGCGTGGAAATTGGAGTAAGAAGGTAGCGTGGAATTTGATAAGACAAGGCACCCACAAATCACGATTTGCACTAAAAGACTTGTGTTGAATTTTCAGAGGGAAAGTTGCTTGCAAAAAGACTTCAAAATCCATGATTCGGCTCTAAGAGGCTGCGTTGAAAACTGGAGTAAACAGTTGTGTCGATTTGGAGGTAAATGGATGTTTTGGAAAAGAAGACTAAGCTACAGAAATCCACGCTAAACTCAAGGCTTTCCATTCCAAAACACTGACAACTCTTTTCACAGGGCTGCGTTGAAAACTTGGACATGAAAACCAACATTTAATAATTAATTTTCCTTTGTCTGAGGCAAATAATGGCTTTTCAAAACCCTATGCAATTGAACTAGATCTGACAGGAAGAAATAAAAGGCTACTGGGAATTACCAGATGGAAATAGAGAAAAACCAAAACCAGAACACAAAAGAAATAAATAAAAACAAAATACCTAAAAAAAGCTGCAGGCAATTGCTCGAAAAGAATTCTCCAATTAGCTAGACTGTAAAACTCTTCCTTGGGTGAATGCTCCACCTTGAGGTGAAAGAAATATTGTTGTGGTAATAATGATGGGGTGAAGTGCTTTATATAACCCAAATTTCTTAATTTTAGCTCAATCTATTTTTAAAAGAACTTTACTTATTTTTATTTAAAAAATAAATAAAATGGATAATATCTAGCTAGTGAACCCGAGCCCATGCCCAAATACCTTATTGCAACTGGAAAATTTTCCACAACAATCATTATACAAGCTTTGTCGCAGGTATTTTGTCCTTTTCGTGACTGGTAAAGTCGTGTTTGTTGTTTTCTTCCCTGTCTTGACCCTAAGGGGTTGGGAAAGGGTCTCTTTTCATCTGTGATCATTGTTTTCATTTACCCTAGCCTTTTCGTATCTGTTCCTCGGTATTTTATAACTCGGTTTGTCCCGACCATGATGGAAAATGCGAAGTTGTCCTCTGCTACAAAAGGGGGTAAACAAACTTTCAAGAATGCTTTATGGGGCACTTCTTCAAATATGAATTCAAGGAATTTCCAAAAATTGCCACTACGTATGCCAAAATTCGGTCCAAGGAAAATTGATAAAGGATGTCTAAAAGCGATTGAGGGAGTTCCAGTACTTCAGATCAAGAAGGAAGATATACAGGATAATATTCACGAACTTGAGAATCGAGGATTGATTATCAGATTTTTGGGATTTAAACCATTGTCGTCCCTCAAAGAGTGGGCAAAGAAAACATGGCAAATTAAAGGTGATCTCACTTTCTCTTTGTGCCCTAATGGTTATTTTCTTGTGGTTTTTACTTTGCCTGCAGACAGGGAATATGTGTTTCAAGGTGGCCCATGGTTTATGGGTCGTGCTGGCCTTTTCATGAAACCCTAACATCCTATGTTCAAACTGGAAGAAGATTTGCCGTCGGTGGCCCCTGTTTGGGTGCATTTGTATGGCTTGCCGGTAGAATATTGGAATCAAACTGTTCTGACAGCTATTGGTAACATTTTGGGTAAATTTATGATGATAGTGGACACTACGATCCAACTGGAACAGATGATCTATGCATGGATTTGTGTTTTAATGGATTTAAATAATCCTTTATCAGCTAAAATTTCATTGGAATATGAAACTGAAAAATAGGAACAAATGGTGGACTATGAGAATATACCCTTCTGATGTCGAATCTGTCATGAATATGGACATTTGGTGAAAGATTGTCCAGCTAAACAGCCAGAATCAAACGAGGGGGAAAAAAATACAAATGGATTTGTTAACTCGAAGAAGAAGCATGTCCTCAAATCAGCTGAGAAGGATCAAGCTGGAATTAGCAACTCAAATAAATATGCTAGTCTTCAAGTGGAAGATGAAGAAGAAAAAGAAGAGGATCTTATGGATTCACAAGTTCTAGAAACTCAGCCTAATCAACCCAAAGTGATAGCAAATACATCGCAGCAAATGGAAACACATAACCAAATGATTGTCTTTCAAGCCACTCCCATTGCTAATGCTCAGGTAGGCATTAAAATCTATCAGAGGAAAACTAAATACCAAGACAAGTTTCAGGCACAGGGCCAAGAGCATAAAGAAACAAAGAATAGGGATAAGGCTTTAATAATTAAAGAGAAAAAGAACACAGATAAGGAGGAATCTTGTTTAGGGCTGGAACAGGATCAGAATAAGAAATTCAAAGTGGATACAGATACAAAAGTTGTAAGGAAGTCTAGCCAGCATAAGATTCAACAGGAAGGCCAAAAACTGAGTGATTCAGGAAAAAATAGAGATCTGTCTTACTATTTACGGAAACCTTCTCAATGAAGCTAATTACTTGGAATGTAAGAGGTTTTTAAGGCTCCCCTTCAAAGTTTCAAGAGATTAAAAGAATGATTCTTCATCATTAACCTTCAATGGTCTGTATTCGGGAAACTAGAACATCCTTTCATCTCATGTCTTCTATGGCTGATAATGTCTGGTCTAGATCCCAACACATTTCTATTAGTTCCTCTAGTGCTTCTGGAGGCCTTGTTTCTATTTGGGATGCTCGAGTTTTTTCTGTTATCAATTCTTGTGCTTTGAAAGGTATGATTTGTTTACATGTTCTCCATAAAGAAGATAATCAGCAGTTCCTGATTTGCAATGTGTATGCTCCTACTTTTGTAGAAGACAAGAGACATCAAAGGAAAGATATGGACTATATAATTCGGTGCTTTCCCCATTTACCACTCAATTTAGGAGGAGATTTTAATACTATTTTACATCTATCTGAAAAACAAGGAGGTAACAGTATCCTAGATGCTAATTCAAATGAATTAAATCAATTCATCCAATCTCACAATTTAGTGGATGTGCCGTCTGAAAATGGGATAATGACATGGTCTAACAAAAGACAAGGGCAACATTGCATTCTCGAAAAGCTTGATCGTTTCCTTATAACAGAAAAATGGTGGTTAAATGGACATGCTCCTCAAGTGTGGATTTTGGATAATAGTGGATCGGATCATTGGCCACTTTGTTTGCGAATTGGGAAAACCTTACACGTTAAAACTCCTTTTAGATTCCAACTGATGTGGCTTAGGCATGGTTCTCTTCATGACCTTGTTAAGAAATGGTGGGTGGAAGGAAATCCTAGGCATGGAACAGATATGTTTAAATTTGACAAAAAGCTCAATTATCTCAAGTTCCAACTCAAGAGATGGAATTGGACAGGTTTTGGAGATATTACTAAAGAAAAAGAGAAAATATGTCGAGAATTGGAAAAGATAAATGAGATCCATCGTACGACAGGTAGCTCCTTGGATCTCTTTAAGAAGGAATGCAACCTCAAGGAAGATCTCAATGAATGGGAAGTTCGTGAAGAAATCTTGTGTAGGCAGAAATCTAGAATTCAATGGCTTAAGGAAGGTGACATGAATACTTCCTTTTTTCATAAGACTTTATTATCTAGAAAAGCTCATAACTATATTCATTCTTTGTCTACAGAAGATGGGTCTAAGGAATCTTCAATGAAAGGTATGACAAAAATTGCCACTCAATACTTCCAGAAATTATTTACTGCTCAATCTTTGGATTTGAGAGCTCAATAGAAGTTTCTTGATTTGCTTCCCAAACAAATTACCCAACACGATAATGAGAAGCTTACCCAACTTGTTATTGAAGAGGAGTTACGGAAGATTGTCTTTAGTATGAAGAAAGGGAAAACTCCGGGGCCTGACGGATTTCCGATTGAATACTTTCAAGCTTTTTGGGAAATTTTAAAATCTGATTTGTTATAGGTGGTGGAAGAGGCGAGAACAGCAAAAACTATTTTGAAAGAGTTGAATAAAACCTTTATAGCTCTCATCCCGAAAGCTAGAGAGGTTGAAGATATATTTGGCTTCCGCCCTATAGCTCTTTGTAATGTGGTCTATAAGATAATTACAAAAACCAGACGAGAGAGGCTGAAACCTTTGCTTACTAAAATTATTTCACCTGAACAAGGTGGTTTTATGCCAGGAAGACATATCCATGATGAAATTGTTCTTGCTCAGGAGATTTTACACTCAATGGAGATTCAGAAGAAACCTGCTATGTTCATCAAGTTAGACTTGACTAAAGCCTCTGATAGGGTAGACTGGATTTTTCTTAAAAAAGTTTTGGAGCGATTTGGCTTTTCCATGGATTAGATTCAATGGGTCTCTGCATGCTTCTCTACTGTTTCCTTTGCTGTTTTAGTTAATGGATCTCCTTTAGAATTCTTTGGTGTCTCAAGGGGAATAAGACAAGGTGACCCTTTATCTCCTTTCTTGTTCATTATTCTTGTTGAATGTCTGGGTAGAATGTGTCGTAAGGAGTGTTAGGAGAAGAACATTAAAGGAGTTCAATCGGCAAGAAATCTTCAGCATTTGTCTCTTCATCAGTTTGTGGATGATTCTTCAATGATGAGTAGTGCCACTATAGTAGAAGAAACATATTCAACAGAATCTTCAATCCTTCTGTGCCGCTACAGGCCAAAGTATAAATACAGAAAAATCCCATATCTATTTCTTCTATTGCTCTCAAAGATAGTAAGAAAAATCCCAAATTCTTCAATTCCAAAAAGGAGTTCTGCTTGTGAAATACTTGGGTATTCCTTTAGCCCCAAATAAACCCAAAGAATGGAAATGGTTAATTGACAGGTTTGAGCAGAAAATACAAAAATGAACAAACAAATGGCTTTCTTCTGGGGGAAGGATAACACTTATTAATGTAGTTCTTCAAGCTATGCCAATTTATGTGGCCTCTGTTTTGAATATTCCTGCTTCTATATTGAAAAAGCTTGACTCCATATGTCAAAAATTTCTTTGGAGTGGAGCCCAGGAAAAGAAGTGGGCATTGGTGAAATGGTCTTCTCTTTGCAAACCAAAACAACAGGGAGGTTTGGGATTTCGTTCCGCATCACAACAGAGCATAGCCTTGGCTGCTAAATTATATTGAAGGCTTATAAGCCATCCGGATGATTTGTGGGCGGTTAATTTCAAAGGAAAATATGCGGAAAGTAGTCAACCAGAGAGAATTATCAGGATTGCTCTTCCCAATAATGGCTCTTCTGCTTTAAAATTCATTAAAAGTAGTGAAAAATTGATTAAGAGTAAGCTGTTCTGGATTATCCATAATGGCTAGTCTGCCAATTTCTAGATGGATTCTTGGGATGGTCATTCTCCACTTCTTTCTGTCTTTCCAAAATTTCATGATATTAAGAATCAATTACATGAGCAAGGATGGATCAAGCTAATCATTATATTAAGACTTCTTCTCAGCGTTGGGGTATGGAAACTCATTGGAAACCTCTCAGGGAATGGCCTGTTAGGATCATAGTTACCAGGTTCGGAAATCCGATTAAATTCGGAAGGGCAAAAAAATCCAAAAATTCGGAGTTCTCGAAAAAATCCGAAAAAATACGGAAAATTCCGGTTCGGAATATATATACTTATATTATTATAAATTTATATTATTGTATACTTATATCATTATATATAGACAAATCATACAAAAAAGCATCCATCTACCATAATCATCATCATCATAATGATTCTTTCAAAAGATTGCAAGAAGTTGCTTGGTCCAAAAAGGTACAAAAATGGATTTTATGAAAATAAGAAAAATATTGCTATCAATGCATAGAGCTCGAGAAAATATATACTTTTAGAGAAGATGACACCTAAAACGGAGCCACAGAATGAAAGTTATGGCACATGCAAGTTTTTGCTGCTACATCTTCCCGGACCCTTTCCAAAAATGGCAATTTTTTTTCCATGCTTGCGATTTTTTCACCAAAAAAAAAATATGCCAAAAAAGGAATTTTTTTTTTTTCTGCAAAAACAAGGCCGAACCGAACCGGATTTATTCGGTTGCTTCAAAAAATACGGTTCGAACCGGATTTCATACAAATCCGGCCGAACCTGGTAACTATGGTTAGGATAGAGTAGGAGAATTTAAAATTGTTGACTACAATTTTGGATGATAGAGCTACTCTTTTTTCTGATGATCCTGATGAAATTGGATGGGTAGGTAGTTCTATAGGGACATATGATGTGGCTTCTGGATATGCTTCTCTCATTAGAAGTTGCATCCATCCCCATAAATCTTGTTCCAATGTATATGGCAGCCACATATATGGTCTAAGGTAAGCTTCTTTCTTTGGGTTATCATTCATAGAAGATTGTTAAGTAATGATAGGCTCTAGAGAAAAGGTTTGAGAGGACCTTTTAGATGTGTTCTTTGTTATCATGATGAAGAAACTTTGGACCATTGTCTTTTCCAATGCCCGTGGGTGTTTGTTCTATGGACACACCTAGCTTCATTGTTCGAATTGCAATGGAATAGTTTGGGTTCTCTGGCACAAATATACGAAAATTGGAAGAAAGCAATTCCCACAGGGCAAAATTTGTTACCAGCTGCGTGGAGTGGCATCTCTTTACTCCTTTGATACACGTGGAAAGAGAGGAATTATAGAATATTTCGCCAAACTAGCAAAAAAGTTTTATATGTGTGGGAAAAGATTAAAAACATCTTGTGTGAGAACCTTAAACATAAGGTTTTCATACTTGAACAACCAACTCAAGAATGGCAACATATCTTTCAACAAATTGTTGAGTATTTTTGTCATTGATGTTAAAGTTACAACATCAGTGTGCGTAAAATATTTATTCATCTCAAAGGTTCAAGATACACATTAAGGTGCAAGTTGAATATCTATTATTCAAACAATGTGATAGGATCTACATGACACATGGACAAGTGAGTTGGCCCAAGTGGGGCACAATAGCTAAGGTGGCAGAGTATGTGGCATTATTGTGATGCCAAAAATTGAATATTTTAATATTCAACATCACCAAGGAATCTTACGACACATGGTGGGATGCGTAAGAGATTCTATGACAACTTATGACGCGTAAGAGATTCTATGAAGCATAAGAGATTTTATGATAGTTTGTAACGTGTAAGAGGAGTTACTTAAAGAGGTGTAAGGAAGTGTAAGAAGGTTTATGATGCGTAAGAGGAGTTACTCTTACATGTGTAAGAGAATATTTCTATTTGGAGCAAATATTTAATATTGTTGTAACCGCCAAGTGACGTGGCTTGCTTATGGCCCATTTTTTCATGTAGGAGATTTAAATTGCAATATGGGCGCCAAAATTGGCCAATGGTATGGGCACATGGTTTTAGGGAAACCACAAGTGGTTTTTCCTCTCCTTCCTATACAAGCAAGTGTTGTGTGCACATTTTAAAGTGTGTGAAAAAGAGAGAGCATTTTGAGTGTGATATGTATGTGAGTTGATATTGTAAATCTCTTAAGTGAGTATGAGTATGTGAGAGAGAAAATAAAGAAGGAGAAATATTATTGATTTGTGTTGCAGATTTTCATGGAGTGGGTGCTTCGGATTGGGGATTGGTGTCTCCAGAAGTTGGTGCTTCGAATCAGAGATTGCATAGTCAGTGTTGTTTGCATTCAAGGGCTGAATTGGTGTTCGGCTTAGAGATTGGTGTCTTCTATGAGTGGGTGCTCACACTTTGTAAACACTATTTTATTTTGGTTGATTTGGACAGTAGATCCAAGCAGTCTCTTTTTGGTGGATGTAGCCCACACTGGGTGAACCACGATATATCTGGTGTTATGTGCATTTGATTTTTGTGTGTGCTCTCATTTTATTTTCAGATTTGAATATCTTATTAAGTGTGGGAAAAATTAATAAGTTGGAGAATTTTTTAAAATTGTTGAATATTGATTCACCCCCCTCTCAGTATTCCTGTGCTTCTAACAATTGGTATCAGAGCAGGTTCCTTCTGTGTAGCTTAACAGCTAGAAGGTAGATCAAAAAGCATGATGGATGCTCAGGAAGGATTCTCCACAAATAAAGCTTCGTTGTTCGATGGATCAAACTATGCCTTTTGGAGCATAAGGATGTGAACCTATTTGAATTCTCTTGGACACGATATTTGGCAATCAGTTGAGAATGGCTATACGGCACCAACAACTCCACCGACAGATCAGGTTGGTAAGAGAGCATGTGAAAATAATTCTAAAGCTATGAATGCTATTTTGTGTGGTGTAGCAGATTCAGAGTTTGTAAAGATTATGCTTTGCAAATCTGCCAAGGAGATGTGGGATAAGCTCAATAGTTTATATGAAGGAGATTCGAAAGTAAAGATGGCAAAGCTTCAGACACACAGAAGAAAGTTTGAAAGTCTAAAGATGAAGGAGGAAGAGAACATTGCAGCATATCTACTCCGTGTGGATGAGACCGTAAACATGATCAGAGGCTTGGGTGAAGAGATGGAAGACCCAGTAATAGTACAAAAGGTATTAAGATCTCTACTTCCTAGATTTGATGCTAAAGTTTCAGCTATTGAAGAACTTAAGGATCTAGATAAAATGAAAATGGATGAGTTACATGGAATACTCATGGCTTATGAGATGAGAACAAAACCAGATAAGCCAGGAAAAAGAGAAGTTTGCTTTCAAAGATTCAAAAGGAAAGGGAAGAAGGTTGAATCGGATGATGAATCAGATGAAGAAGAAGAAGCCCTATTGGTGAAAAATCTAAAAAGAGATCTGACAAGTATAAAGGTAAAACTTCTTTTTAAATTTTTTAACTGTGGCGAGATTGATCATTTTGCAGCTAAGTGTCTACATGCAAAAAGTGAAAGTGATGATGAAGAGCTTGTCAAAGCAAAGAAAAGGAAGCCTTTCTACAAAAAGAATTTCAAGTAAAGGAAGTCTGAAAAGAAGAAGAACTGGAACCAAAACAAGAAGAATCTATGCACCAGAGAAAATGTTAGCTCAGAGGAAGATTGTTTAAAAGGTGACATTGAAGAACTTTTGTTTATGGCCCTTGAAGATGGAGAAGTGGAAGTTGAAGATGCAATTGATGAAGAAGGTGAGGTAAACTTGGAAGAACTCATATGTGCCTTGGGTGAGATCAAGAGACTCAATAAGAAGACCCTGAAGCAAAAAGTGCAACTTCAAGAGTATGAAGAAGCAAAGAAAAATATGCATGCTGACAAAGAACGTGAGAATACTATTGTTGATCTAAAGACCCAAGTTGAAGAGGCAAAAAGAATAGAGGAAGTGATTAGAGAATAGCTGAAATTGAAAGAAGAAGAATGCGAGAGATTAGAGTCAGAGATTGTCGCACTAAGACAGGAAACTGAAAAGTTGAACAAGAGACTCAAGTTTGAAAATAGTTCTGAGGTGTTGAGCAACATTCTGAGTGAACAGAAACCAAAATCATCCAAAGGTGGTATTGGATTCAATGAAGCAGAAAAGAAAGAGACCAAAGAACCAGTGAAGAAAGCCAACTATGCAGATGCCCTAAAAGGCTCCAGTAAAGGAGAAAGCAACAAGAAACAAGAAGATCATCCTCCACATAACAAAAAAAAAGAGAGCAAGTGGAAGAAGGTGACAATAAGAAGTTTTAGAAGTTCATCTTATCAGAGGCAACCCTACATGACCAGGTATTCTTTTCACGGTTATTGTTTTTCCTGTCACAATTATGGTCATAAGATGATGGACTGTAGATCAAGGTTTTAGAGTTGGAATCATAACTTTCATGCTAGAAACTACAATTCTTTTGCTGCATTGTCAAATTTGAATGAGCATGAGATTAGATGTTATGAATGCAACCAAGTTGGCCACATAGAAAGATTTTGCAGGAGTAAGATTATAGAAAGGCCAAAGTAAAAGAAAGATGGAAAATGAATCATATAGAAAGCCAACAATAAGAAAGTGTGGCAAAAGAGAAAGGAGGGAGAAAAGGAAGAAGCTATGTTGGTACAAACGACGCTCCATGCACAAGATGAAGAACAACCTTGGTACATTGATAGTGGATGTTCCAGCCATATGACGGGTGACAGAAGCAAGTTCCAGAAGCTGAAAAAGGCTAGTAGAGGTACAATAAAGTTTGGAGATAACACTACAGCCAAGATCATAGGAAGAGGTAACATAAAATTGAATGGTCAAACTAAAGTTAAAAATGTTTTACTTGTTGAAGGACTGAAACATAATCTTTTGAGTGTTAGTCAAATGTGTGATCAAGGTTATACACTCACGTTTTATGTTGAGGGTTGTGAAATTAGAAAGAAGGATACAGGTAAATGGGTTGCAGATGCAAATAGAACAAGGAACAACCTATACATGTTGAGTGATGTGAAGGGAGAAAAGTGTTGCATGAGTCAGATTGATGAAAGTTGGTTATGGCATAGGAGATTGGGTCACATTAATTTTGACAACATGGTGAAAATTATCTCAAAACAAGCAGTGGGAGATTTACCCAAGATCAAATTTAACCACAAAATACTATCTACAGACAGTGTCAACATGGGAAGTAAACAAGGGTCAGATTCAGGAAAAGGAGTATTCTACAACGAAGCCATTGGAGCTAATTCATACTGATCTTTGTGGGCCAACAAAAGCACAAAGCTTGCAAAGTGATTCTTATTTTATGTTATTGATTGATGACTTTACTAGAATGACATGGGTTGCATTTCTAAAGGATAAATCAGAAGCTTTTGATCAATTCAAAAATTTTAAAGCTTTGATTGAGAATGAGACAAACTCTAGGATCAAGTGTTTGAGATCAGACAGAGGAGGTGAGTTTATGTCTAACAAGTTTGATGAGTTTTGTGAAGAGCATGGAATCAGAAGACAATTTTCTGTAGCAAGAACACCACAGCAGAATGGTGTAGTTGAACAGAAAAATAGAATAGTGCAGGAAATGGCCAGAACAATGTTAAATGAGTCCAAGTTACCAGATGCTCTTTGGAGAGAAGCAGTGTACACAACGGTGTATATTCTGAACAGAGCACAAATTCGAGTAAACACAGAAAAGACACCATATGAGCTATGAAAGGGAAGACCAACTTCCGTGAAACACTTCAAAGTGTTTGGAAGTAAGTGCTACATTAAGAGAAATGATGAAGACGAGCTCGGTAAATTTGATTCTAGAGTAGATGAGGGCATATTCCTTGGTTATTCATTGAGAAGCAAGGCTTACATGTGCTATAACAAGAGACTATAGAAAGTATAAATGTGAAAGTTGATGATTGGAAGCTGAAGAAGAAAATTGAACACTTAGCGGTGCAGAAAGAGGATGAAGAAATCAAATTTGAGAAAGAGGAAAAAGAAGAAGAAGAAGAATCTTGAATGAGAAAACATGAAGGCACCATCCAGATTCGTTCAGAAGAATCATACAATAGATCAAATCATTGGAAACAAATATACTGGAGTATAGAAAAGGAGGAGACTAGCAAGTGCACCACAAGAGGTAAAATTTTCCTTGTCAAAGTTGAACTGAGTAATTTTAATGAAGCTAGCAAGGATAAGTTTTGGATAAAAGCCATGGAAGAGGAACTTAATCAGATAGAAAAGAATGACACATGGGAGTTAGTGCCGAGGCCAAAAGACAAGAATATCATTGGTACCAAGTGGGTCTTTAGAAACAAGATGAATGAAGAAGGAAAAGTTGTCAGAAACATGGCCAGATTAGTGTGCAAAGGGTACTCACAAGTTGAAGGCATTGATTTCAAGGAGACATTTGCACTTGTTTCTCGCATGGAGGTGGTAAGAATTTTTTAGCATTTGCTTGTTTCAAGAATTTTAAAGTTTATCAAATGGATGTAAAATCAGCATTCTTGAATGGAAACTTAGAGGAAGAAGTTTATATAGAGCAACCAAAAGGTTTTATTCTATCAGAAAATTCAGATTTTGTATGCAAGTTAAAAAAGGCTCTTTATGGTTTGAAACAAGCTCCTAGAGCTTGGTACTCTAGACTGGACAAGTACTTGCAGGAACAAGGATTCAGAAAAGGAATTGCAGATAACAATTTGTACATCAAGACAGAAGGAGAACATCAGGTGATAGTTGTGGTTTATGTGGATGACATTATTTTTGGAAGTGGTTGCAGGAGATTATGCAAAGAATTTACAGAGGAGATGCAGAAGGAGTTTGAGATGTCTATGCTTGGTGAGTTGTCTTATTTTCTTGGTTTGCAAATTCAACAGTCTAGTCAAGGCATTTTTATTTCACAAACCAAGTATATAAAGGAGATGTTGAAAAAGTTTAGAATGGAAGATTGCAATCCAGTTAGTACACCCATGATTACAGGTTGCAAGTTGAGTAAGAATGATGAGTCTCCCTATGCTAACCAGACTTTGTATAGGTCCATGATAGGTAGCTTGTTATATACCACAACATCTAGACTAGATATTATGCAGATTGTTGGATTAGTTGCATGGTTTCAGGTGGCACCAAAGGAAACTCATGTGGCAGCAGTGAAAAGAATTTTCAAATATTTGAAAGGTATGTTGGATTATGGTTTATGGTATCCAAAGAGTGATGATTTCACTCTTACAACATTCATAGATGCATATTGGGCAGGAAGTGTTGATGACAGGAAAAGTACAAGTGGGGGAGCTTTTTATCTTGGTGACAAATTAGTGTCATGGTTCAACAAGAAACAAGCCTCAGTTTCATTGTCTACAGTAGAAGCAGAGTATATTGCAGTAGTGGCATGTTGTACACAGGTGCTTTGGATGAAGAAAACATTGAAGGACATGAAGGTAGAGTATGAGCATCCTATTTCCATTTTTTGTGACAATACGAGTGCTATTAACATCTTGAAAAATCCAGTCATGCATTCCAGGACAAAGCACATTCCCATTAAGTATCACTTTTTGAGAGAGAAAGTTGCAGATCAACAGGTGAAATTGGAAATATGTTGGGACTAAGGATCATATTGCTGATATATTTACAAAACCCCTACTGAAGGAATATTTTGAGTCACTCAGACAGAAGTTAGGAGTGATTTCTGTCACTCTTACTCATTGACTATCTCAGGGGAGTATGGACATAGGGGGAGCTACACATTGCAGTATCTTCAGCTCCGAGTACAGGTTGAGGTGACAGGTTCAGTTATCCCTTTTCCATTGATGTCAAAGGGGGAGAATTGTAGAAAAGGGGGAGAATTTTAGGATGGGAGAGTTGCATAGAACATGTACAGTGCAACAGTACAGAAAGAGCTCAGAGGCAGAAAGTTGGATTTTAAGGAAAATAGGTTTTCATGTCTATTTTTAGCAGGGGTTTGCCATCAATGACAAAGGGGGAGTTTGTTGAGTATTTTTTTCATTGATGTCAAATGTACAACATTAATGTTGGTGAATTATTGAGGTTTGAATATTTATTTAATATTCAACATTACAACATTAGGTTTGCATAAAATATTTATTCATGTTAAAGGTTCAATATTACAACATTAGTGGTGCAAGTTGAATAATTTATTATTCAAACAATGTGATAGGACCAACATGACACATTTTAAGTGAGTTGGCCCAAGTGGAGCACAATACTAAGGTGGTAGAGTATGTGGCATTATTGTGATGCCAAAAATTAAATATTTTAATTACTTCAAATCACCAAGGAATCTTATGACACATGGTGATGTTAGATATTTTATGACAACTTATGAGTGTAAGAGTTTCATATGACTACTTATGATTGTAAGAGATTCTATGAGGAGTTATGACAATTGTAAAGAGATTCTATATGCTTATAAGAGGATTTTTTTATGTGGAGCATTAAGGATGTGTAAGAAGAAGTTGGTATGATGCATTGTAAACTAGGAGTTACTCTTACATGTGTAAGAGAATATTGCTATTTGGAGCAAATATTCAATATTGTTGTAACCACCAAGTGATGTGGCTTGCTTATCATTGTTTCCATGTATGGAGCATTTAAAAATTATATGGTCGCCAAAATTGGCCCATGGTATGGGCACATGGTTTTAGGGAAACCACAAGTGGTTTTTCCTCTCCTTCCTATATAAGCAAGTGTTGTGTGCACATTTTAAAATGTGTGAAAAAGAGAGAGCATTTTGAGAGTGATATGTATGTGAGTTGATATTGTAAATCTCTTAAGTGAGTATGAGTATGTGAGAGAGAAAATAAAGAAGGAGAAATATTATTGATTTGTATTGCATATTTTCTAGAGTGGGTGCTTCGGATTGGGGATTGGTGTCTCTAGAAGTTGGTGCTTCGAATCAGAGATTGCATAGTCAGTGGTGTTTGCATTCAAGGGATGAATTGGTGTTCGGCTTGGAGATTGGTGTCTTCTATGAGTGGGTGCTCACACTTTGTAAACACTATTTTATTTCGGCTAGATTTGGATAGTAGATCCAAGCAGTCTCTTTTTGGTGGATGTAGCCCACACTGGGTGAACCATGGTATATCTGGTGTTATGTGCATTTGATTTTTGTGTGTGCTCTCATTTTATTTTCAGATTTGAATATCTTATTAAGTGTGGGAAAAATTAATAAGTTGGAGAAAAAAGTTTAAAATTGTTGAATACTGATTCACCCTGCCTCTCAGTATTCCCCAATGAAGGTCAAGATAAAATAGCTTTCAATGGCATAATTCATACTGATGGAGCTTTTAGGGGGAATCTAGGTAGAGCGGCTATGGGAGTTATTGGGTACTATAGAGATGGAGAGGTCGGGTTTTTGCTTGCTGGAAATTTGGGCATTTCCACAAATAATATGGCTGAAATTAGAGCTATTCGTAGAGGAGTACATGAAGGTATTAAACTTGGATGGAAAAAGATCGGAGTCCATACGGATTCCAGAATCACGATGAACTTATTGAAGGATTCTTGTAATGGTAATCCGCCACAGTGGAGAATTGCCAAGGAAGTATGTGAAATTCGAAAGCTTTAGCATGAACTTCAGGAGATTCAGTTCAGCCACATCCCGAGACACAATAACAAAGTCGCTGATGGGTTGGCTAATTGGGCACTTGACAACAAGAACATCATTTGTTATGGGCTTCCTCCCTTATGGTGGTCAACTAAGATACAAGAAGATATAAGGAAAA
Organism: Taxus chinensis; assembly: GCA_019776745.2. Taxonomy (NCBI): domain Eukaryota; kingdom Viridiplantae; phylum Streptophyta; class Pinopsida; order Cupressales; family Taxaceae; genus Taxus; species Taxus chinensis. Next base: position 13,683,838 of record CM034148.1, read on the forward strand.
TCATAAACCTGGACTCTTCTCAATGATTATTTATATTGTTCTTTTTGTTTATAGTGTTAGGGATATGACTAATAGCTTCCATGCTTGGCATGATAGAGTATGTAATTCAATATCTTTATCAATATAATTGGTGATTTAAAAAAAAATAAAAAATGCTTTTATATAAATAGACTAAGTCTGGGAAGGGAATTGACTGAGCTTTTACATATGGGTATTTGACGAACATAGCTTTATAACTTCCTGGGGATACCTTTGAGCAACATGAGCAACCACAGGTAAAACAAAACACAAAAACATGACCCGTCACTTAAAAAGAACGAAATTTAAAAAGGGGTAGTCCCAGATTTTAGGGTGAAATCTTGGGGACACCAATAACAACAACCTTGCAAATGAGATTTGCTAACATTCATTAATTTTATGTAAGCCAAAATATACCTCAAGCTAAGCTAGCCAATGGTCTAGCCTCCCTGCATTCACTTCTCCTTCATATGGCTGAATTTCAATCTTTGCCTCAACCTTGAATGGAGGTGGAGCTTGGTTGGCATGGGGTGGTTCTTTGATCCTCTCACGTTCGGGAGTGTCCTCCTCATTTGATTTTATTGTCTCTGTTGAAACACCAAGCTTCTCCATGATGGACCCCAACCTCCCCAACTTTTTCATTGAGAGAGAAAGACTTGCAACATCATCCCACTTGCGGCACCGTTCTTCAGCTGTACGGTTCTCCTCATCAACCAAACGAGCTTAGCTTCTCACTTCTTTCTTCTACGTCGTTGTGGAAATATCTTCTTGTAAGGAACTAAGTCACCTTTCCCACAAGCACTTGCTGCTCAGATAATGGGCATAAACTACAAACATAGGTCACACAACTACACACAACAATGGAACACAAACTAACTCAACTTGCGGAAAGTGTTGGAAAAACTTTTACAGCAAAAAGGAAAACATGCTCCGATACCAATCTAATTCGTAATCCAAGTGGATATTCCACACTAGAATTCACCAACACGGATACTTTCAGTCCCTACTCAACAAGTGATGAATAACAACTCAAATTTGCATACAAACAGAGCTATAATATGTTGGAAATGAATGTGTAAAGTATCCAACACATAAAAAAGAGATAATAACAATCGCAAACACACAAGAACATAATAATTACCTTGGAGAAACCCAATAAAGGAGAAACGTTCAGCGGGTGAGGCAACTGCACTCCCCTTCACTATGTAATTCACAACTTATACATAATACTGCCAAGTTAATGGCCTTTATGGATGAGACTTGACTTCTCTCCCTCTCCAAAGTTTGTACAATGCTTGTTCAACACTCTACAGACCTTCCCTCTCTTACTACAACACTAGAACACATCATTGCTGGCTAGGAACAACTTCCCCTCAACAAAGACCTTCCAGCTTCCTTTAGTGGATGGAAGATTCTCATTTTGTAACTCCTCTACCCAGTTTTGATGATAATTGACACCTAATATACCTGTAAAGATGTTGCTTGCAATGAGAAATTGCCAAGCAATCGAAGAAACGGATGGTGGAAGTTGACACGTTGCAATTGTTCAATTCCATGTTTTCCTGGGATGTGTGATGAAACCGCCACCTTGTGTAGACCAGAGGTTGCAAAACCGCTGTTATTTGCTGACCGCCAGTTATGAAACCGCCACAGTGGTTGCGAAATTGCTACTTTGCTTTGATGGACTGTTTTGAAACCAAAAAAGGTTGTCTATCTTCTAGAGGCCATAACTTTTGCATATGAACTTGAAATCGTGTGCCATTTTTTTGAAAGTGTGTATTTTTCTTAGAGGAATCCAAATATGTCGTTAAAACATATAGGCTATGTCTTGGTTTTACAAGAAATGTCTTTTACAATTTTTTACAATGTGAATTTAATGAATTGGGCATATCTTAGATCCAATTTTGGATCAATTACCCTTAGTACACTACCATTGTTTGCATTGTCTTGGTGATCACCCTTCGGGTTAAAATCCGTCATTGTATGTCCTCTTCACAAAATGACATCCTTTCCACTACCTTTTTTCCCTTTGCTAGGCTAAGCTTGAGCCTTTTGGCACCTTCTCTTCTGAGGTGCTCTAGGGTCTCTTTGCCTCTTCCTTACATGCACGTTCTTCTTGGAGCATCATGTACATCGTTGTGTACTGGTGCTCAATGTAGCCCATCTTGGGCTACCTGTCGTATCATGAGCCTTCTTTGTCCCCTTTTCTAGAGCATGAATTGGAGCTTGGAGTTGCACTTTCTTTGTTGTGGTTGCTGACAATATCTTCACCGATGATCATCGTGGGTAATTTCAAGTGGTATCTCTTATTGCAGTGGAGGATTATGTGAATCTGGAAGCTAGACGATTCTTTTAAAATAGAAGACAATAAGCTGGCGTTTCATGAAAATCAGTTAAGTGAAATGGTGCGTGGAAATTAGAAGAGAAAGCTGCTTTATTTTGGAAGACAAAGACCTCATAATCCATGATTTCCCCTTAATGAATTCTCCTTCCGAATTATGCATTGAAAATAGAAGACTTTGCTGCTAGAAATTACTATTTGCTTAAGTGATTGTGCCTCATTGGAAAATGCGTGGATTTAAGACAGACTGGAATATTTGCAAAAGAAGACAAGACGTTGGAAAACCATGATTTGGCTTAAAAGACCTTGCATTGGCTTTTTTAAATAATTGTGTTGATTTCCAGAGTGAAGACTGCTTGCAACAAGAAGACAAAGGCATGCAAAACCACGACTTAGCTAAAAACTTCATCTTTGGATAATTGCGTGGAAATTTGATGATGAGGGCAGCTTGTAATAAGAACACAGAGACATGGAGAACCACGATTTGGTTAAAAGCTTCCTTCTTTGACAATTGCGTGGATCCTAGGTGATGGGGGGCAACTTTATTTATGATTTTGCACAAACAAATCACTCCTTTCAAAAATTGTGATTTATACCCAAGCTGCTGCATTAAAAACTAGTTTTCACAATAAATTTCACCTTTGTTTGAGGCCATGGATGACTTCTAAAAACCTCATATAATTGGATTAGGTAGTCAGGAAGAAAGAAAAAGCCAAGGGGAATTGCCAGACAAATTACGGAGAAAAACCAAAACCAAACAAAAGAAATAAATAAAAACGAAATACCTGACAGAAGTTGTAGACAATTGCTTGAAAATAACTCGCCAATTAGCTAGTCTGTAAAAACTCTTCCCCGGGTGAATGCTTCACTTAGAGGTGAAAGTAATACTGGTGTGGTAACAATGATGGGGTGAAGTGGTTTATATAACCCAAAATCCACTAATTTTAGCTCAATCTATTTTTAAAAGAACTTTATTTAATAAATAAATAAATAAAACGCTTTTAGACAAAGTTTTGTGAAGGAATTGAGTGAGGTTTGGCATGTGGGTATTTGTTGAATTTGGCTTTTATGACTCTCTGGGGATACCTTAGAGCAATGCAAATAACTGTAGGCGAAACAAAACACAAAACACGACCCGTTACTTGAAAAGAACGAAAAATTTAAAAGGCTTAGTCTCAGAGTTCAGGGTGAAATCTCGGGGACATCAGTCGGCTCTGTCTATGGACATCTTTACTTCTGCCAAAATGAAAGAAGTGAAGATGAGATCCCAACACCTCTGGTTTCTTGTCTTGTCCATTGGGTTTGGGGTCAAGCAACAAAACAAACAAAAACAAAAAGAAATTTTATTTATGTACACACAGGTTTTACCTTGTATCTCAGTTTTTGAACAACTTCAGATGTTGCATGTTGAAAGGCAGTGGTAACTCAATTCCATCCTGGTAGGCAAGGATGAAATTGTCCATTCCGACAGTTCTCTTGATCATGAAGGGTCCTTTCAGAGTGAATCAAATTTACTGTGCATGCCCTTTGGTTCATGTCTCTTGTCCCACAAGAGTACCCAGTCTTCGATCTCGAGCTTCCTTTTTCTGGCCTTATTGTTGAATACCTTGGGCAATTCCTCATCAACTTCATCTTGTGAGGGCTCATCCTTTTTTCTCTTTATGGTGGGTAAGTCTTCATCAACTTCCTCCGTACCCAGATTTATTGGCTGCATTCCTGAGGAAGAACTATCACCATATTCTTTGTTCTTCTTCTAGTACTGATCATGCTTGTCAAAAGTCTCCACTAAGGGAACTAAACACTTGGGGATTTTGTTACCTTCCAGTTGGATTATTCCACTATTGTCATCATAATCTGGATCAGTTTCGTTTGTGACTGTTTGTCGTGGTGGTGATTTACTCCCTTCAACATTCAACTCGTGAAATTTGTCTTGTTTCTGAAATGCAAATATTTGTTTGTCGTCATCAGGGACTTTGGGACGGTAGACCATCTCCACTTTATAGTTTCCTTGTTTGAATATGGACGGTGGTCTATCCGGATTTAATAGTGCAACTGTGACTGCCAAAGAGTCCGCCTTGGAATTCTGATTTGTTGGAATGAAGTCGATAGAGAAGGCTGCAAAACCGAGTGTGGCAGAAATTACTCTATCTCGGTAACGCTTCAACTTATCTCTTTTGACTTGTTTTTGGCCTTGTTGGTTTTCAAATAGGACTTTTTAGAAGAGCAACAGTCAGGGGACAAGAAGTCCCTCCTCTTTAATAGGAGAGGTTCCCTTATTCTGAAACGAACTTATTTACAAATGTACAGAACATTGTTTTATGGTCAAACTTGGATATTACGAAAGTGTTTTCCACAAGGATCATCAATTACACAAGGACGGAGGAAAGGGAATAAGGAGATGAGCAGAATAGCAACATTCAGAATTATAGATAGCAGAATAATTCTTTATGTATGCGAAGTTCTAAAGGATTCAAGACAAGATCATTTGCTTTAGCTGAAAAGGATTAAATTTAAAAGACACAAAGTTCCATAAATAACCTTCTTCAGATTCATTCATCAAGGACACAAAGTTCCTTCTTGTTATACAAGATCGCTGTATTTGCAAAACTGGATAGTACACAATCAGAGAGACTAATGAATCAGGAACAAAATGATCTTCACAATATTAAAGGAAAACACAGAGATAACAAGAATTAGATAGACAAAGAATGGAAAGCCCTTTTGTATTGATTTCTTTCAGATCTATTTTACACTTTCAGCAAATATCCAAGTTCTTCCCCTCCCCTTTCTAAAATGGCGTGGAAAGGCCATTATATAACTTTACAAGTCAGTTACTCTTCGTAACCGTTTCTTTTAACTAAAGAATAGTTAAGTACCGCCAATTGCAATACCTTAACTAATTACAAAGAATACGAAAAGAATGGAAAGAAGAGGAAAGAAAGGAGAAGGAGACAGGTGGCCCGGCTACTGGGAGGGACCCACTGTCTTCAGAATCCGCTGCCTGAATTTCTTCAATGACTCAGCTATATCTCTGCCACGAGGGACTGACGTGTTGGTTGCAGACTGAGTCCAAAAATCCCAGACATTTCTCCATCTCTTTATCAAACTCGACGTGAGTATGATAATCTTTGTTTGCCTCTTCAATGGCAGACTGAAGAGAAAAAATTTCCTTCATCTTTTCCTTAGAGATGGAGCTTTCCTTGAAAAGATTATCTTTGACAAAAGCTCTGAACTGAGCTTTGATTTCTTACAAGGACAGGGAGACACCAGAGTTTTCATCCTAAAGATGACAATGCATATCTTTGAAAGCTGCAGCTGCCCAGCGTCTTGAAAGCTTCTCCCTTCTGCCAGCTGTTCTTCATTTCTCCCACAGCTTCTTCCAGGACTTTGATTTTCCCATTCCACGCTGTAGACCCAAGATTTTGACAGATTGTCCTTAGCATCATCAAAAATCTTATTTTCCAGTAAGATGTTCTCATCTGTCTGTCCCATGAGGCGAAGGTCTACTATGCAACTACTCCAGAGTTTAAGCTCTTTATCCATGACCCCGATGGTAGAGGATAGCTTTTGTTGCAAATTGTCTACCTTTCCATGTAGCTTAAAAGCTTCATCGATGAAGTTTAGCTCGGCAACAAGCATGTCATCCACCATGGCTTCCATAGCTCTGCCATAGACAGAATACTTGTGCATATCTTTGATACTTTGCACTTCAACTTGGCTTAGAATTACAGGAGGAGGTAGAGCAGTCAAGGGGGTAGGGTCCCAAAACTTTGTCCTTAGACAAAAGTGACTTGATAAAACTTGTGAGAACTTGGGCTTGTTCTTCCAGCTGTTCAATAGTCTGCTGCCCTTTCTCTACCCTTCCAATGACTCTTGTGACTGTCTCCCTGGAGGTTGTGAATTTCACCTTCAGGAGTAGATTCTCCCATAGGGATCCTTGAAAGCTCCAAGTCAGATGTCAGAAAGTCTGATTCTGATTTGTCCACTGTAGGCTTAGCAATCTCCAAGAATTGCTGACCTTGAGCATCAGACACAATCCTGGAAGTAGTTCTAGCTTTATTGGCGCGAGAAGGAGTGGTGCCCAACAAGGCTACTACAGCATCAAAATTTGGTCCCAAGCTTTGAGAGGAGGATTTCCTCTTCCTTTTGTCAACCAGAGGCTGCACCCAAGCAAAAGAGGAAGAAGAATCTGCAGGAGAGGCGAGGGGGACCAAGAGATAGGGAGCTCATGACACTTAGGGTCTGTGCATCTGTTGACTCAAGCTGAGATGTGAGTAGAGCACTGGAGGCAATGGCGGTAGAAGAATGAGTAGCACCTGGAAGTTCAGTGCTCTGGACCTCCTTATCCTTATCTGCTGGATCCTCAGGAACATTTGAAGGAGGCATCTCACTATCTTCACTTTCACTGAGAACAATGATGTTCTCTGGCCCTATAGGCAACTCCTGCCTGTTTGCTTAGAGGGTCATTCTCTGCAGGCTCCTTCTTTACCTCCTTGAGTTTCTTCTTGTATACCTGGGTAGATGAAGAAGGAGTAGATTCAGTAGGTCCTTGTGTTGATGAGGCAGGAGGAGTTTGCATCAGTGTTTCAGACCTTGGAACTGATGCCTCTCTTACTGGTGTCGAGTCATCCTTGGAGCTGGATTCTCCTGAGTGCCTCTTGAATTCTCGAATCTTCTTACTGAACCAGACTTTAGTCCTGACTAGGACTGGGGCAAGGATCTTAGCCAGATCGTCTCTCTCTTCCTGTTCCAATCCAGGTCCTCCAGAGGGGTGTGCTTGATCACATTTTCATACTCATACGAGTATAGCTCAGAATTTTCGTCCTGGAGACCTTCAGGAACTTGGTACAGACCGAGTTCTCAGATCAATTGCAGGGAGAACCCTGCCACAAAGCCTTCTTCTGGCTTCAAAATCGTCTGCACAATCAGCCCAGTAGTCTTCTGTGTCTGCCCTATGATGATAGATTATCTTGAGGTTCTATTCAATAAACTTCTTCAAGTCAAAGCAGGTTCTTGGCTTGAAGAAATGAAACAGTGATAGGGACCAGGGCTCTTTCTACGTTCTGAGCATCCAGAGCTGTTTTGCATGTATAGTTTCCCAGAGAGATGGGAAAGTGCAAGCCAGAAATCTTCTTGTCTCTGCAAGTTCTGTGCAACTTGTCCAGTTGCCTGCATATTTCTATCAAGGCCATTTTGTCGTTGCAGAATATGGGAAGCCGAAGAGGGGTGTTCTCATAACCAGCAAGTCTGATATAGGAAAATTTCCTGAATTGGATGAAATAGGCTCCATACTGCGATATCAGGTTCATGGCTTCATCTGAAAACCTTCTACGCAGTATCACCTTCAAGCAATCTGACCACGTACATGGTGAAGGCATCATTGACCCTTCTGAAATTTCTATTGCTGGTCTCTAAGGTGAACTGTGGGCAATAGGCATACACTGGATCATCTTTGTGTGCATCAATATAGGAGAAACCAAACCACCTGCCTTGATGCTGCTAGGGTATACATCAGGTATGAAGTCATATAGAACTTATTTGTTTGCTGAACATTGGATAGCTGCTCAGCCAAATTCTTACTGATGATCTCCCCCCAGTTGATGTTTTGTGTTCCCTCACAAACCATGCTGATGTAGCGGGCACATCCAAAATTGAAACTCATTGGTGGAGGGCAAACCCATAACCCGAGCTAGTAGGATTATGAAGTCTGACAATTCTTCCTTGAAATCTGCTCGAAAGAGGGTTTTGGTTAGGCGAGAAGCACCTTTCTTAGGGTTCTTCAACCAAGACTTCGCCACTCGTGCCTTATACTTGTCACCATCTTGGTCGAACATAGCCTGTGCTTGGTCTCGGGAGACGACTATAGCATTGTCCAACTCCGGAATCTTCAGAGCAGCGCCAATGGCGGTAGCGTCCAGCTTAGCAATGAGTTCTCCATGTACATTTGTTAATTCGCTCGAAGCGGGGTCGAAGTGAGCTCCACATGAAAGCACAGTATCAGCACACTGTACCGAGATTGGGAAACCACCGGCAAAAGCCAAACCGCCTCCCTATCATGAATCTTTGGCGCTATTGGTGTAGGATTTGCATCTGCCATTCTTGCCCAAAAACGCCGAAGTCGAGATGACGAGCTTCGCTGTCCCCAATATTAGGCTAACAACAGATTCGAGCGGAGTTAAATTTGCTCCTGTCCCTGGAACTTGATCTCTAAGGCAACATTGATATATTAGTGCAGCACCTAGATTCGGCAAGGAATTTGTCAAGGGAGGGGATCTTTGCACAGGTTCCTTCATTTTTGGGTCAAGGGTTTGAGGCACAAGACCAGGATTGAAGTCAGTGCGAAAATTGCACTAAGGTGGGGAATGCTCGTTATATAGCCTTTTGGAAGCAGGATTCCACTATTAATGCGCATTGAATACACAGGACCACCAATTATGGTAGGGCATCATACTCGGAATTCGGGCCCATAAACTCATTCGTGGTTCATGACGCCTGACATCACTGTTCCCCACATGTCAGGACGCGAATTCTAGGGATGAACACGTGTTCATACGGCCATGTATTGGAACTTCATTGTGGAGAGGATTAGGCACAAATGCATTTGGAGACAAAAGGAGGCGAAAATGTATCAGTACGCGATTTCAAGAGGTATTTAAAGGCCCGAAATTAGAGACACAAAGGGCCTGTTGGACTTGAGACATTTGAAGGACAAAACCACTCACCGAAGTACGGGACTTGACTAGGCGCCCTCACAACAATCCCAACGCAACTCAAATTTTTGAATTTGAGCGAAAAATGGCCAAGTTATGAATCAAATACCTGCGCTTTAGTGACGCGGTTCGAGCAAGATCATGCCGAACATGGCACAAGCAACGCACTTTTTAACTTTGGCAAATGATTTTAAAGGTAAAGTGTTGAAGTACGCTTATATAGCATGATTCGGCTCGAAAAAGAACTTAATTTAGTGCACAAGAAATGTTATGCTGGACAGTTGGGACAAAATTTACCGACGTGGCCCGAAACTGGGACAGCTTCGGGGATTTCGGCTTCATTAATCGGGGAACATGACGTGAGATTCGTACTTGGGACAGTCATGGAACACAATGGAGTTCCGACAGGGAAAATCACACGGAGATGCGGGGACCCAAAGAACATGGGGGGATTTTTTCCAATCATTCCACAACTTAGGCACTTCGAATGCCGCAAAGAACTCTTAGGAGTGGACGATTTTGCAGATGAAATAAGCTTATCAGAGCGGGGAATTTTGAGTGGCCAAGAGCCTCGAACTTGGTTCCCTATAAGTTCAAAAACCTCCGCAAAAGCTGCAGCTTTGAGAGTTTTAAGGCTTGCGGGAAAAATGATCATGCGGGGAACGACGGACAGGATAGAACCGTTCCACGAGTTCCGAGAATTGCTGACGAAGCCGCAATGAAAGAAGGCTTGCGAATATCTCATGATCTGGAGATATTAATAGAACACTGGCTCTTGACCCAAAAGAGCAACAACTGCCTTTAAACTCCAACATCCAAACTTTTTCCTCTTCTTTTGTTGGCTCTGGCTCTGGTTGAAGTTCTAGTTCTGGAATGTCTTTACCCACTTCCAAGAAGTATACACCGTGGCCAGATTCTTGAAAAAGAATATGAGATCTAGGATCTTCAACTTTTGTAACAGTGTACTTAGGACTTCTTTTCTGGCTCCAACTTATGGTTAATCCCCTTTAGAGGAATGTGGGCACAAGACCAATCCATCTTTACTTCTCCTCCCAACTCTTTGCATAAGTTTCTGCTTACCAACATCCCATAGGAGACATGAATATTTGCAACTAAGATTGTCATATTTCAATCTTTAGTCAGGGAAAAATTACCAAAACATCTTGTGCATCTTTGATTTGTCACGATTAAAGGGACTTGTCTCTTCATGGAATAGCACCTTCCTATGGTCTTCGTCAAGGTAAGCCCAAGAGCATCTGCAACTGGAAGTTGACATGACATTGTCAGAAGCACCCGAATCTACAATGCAGTTGCCTTAACTTGAAACCATTAAGCAATCATCTTCCAGAGACATAGAAAGGTTCTACTCTTTTAGAAGCTGATGGGGGGGTTAACAACTGTAACGTTTGTTTTGGAATGGAGTATCCTTGGGTTTAGGTAAAAAGGCCTTTTGATGCATTCAGATGGTCCTGGTGATTGACATATTTGACTAACCTATTTGGCCTGTACAGGAAAAGCTCTCAAGTATTCAACCTTTGAAATTTTAAATTCTACTTTTTCTTGGACATGATCAATAATGTCAAAAAAAGGTATACGATGCATTAGATTTTAAATGTCTCTGAGATGCCTTTTGTGGTTGAGATGATGGGCTTGCGTACTTATCTTTGGAAGCTAAGGAAGAATGTAAAGGGCTGCCCCTTATGGTGACATCAAATCTGGAATCTCTTATTTGTTCATCAACCAATTCCTCAGCTTGGCGAGTTTGTGATCTTGTAAATACCGCATAAGTATGACCATGATCATCTTCAAGAAGCTCCTCATGGTCATGTTCATATTTGTAGTTTAGGTAATTAATGTTGGAGTCGCCAACAAGACCAACAAAATCATCATTCTCGAGCTGATCAGTGACAACTTCTTGGTCTTCTTCATTCATCTCCACGTTGTTTCTGGGAGCAACTTCAATTGCTAATCTTTGGGAACCAACAATGTAGTTTCGGTTGTTGTTGAAATTCTGAGCAGGGGTAATGTTGTTGCCCTGAGCCATTTGAGCCTTTTGTTTCTTCATCTTCAACATCTCATTTGCTAACTTTTGCAATAGTGAATCGGAAGTAGTAGCAGAGGATGAACTTTCAGCTCTAGAAGTGTTGCTTTTTATCTTTCCAGCCATGATGAGGTCATCTTTAATTTCAACCGCCATGTTTTGAGCTGCTAACAAGTCAACAGGACGTGCTCTTTGCAATTGATAACCTACTTCAGGAAGTAATGCATTAATGAAGAATACCTTTTGATTCTCATTGCTCAGAGAAGCAAAAGCCGAAATTTTGTAAAGTATTCATTGAAATTTTGCAATAAAATCCCGCATGTGCTCATGTGGCTCCTTTTTCAGCTGAGTTAGTTGCGTTATCAAAGTGCTAGAATCTTCGGCTGGCTTGAATCTCTTCAAGAATGCATCACGCATAGTAGCCCAGTGGTTATGGTACCAGGAGCTAACCGGTAGAAGCATTCTCTAGCCAAATCATGCAGGGTTTCTATGAAGAGCCGGACAGACACATCTTCATGTTCTACTGCGAGCACTCCACAAGATATAAACGACACAACCAAGTGGTCATCTGGATTCTGCTTGCCGTCTCGAAAGAATTTTGGAAATTTTTTTCTCGTCCCTTTAGGTAGATCATGCATAGGAGTCAGATTCAGAGGTCCGCCACACCCATGGAACATGTGCTGCAATGGCAAGTGGCTGATTCTGCATTGTGAGAGGAGTACGTCTTCTTCGAGAATAAACCTAATGAATAATTCCAGCTGTTGGATTATGCTGAAAACGATCTGGATCCGGAGGAATTTGCACTCTTCTTGCTGGTGAAAGACTAGATCTGCAGCTCCTAACTTGAGGAGGATGATTGAAATTAAATTGCTCCTGCAATCTATAAAAATGATTAGTCCTTCCTTGAGCTCTGCTAGACCGGGTAAACGGAGGTTCACCCAGGTTGAGATTTCAATGTGGATGGGGACTGACAAGAAAAACTATGGTCTGCTAAATTTGTTGTTCCCCAGAAGAGTCACCAAGAGCTGTTGGCTAGATTTTATGCACAACTTAAAACCTAGGTAGTCATAAGATAAATCTCCTTCATTAAACAGTGAAGCTCCCATGTAAGATGTTTATCTATTTCATAAGGGTGAATCCTAATAACTACTTTCATGGGTTTTACATTAATTACTCCAACTCATGAACCACAACTTGGTAATTTGGCAACAAGTAAGCAACTGTGATAGAATATTTTTAGGAGGAAAAACAAAAGTAAGGAAAGAAGAAAGGAAGATGTGTTGATTTAACCAATAGCTATCAAAGTTGGTCTCATCCACACAAATTAAATAAACAAAGAAAACTCACAACATTCAACAATAAGGGAAAGAAATAGCTTCTAACCTAGATCTAAGATAACACAAAGTTTATCTAGAACCTCAAATAGAAGTGCTGAGAAAACCACCGTAGACACAAAGTTCTCTGGAAATCTACCTTTTATTCAATTCCCCGGCTTTCACATCTAAGGATCCAACACAAAGTCTAAAAACTCAAAAATGCTCTACTAAAAAAATACTGATGAACACATTCTCCTCTAACTCGTAGCTTCTTCCTCAATTTATTGTGCATAGAGGGCAATTACAAATAGGAAGCTTTCAATGAATTGCCGCGCGTGGAAGCCGTAAAGGAAACAATTGGCAATATGTCCCCTAGAATTCCTCTTTGCATGACATGCATGCCTTACAACTGAAAATAAAACCTTCTATTTTGCATGTCTGCCACCTATTTCCAAGTAATTGACTTCTTCCAGTAACTTGAAGTAACGGACTTTTAAAGCCAATTACCTAAGTTTTACAATTTTAATTGATTACTCAATTGCTTTGTCGGAGAAAATAAGAGAAAGAAGAAAGAAAAGAAGTTATTCCAGCTGCAACACTCTCCGTTTTGTTCTTCTTCCATACTCTGCATGCTGATCCAACATGCATTGTACTTCAGCTTCATCTACTTTAGCAATGAATGGTATGAATGATAGCTTGTCCTGAACTCGAGAAACTGTTTCTCTCACATAGTTGACTCTTTTTCTTTGATTCTCACCAAATTGGATCTGTCATCATTGTAGATTTTACCAACTTCTTCGATTAGATTACCCGCGAGAGGAGTAATAATTCCATCTATTTCCCCTGAGCAACTAACTGTGATTTGCTTGCGGGTGTTGCCTTTGACCTGTCTTCTCCTCTCATCCTTGAAGCTTTTTGCAGTTCTTCTCCAGTACGTGCACCAGTGAAATGTTTGCCGGCAATTCAAACAAAACTCATCACCCTTTTATTTTTAATTGCATAGGGGCAATTTTGAATTTTGGAAATCACTGCGGGTGGAGGCAAATATAAGTAGACTCAATGTGGGTTTCAATCGAAAGATTGGGAGCACATGCACAAACTTTTGAAAGGGATTTTGCATGTAATTTTGGAGTATTTTTACATGGGCTGTGTTTGGGGTAAGCATTGATCATTCACACAAGTTTCTTTTAAAAACTTTCAATTTATTACAAGAGGCTGCATGAAAAATTTGAAGAGAAAGCATGCTTACAAGGAGAAGACTAGACAAAGGAAAACCACAATCTGCACCTAGGTAATTGCCCCTTGGAAAAATGCGTTAAACCTTGAAAGACTGATTGCTCAAAATCCACGATTTGGCATAAGTAACTGCCCTTTAACACTTTTGTGAATTTTGCATCATGAGGATTGTGTGAAATTGCAAGGTGGAAGATTCTGTTAAAATAGAAGACAGCAGGCTGGCGTTTCACGATAATCACTTAAGTGAAATTACCCCTTTAGGAAAGTTGTGGATTTTGGTAGTGGAGGATTATGTGAATTTGGAAGGTAGAGGATTCTTTTAAAATAGAAGATAGCAGGCTGGCGTTTCACGAAAATCACTTATGTGACTTATGCTTTTGCTTTAAAGGCTGCGTTGAAAGATAGAAGACAAGCTTGCTATTGTTTTGGAACGACAACAGACCTCATAATCCATGATTTCCCCTTAATGAATTCTCCTTGAAGTGAATGAGATTCGTGCGAATTTTAGAAGACTCAGCTGCCAGATTTCCACAACAACTTAAGTGACATTTCTTTCTCTTGAAATTGCATTATGCCTCAAAAGACGTGGCTGCCTAAAATTCACGACAAACTTAAGTGATGCCCCTTTTTAAAATTACGCTAATTTTGGAAGGACCTCTGCCCCAAAATCCACGATTTGGCTTAAAAGTATCTTAAATTGCCTTGTATTTCTAATACACAGATTTTGCGTTTGAAGTTGGAAGAGTTGGCAGACTGCTTGCAAACTAATAAGACTCAGGCATTGAAGAAACCACGACTTTGCATTAGAAGACTTCATGCTTTGGATCCTTGACGTGGCAATTGGCCCGAGTGATTTTGCCCCTTGTAATAAGATCTTCAGAGACATGGAGAGCCACGATTTGGTTAAAAGCTTCCTTCTTGGTCAATTGTGCTGGACTCGTGGGTAAAAGGAAGACAAACTGTCTCCAAGTTTGTGATTCTGCTCAATCGTTTAATCACTAGATTTCAACCTTAGACTGCGACAAAAATCTTGAGCTGCTGGTCACCTTCAAAACAAGCTTTGGCAGACAAATTTCACCTTAGCAATCTAAAAACACTGGATAGACTTTCTAAAACCCTCAGGGCCCGGGAAAAGGTTTGGCAGGAAGAAAGAATAGGCTGCAAGGGGGATTGCCAGACGGAAATTACGGAGAAAGACCAAAACCCAAAACACAAAGATATATAAAATAAAAACAAATACCCGAAAGAAGTTGGCGGGCAATTGCTTGAAATTTTTTTTCCAATTAGCTAGTCTGCAAAAACTCTTCCTGGGGTGAATGCTCCACTTAGAGGTGAAAGTAAGACTGGTGTGGTAACAATGATGGGGTGAAGTGCTTTATATAACCCAAATTTCGCTAATTTGTAGCTCAATCTATTTTTAAAAGAAACTTTATTTATTTAATATAATAAATAAATGAAACACTTTCAGACAAAGTCTGGTGAAGGAATTGAGTGAGCTTTGGCATGTGGGTATTTGTCGAATTTGGCTTTTATGACTCTTTGGGGATACCTTAGAGCAATGCAAACAACTGCAGGCAAAACAAAACGCAAAACATGACCCGTTACTTGAAAATAATGAAAAATTTAAAAAGTGTACTCTTAGATTTTAGGGTGAAATCTCGGGGACACCAGGCGAATCCAATGCTCATTTTCCACATATACATCTCTTGACGATTGCACTTCAGCCCACCCAACAGACCTACATGACCATGGACTACAACCTCATTGGATCAACTCCCTTGAGAGATTTCCTCTAGTAGTAGCCTTGTTTTTGGCCCCTTTGTGGCTAGGAAGCAAATTTTCCCTAAAAAGCTGTCTTGGCCACTTGTTGCACCAAAAGCTCGTGGCCTTGCTTCATTTGCCCATCTATATCCATTGTACGGCCTGTGAAGGTTTGCAATGGCTATTGACGGCTCTATTGCCAATGCACACCCATGTCTTCAACCATGTATACAGTACACTGGCCTCCATTCACCTAGATTACAACTTCTTGGATCATACGTGCTTCCATCTCTAATTACTATTCACTGATTTCGCTCATGATTCAGCTTCAGTTGTTTACTTTTTGCAGTTGACAGGTTATTGCACTATTGTCTTGAGTTTTCTTGAGTTAGTTTTTCTATACTCTCTTTCATGCACCACGATTGGCAATCTAGTGGTTATGATTCCGATCTATGGTGTTGCATAACCTGTGGCTGCTCTTATCATTCATTCCCTTGTTGTGCAGCCATTAATTCACTCTCTCTTGGTTGTTTCATGAATTGAAGGAAAGGGGTTGTCTTGAGGATCCTCCAATTTCAACATTGAGCTAAATCCTTAACCTCTCCCTTTCTATCAGAATTGCTTGGAAACTGGTTGGTATACTTTGTGCTTGTGCATTGCGTTTGATTTGAGGGCCCCTTGGCTTCAAGGCGAACTACTATGTCATTGCTTAGCTTATATGCTTGTTTAGGTTAGTTTCTTAATCTTTCATGCATCTAGATCAGACTAGGTTCAAACTTTATGAACCGGTTTGCTAAAAAACTGCATGCTAAATTACATTTTGAAATTCTTGTTGAACAATAGGTTAGTTTCCAAAGATTAGAAACTTTCATTATCTTTAAACAATTACATACCAAATATGGAGTGTTTGCTCATGTATGTACCAATATAACTTTGCTGAGGTGATTTGAAAATTGCAAGTAGAGTAGATCTACTTTTAGTAGAACACTAGTTGCTGTATTTTCTCTTTTCTTTGTTCAGTCGCTTGCCTTTAGTTAACGCAAGCTGCAAAACTGGATAGTTACTTTAGGCTTAGTAGGTTTAGCCTCTCTGCATGTGCTTCTGCTTGCTCTTCCCTTTTGCCAATCCTAGTGGACGTATTTGGGTTTCTCCATCTACAACATGGATATGTATATTCTTTTTGTTGTGCTCCACCATGTTTGTATGTAGTATAGGGGAGGTGGCTCATAATAAAAAACATATTTTAGTAGAGAGGAATGGATGGGCCTCAAGCCTTAGAAGCATGGTATGATATCTCAATGGATATGAGGCTCAAAATGGTGGACCCATAAGTGTGCCACTTCTTTCTAAAATCTCATTGATCCCCAAATGGCATTAAATATGGAAGCCTCATTGGGGTTTCAAACAATCATAACTTCATTCCCTCGTCGTGTGGGTTTCAGGAAGATCATGACATAGTACTCATTGATCATTGCATACCCATAGAATTTGAGTATGATTGCATACTTATAGATAACAACACAAAAATACATTTATCAAGCTTCATTTTCTTGTACCACCTGTCATACAAAGAGGAAGCTTGTACTCATACAATAAGATATACACCCATGGCTTTAAAATTGCATCGAGCATAAGCACGACATAAGAGTGAAGGATATGCATACCTAAAACCATTCACGAGCTTGTGGTACTATGCTATTTTCAAGAGTTGCCATTGTACTCATTTATGGAAATCATAAACATCAAATTTCTTGTTTTTTGTTGTTATATCATGCTCGTGCGGACTTGGATTGTTTGAGCTGGTGTCCATTGGGGGCTAAAATTTTAGAGATTGTATTCGGCTTATCATTCTTTCTAAGGTAGAATATAAATAGTAGCATTCTCCTTGGATATTATTTTCATTTCTATTTGTAATTTTTGATTCAGTCCACTCACTTGTTTTGTAATATGTATGATTACCTTTGTCCTATATGTATATGGAATAGCTTTTCAAATAAATTTCAACAATTTCTTTTTTCTGCTAGCCTTAGAGAACTCTAATACCTTTAAAATCAACTGTTGAGAAGATCGACTTCATATATATGTGGTGGTTGGTCTGTGGGCGAACCACTAAATCCACTTATGCACTCAGGTTCATATAACAGCACACATTGGACTGACATACATCGTTTAGTTGTTTTAATGATAAGCTAGGAACAATACTGTTTTTATGTATCTTGTGTCACAGACAGATGTTAAAATTTGATATCAGGTTTACTTTTTCCAGTTAAAATCATAGATTTGATGTTATTTGAAATGATAAAATCCTGCCCTATGTCTCATCTGCAATATTCTTTGCATAATTTATATCATTTCACTATATTGGCAGATTGGGATCAGGCTGCTTCTGAGCCCCGTGAGTTCCAATATTGTGCTTCGAATAGCTTGGTATGTCCCAAATCTTGTCCTACAAAGAAGAACACATATGTTTATATCTCGTGTGTTTTACAGTAATCCTCTTATTAGCAGTCAGGAGGATTTTATATTCAATTATTTGCTAGATGTACGAATTTTGATGAATGTTAACAATGGTGTTTTAATTTCATCTAAGTTTTACTGTTTTGAAAATTTTCACATGATAATTCAATAACCATAGACAGCATTATTGGTTTGGTCTTTTAGTAAGTACATGAAAGTGAACGTTTATTGTAGATGTCAATATTGACATATAACTCATTACAGCCTTCTAATCTTTTTAGTAAATTTTCATATATTAATACACAAGCTTGAACCAACACCCAAACATTTTAATAACTTTTGTCCATACTTTAATTTGCCGAATTTTAGTTCATATGTATGAAAGAGGGTAGAGTAGTTTGTGACATGTGTTATTTAAAAAGATAATATTAAGTATGTTTTACACTTGATTTAATTTCTCTTGTAATGTTTGATTTGATCGATAAAACAAGGGTTTAATTGGGGTTGTCACCCATTTTGTAACTAAATATGATCCGAAAACAGTTTTTACCCACTGGGTACCATTTTGAAATTTTTCGGATACTTTAATTTCTGATTTAAAATCGATCAAGAGTGTTTATGAAATCACTTTTTGGGTGTTTTGAAACCCCAATTTTTCCAATTTTCTCTTGACGATCAATTTACCATTTAAATTTTAATTCAACTCTCGTGATTCAAAATGGAAATATTACAAATCCTTTAAAATCTGATCAGAAGCTGATTATATAGTGCATTCAGTTTGATTTATAATCCAAAATTGCTTCGTGCACACTGTTGTGGATAATGGATTCAATTGTTCTAATTCAATTTGATTTTTGCAGTTAATTGCTTGCTTAAACAATTGGTCATTATACTAAACTTTATCTGATCAAAAGCAGCAAAATAAACTGAAATAAAATCCACATGTTGATAACGGAGTTCACCCAGATGGGCTACATCTCCGGATTCACTTAATCACGAATCGATCTATTATTTAACACTTAAAGTACCATTTTAACCTTCCGAAGTGAACAATAGATCTATGTCGCCTGCCTAAATAGCTGATTCTGATTCTGAAACTCTGCAAAATGTCAGAAACTTGTTCTCAAATCAATTCATGGCTCTGCAGTCTCTCCAAAGTATGATCTTTGTGCAATTGTGTCAGAAAAACACCTACACCAAAAAATCTACAGCACTTAATGAAGAAAGAGTGACATCGTTGGAATCGTCTCGGAATTTAGAACAAATCTCCTTTTTACACCAAGACTTAATTCGGCCTCAAAGTGCCTCAAATTCACTGTTTTATGCGAACTGGTCCATCTCTGTCCTCTCACAGTCTGCTAAAAAGCCTTTACAAATAGCACCAAGCTCATGTTTTAACTCGCCGAGCTCTCGTGGCGTGTTGGCAGAGTTGGCTTTTGCTATCCTGGATGGAGGTTATGGGGTCGATTCCCCCTTCCTTCTTTTTTGCCGACCGGTTTTCCTATAGTGGGGATTAGTCCCACATTGATAGCGGGGAAAGTGGTTGGAGGGTCT
The DNA here is from genome assembly GCA_019776745.2 of Taxus chinensis. Classification (NCBI taxonomy): domain Eukaryota; kingdom Viridiplantae; phylum Streptophyta; class Pinopsida; order Cupressales; family Taxaceae; genus Taxus; species Taxus chinensis. The sequence continues at coordinate 13,703,272 of CM034148.1, forward strand.
AAATATGGAATGGCTGCTCCAATTGCTTGTGGCTGCAGCCACACCTTAGCATTTTGTTTGGCCACGTAAGTGGCATGTGGCTTTGTTGAATGCCACCCATGCGACCTGTGGCAATGCTTATCCGCTAAGCCGGAGGTTGTTGGAAGTCCACGTCCACATGGATAGATGGTTTCGGCTGTGGGCTGGTTGTTCCAACGGCTAAGCTTTGTTGAGACTGCCACGTAGACTGATCCGCCACGTTGGAATAGTTGTTGCCCAAGTGGGTTGCTCTGTGTTGGCTACTAAGTAAGGTGGGATGGCTGTTGGAGATTGGCATTGATATGCGAAGTATAACCCTCTGAGTTCGCTGTGGCTATACAATTAGATTGCCACGTAGGTGGCTGGCACATTGGTTTGACTCGGTGGGCAGTTGATTGGCCCAACCGAGTTACTTCATAGCTCGGGTGAGCTATCCCCATACAATGCAATACAAAGCCCAATTCAAACCTGCAAGAAATCCCACATTGGCAATGTGATGGCACTATAAGGCATATATAATAAAAATTGCGACATTGTAAATACGAAGTAAAGGCAGCAAAGGCATTCCTCTAAAAAAGTGTGTCGATCCTGGCTGAGGGTCCCCAACCAGCAAATAGTAGGGCCCACCCATCCATTTACGAGTGATGAAGACCGGCGTTCCAAACACAATTTTTACATTTGCCCATTTTTTTACTTCTGCCACATGTCACGTCCTGATTGGACAGTTGACCAAGTTCGACCCATTTTTTTAAACCATCTTTAACCTGCGATAACTTCTGCATCCGAATTTCGTTTTTCACATTCTTGATATTGTCGGAAAGCTCTTGAGATGCTCTACTGTTCGGTCATGGTTTAGGAAGGTTTAGAGAACATTTGCACTTCAGAATGTCCTCTGGATCAAAATAAAAACAAGAGTACTTAGATGCTGAATAGATACCAGCATGCACCATTTAATTGTTAGCTGCTGTTTTATTGAATACAAAGCTCTGCAAATATGACAAAAATGCAGAGAAAGGTGGTGTGAATTACATAGACAGAAGCAAAAGGGACTTCAAAAATTCCATTAACATGTCTGCCCTTAGAGAGTGCTTTGGATTTTTTCTCTCCTGAACTATTGAAAGAGACCAGAGTGATTGTGGGAGGAGCAAACCGAGCAAGCAACTTGTCTTGTAGAAGATAATACTCTGGTTTTTTGTCCCAGGCAGTGAGGACAAAGCAAACTGTAGCAGAAAAAAGAAGGAGGCATACCCAGTTGGATCGGCTGCTAGAGAGATCTAGGAAGGCCAGCAAGGAAGTTGTTGATGTTCTTTACCCTTCGGCTTCCCTTGGAAGGTGCATATCCAATCCTCTGTCAAAATGCCACCAGATGGCCTCTTACGTTCACTAGGGCAAGGTTTAGGCTCTTTGATGGGCGAGAGAGGTGAGAGTATAGGAGTGGTATGTGTGAGTTTTGCTTTTGTCCCATCTTGTTGTGGGGAGGTGAGAACAGAAAGCAGGTATTTCAAATGTAGCTCATAGGACTTACAAATGCTTTTCAAACACATTCATTCTTTTTTGAAGGGCATTGAATCTGAGTGAACATGATAATGGTGCAGTCAAAGATGGTGTCCCGAATGAACAGGCCTTGCATCCCTAGATTGTTTTCGCAAGTTCTAAACTTGTCTGTATGCAGCTCCACAAGAGTCTCACTCAAACACACACCTTACAATAAAATGTGACTCTTCTCACGAGTATTATAGCCTTAAATGACACATACAGACTCTGTGACTCTTTGTCCCTCGTTTGCTGCACACTCTGAACCTCTCAGGGCTTTACAACACTAACCTAAGCCTCTCAAGGCTTTACAATCTCTCTATGTGCACATCTAGACTCTCTAACCCCTCTATCTTTCAGTCTTTGCAGAGTCCTACAAACATAGCTCCAACTCTATTTTGGCAGCTTATAGTTACAATGTAGAGTCCCTCTCTAAAACGATTGCAAACACACCTTAAATAAATTTAGAGGTTCATAAGTGTCCCCTAATCGCTTCAGTGTCCCCCCCCAAAATGAATAATCTCTAGCCCCAATGGCTCTATGTCCTTCATGAATCCTCAATAAATCAGATTTTGGGCTCTCTTTGCTGTTGCTGGGCTCGAAGCAACTGCCACCATTAATTACCAACCAATGTGACCTTGTGAACGCGTGTTCAAGTGCTCACAATTCAAAATTTGAATTTCTTTGCTACCTATACAACAAAATGTCCCCTACTGATTCTGAATACCAAATTCTTCGTCCACGTGTGACCATTTGCTCCAATTTGAGTCTCATTTGAAAGCTCTCTTCAAGAGCTTTCCATCGAGCCCAATCTCTCGTCAAATTGAGCTCCCAATCCAATGTTATGGTCACACAAATTTCTACGGGCTGTTTCTTCCACCACGGGCTCTTTCCTTTCTCATTTCTACGTGGCTGCCGGATCTCTTTCTTTTCTCCACGAGGCTCCCCCGCGTCCTTCACACTTTAAAAGTGCTTTAAAAAGTAATGTCCTAGGTTTGAGACACGTGTCTTCCTCTTGGTATCTCGTGCCCTTCTTTCCCCATTTCACTATGTTCCCCACATCTCTTGGTGCTCAACCACTCTGTGATGCAACCACGTGGCATCATCTCATGCTCAGTGTGCTCGGGGTCACCTCCTACGTTGTGGCCTTTGTAATCTCCGTGACCACCTGCTTCGTGAGGGTGTCAAGTGTCACCATCTCGGGCTATCTGCTTCATGGGCTACACAGGTTCAAAGTACTCCACGAGCATTCCTCTCCGCAATCTCAACATGTGAGATGCAAGCCCCTTCCCTGATCTTGACATGTGGCATGTCCCCTTTCGTGATCTTGACACGTGACACTTTGCCTTAACCTTTATTTGACTAAGTCTCCATGGGCCCCTCTTCCTTCTCCTTGGCAAAATGGACCTTTTGTGTCCACTATACATACTAAGCATTTTTCTATATAAATGCTTAGTTCTGTTGAGCCCTTGTGCGTGTGGGATAAATCCCTTGCATAGTGTATTTGTTTTTGGCTACCATTTTGCCACTGTGCTCACTCTTGAAGCTTGCAAATAGCTTCCTCCTTCCTTTGTGTCTAAAGTATCTCCATGAGACTAACCCGAACTTTTGCTAATGCCACTTGTTGGAGCTAGTTGACCACTTCATCCAATTTTGAGAGTACAATGGTTGGATTGAAAATTTTCCAAACGAGTTTTAATTCCTTCATTCAGGGTACGACATATGAAGGGAAAACAATTTTAACCAAGAGCTTACAGGAGTATAAATTAGGAGAAATTGCAGCAAAGCCTAGATAAGAAGTCATCATGGATGGAAGAGAGAGAATACACCTGGTATGTTCCTAGTGCCACTCCAACCCAAAACTTGTCATACGAAATCCTCAACAAGGCCCTTATCATAAAAGTTGGAGTGAAGGATGTCTGTTGTGACAGGGCCTTCAAAGTATTCTTCATTGTAGGAAGCACTTGCACCAAATGCCATTGAAACAGGTGAAGGATATATTGACTAGGGGAGAGCAAATGGAGCAACTGAACAAAAGGTGGAGGGATCAATTTATGGCAGTGATGGTAGCAGAAGGTTGCATAGAAAGCGTGCAAGCTTTGATGACAACAAGAAGTGGGAGATCTATTTAGATTTGTCATGCCTGCCAAGGCATGCTAGGGGTGATGCTGAGTGATATTTATGATTTCTAAATTAGGCTGCAAGAAATTAAAGTTCAATATGTGAAAAAAGATGAATGGAAAGTGCGTGATATTAAAAGGCATGTTATGGACATCTAGTAGAAGCAGATCTGCCAAGCTAGTGCAATAGGAAAAAGAGCTCTCAATGCGATAGAAGATCCCTAAAATTGTGCCTGCTTAGGTTGAAGATCAACATGGCTGTCGCGTTCGATGAGGGAAGGAGTGGATGAGTTACAAAGCTGTCCACATTTGGTATTGAAGTTTCCAATTAGGAGTAGTGCCTTTGGAAATGGAGTTTATGATTTGGGAGCCACACTCAATTTCAAGCTTTGTGATACCACAATCTTTCGTTAGCTTAAGCCCTCAATCAAAGCATGGTATTCAGCTTTGTTGTTTGTTGTTTTTGGACATCAAGGATAAAGACATCACTATCAAATCTGTTGATTGAGCTCTTAGAGGAGCTTCTAAACCAGTATAGATTGCCTCTATGTACCATCAAAATTCAACTTAACGCACCCTAGCTTGGGGGCTTTCCAGACTTCCACAAGTCGCTTCTTTGAATTTTTGTTTTAGAGGTACTTTGAACCCACGAAAGGGGGAAGGCAATTTAATTAGAGGCTAGTTGGAAATTTCTCTTGTAATATTACCCCCATGTAATATGGTCTAATGTTAAATAAAGTTCATACTCTTGGGATTGACCCTAGTCAACTCCCTTTGTTCACATGTAAACTAGGATTAATCCCTTGAGAGATTAAGAGCGTGCTTTCCAATAAAGAACAAGTATGTTTTATGAACAATCATCTCCAAGGGGTTTTAGCTACAACTAAACTTGGTGGTTCCTTTTGGATTGTGGAGATATGTGTAATATCCCCTTTTGGGATATTATTAAAATTTGCAAATTAATTAACCAAATCGATCCTAGGAAGATTAAATCTTCTTAGTTCGACCTCAAATAACCCAATGTCGGCGATAATACAATGCAAAATGGGGTTGAAGTATGCCAAAGTGGTGGGTTAGATGGGAAGACTAATTAGAATGCTAATATCATCCAGATCTAATTTTTAACAGCTAAAAAATAATTACTAATTCAAATCCCAACTGTTGCAATCTTCCAAAATTATTTCCCACTTAACCATCCAAGCAAAAATTCTCAAACTTTGGATTTTGGGCCACAAAAATATGAAGAATAATATTCTAAAATCAAATTTCGCATAACAAACACGAAATCCTAATTTTGTCCTAAAAAATAGGTCGCCCAGCACATTTAGGGCATCAAATGCACTACAAAAATTATGAAATCATCTTCTCCTTATTTCTCCTAATTTCTACTACTACATTCAATATTAAATTGATCCCAAATTGCAGATCTGAATTTTATAACAGCAGTTAATCAATTAAAATGCACCTAGAACAACTGAAACTTCAAAAATTAATATCTTACTCGATACTTGGAGTTTTTGCATGAAATAAATTGCACAATAAAGTAGGAATAAAGAGCTTTTCAATGAACTAACAAACTGAATTTTTAGCCCACTGAAATCCATTCAAATTTGCCCCTGAAATCTGAAAACCAGTCACTAGGGTTAGGGAAAATTAATTAAATAATTTTTAGCGCATGAAACCCTTCCAAAACCCTCAAACAATCAACCCTTGATCTGAAATAATTGATTAAACACATCAACAAATAGATCTAGCATAAATAACCTCAAAACATGATAGATCAAACCCCAATACCAGTTGCTATGGCTAAATAAATTGCAACAACAATAGTAGTCATAAAAGTACTTCAAACCATTCACATACAATGCGGATTTACTCTCAAATAAATGCACCAACACTCTAAACCAAGTCGCCAATGCTTAAAATGAAGGAACAATGCATAGATTCATCAACATTGATTGTAAGAAGACTTCAAAGCTAGGGCATACATCCCATTTCTCCAAGCATGGAGTAATTTCAAAAGTTGAATGAACAGAATCCATAAAGGAAATGCGACCTTCTTTTATAGAACTAAGGGGTGCAATGTCCAATGACCAACCTTTTCCTTTTTGGAGGGAAAACATAAACTCTAATTAAAATATTTAATACTAAGACTGTTCACTTTATTTATTTATTTGTATTTAAATAAATAAAAGTAACTAACCTATGTGCACATTAAACTAACTAAAGAGACTCCCACTTATAGCGTTAGGCATGCCAAGGGGTTACAATGCAAATGAAAAATAGATATTAATAATGTCCTTGAAAAGGGGACATTACAGTATGGGCTCACACATTTTTGTAGAGATTAAGTACATTATTAAAAATAGAAAAAGATCCATAAAAAAACATACACACAAGTATGACACGTTAAATATGGGGATACCCTTCGTATCTATGTACTTAAATATTCCTCACAAGCATTTGTTACAACAAGTGAGATAAGGTGGATACAAATTGTATCGATATACTCAAATATTCCTCACAAGCATATGTTACAATACATGAATTCAAGAGGATCATATTGAGAGTAAGTGCTGTCATTATATATGCTTATACATAAGTTATACACAAGTACAAGTGGAGGATTTAGTAAGCATGCAAATTACAAGTGGAGGCATGCAAGTTACAAACGAAAGCATGTGATTTACAAAAGGAAGATTCCACAAAGCATGCAAAGTACAAGTGCAAGAATGCATAAGTACAAGCATACAAAGACATACAAAAGATTTGTCATATGAGGGAAAAGGTGTAAGAAAAAATCCTACAAAAAGTAGGTACATATAGTAATCCTTATATTGGCTACTTATGCACTACCTAAGTAAATATTATCGCGAACCTTCTCACAAAATGTTTACTTAAGCGAAACAAATAAATAAATTTCTAAAAGAAAGCGCAGGGAGGTGGCATCAAATCACCATGCCCTATAATGATAACTCTTTTGAGCCTAAGCATATCTCAAAACTTGAAAAAATTGGCTTTTGTCAAGGCCTTTGTAAAGATGTTCGTAACTTGGTCCTTTGTCCTACAAAAGTCAAGGTGAAATGTTTGACCATGAATAAGGTGTTGAAGGTAATATGCTTGGTCTGAACATGCAAAACATGATTCTTATCCGCTTGGATAGATCTTTGATTGTCCTATTTGAGAATAGTGGGTGGTTGTCGTAAACCTAACTTTTCAAGTATTTGGCAAATCCAAACTAATACTTGTACAACATTAATGTGACCTCTATATGATGCCTCAATAGTGGAGAGGGCAACAATTGATGGCTTCTTGTTTTGCCAAGCAAAGATAAATCAAGAAGTGGACTTCCTATCATCCTTATCACCCTCCCAATCTAAGTCGGTGTACCCACGCAAAGGACCACTCTTCTTTGCTTTGTATTCAATGCCATCAAATGAATTTTCTTAAGATCTTACTTGAATCAAAGGAGACTAAACTAACCCCATAAAAATTATCAAGGTATGTATGAGTCAGGTAGAGTATACTACGAACAAACAGTCGATATAGAGTTGTATCAACTTTTTTTTCATCATGGTAGTCAACCAACTTGGTCCCTTCCTAAAAAGGAGTGGAAGATAATTTGTACAATCATCTATATGGAACCTTTTCACTAGGTCCAATGTAATGCCCCTATTTTTGAAGACCCTTAGCCTATCTTTCCCCGTGGGCTTTGGGATGTTGCAAGGGGAAAATTATATTAAATAATTAAATATTATTGATGTTAATAGAAATTTTGGACGGGTTAGTATTTTTCTATAATTTAGTAGTTGAGAGGGATCAACAAATATCTAGTGACCTGGGAGTTTAAAAGAGTGAGGTTCTAATACAAGGCAAATGCCACCAATTAACCTCTAAAACAATGTGGAAACATAGCACTCCGCATGTTGCGAATAAACTAAGGAGACATGTTAAAATTATAATCAAAATAGAATTGATGAAAAATATGGAATGATACATGCCAGACCTAGATTTTTATTCTTGAGTTGTTCCAGGGTACTTGTGCAAACACTGATCCCAACTTATTAGTATGCTTTGATTTTGAAAACTCAGCTGATCTGAAATTTTTTAGTATGAAATACATAATTGTTAGTAGGAGTACACTTAATCGCAAGAGAAATCAAGCTCAGTTTTGAGAACAGAAAAATATTCAGTATGTATGGAATACATACTTGTTAGAGGAGTACATGTTGGGATTACACTTAATCGCAAGAGAAATCAGTTCTACTATGAGAGGGAGAAAGGCTCAGCAGTGTAGAACACATACTTGTCAAAGGAGTACATATTGAGATTACACATAATCGCAAGAAAAATCAGATCAGACTTTTAGAACGGGAAAAGGCTGACAGTCTCGCCTTACTTGACAATAGGGTTCACCCTACCTGATTGAGCATTAGCCAGTAGGAATTCACTCGTAATCTAAGCTAGTTGGAATAACTTTCCAATCGTAGGACTGTTATTTGGAGGGTTTCTAACTTCTCTCTCCATCCAAAGAACAGAGCTGATACTAATTGGTGCCAAGTCTCTTAGCGACTGGTCTTGTGAGCTATTTTGGGGGCTCTTCTTCTAGGATCAACATCAGAAAGGTCGAAAAATTAAGGATCTTTATTTCTTCGGTCTCAGCTCTAGATTTAAACAAGCATTTGCTGTTGTATCACCCAACAAGAAATTGAGTTTTCACTGAGATATCAATTTTAGAAGATTTTATCTTGTCAAACTTTCTAAATTAAGCCTTGCCAATTAATATCTTAGGTCATAGTCTGCTATGGATGGGGGTTAGTTTAATTTTGGAGTGAGTGTTGAAATCATGAGAAATTTAGAAAATGATCTCTTGCATTGTAGGAGTCTAATTGGATGTCCTACAATGTTTTTTTCGACCTAAGCATAAGTCGGCAAATTTCATGAGAAATTATATGAACACAGACCGCAACAGCCAACTGGTAATGTAGAAACTTCATCTTCAAAATACATGAGCAATAAAAACCCTAAACAATAGGTAGAAATTTTTGCTTAAATCCCCTAAGCCAGAATAACCTCTAGAAAATTAACAGCAAAATTCAGGGGCTCCTATTTTACAGAGGAAATTAATTTTCTTCCTGTTAACAAGCTGAGAACTACTTTAGGTAGATATTAACAGCTGCATTATTTTTCCCAACAGAAATCCCACCTTGGACCATACTCTTAACCCATGTTAATGCGTGTTGTATGTAGGTCGCCTTCCCTTGGGTAGGAGATCAAACTTGTTATCTAATCTTCTTAGGGTGATCCGAATTGTTGACATTTTTGTGGATTCGCATACTTCCCAATCGGGGATCTGGGTCCAAAGCATATTTGCTTTGAGAGTGGAAAATCCTATCATTCGACTACTTATCTTGCATTCCAAGAATGTAATGCACAATGATAAAATTCCTCTTTACCTTGTTTAGTAGTGTGAATAAAACTAGTATGGTTGTTAGTGATGATTAAGTCATCAACCACAAGATCACAATCAAAATGTGACCATCAATAATAAATATGTAAGATATAAAAATTGGGATTAGAAATACTACGAACAACTCTTTGTTTATGGAAATGTTGGTTAATTTTCTAATACCAAGCTCTGAGAACTTGTTTGAGACCATACAATGAATTCTTCAAGCTGAAAACAAGATGCTCTTGTCCAAGTTTTGAAAAATTGGTTGGGGGGGTGTTGCATATATATTTCTTCATGTTGAAAGCACTCATAAAATCCATCCAATGTGATTCCCATCAACCATCTAAAGGTAACAACAATAGAAATAACAATATAGTGTTATCTATCTTAGAAATTGGAGCAAAAGTTTCATTGTAATCAATACCTTACTTTTGTAAGAAGTCTTAAGCAACAAGTTGAGCTTTACGAGTATCAATTCCACCATCTAATGTAAAATGTCTTGTAGGTTCATTTACAACAAGATTCTTCTTGGGAGGAAGACTAGTTAACTCCTAAGGTTCATTGTTCAGTAGTATTCATCCCACATAGCATTCTTGTAGGTTTGGAATCACAATTGTTCGTAACTCATGCCATGGTTGCAAAATTGGAAAATTTGTGTCCCCGAGTCTTCCTAGGGTCAGTCACATCACCAACATAAGAGTTTGACAAGCTGATAGTGGAAGACAGATTGACTAGTAGCTACAAATGCAACACCTAAAGTAGGACATGCTCTATATTTTCATCTATATGTAATACTGCATCAAAACAAATACCACATGATGAATATCAAAATATGATTCAATTGTTATATAGCGTGAAGGCTCCTTAGAAGGTGACTTGAGTCTCTTTGAGCTGCATATCCCTGTGAATAATGACTTGTTGAGATTTTGGATCATATAACAGATATGCCTTTGACTCCTTACTATATCCCACAAACTGCATATGTGTTTTTTTTTCCGCTTCTCATCTAGACTACACGTCAATGCACCATGATAAAAAAATCCTGAAATGGGCAATCACAGGCTTTTGCCCATTCCAAACTTTTTCAGGGATAACATCTCAAACAACTCGGGGATAGGTGTTCAATTAAAAAATGTGGATTGCACAACTAAATGCATCAACCCAAATTGTTTAGTCTTGGAGACTTCATCTAGCTTTGTCTTCAATATTTTAATTCTTTTGCTAAACCACTAGATTTTGCTGAGGTTTATATGGGACAACATGCTCACATTGATGACAACTTGCATACTAAAGTTCTTAAATGCATTGCTCACGTATTCTGTTTCATTATCAGTTCAAGGAATTTTAATGAACTTGCCACCTTGCTTTTCAAATAAACTTCGAAGTCTGTAAAATTCTCAAGCATGTGGCCTTTAGACTATGAAATAAACTAAAATGCATAGGGAAAAGTCATCAATAAAAGTAATCCTATATTTTGAACAAAAGTTGTTTCCATTGGTCCTGCAAGGTTGCTATGAACAAGTGTGCCACTATTGAATTTCTTCCTATGGTGCTTTCCAAGCACTTAACCTTTACATACACCATGCCTAGGAGAAATAATGGACAAACCATGGGCCATGCTTAGCTTGGCCTTCAATTGGAGACTTTTAGAAGATGACCTCACCTCTTGTTGCCATAACTTGTTAACCTCATTAGCATGTGCGACATAAGCATGAGAATGAGAAAAGGAAGAAGTAGGATTAAACTTTGCTAAAGTTGGACAATTTGGTGCCTTGATCAATATAACTAGAGGCTACAACCACAAAATTCTTCTTCTTTAGCCTAATTCTAAATTCTTCCTGGTTTGAGTAATTTGGTGCATTGAAAGAAAATTTGCACTAATACTAGGGCACATGATAGATATAAAAAGTTCCCATTTTCTACATCAATATCCCTAGTCCCTGTTACATCTAGTGCATCATTGCTGCCCACATAAATTTGATCCTCAAACATTTTTTTACTATCCAGATTTTTAAACATAGAAGCATCGTTGGTCATGTGGGGTGATGCACCAGTATCAAGAGTCCCTTCATTTTTTTAGCATCTTGAGTAGCCAAAGCAATAGAGGTAGTGGAAAAAGTATGATATTGTCTACCCTTACCAACATTTTTGTTTTGCTTATTAAGGTTGCGCCTCTTCCGAAAACAATGCTACGTGGCTTGCCAAAATAGTTGCAAATCTTCGTATTTGATTGCTTTCAATCATAAGATAGGGAAGTCTCCTTTGGTAATTCTTGCTAGCTTTCTAGAGAGTTCATGCATTTGGTTACTTGTTGATGGGAACTAGAACCAATCTTATCCATATTGATTATTTTTCTTTGTTCTAGAATAACATATTCCCAAAGGGTTCTAGGGCATGCTAATCAGTTTCAGTACAAGTAATATTGTAGATAAAAAAGTAACTAGGGTAAAAAATGTCTTATAGAGGAGGTAAAACCTACATAATGATACAAAAATACCTTTTATTAGACTTGACATACTTGGAATCCACTTTACTCAACTCCAACTTCAATTCCTTGGATTTGCCAAAGTAATCTTTAATGCAATAAAAATCACTAGGTTGCATTTTGCTCATCTCATGATTAATCTAGACCATAGTTTACATACCTGTACTCGGCAAATACTTGGCATACCAATTTGCTTTTGACTTGGCAATACTTGACAAATTATAAAATACTAAGTTTCTTGTAAAAACTAGAGTTACTTAAGACCTCGAGACGACATTTTTGGGACGACACAATTTTTTCTAAATTTTGCAGATGGCGAGGGAATTGTTAATTAAAAAAAAATCTAAATATTTAAAATATACGAATATAATGACTAAACTATATAAATAAGCTGAAATAAAACCATTTGAGACTTAAATAAGATGAAATAAAACCATTTGAGATTTAAATAAGCCGAAATCATAAATATCAAATACGTTTAAATTATTAATGGTACATAATTTAATAAAACCATTGCAATTTGAGCCTTGAAATTTTAATAAGCTGAAATAAATTATAAAACAATTGTGATTGATCAATCGACAATATCTGATATTCATATCATTAATTTTAAATTCAAATACACCAACAATTATCAATATTACAAAACAAGAGGACAAGTTTCAACTCAAAAATTAGAAGCAACATCTGAAACAACATCCATGAACTTCTCGCTGAACTATCATCCTTGTCCTCAATGGAGAGCCCAATCAATCCTTGTTGCATAGTATTGTCCTCTTCTACCTACCTTGGCTCTTTAGGATCTACACCCACCGTAATGTTGGGGTCTTCTTGTACTCAGTTGTCTTACAATCTATAAGATGCAAAACATTGTGTACATTTACAAACTTCTCTGCTCTCTTAGAAAGGTAAACATATTCCTTTTAACAAAGTGGATCCAACCATATGTAGACCAATTCCTCTTAGAGACAGAGTAACTAGAAACTTGGGAAAGGAGGGAAAATGTTCGTAGCAGTTTGGCCGTCCAAACAGCCACCACAAATTCACTGGCTTGTCCTGTGCCAATGTTACCCTGTCCATCTTTGTTGAAGTTTTGTACCCATCAAGTTTAGTGAAGTTGAGCCACTCCAACCTGATCTGTGAAGCCTCCTCTGGACTATACATTTTTTAAGGGCCTTCATAAGGCCCTTCTTCACCTCATCGTCATCCAAAGGGATAACTCTACTTGGCCTCTCCACATACCATTTGGGATTAAGTGCATATGCACCATATGAAGTGGGGTGTTCAACTTCTCCCATATATGTTGAATGATGGGCTGAATATGTTCATGGTAGAACTCCAGAGTGGGGTCCCTCACCTTAATATATGCCTTCATTTGCCCAAGCATGCTGTCGATGCACTCATATATCTCACCAATTTTGTGGTTGTCAGAATCCCCATATTTGATGACGCTAAAAAATGGAGTTATAATTGATGTAATGTATTTCACATCAGCCCAAAATGTCTCCTTCACCACCAATTTTTTCAATCTCTTCCCTTACCTTGTGTTGGACTCACGCCACCTAGCCCAATCTTGTTTCATAATCATAACATGCAAGGGCTTCTGCAACTCAAGCATCCTTCTCAACAAAATAAAATAAGATGCAAAGCGGGTCTAGTTTGAGGAATTCCTTCTTTGAAAAGCTTCGAAAGAGTGCCAACGATGTGTGGTGATTACATATGAACTTTTGCATGTCCTTGGCCTCATTCACTATCTTGTTGACCCATTGAATCTTCCCTATGTCTTTCGGTGCATTGTTCATGGCATGCACGCAACATGGGGTCCAATAAATATGATTGTATATACGCTCCACTAGCTTCCCTACTTCTCTGCACACATAAGTTGCATTTGTGATGACCTGTACAACATTTGAAGGTACAACCTCCTCAATGACATCCTTCAAAATTTGAACTTGAAACTCAACATATTTCCATTTTCTAGATCAATCAATTGTTCTCAAGAAATACGGTCCATCTTTACAAGAGACAATTATATTGATGAGTGGACGATGTCTAATATCCTTCCACCCATCCATGATAGTGCTACATCTATATGACACCCATGTAACCTTCATCTCCTTAATTAACAGATGAAACCTTGGAATAATTTCTATCCAAGATTGTTGTCCTAAGTTAGGTGTCTCCAGGAGGCACATAACTTGTACCTGCTTTTGCTACCTTGGCCATAGCCTTCTTGTAACAAGGAAAGTGAGCAACATGCAATGGGATCCCAATAACATAAAATTTTTCCTGATAGCATCATCTGCCTCTTCCCTTGCCTTTGAATCAAACATGTCTACCATTGGATTGGGGGCTGCCTGCACGGCCTTTCTGTTCCCTCTGCTTTCCAATCTTGTCCTTCCAAAACTAGAACTAGTCAAAGTATTTCTGCAAGTCTTAAGAGAGCTCAAAGGAGTGTTAGCCTCAAATGTTAATACCATGAACTTCTGGAACATCATTCGTTGTATTTCCATTATAAAGTTTCACCATCTCCACTCTCTGATCAAGTGAAAGAGCCTTACAAACACCAACCCCCTTCTTGTAAGGTGCAACAAGTGTGCATTGGTCTTGGTGATACTGCCATGCCAAGTCTCTGAACATATGTTGCACTTCCATAGTTTACTCCCCCCTTCAGACTTGGGGTTCTCAAGTAACTATGTGAGCAAATTGTTGCAATGGCTTCTTCTTATCAAATGGTCCCATGGCAAATGTGGACAACATTTGAGAGGGGCAATTGGTATCACTACCAATTGAACTACCAGTTGCCGTTGGCACTACATTTTGTCTCACTTCTTTTCCTCCCCATATTGTGTCATTGCCAACACTTCTACCTATCTCAAGCCTCTCCTCATTTAATTTATAACCATACTTAGAAGAACTCATGGTGATGCTTGTTGGGGCTGCAATGAATTTAAAAAACAGCCATAACTATATGCAATGAATTAAAAAAAAACGATAACTATAAGCAATGATTATAATTTTAATTTATAATCAAGTAAAACAGCCATAAGTATATATATTATGCAATGAATTAAAAAAACAACGACGATAACTATATAGTATATGCAATGATTAAGAAAAAGTAAAACATCCATAACCATATGCATTGTGGAATGAATAAAAAGACAGCCATAACTACATGCGATGATTTAAAAAAAACAGCCATAGGCTATTAGGCCCATAACTATATGCAAAAAAATTAAAAAACAAAAACATAGAAACATCAAACATAGGAGTGTTATGTTTTTCATTTTTGTATCTACATTAATGTGTATCAAGTTTTTGTATTCCTAATGTTTTTAAGAATGTGTATCATACTATCATGGTAAACCTTGCCAAACCTATTCAATAATCAAGAGTTTTATGTTTTAAAATCTTAAAAAAATAAAATTTTAACCCTAACAACCAAACCCTATGTAGTATGCATTTTGTAAAATCCTACAAAATATAAACATGATTACATTGTGAACGTAGATACAAAAACTAAAAAACAGCCCCTAAATAGTACAAATAGAAGCTAAATTTTAAAAACTAGAGACTATTATCAAGTATGTAAGCAAATAAAATTCTAAATACCTATTGCTCACTCTTGCTCTTTCTCTTGTAGTTGCCCGTTTTCTTCCTCTTCCTCTCCTCTTATTCTCTTTGCTCACTCTGCTCACTTTACTCAAGTGTGAATATTGAATGTGATATGGAATGAGGCCATAGAGTCATTTTATAACTTAGAATGTCACTTTTAGGGTTAAGGTTATGTTTTGTTATTTTATATTATTATAACTTTGCATAAAATAAAAATTGGCTAATATTTTTTTTAAAGTAAATGAAAAATAAAAGAGGTATTGCTGCCAGGGACTTTTGGACGTTCCTAATACATACCTTGACTGTCATGGGGACGTCCAAATGTCCGTTGGTGTCCCCAAGACATTTGGGACATCCCCTCAAATTTTTGGATATTCCGGAGATGTTCCCCCTCTTTCCCTTCACTAAGGAAACATCAAGGGGATGTTTTCCCCCGTCCTGACATCCCTAGGACATCTCAGACGTCCTGGACACCTAGTTTTCAGGGGGATGCGTCCCTTTGTAACATTGTTAAAAATATAAATTTTATGCAAAATACAGTAACAAATTGTATCAAATGGGTTTGTAAAACGTTGGGGAAGTGTTTTTAATTAGATTTGAATATAAATAGAGTACAAAATCACATCATCATTAAAATATAACCAACTAATAACTTTTATGAATTTATAATGATTATCATTGAAAATCATCATCATAAATTGCATGGATTACAAATTATAAGAATTTACAATTTTCTCATCCCCTTTCTACTGAAAAATTGGGGAAAGGGTCTAGTGACTTTACTAGTCTCCACACTCGACTGTGGGTGCTTGCTCCTTTTAGAAGGTCACGACTGTGACTCCACCCTGGTACTAGATGGCAGTGATTGTTTTGTCTCATGTTCATCATCATCTACAATGATGTTATCTAATCCGATCTCTCTCACTTATGCATCACCTTACATAGCTTCCCTCTCGAAAGTAACAATCCTGTCCTCTGTGAACATTAGGATCTTCTCTTCATGGACAATTTAGTTACCATATGGATCAATCTAATGCAAATCAATAGGCTCCTGTGATGTGTCCTCCACCTTTTTTGTGTGAAGGTGAAGATTGTATTGCACAAAACCTAGGTCATTGAGGCATCGTGGCCTCAACTTGTTGCACTTCTTCATGTGAATGGTCTCAAACAAACTCCAATTTTGCTCACATTCAAAAACGCTACAAGGCTGAGATAACATTTGGAGGGCTAGCTTTTGAAGATTTCGGGTGTTTCCACCCCAATCTTCCCACCAAGTACCTATAAACAAGATATTCAAAAGTTTGTAAATAATTAATAATTGTGAATTTGTAAGTTATAAGATATAAGTAAAGACACCAAATTTTGTTACCTGGTGTTTGGGTGGATTCCCTTGGATACCCTGTGCCGAAGAAAAGAACCTTTCCCTAGCTTGCTTGTAATTTTGCAACTCTAAAATAATGAGGTACTTTACTTCAACCTTAGTTGTCATCTTCTCAATGCATGTTGAGAATCCCTCCATAATCTTCTCGTTAACATCTGTGACACCATTAAAGAAGAAAAACATGGGATTGAGGTAGTACCCCATTACATGAATGGGCTGGTGGAGTTGATTTGTCTACCCCTAATTAATCAGCTCCCAAAAGAGACCAAATATGACTATATCGCCCCTATAATAGTTTTGGATGGCCTCTTTGGCCCTATTTATGGTTCCATAAACATATCCCATTGGGTTTTGCTTCCCATCCACCAAGCACAAAACCCTCACCAAAGACGTTAACACCTACAAACAAATTAAACTTTAAAGTTACAAGGTTACAATTAAGTAAATCATAATACACTTAAAAATTGAAAATAAAAGAATCTATTTGAAATTTAGATTGAAGTTAGCTTGACGATCTTTGCAACTCTCTTTGTAAAGATATCATCGAAAACTATCTTTGCATTCCTCTCTCCATCAACTTTCTTTTAATATGGTGCATCTAGCCATGCTTGACTTACAAACATTTACTTCAATGGTATCAACAAACTACAAATACTTTGCATCGTTAGGAAGTTAGTTGAAAACTTTGTGACACCCACTTGCATAAGCTCTTTTCCCGTGATGTGTTCTCTCATTAAGTTAAGGGTGATTATAAATATATTTTTTTATATTTTTGACATCTTCTACAACCGGTCTCACCCATCAATTTTGCCCATGTTCTCCAAAAGAAGGTCAAGGCAATGGGCTGCACAAAGGGTCTAAAAGAGCGATGGATACCTGTTTTGAAATAGTCTCCTAACTGCAACATATGTTGTATTGTCAGTGGCAACTTACAGATTATTCTCGATGTCCTCCTCGAAGACAATTTCCTCCAACATAAGGCTCATTTTTTTTTGCTTTCTTTAATGTGTTAGAGACATCAATCGACTTCAAAAAAACCATTTCACCATTTGAAGTTATAGAAAAAACTGATAAGGGTGCAGATCCTTCCATCCATCTGCCACTACTTCTTTTGTTCTTTCAAAATCGACTTTGCATCTGCAACCGCACCTTGGAGTAACCTCCCACTTAAATCTCTTGGAGAGGGTCTCTTGTACCCTTTTCTTGCAACTGTCGATGATGTCATCAATTACTCCCAATACACATTGAAGAGAAGTTTGTAATACTAGAATTTTGCACATGCCTTACCTACATCCTCATGCACCTCCTTGTTCCAACTTGTACCTTGTAGCAAAGGCTATGCGCTAGGTATGTTTCTAGGTACAAAAAATTATGTGCCTACTCTTTGCTTGAATTCGATGAGATGGATGTGCCTTCTACCCTTGGACCATGACTAGAACTCACAATTGCTGTTGTATTTACCTCTGTTTCCACCACCATTTTAGGTCTAATGGCTGCTTGTAATCTTGCTCTCTGTAATTTCTTCTCATCCAACAACGCAAGCTCTACCCTCAACTCTTGTTTTTCCTCATCCATGGCATTGGGACATGGCGTGATGTTGCGGTGAACAATGAATGTAGCATGGTACTTGAGGCAATCGATGCCTCTAAAAACCTTCTTTGAGTTGAACATGAAAAATATAGTCCTCTGGACCGGTCTACACATGCCATACTTCTAAGTGGTGGTATAGGTATTAGTGAGAATGCTTTCTCACTTGCTTATGCTGAGTCTGATGTAGAGTTAGATGCCATTGTATGTTAACTTGCATCACATTCAAATACAAAATAAAAAACATTTAAAAAAATAAAGTGCAAATTTGTAAATGTAAAACTATAAAAAGATTTAAAAAATAGTCAAACAATTTCGTTCATAAATGATGGAAAACTATCGTAAATTATGACGAGTACTCGTAGGCAGTGTGAAATGTGGTATCAACTATGGAATTTATTTGTTCTTGGTAATCAAAGATGGTATGTATATGTAAATGAAAATCTTATCATGACACCATATTAAAATGAAAGTTTAAGTTTAAAATACTCTTATCAAATACTGTTAAGTGTTAACAAACAAAACTTACTAGTTGAGCATAATTTTCAACGCTCTTGATTCTTATCAATAATTGAACAAAATTGTTGTGACAAAAAAATTCATACATTTTTGTAAACTGATAAATTTTTTTATTATGACAAGAAAGAATTACCTGTTTGGAAATATTCAAAGAAGAAAAAAGAAAAATAAATAAAGAACTTCCTTGAAATGAAATTCCTCATATCTGCTCTTTAGATTCACTAAAAATTCCCTTCAATTCTTTCAAAGGATACTCAAATGTTGTGAGATTAGATTTTGTGGGGGTGTGGGGCTTATAAAGAAAAAATAATTGTGTTTTTGTAGTGCATGATTGTTTTGAATCCATGTATGACTGTTTTCTGCATTTTCAACATTTTCTGAGCCCGTACCCCTTGTTGAGTATTGGTGAGTACTCATTGTATGACGGGCTAAGATGGATTCTCGTCCGTGTTCTCAAGTATTGGGGATCAATTCTAGGCTTGCACACAAGATGTAGATACGAAAGGTGCTCAAGGAGCACAAGTGTCACAATTCTAGAGGATAGTAGACCTAACCCTAAGATAGATATAGGTTTCTAAGGAATATATCTAAAGTAAAGAAAGTATTCTACTATAATTCATACTATGGGTAGCTCGGGAGATGGATAAAGCCAAGGGTCATAACATAATAAGATAAAGTAATAGACTAAAACAAATGTACATCTACCATAATCTATAGCAATAAATGATCAACCATTCACATAACAATAAACATGAAACAAAAGACATAAGGGTTAGAGATACTTACCTATGGTGTGATTGCTGATGCATTGATCCTCTTGAGAGACAACAACACCCAGAGAGAATCGCTATGGGTGGTGAACGGAAAGCTCAAAAAGAAGATGTCCAGTCCTAACTCACTATGGTGACCAAAATGCAAAAGGGCAAGCTTCAAAACCTTAAGCCTAATAGCTAGATGCAAATATGTGTGCAAATGTCCAACGTGCAAGTAAAGTGACATGTTTAGAGTAATGATTGATTGATTGATTGATTGATTGATGAGAGAAGAGACATGTATATATACCTCTGTTTCAAAAATCGCGATTTATCGGCGATAAATCGCGATAAATCGTTTGCAACCATGAAAACGATATATCTTCTGAAAAATCGCGATTTTTGATATGGCGATAAATCACGATTTTTGGCGATAAAATACACTCGAAAATCGTGGTAAATCGTGGATAAAATCATGGAAAATCGTGGAAAATCGCGGGTGAAATCGTGGCCCCAAATTTGAGTCGTTTCTTCACTTGCGCGGCTCGGGTTACACTCGAAAATCATGGAAAATCGCGGGTGAAATCGTGGTGGAAAATCGTGGCCCCAAATCTGAGTCGTTTTTTCACTTGCGCGGTTCGGGTTTCCTCCATTCTCCTCTTTTCCGTTTTTGGAATTTCTTTCCTTTTTTGGCACTTTTTTCCTTTTTGGCGAAAAAACCACAAGGAAAGAAAATCTTTTGCCATTTTTGGAAAGGGTCCGGGTCCGGGAAGATGTAGCAGCAAAAACTTGCATGTGCTATAACTTTCATGCTGTGGCTCCGTTTCAAGTGTTGTTTTCTCTAAAAGTGCATATTTTCTCGAGCTCTATGCATTGATGGCAATATTTTTCTTATTTTCATAAAACAATATTGTTTATTTTTTTGTTTGCAAACTTTGTACTCTCTTTTTTGGTCAAAACTTAATTGAAAATATGCATATGGGCCTATGGCATTCTATAGAGTCACTTCTCGCATCATTTAACATTGTTTTTACATTTAATTTAAGTATATTTTATGAATTTAAATGTTTTTAAAAGTAGCGATAAAGTTGCCGATTAATGCCGATTTTTTGCCGATTTCCGATTCAAAATTTGGCCTACCGATTAATCCTGATTTACGATTTTTTGAACTATGATATATACCCGACATGATTGCCCGTGGGTGATCTTGTCTGCCATGAGAGAAACAATGCCCGACACAATCGACCATGGTCGATTGTGTTGGCGTTGGGGTAACCTCGGGTCAAGGGGTGAAAGACAATAAGGAATGAAGGAAAAAGGAGTAACAAAGGCATGACAAAGGTCCAGGATTACCAAGAGTGATGGGAAGACTAGGAATGGGTGAAAACAAGTGAACATAATGATTGGAACATGTAAATAATGATTGAAACATGTAAATACGAGAGGAAACAAAGGCAGGATAAGATAACTATGGTATAAAAGATGACATAACAATATCTCTCAAATACTGTGGTCTAGCACATGCGACCAATTCTGATCACACCTCAATCCCGATAGGCCCCTTGAGGTACTCAGGAGGATAATGCATTAACAACCCTTGCATGAGAGAAAAAATACATTCGCAGCAAGTTTTGTGCCAAAACTTGCAAAAACTTGTGCCAAAACATGTGAGTGCACATGCAAAAAAATTGGGAATGAGATTTTTTGGCGTATTTGTAGGATTGCCGAGTAATTATAAACTGATTTGGACAATACTAGTATCATTGGCTTGAGCAAAATTTTGTTTATATGCCCCCAAGTTTCTACACTGCCCTTCTGTCACACATGTGATGGAGAAGATCATCTTTAATTGCCATTCCATGAATCTGTCAAGCCTCCATTTCTCTCAACAAGAACTTTTGATCCGCATTGTGGGGCCCAGGACCATTTGTGTGGGGTACAATGCTACACTTGGAGATAAGTACTGTATTGTAGAATGCGTAGAAGAGATTAAGGAGATTAACCTATCAACACATTTGAATGTAGAACTATTTGATATGCAGAAATGCAACTTCCATTCAATATGCAAAATAGAGAAAGTACAAATGTGTTCGATAAACTAGTAAGGCTGAGAGTGCAAGTTCTTGTAATTTGAAGGGGAATGCTTCTTTATCGAGTCGCCTAGAGTTATGTGAAAGAAATCTAGAACTATAGATGTGTTTGAAGCTATATACTTAGGTCGTGCTAATTATCTCCCATCTAGTCTGCATGTAATGTCCCCATTGTTGAAGACCCTTAGCCTATCTTTCCCTGTGGGCTTTGGGATGTTGCAAGGGGAAAATTATATTAAATATTATTGCTTAGAGAGTGATTTTTATCATTTGACATTATAAAGCAATAATTATTTAATTATTTAATTATGTAATTTAATTCCCACAATGCAAAATTTAAAAAAAGGGAATTAATTAAATAACTTTTGGGTGGCTTTTAATATTAAAATCGCCCTTAGAAATGGGATGCCACACCTAGGGAGGATAAAGTATTTTTATTTAATGATTTCCCTCTCCTAGGGATTTCGAATTTTGTGCCTCCTTGTTTATAAAAGGAGAGCTAGGGATCATTGTGAGACTTATGTTGATTGATCATTTGATTTCACTCCATGCTTGGAGTATTGATGTATGCCCATGGGATGTATGCCCTAGTTCTTGCATTGTGCTCTCTCATTGTAAGCTTCATTTGGATCCATTGTTGAGATATTGAAGATTTTATTGTTCTCTCCATTATGATCTCTTGTGTTGGTGTTGGTGCATTTATTTGAATGATAAATCTGTAATTTTGTGAAGGGTTTGAAGTACTTTTATGACTATTGTTGCTGCTGCAATTTATTTAGCCATAGCGACTGGTATTGGGGTTTGATCTATCATATTTTGAAGTTATTTATGCTAAATCTATTTGCTGCTGTGTCTAATCAATTATTTCAGATCAAGGGTTGATTGTTTAAAGGTTTTGGAAGGGTTTTATGAGCTGAAAATTATTTAATTAATTTTCCCTAACCCTAGCGACTGGTTTTCAGATTTCAGGGGCAGATTTGAGTGGGTTTCAGTGGGATAAAAATTAAGTTTGTTAGCTCATTGGAAAACTCTTTATTTCTACTTTATTGTGTAATTTATTTCATGCAAATTGAGCGAGATATTAATTTTTGAAGTTTCAGCTGTTCTGGGTGCATTTTAATTGATTAACTGCTGTTATAAAATTCAGATCTGCAGCTTGGGATCAATATGTGGTTGTAGAAATTAGGAGAGATAAGGAGAAGATGATTTCATAATTTTTGGAGTGGATTTGATGCCCTAAATGTGCTGGGAGACCAACTTTTTAGGGCAAAATTAGGGTTTTGTGTTTGCTATGGAAATCTGGTTTTAGAATATTATTCTTCATTTTTTTGTGGCCCAAAATTCAAAGTTTGAGAATTTTTGCTTGGATGGTTAAGCGGGAAATAATTTTGGAAGATTGCAGCAGTTGGGGTTTGAATACTAATTATTTTTTAGCTGTTAAAAATCTGATTTGAATGTGTTTAAATTCCAATTGTTTTCTTCCAATCCATCCCACCACCTTGGCTAGTTTCAATGTCATTTGGGTTTGAAATAGCTGACATTGGGATATTTTAGGTTGAAGCAAAAGGGTTTTTCCATTCTTTGCTTAATCTTGACAAGTACTTCTTCATTTTCTATATTGTCCTAGAAGGGGACATTACACTGCATGTGTGTTATTTGCTAGTTGATCAATTGATGATCCTTAGAGTGTGGTTACAAATCATATATACAACTGATAGTTACAAGATGATGATTACAAGAGAAACAATTACAAAGTTTTTTTAGATTTTTTGATTGAATGATAGATGTGATTCAACGCGTGACATGCTAGTGAGATATTATGACATGATGCAGGCGTGGATTGCGCCATTGGAACGCTGTATGGAAACATAATGCTAACAAGCGAAGGAAGGTTGTTGAGGTCCTACACAGATTTACGACAACACTTGGCATTCGGAGAAGCATGACACAAGCATGTGAGGGTCCCGCACAACACTGCAAATGTTGTATGATAGTGCACGTAATTATAGGAGCTGCGAATGTTTTGAGTTGGGTTGGTGCAAGACTGCAGGAATTGTGAGAGCTGAATTGTGAAGTGTGTAAGACTACATAAACATCGAGTGTTGTGATATACTAGTGTGGAAATGCAAAAGTTGTGAGAATTGCGATGGAGTGTGCGACAAGTATGGGATTGTATAGAGCAATGCATAGAGTTGTCGTGGGACATCACGGATGGAGCAAAGTATTGGGAAAGCTGCGGGATGTTGTGGAGCTGCATGGTACGCTGCTAGGGGCTGCACTAGTGCTTCGAGATATTGGGAGTCTGTATGCGTGTCGTGAGATGTTGTGAAGCTATGGAACTCAAAAATCTTCAAGAGAAGTGAGGAGGTTTGTGTGTTTGCTAGGTGTTGTGAGGTAGGCTACAGGGCTACGCATGGATCATTCGCCTTTTCTTGAAAAACAACAGTCTGCATTGTGTCTTCGATTATTTGTGGGACTGAACATGAAGCTTCTGAAGGTTGTACCACTTAGCTTGATCAACACATTGCCCGAATTTGATCACTTAGAACCGATTTGTGCCTTGGTGGGTGCGAGTGTGAGTTACCTCAATGATTTGATCCTTCTTTGTGGGACACACATGCTTGGGATTCAAATCAGAAGGGTGTTGTGTCATTGTTGGCTTAAGAAGTGGATGAAGTAAGGGTTAAGGAGCTCCACATTGAATATTGGGTGCATGCTCATGTATGAAGGCTAATCAAGAATGAATGTATTCTCACTACTTGCATAGAGAATGGTGTTAAGGACCATAAATTACAGGCTTGATCTTTTAATGTGGATCCTTTAAGCGTTCATTCTGAAGATGCAACCAAAATTTATCCCCAATCTATCGCCAACTAGGAATGCATGAGGTGTGCGATGCACGTTGTGGTGCTTTTTGTACTTATACTATGAACGTGAGAGATTTTGCTGAACCCCTTGATGAACAAATTGTATGTGTTGCAATTTTTTTGCAATTTGTCTGTTTCCCTTTCTTGTGTGTAGACTTAGTGCTGGCTGGTGCATGATAGGAGATGTCTAGATTTGTCGTAGGATGGAACCAAACATTTATTTGGAATGGACCACGCCCTTTAGAACGTTAAATAACTCTATTGTAGGCATGCTAGGTGTAAAGCAAGTTATCACCCCTTGTGCGAGCATGTGCACGGTTGTACATACTCAGAAGATGAACAAGAGTGTGATTGACAACTAAGTATGCTTGGTTACGTTGGCTTGCAACTGTGTTTGCACAAAGTGTTTAAGGTGCGCAAGATGTGCTCCAGATGATCCTCCCAGATCTTACTATAAATGAGGGCGTCATCCAAGTAGATGATGGTGAAGGAGTTGAGAAACGTTTAAAGTATGTCATCCATCAACCGCATGGATGTTGCTAGTGCATTGGTCAAGCCAAAAGGCATAACCATCTATTTGTACAATCCCTCTCGTGTCTTGTAAGTTGCCTTCCAAATGTATTTGGGATGGACTCAAACTTGGTGGTACCCTGACTTCATGTCGAGCTTGGTGAAGTGTTGAGTGCCTCATAGCTGGTCCAAGAGGTTGTCAATGTGTGGTAGTGGATACCAATTCAATACCGTGATTTTGTCGAGTGCGCGATAGTCTATGCAAAGGCACTAAACCCATTTCTTCTCTGGAGTGAGGATGATTAGACTTCGACATGGGAAAGATCTAGGCCTGATCTTGCCCTAATCTAAGAGCTCTTGTATTTGGCACTGGACTTCATTCTTCCAAATTGATCTATGTTACATACGACTGTCTCTAAGAGGGGATCTAGAAATCAAATCGATGCGATGCTCTACGGCGTAGTGCATTGAGAGGCCTTTCAGTTTTACGAAGATGTTGCCTTGTTGCTAAAGTAATCTATCGATTTTTTGCTTCTGTGATGATGATTGCATGGTGCACGCTGCCAATGCATTCTTTTTCTCCTATGTAGGTGTCTGGGGAAAAAACATGAGTAGCACAAATGTTTGTGTGTGCGAGATGAGTTTGCTACATTGTTTGGTAGAGGTCAAAGTGACATTGGCCGTTGGTGACGAGTCAAAGAGGTTGAAGAATTGATCTTTGACATGAAAAATCCATCTTTGCGGCTTGGCCTGATATGTAGCATTGCGGACATACAAGTATGGCCTTCCAGTTAGTATGTCACAGATCTCAAGAGGTGCAATGTGGCAAGTGACATTATCCTCTATTAGCTTTACTTTGTACTTTAAAGTTTTAAACTAAACACTTGCTAGACTTGTACATCTTTTCTTGATTGCAACTGTCAAAGCGTATGGCTGAGGATTTGCTGAAGTAGGAAGTGCTAATTATTGAGCCGTGTCTTGCAAAATGATGTTCTTTTGACTCCCAGCTTGATGATGACATGGAGAGGTTGACCTTCGACCAAAAACTTCATGTAGAAGAGGTGCTCACGCTCCTTCGAAGAATCGGTAATAATGGCATTCGTGCTTAGACAAGAAGTATTTGGATCGATGTTGTATGTGGCTTCGGGAACTAATGTAGATTGCACAAGCAGTGATTGCTGGGCGTGACATTCAAGTTTTTCGTGGGTGTTTGAAGGATGTTGATGCACCATTTGCCACCTTGTTTCTTCTTGCCTTTGTTTGAGTCAAAAGGTGTTAAGAGCCTTCTGGTTTTTTGTGGCCTTCTTAGGCAACTCATCCTTGCAATGTGTGTTTTGATTCTGTGAAGGGGGATGAGATGGTGCATTGTGCATGACTTGACTCTTGCGTAGGACACATGAAATAAGCTGGATAGAAAAGCATACACTTAAGTAGGACATACAAAATCAGTTGGATACTAATAGTACCCAAATACTTAAATACTATTCAAGAATATATGCTACAATACATAAATCCAAAACGATCACGATGAGAGTATGTGCTCTCATTATATAGATTTGCACATAAGGTATGCACAAGTATAAGTGGAGAATTCAATAAGGATGTCAATACTAAGTGGAAGATTCCACACAACCTGCAAAGCACAAGTGGAAGCATGCACAAAGCATTCATGTTACAAATAAAATATTCTACAATGCATGTGATGTATAAGTGGAAGAATGTGCATGTGCAAGCATATGAAGACGTGGATGATTTCCTCATATGAAGAAAAAGATGAAAATCCCATACAAAAGTACGTACGCATAATAAGAGTTATGATGGCTATTTATGCACTACCTAAGTAAATATTATTACTAATATTTTTCATTTGGAATCATCGTCCATAAAATAGTTTATATAGTTCTACCTACCTTCTCTTTCTAGTACAATGTAGAAATAGCTAGATATTTTTTCTTTCCTTTACTTTGTATTGTTTCAAACATGACCCTAATGTTTGGTGAATCAGACATTGCAATGAAGAGTAAGCCAAGAAGGCGATAATTCTGATATGGATATTGATTTATCGACAGCTCAATTTGGAAATCTAAACTTGTAGGGGTAGAATATAAATTTTCGTAGGACACACTGATCATTTCCTTGAAAAGTTGTGCAAATTTAATAAATTGTTTGACATGATTTCCAATAGGGTAGAAGAATTCTTTCTAGGTTTCCAAAAAGCCTTACCCAACTTTTATTGGGATAGAGTCATCCTTATGAACATGACAATATATTTCCCATCCTTTTTTCACCGACAAAGAAACATTCAAGAGAGAAAATGTAATGTTTTCTAATGGAGTCAAATAATTTACAGGAAAGTAGGAATTTACCATTAAGTCAATTATCTAGGGCATCAACATCTATCTTTCCTTTAAAAATTGTAATACCCAAGTTTATTTTTGCCTAAGTGTTTGGCCTCCAAAGGGCTTATTTGTTGATGTAGAAGGATACTTCTGAGGAAGATCTTACTCATTGCAAGAGTTGATTGAAGTTATCAATATTCTCAACCTTTTCCTGTTGAAAGTGTGCTGCCATATCTTTTTTGCTGTTACAAAACGTCTTTTATCAACTTTTGGTACCACATGGGTCTAACATGCCAAATGTTAATTTGTTTTCCATATGCTGGGTCATGGGTAATGGTAAGGAAGGTTAGACGAAGGGTCACGGTTTTGGGACCAAGCTTCCTGTAACCAGACCTTGTATGATTGGGCATACAAAGATAGAATGACAAGAACAATTTGACAAGAGGGATTCTTGCTCTAATCACAGTTATTCGGGGCCAAAGGATGATCCGAAAGGACAACATACCAAATGCAGTTTCAATTTGTAATGGGCAAAAATGGTTACTCTTTCTTATGATGGACAATAATCTAAGTAGCATAACAAAGAGAACAAACAAACATACTTAGAACAAAAACCACAAAACATGATATTAGATCTATAATGACATATTAATAATTATATTAACATACAAATCTAATAGTTATGTATAGAAATTGAGAGGCCGGGTATGACTCAACCAAAACTAAAAGCCTTGCAAAAGAACCCTAATGAATAGCTTTGTTACATTGTTATACATGTGTAGGAGGAAATGAGAAGCTGGATGGTTACAAGAAGAGCAATGTTCATCTCCTGTCATTGGGTCTTCTAAGATTTGTCATTTTTTCTGGCGGTATCCATACATGAGTCCATGATTGTGTTGGTAATGTTAGGACATGATGGTGCCGCATGATGAGAATTAGGCCTTGTGGTTTTAACCACGAATTTGATGGTGCATAGTGCATAACATTCGGTGAAGGCACAAGATAATGTACCACAATCAAACTTGTAGATCCTCATGAATCAATGGAAGATTGCAAACCTACATCAACTCCCATGAAAATGAAGATCAAATATTTGTTAGCAGATGATCATGGAAAATCAGTTGATGGGACTCCCTATAGAAGATATATGCTAGTTGTCTTTGCTTTACAAGCTTGAATGAGACGAAGTTGCTTCAGTTTATGGAATAAGATAATATAGATAGAACTAATACTACTTCAATTACATAAATGATGTAATTGAGCATACTTATATAATATAGATCAATAGATAATCCTTCATTTAATGAGCGTTAATGTATATGACTGAAAGTGAAGTGGGTAACTGAAATTGGAGAAGTTATCCATGAGGATAAGATCTTGTAATGTCCCCTCTTAGGAGAATTTAGAAAATGGAGAAGTACTTGTTAAGATCAAGCAAAGAATGGATAAACCCTTTTGCTTCAACCTAAAATATCCCAATGTCAGCTATTTCGAACTCAAATGGGGTTGGAACTAGCCAAGGTGATGGGATAGATTGGAAGAAAACGATTGGAATTTAAATACTTTTAAATCAGATTTTTAACAGCTGAAAAATAATTAATAATCACACCCCAACTGCTGCAATCTTCCAAAATTATTTTCTGCTTAATCATCCAAGCAAAAACCTTCAAACTCTGGATTTTGGGCCACAAAAATATGAAAAATAATATTCAAAAATCAGATTTCGCACATCCAACACGAAACCCTAATTTTTCCCTTAAAAGTAGGTCGCCCAGCACTTTGGGGCATCAAATAAACTCCAAAAATTATAAAATTACTTTCTCCTTATTCCTCCTAATTACTACCACCAAATCCAATATTAAACTGAACCCAAACTGCAGATCTAAAATAAATATTAATTACTAACAACCATATAGCTTCCAGACAGTTGAAATCTTCCAAAATTCATAACTCCTTCAATACTTAGTGTTTTTCCATGAAACAAGAAGCAAAATAAACTAGAAATTTAGGGCTTTCCACTGCACTACAGATCTGAATTTTTTGATCAACATAACCACTCCAAAACAGCCCCAGAAAACTGATTTCAAGTCGCTAGGGTTAGATAAAATTATATAAATTATTACCAACCCTTCATTAGCCTCAAAACACTCCAAATAACTGCCCCAAACTTGGATAATAATGCTAACACAGATCAGATAGCAGATCTAGCTCAAAAGACATCAAAACATGATAAAACAACCCCTAATGCAAGTCACTATGGCTCTTTTAATTGCAACAATAACAACAGATCATATAATATTATTAAATCCCTCAATAATGATCAATAACATGCAAATTTTACTCTAAATAAATGCACCAAATCCTTAGCCAAGTCGCCGAAGCTTAAGAAGGGATAAACCATGCATAAACACATTCAATAAAGAGAGCACAATGAAAAGAACAATGAAGTCTTCAATATCTTCAACAATGGATCCAAATGAAGCTTACAATGAGAGAGCACAATGCAAGAGCTAGGGCATACATCCCATTTCTCCAAGCATGGAGTAAATTCAAAAGTTCAATCAACATAACCCACTAAAGGAAATGCGACCTCCTTTTATAGAACTAAGGGGTGCAATATCCAATGACTGACCTTTTCGCTTTTGGAGGGAAAACATAAACTCTCATTATAATAAAATATTTAATAAACTAAGACTATGTGCACTTTTTTTTTTTTAATTAAATAATAAAAACAACTATCCTATGTGCACATTTAACTAATCTAGAGAGCCCTCCTTGTAGCACAAGGCATGCCAAGGGGTTACAAAATAGACAATAAACATCTTTGGATCATCTTCAAGCTCAATCCTCAAGCCCATGAGAAGAGAGAATGAGTTGAGGGTCTTCAAGTCTTCAATTTCATCATTGTCCCAAGAAGGGGACATTATAGATCCTCACCACATTTGACTGTCTTCTATCATATGCAATTGTTTCTTCATTGAGTAATTCCTTTAGTTTTGAGACTGATGTTCTCTCCATTTCTTTGTGTGCATGATGTCTTTTCTCCATAAACATTCAATCTTACCTAGCAACATTGGGACGCATGTGCTTTTGTTTTTCTTTGTTCACCCTTTAGTTCTATGTGCTGTTTGTCCAAACCTATCTCTTTCTTTGATAGATTGTTTTCCCATCTCAGAGCAAGTTGTTGAGTCTGACTATCTCAAAGAGTTTGAGTCCTTGATCTGAAATAAATCTGTCCTTCTTGATGAGTGAATAGTGTATTTCGTCATTCTGAACATCGAACTTCGATATATATGTTGGCATATGGGTTTTTATACTTAGTACAATTCAAGCACTGTTGTGCTTTACAACCAATTAACGAGGACATCTACTTTTCTTCCTCTTAATACACAACTCTCTGTTATAGTTCGCCTAAATATTCTATTTCTTTTAGTGCTTCCAAGAAATAAGAACATTATGTCAGTTGATTCCTTTATATTATAAATTTTTATTATCAATCTTGTCTTGCTACTTGGTAAATATTAACACTTTCATGTCCTAAGGTATAGAGCATGAAAATAATCCCATTGTATATATGTGAGTGTTTGTGCATTCTATATAGAATCCTTCTTTTATCTTTGGTTTTCAAAATTTTAAAAAATAATCATTTGCAATAATAGAACTTACATAAGTTAAAATATGGAAAAGCTACATGATTTAATTTATTTGAAGAAAGCTTTCATAAATGCTCGGGATACGAGCTCATTAATTTCTTCTTCACATACAAGCCTTTAATAAGCTTGTTTACATGGTTTACATATGGGACCCAACGGTCTGAACCATCAACTAACTTTACTCGTCACACACCCATAACATTATTGACATAATTAATGACTAACATAACATTAATCCAAAGTCTAACTATAAAGTACTCTGTTGTTCCC
Organism: Taxus chinensis; assembly: GCA_019776745.2. NCBI lineage: Eukaryota > Viridiplantae > Streptophyta > Pinopsida > Cupressales > Taxaceae > Taxus > Taxus chinensis. The sequence continues at coordinate 13,734,466 of CM034148.1, forward strand.
AAAAATGTCGCACTACATCTTTGGGGCACTTGAGTTAATTTTTTTGCGCTTGGGATGAATTCGAGCTCTTCGTTGTCTTCATAGGCAAATTGCAGCTATAGAGGTGTTCTCTTTTGCTTAAAAAGTGCATACTTGCTGCCTGTTGTTGGAAATTGTGTGCTAGATGACATCAATTGTGGTCAATGCTTTCAGCTGATGAAAATGAATCGCTAAATCGCATCGACCATGGTCGATACCTTTGGATGTGAAAAGAATAATTCCACATTGGAAAAAGAGAAGGCGCACAAGATGTTTATATGTGGAAGCGCCTCTATAGTTAAGTGGAGCAAGAGGGCTTTGTAAGAATTAGCCTACATTTTTGGCACATTGCTCGACCGGCAAATTAAGGTTAAAAGCGACTAAGGCATAAATAAGGAAGTAAAAGTTTTCGGATATCTGACATGTGTCGAGATTCTAGAGAGATTTAGAGCTTGGCCTGAGCATGGTTGAAGAAAAGCCCAAGATATGAATGCACGAGATTGCACCACATGGCGCAACCCAGTGAAGCTGGACTCCAGGGTGATTTGAGGTGAATGCAGCGTGTGTAAGGTCAGCAGTGTATGTGGGAGCATGAAATTGTGCTACGTGGCACAATCCCATGAACCCAGTGTCTACGCAAAATAGTGATGGAGCCAAGCTTGGTCAAAGGCAGTCCGGAGCCTGAGAGTACCGATTGCTGCCATATCACGCAAATTGTGCTTGCTTCTAGCTCTCTGATTGGTGCTTTCGGTTCTGAATTCTCTCCATTTCCTCTTCTTTCCAATTTTTTGAAATTGTGTAAGTAGATAAAGTTTAGGCTTCATCACTCATCTTCCAATCTCCCAACTTGCCAAATTTGAACTTGGCATTTTGGTTGGATCTTTTGGTCCCTTCAGTTGCTTAGATCTGTTGGTATTAATTTTTCTCTATTTTAGCTAAGTGTCATGAATAATTGATCAAATCAGGGGTGTTGTAATTCAGGTTTGAGACAAGGGTCTGTATGATTTGAAGAAAGGAAGTTGTCATGAGGATTTGATGTGTAATCATCCTAGTTATTAGAGCATTCATTTGGTAACAATGTGCCAAAGTCTGATGTGTAATCATTGAGCACAAAGTCAGAAAATATTTGGAGAATTTTGATGTCATTAAGTTCATTAATTAACATTTCACGTGCCTATTTTGGATTATGAATTATAACAGTCTGATAAGTAAATAGATCTCAGCATAAGTGATTTATTGTTTGTCTGGATTCTGAGCGGATTTTGTAGCCCTTACATTGTTTTGACTCCTTTGCTTAAAGCTTTGCAGATTAGCCCAATGGATGAAGGCACTGGTTTAAGCTGGAATGATCACCCACTTTTTATGTAAAAGCTTGCTATTATTTTCCCTTTTGAGATCTCTGTTTTATTCTTCATACCCTTTGAGGTCTCGTTACTGTAACTTAGGCTTCATACTTGCTAGAATTTGGTTTGCATTTGTTCAAACCTATACTAGAAAGCCTGCAAGTTATGGATATCTTTATATTTTTGCATTAGGGCAATTCTGGTTTGTATATTTTTTTGTAAATGTTTGATTAAGTCACAAGTGACACTTAATTGGGTGCATTATCATGGAGGTTGCATTTGTAGACAAATCCTTTGAGTGTATTTGACTCCATTTTGTGTTAGAATTGCTGGGGTCTCTTCCCTTAGCTTTGCAAAACCAGAAGTAGAAAAGTGACCCCCTCTCACATTTGTTGCCTCAAATTTGAGCCCAATTAGTGAAAGAACACTTGATTGCAATGACCTACCTTCGTTTATTTACTCATTTACAGAGTGGGACATATTTGAGTGCCAACACACTCTAAATGAATTTATTAACTCTAAGGGGGAGTCTCACAAATGAGATGCATGCCCTGTACATAATTAATAAATATAAAATAAACTTTGGACCATAAACTCAACAAAGCCCCCCTTTATCGAAAGAGGACCAAAAGATGTTCTGGAGCAAATGACTATGAAACCATCGAACAATATTTGCTACAACTTGCAAACTGGCACCCTGTACATCATGGTACTGATTAACCTATGTTGCTTACAGGAAGCTTGTGATCTAGTTACAAATGGCGTTTCTTACGTAAAGCCTGATCTGATCTTAACACAAATGAAGAGCACCATCGTAGGCATGCTCATCTCCTTTGACCATCCTTACCTATATTGCAGCATAAGCACCATTATGGGAATGCTCAACTACATCAACCCTTGTCTCAATGATAATTTTGTACCTCTGTATGTCACATCTACCTGATACCCAACAAAAATGAACCCCTTTTCTCAACACTACTGGTGCTAGCAACTCCCTGTTAGTTGTATGATCACCAACAACCGATCAAAAACCAATACTATATCTTCCCCCTCTATGAGATGAGAGGTGAGAAGTCTATGTAACAAAAACATCACTAAATAACTCAGTTTGCTCCTCATCAATGATATCAAAATTGTATCATCTATCCAAAATGCCACTACATCACTTTCCTTATCTTGGAGTTAGCGCCATACTCAAGATGGCTGGAACTCTGGCTCTATCGGCTTGTCTGATCCTGAGGGACTTGTAAACCCCAAAATGCAAGTTTGTCTTTGACAACACCGACAACGGTAAACAATGTTACATTCATGGTGTTTAAGCACGAACTGACCATTTTCAAACTTCGAGCAATAACAAGGTGTCGGATTGGATGGAGAAGGCACCCATTATACAGTAAATAGCTTTATTTCTCCACTCTTTAATACATTTTTATCAAAAAATATAAGACCTCCAATTCAAAAGTAAACTTTTATGATGAATGCAAAATGTTCCAAAACCTAAGGAACGAGTGGCTATACCCCTACCTCTTTGTGAATAGTGAAAATTCCAAAAAATAATGTGTATTGTCTAGAACACTAAAAATATGGAATTTTTATAAACTTGTTTGGAACTTAGTGGTTATGGACCACTTGACCTCCCACAATCTCAAAAGTGTTAGAAACCACCAACTTTGCCAACTCTTCTTAACTACCACTTGAGATATAATGCTTTAAACTTGTATATGACCCAAATTTACATGCTCAAAATTTTACCACAGGTAAAAAATAATAAGTGAGACTTGAATCCATAACCTCTCCTTTGTCAATGTCTTGACTCAGTGTTGAAACCAACTTAGATAAGCTTACATTTGAAACACAAAACTGGAAGTTTCTATATAAACTAGTTTTCAAAGTGTTCTAAAAGAAAAAGAAAAGAAAAGATAAGTTTTTTTTTACTTGTTAGACATAAAGCGCCCAACAAGTAGATTTGCAGCAGTAATAAAATAACTTAGACAACTAGCAAACAAAATGGGGCTCACATAGGTATGGTTTTAGCTAGTGTTAGAGACCAGAAGTAGCACCCTTGGTTTGATGATGGAAAATCAAATACTTCGGCTAACATGGGATTGTCTTCAAGGTGTGGGAGCTTGCTCCTTGAGACAAACCTCCAAAGAAGGTTGGTTCCTTCTATCCTAGCTCAACACAAAGTAACCTAAACTACTCAAAATGTAACTAAATCTAAAACTAAATCTAAACACTACAAGATCCAGGGTTGAGAGGGGAGAAAAACTGCAAGGTGAAAGAACGGCGATGCACCAAAACTAAGACAGGGTTCAAATCTAACCTTGAACGACGCATAACAATCACAAATGTAAGAGTTTTAAAGAAACAAAGAGATCTGGAAAGAGATGAATGAATAAAACTTAAGGAAAACAAGAGGGTAAACATCCACATCGAATCCAAGGCGTTTAAAGGGAAAAGACCATAGATGTATTTCACTCAGAATGTATTACTATTCATACACGTTTGTAGACTAGAGGTTGGGAAACTCTTGTAGAATGCAAATTTGTAGAGGTCTAAAGGAAAGAAAATTCATGGTTCCAAGGTAGAGCCTACAAATTCGACAGAAGGGAACCCTTTTAATGTGCCTAAGCAGTTACATTTACAGGATATGAGAATTAGATAGAGAGAGATAGGAGGGAAATTCAAATTTGAACTTGCAATGAGTGAAGACAAATCTGCCACCCACAAATCTTGTCGCCATTAATTTCCTAGATAGATCGCCGTTTTCCTTTGTAGCACGCCATCAAGATTAGCAGGCGAGAGCATAAGCGCCGTTTGGGCATTTAAATCGGGTAGATGAGGTGGTTGAGCGTTTGGAAACAAGCAGGCTGCATTATTCGTTTGTTCCTCCTGAGCTTGTGCTACGTGGTGGCCTTTGAAACCTCCTTCGGCGTGGCTTTTAGACTTAACATCGTAATTCGTAACTTGCAAGATTTGCGAGATTGCAAACTACCTTTTACCCTTGTTTCTGCGGTATCCTTCTGTGGGTTTAAAACTTGACGTCTTCTTGTGGCTTTTAAAACGTTCCGTATATCCGCAAAACTCTTTACTTGCACATCCTTGGATTTCCAATCTCTCGCACTTTGCTCCTCGTAGATATTACTCCTTATTGCACTCGCACTCTGTCGCTCAGACACAAACCACGAAGGCTTTTCTCCTTCTTCATTCCGCGGAGTTAGAAACCTGCGGAACACTAGATTAGTGTTTCGTGGTTTTCGGACTTAGCCGATTCTCAGTTGACTCCCTCTATTTTGCAGTTTGGCGACATTCTCCATTGCATCGCGGCCTCCACCAATTACATATTCCCTTCCGTGGAATTGAGAAACTCCATGAAACTGCATTCCCCTCTATGCCCGCAAGACTTTGCAATCCTTTGTTCCGCAGAAAACGAATTTTGCGAAAAGCCAAGATTTTCTCCTCTGCCGCAGATTTCTGCATGTCTTCAACTTTGACTCGCGGATTCGACACTTTATCAAATTTAAATCCTTTTCCGAATGCGAACATTCATGCGGCCTTCAAAACCTCCTTCACACCCACGACAGACTGCTCTCGACATCTACAAAAGGCTTGAAGTGTTAACCCTTTGTTCCGCGGATTTTGAGAATCCGAGAAAAACTCAATTTTCTGCAATTATACTCTGCGGCTTTTATACTTAGCCATTTTTTGGACCTTGATGCCAAGAAAGAAGCTGCCTTAGCCTTCAACTTGATGAGTCATCCAAAATAGCCAAGGGGGTGCTGTTTTGAATAACAGCTAGAAACAGAAAAAATAAAGCTTGTGTGAAAATTTGAATGCCATATGCAATGTATTCATGCCCTGTCCACTTCCAACACTTTTTTGGCTGTTCCAATGCCTCCAGTGTGTAAACAAATTCCACTTTTCAGCAAAAAAAACGGCACTACTAAAATATTTGTCTCTTTCTCTGGCAGATCACACCTTCAGCAGCTTCCTCACATGCTTTAGGTGGATTTCCAATGCCAGACAAGGATTTGATGCTTCTTGCAGCAAATGACAGCTCTATGGAATTTTCCAATGCTCAGGTAGTCCAAAAAAGATGTTTTCAGCCTATACCTCCAACACCTTTCTTCTGATAATTTCCAGACATGACTATCACATCCAACAAGCTGTCAATCATGCCATTTTGAAACTTTCTTCTATGCCTAATGCTTCTACACCTTTTCCAATGCCTCAAATCAAAATGTGTTATGCCTCTCCAGGCTCTAGGCTCCTTTTCTGGATATTGTTTCAGGTGAAAAATATTTTCTTCTACATGGTCCTACACGCTCTCTAGAATTTTCTCTAAATTTTCTAAGTTTTTTTAAAATACTTAGGCAAATATCATAACTTCTTCAGGGAATCCAATTCATGGCTTCCTCTTCTTCCTCACAGATCCATGATTATCAGCTCTGGTACTACTGATAGAAATCTACACAGGTTAAAATATGGAAAAGTTACATGATTCAATTTATTTGAAGAAAGCTTTCATAAATGCTTGGGATGCTTGCTGATTAATTTCTTCTTTCACGTACAAGCTTTTAACAAGCTTGTTTACACGGTTTGCATAGGTGACCCAACAGTCCAAAGTTCAACCCATCAACTAACTTTACCGATTACACATCAGTAACATTATTAACTTAATAAATGACTAACATAACATTAATCTAGAGTCTAAGTATAAAGTACTCTAAATGAGTTATCAAATCTAAAGAGGAGTCTCACAAATGAGATGCATGCCCCGTAACTAATAAATGTGAAATAAACTTTGCATCATAAACCCAACAATACTTTCATGTCCTAAAATATAGAGCATGAAAATAATCACATTGTATATATATGTGAGTGTTTGTGCATTCTATACACAATTGTTCTTTTATCTTTTCTTTTTAAGATTTTAAAAATATCATTTGCAATAAAAGGAACCACTTGAGATAAGAAGAGAGAAATTCAACAAAATTGTAATTATTTCCTAGACTAGTCTGAACTGGTGTATCTAGCTCAATCTTCTTGACAGTGAACAAAAAACCTAGATGTACTTATTGTATAGAAAAAGGAAAGAAAAGGTTTTCATTCCTTGTTCACGTCACAGACATGTTATGTAAGTGTGCATACACTAATATTATGTAGTATGGAAACTTTATATTTTTTATAAAAAACTCGTGCTTTGGCTGCGGCAGTTGTGTTGTAGGTATTGGTTATCCTGTATACTCCACTTTCAAGGCCATTGAGAAGAAAGACAATGAAGAACAAGAACATTTGTTGACTTATTGGGCAGGTGATTCATTTCCCTTAATGTTTTTTGATGTAAATATGTTTGTAAAGATTTACTAAATATAACATATGATTTTTACTTTTTAAAGAAGATTCATTTTTTTTTAATTTACCAAAAGACACATATAGTTGGAAGTATTCATGTCATAATCAACAAGGTTTTGCATAGTCTGTCGGGCTAAGTAAAAAAATCCTTGAATTGCCTACCTAGCATCATTAGTTGATGATGGAACTCTTATCAATCCTATTAGGGCATAGAACTTAAAATTTTCTTCATGGTGTTTCTCTTCCCTCAATTGATTTTTTACTACATGTCTTAATATTTGCATTAACATCTATTGGCGAAGTTGATTTCCATTTTAACTCTAGGCATATCTTCTACGATTCTTCTTATTAAACACTGCACCACCTCAGTTCCCCCTACTTCATTCCTCTTGTATACTTATCTAGATTATGTAGGTGCAAGCCAACCTGTTTTCCAGTTTGCAAGGTAGATACACTTCAAAGATTTTTCTCTTGGTTTTCTCACATTCTTGGAATCCAAATCTAAACTTTTGCATCTTCTTACTTGGTTTATTATGATCATAATTTGCTGTGATGTTTCCTTGTCACTGTGAATATTGGATACTTGAATTAAAAGCATCCTATACAGCACATGCTGAAATCATCCGATGTCAACAAGATAAAAATAACCATATACAAGAATGAACATTGCACAAAATTAGAAAAATTGAAAGGTTTTTATCTTTCTTATATACAATTGACATGGCCTCCAACATATGCAAGATTGACAGACACATTTTTGAATGTATCAACTGTAACAGTCCATGTAGGAAAAAACATGGCAGGTTTGATCGATGATCACTATGGCCCACTTTTAACCTTACCATAACTATTACTAATCTCAAAAATCAAAACAGGGGTCATAAATTTATTACATCTTCTATAATAATTCCTTTATTTAAACATTTGCATGTGTATAAGTTTTTTAGTATAGAAAATATCAACAGATATGCTAATCTGTATAGTATATACTATTTGAATGTCAATATAGTGTGCAATTCACTAAATCGTAGAAACTTAATGTGCTATAGAGGTAATGAACTGAAGCAAAGAAAGATGAACCTGGCAGAGAAAGATAATATTGAAATGTAAATGAAAAATTTATTGCAAGTGAGACTTTATCTTTGACAAGAAATGCGAAGCTACAACACTCTTAAAGAAAGATAATTCTGAAATGTAAATGAAAATTAATTGCAAATGAGAGTTCATCTTTGACAAGAAATGTAAAGCTACAACTCGCTGATTTTTTGCATTCGGGTGTTACACCTTCCACATCTTTACATGACAGGAAATGAAAAGACTAAAACTTGAATGCGAAGTGTTTCTTCTTGAGAATCTGAAAAGTCATGTGACAATCGTCCCCTTGAGAAGTGAAGAGGATAGGATGCTATATGGTAGCTCATCAAAACAATTGGCGTAAACTAAAATGTAGTAAGTCATGGTGGGGTGTAACTGCTTCAATATTGCTTGGAATTGAAAACTGTAAAAGGTGTCGGAAATCTTAGGTCACGCTATACAAAACTAAAATTGACGTTGAAGGTGTTGGAAATAATCATTGTTTAGTACTGCATAGGTATAGGATAAATAATTACGTGTGTATGATGAGTTGTAAACAACTCATCATAGATAAGCTTGAGTAGAGAGAATATGGGAGATTACTCCACATATGTAGGAGAAAGCAAAGTGTATAAATATCTCTCCATAAATTAAATAAGATATCAGATTTGTTTACTTCAGTTGGTATCAAAGTGCTATTTCTTCCCGAGCATAATGCATTTCTGAGAACAAAAGGGGCAACACTATGATCAATGAGTTGCTCCGAGTAATAAAAGAAAAATTATGTGCGAATTCTTTGTAGTTACGATTCTTTTGCAATAGCTAAGTTAGATTTGGCTATATTATCGTATTCTATACGATTAGAGGCTTCTGTGAGTATCTTCAGCTGCTCAAAGCTGTGCATTGAGTGCTGCTTTCATGCGGCTGAAGTCTGAACCTCATCAATGTGCAGACCTGCATAACAGTCCTTCACCATTTAGAAGCACTCATATCTGCACATCATAGAGGCATTAGAAATATAAGCGCATCCTGTGCATGCTTGAGAGATGGTGTGGCATTTGTGATTTCATGGTGGTTGAAGATTTCTGGCGAACTGATTCATTATCTCCTTGACAAAAGGAGTGTGTTTTGGCATATTGATGGAGAGATCAGCCTCAAAATTGTATTGTTGAGGTGCTGCCCACTATAAGGCTCTGCCCGTTCTATGCTATTAGCTTTCAAGCAGAAACTGCACCAGGCAAAACATTTAGTTGTTATTCCTGTTGGCATCTTAACTTATCTCAAGCGTTGTGTGCAATCCCATTGCCCGTGTGCTTGCTATTTCTATCCAATCTACCCATGCCAAAGACTGTCTTGTTGCCGCTTTGCAGCTCCATTGTGTAGTTATTATCTATGCGTTTCAAAATCTGCAATTAGATATGTGTGTGCAGTCACCGACATGCAGTGATATTCCTATGAGATCTTATTGCTGAATGCCCAGCTCTGCTAAGGAAGTAATCTGTCGCCCACATGGAAGATGCAAATTCGACATTCTACTCCCTATAACATTGCCATCTGCCATGAAATGTCTTAATTTTTTTAAAATTTTATTTTAGACTTTATTTTATGTTAAGGTTAGGAGGATTAACGTCATAATATGTTGTTGGCGAAAAAAATTGTCGGGGACAAATTTGTGGGTTTCTTGCCAATGCTCTGGGAGTCTAAGTCCCTGTATTTAACCGCTGCAACTGCCGTATATGCATGCGTGAGTAAAAAAGGTAAATTTTTCCTGGTGGTCTTGTGGCCGGGGATCCAACAGGGGCACTCCACTGACCCTGCAGCAAAGCTAGCAATTGCTTGCTAGAGAAGACTTTGTCTAGAACTAGGAAAGGGAGTGAGAATATGAGGTAGGGGAACCAATGTTGCAGGTAGAAAATCAGATTCTTGCACACACTAGTTAGAAACTTCATAACATGCACTAAATTACTAGGAAACATCTCTGCAAGTAGCAATAAGACCAAATAGAATTTGATGAGCACAAAGTATCATGAAATCCCTTAGTCAAAGAAAGCTAGAAACTCCTTGTATTGATTGCTCAAACCGAAGTTGTACATAGTGGGGAAATGGAGGAAATTTGAGAATGAGGGGAATGGAAGAATTTGGCTACCTCCTTTGTTCTCTCAATGCACTCTTGAGTTTACAAAATCGATCACCAACCCTTTGAAATGGGAATGGCTTTACAATTTATAGAATGAGAGGTGACTCATCATTTACCCCCAATGCCTTTTCATATGTCCTCGCACAACTTAAAACTTTTCAACTTCCTAGGAAACTTTTAAGTCCCTTTTTATAACATAAAGGTGACTTATTACATTAGGAACATTAAGACATGAAAAAGTGCAACCCCAACGCAAACTTAGAACATTGACAAGAGAGAGAAAGTTGGGGGTATGAAGAGAAGAGAGAGAGAAGAAGAAGAGAAGATGTTGCCCCTGATGAATTCCGATGATCCTCGTTGATGGAAAGCCCTAATGAGATGAAACTACGAATCTTCAAACTCGTGTGGAACTCCTTCAAATTAGTTCATAGATGATTTGGAATGAGTGTTTAAAAACACTGCTGAATGGTTCTGCTGATGACCGTAACTTCCACCCCGCACAAGATGCTCCTGCAACTCGAGCCATGAAGTGAGTGTTGAGAGACACTGTTGAATTCTCTGAGATGAGTCTCAAATTCCCTATGAGCAATGCCCATGGATGATCCTTAATGATGGTGTTGCCCTGAATGATCATCCCTCTATGTCCCATTGTTCCAAAAATGCCCCTTGAGCATGACTTACCATTGATAGCGAGTACCCACATGGGAGACTTACTATTTATAGTAAGAGGTGATTCTTGCTTCTTCTTGACCATCTTGATGTGATGAAATTCTTCATTCAATCCTGTGCATACTAGCTTCGCCTTGGCCGCTTCTTGGGTTGACTTACTATTTTTAGTAAGCACCCATATAGGGAACTTACTATTTTTAGTAAGAAGTCATTTTCACTGTGTTCTAGTTTGAACAATCATTTTGACTTCCTGGCAACCTTCGGTGCACACTCCTTTCACCACAACTGCTTTTGATGATGACTTTCCAAACATAACAAGTCTGTATAGGAAAACTTACTATTTTTAGAAAGTGAATTTCCAACGCTCGGTTTGCAACAGAACATATTTATTTGGAATCGTCTCATCGTCGCGATCACATCCTCAGAATTTCACATAATTTTGCCCACAAGAATGCCTGGAAATAAAATTTAAAATTTTCACCTGGCAGTGGCTTCGAGCACGGAGCTGCCATGACGGCCATTAATGGAGCTCAAAATTTGCAGGTTTGGTTTTGTCTCCGTTCGCGACGAAAACAACTCCAGTGTGATAGGTTTTTCATTTGGAGTCTGTGGGCAAGTTTTTTAGCTCGATCGGACTATCAGATTGTTGAGAAATCCAACAAACGTGACCTAGGGCATGAAATGGGATTTTTGTTAGACCAAATGATTCAGGGCACCATTGACCTTCCGTTTGTTGCATCTTGATCGTCTTGAAAAATGTGGAATTCTGCAAAAGACGACACCTCAATCCGACTTGTATCTTGCAAGATATGAAGATTTTTCGATTGGGTGACTTCATGGTTATTTGACAAAAAATCTTCATTTTCTCCCTGTTCTTCGTTTCTTCAACACTTTTGATCAATCCTTCCCCTAAGACCTGTGTATTTTCATGGATTTGGGTGTTTATTTGTTGTGCTAGATCTTGTTCAAAGCATCAATGGTGGACTGGGTGTGAGCAAGCAATGGTTGACAAGTTACAGAGCAATGACAGGGTGAACTATGAAGAAGGAATGGGGGGAAATAACGGCTAAGTGTCAGATTTAAATTTTTCAAAAAATGCACAGAAGGGGCTGGGCGCATTTTTATGTCCTTGATGTCCCTCACCTCAAAGGGACGCGAGGGACATCAATTTCCACGATGATCAAGGCGATGGCACGTGGCAGAGATCTGACGGCACGGAATGAAGGTTTGGCAAGCACTTGAGGGCTGGAAATTCGCTCTTGAAGAGGTCACATGAGTGACCAGGAGTCTCCTTAGGGGCTGGGCGCATTTTTCCATGTTTGATGTCCCTCACCTCAAAGGGACATGAGGGACATCAAATTCCACGGCGCTCCAGGTGATGACACATGGCAGAGATCCGACAGTGAAGGTTTTAAGCGCCCGCAAGAACCTGGGAGCTGAACTGGCGATCCTGGAGGTCATATGTGGGTTTAGAGGGCTTCAAGGGGGCTGGGCACATTTTCCCAACCTTGATGTCCTTGACCTTGAGGGATGTCAGGGACACAAAATCCCGCCAAGCTCTTGGAGCTGAAAATTTGACTAACTCCCGAACTTTGAGGACAACTTGCGACGGCAATATATTGAGCTCCCGATGGAATTTTTTGATGAAATTTTATATGATCTTGACTGGAAATGGCCTTCTGAATCCAATGGCGGGGGTCTCAGGTCTCGATTCATCGATTTTATCCCAAAAAAAGCGAGGTTTTGGTATGGTACTCCACCTATGCATGAGAAAAACTGCTTGTAAAACCATTGCGCCAAAGTGTTGTGAAAAAACTAATTTCACCATCTTGTAGAGCTTGGAATTCCCTTTCCGAAGATGTTTTTTTTTTGCTCCGAACTCCATCTGGAGCTCTCGGAATCACCTTTGGAAGCTCAACAATTGTTTCGGCTTGTGCACTGCCTAGGCCTGTGAATCTTGTTTTTGATCAAACTGCTCCAATGTTGGAAATATTGTCATTGATGTCAAAGGCTTAATCATTGATGTATTTGGTTAACGGAATCGTGTAACGGAAGCTGACGGAACTACTGACGGATTTTGACGGAAATGGTAGAAAGTAACGGAAATAACCAGCAGTATAGAAGGGTAGAAAACGAAATTTTAAATACATGAAAAGAAGCGTTTTTGCATAAGGATTATCATGGTATAAGCGAGATATACACAACTGTACTTAAGAGAGAGATATCGGCATTTTAAGGTGTTCATATGCTGTGTTTTATGGTGAAAAATAAAATTTAATGATGGGTGGCAGCGATTTAATGATGACAACGATTTGTCTAAGGAGGGGAAGTGCTCCTATCAAGTGGTTAATTACATTGTTTAATGTGCATTTAATATTTGTTATGGGCTGCATTAATTATTTTTGGTTTTAGCCGACTAATGCACTTAATTAAGTTGTGTTAATTAAATAATGGAAAGGTTGTGTTGGTTGGAACTATGTTTCTTTTCGAAAGGATGTGAGAAGGATTTATAAGGAGATGGAATCATTTGATTTAGGCAAGCAATTTGAGTGCTTCTTCATTCAAGTTTAAGGGAGAGAAGAAGAAGAGCAAAATATGAAATATAAAAAGGAGTGAAGGGCAGATTTATTTTTAATGAAGAGTTGCAGCGATTTATATATGTGAAGGGACTAAAATAAATAAAAAGAATATTCTTAGCAGTAGTTTTGTTCTATCATTTGTTGAAGCAGCAACAACATAAAAGATAGAAAAGAGTTTGTTTTTCGTAAGGAAGGTTGGTGCCTTCATATTCGAAGAGATCGGTGTTTCTTGCTGAGTTGGTGCTTAGCAAAGAGGGGTTGGTGCTCCTATAGGTTGGTGCCTACAAAATTGTAACTCGGGGATTGGTGTTCCCTGTAGGTTGGTGGCTACAAACATTTGAGAAATATAATAAAGAAGATTTTCTCCGTGGTTTTCTCCCGAAAGGGTTTCCACGTAAATTTGTGTCTATTTATAGTGTGTTGGTTTGCTTTGCATTCATTGATTGCTTTGATATATTCATTGTGAAACTAATTAATTGTGATTACAAATCTGAGATTAAGTGTTAAATTTAAAAGAATATCATAATACTAATTCACCCCCCTCTCAGTATTATCTTGTGCTTAACAACTATTTTGGCCTATGCACTACTTAGGCCTGTGAACCCTGTTTTTGATCAAACTCCTCCAAATTCTCCATATCTTCCCTAAATCTTCCAAAATCACTTCCGTGATGTTTCCAGGCCTTCAATTCACCTCCATGTTGGATTTGGCTTCTTCGTTCCGCTCCAGTTCTGGGAAGGCTAGTGTTAGCCCTTCCCAACACTGCCCAAAGATAGCATTTTTCAAGAACTCCGAAAATCACCCAGGGGGGTTGAATTGACTTTCCTAAATCACCTAGGGGACCAAGTTGACATCATATAGGAGGTCACTGGACTGACTGAGTAGACCCGGGGTGCCTTGGAATGGTAAACCATGAAATTTTTGCTATAGGGGTATCGTTGTCATGCTTGGAAATTGTCAATTTCCCTGTTGCACATTTGCACGACAACATATGTCAATGTTAAAATAGTGTATTATTGTCGACAATCTATTAGTCTGTTTTTTTTAGTCGGAGTCTAGTATATGTCAAAATTATAGTATTGACAATGTTATGAATGTTTGGCTTCTAGGTGTTGTCTTATAAATAAACTAGCTAGTGTTAATAGTTTTAGGAAATACTTATATTGATTTAAGTTTATAAATATTGGTAGTTAATTGTTATAATTCAAATAAGTGGTCTATAGTTAATATTTGGGTTCAAATCTATAGTCAATAGTTTTTAATTGGTCATTAATGGTTATTAATCTGGTAGAGTTGTAGTTTGTCATAGACATTAGTCATGTCATTGTAAAATATATAGAAAAGGGGTGCATTTTCAGTTGAATCCGACACCCATTAAAATTGTTTTGACTTGGAGGGGGGAAGTGGGTTCTCATTCCCATGGAGGCAATCAATTCTAATAAATAACCCACCAAAACCATTGGAGGACATCATGATTGATCTAGCTTAGTGAGCTAAGTTTACTAAAGGTCGGAGGCAACGGAGTTAGGAGGCCCACCAATGACCTCGAGTTCACCGTTAACTCAGAGGTTGCATACTGTAGTAGTGGCAAAACCATTGCGCCAAATCGACTAATGCCGATGACAGTTTTTAGTGGCAGTGGTGATCATCTATGTTGTTCACGATTGGGTGGCAATGATCATGGACAGTGGCTGCAGAGTGACAATGAGGGCCTAGTCCTCAACTCTTAAATTTAATTTTCTGTGTTTGTATGTAATCAGTGATAATGTATTTGCATTATGAAAATAAATAAGTGTAAACCAATGTATGTAAATGCTTATGAACCATTGGATGTGTAGAGTCCTTACTGTGGAAAGTTGATATATTCCCCTGTAACCTAGATAGTTGATCCATGGAAGGTTGATATGTTCCTTCGTCTTGCTTGGATTGTGAAAGGTCAATGTGTTTCCTGTCTGTCAACATTTGTGGTTGATGGAAGGTCGATGTGTTTTCTGACCATCCACAAGTCTATGTCACATAACGTGTTCCAAGTCATGTCTATGTCCCATTCTCCTTTTCTCCATCCTTTCATCTATCTTTTATACCTTCACATCTCTTCACCAAGAGGGGCAATGTTTCCAAAGGATGTGTCCTTTCTTAAATTAATTTAACTCCTATAATCAAGTCGGCTGTCCCATTAATTAATTCCAATGGAGGTTAGCTGGCCCATTAATTAAATGCCGCCCCTTCATTAAATTGCTGCCCATAATGTGACCGCCACTTATAGCCATAAAATATCGATTAATTGCTGGTATACAATGTGATTACTGTTCGTTACATTCACTGTTTATTATATTAAATCTGATAATTGTACTATTTCTCTTTGATGGCTGTGCATTCTCCTTTATTAAATATTATCACTGTACTATTTCTCATTGATTGATGTGCATTCTCCTTTGACATCAATGACTCCTTTGACATCAATGACAATATTTCCAACAACAATTATGATTCAACTATGTGACCTTTGATTGTTCTACAACATTAAATATGCCCAAGGAGAGACTTATGGGTGGAGAAGCTCCTCATTGAAAATGGGCAGCAAACCAAATAGGTTGGGAGGTTAAGTTGAAGGGCATTTTAACCCATCTTCCTAGCGATGGTGTAAAAGCTGAATCTGAGAGGTTTGCGTTTCCTGTTCGGTCCTTTTAGTTTCTCGTTTTCCAAATGCAATCATACCTTGTCACTAACTTGATATTGAATGCACCACCTCATTGTCATGACATTTTGTGTTCTTGGCATTGGTCATCTATAGAATGTTGTTTACAAGTTAAATGCACCAAATCATTTTCGACAAATTTTCTTTCCATGCCAATTCTTCGTATACGGGAAGATCATTCTATCGAGGCCAAAGATAGTGCTACATCTATTGGGACCAATGGATGGAATAGAAGACACTTGAAAGGGGCTGTGTCCAGTTGAGCTATGGAGACTTTGGTTGTAGTTGTGTTGAATGTATGGCAAATTCGAGTCCTATGTGTGTGGATGTTTTGAATGGCACATCTTGAGGAGGTAGACAATCATGCAGTTAACTACCTTTCTTTGTCTATTTGTTTGTGGAGGGAAGGAAGTTGACTTGTTTAGTTTGGTATCAATCTTGTATCAAAGAGTGGACTAGAAGATACCCAAATGCTTGTTCTCCCTGTTTGATGCAATGATCTTCGCAACATGAAGTGACTCCACACATGCAATAAGAGGAGCTTGGAAATGCATTCTGCTGAGATGCCCTTTCTTGCAAGGTGTTAGAATTGCCATTTTGGAGAACCTAGCAACTACCACATACACACAATCATGACCATGTTTTGTTGTGAGAAATCTTGGTATGAAACTCATTAAGATTGACTTGCAAGGTTTGTCAAGAGTCGATAGCGGGGTGTCCAGTCCCTACTTCATGATTGTTGGCTTTGCAAGGGCGCACCCTATGCATAATCGAATGTCTCTACCGATATTACTATGAAGCTCCGGATAGTAAGATTACTTATACAGTAGTGCCACAATCTCCGCTACTCGAAAGTATCTTTCCACGTGACTCTTATGTGCTTCCCAGACCATCTTTTGACGTTCACGTAAGGGGCATAGGGATCTCCTAGACGACACAAAAGTCCATCTTGTAGATAAAGGCATAAACTTGTATAACTACAATCAAAGATAGATGTGTTTGCAAAGTGAGCATCATTGCCATATTGCTGGGGCCAACTCATAGTATCATGTCTGTAGTAATCTAGAACTAACATTAGTATTGTGATTGGAGGTCAATTCAGACCATAAACAAACTCGATTGACACTTTCCTTATTGTCCTTGATATTGAAATGATACTATTGCAAGTAGTTAGACCTCTTTTGATGGCAACCATTCTATTATTTACTTTAGGTTTGCATGAATTGGAGAGGATTGTGATTTGTGTGAATGATTGTCACTTTACATAGAACCTTGTGCTTCCTTTATGGTAGTCTTAGACACTAGTGTAAAGCTCTTTGTCATACGGTAGGTATTTGTAAACTGTGTCAGTGAATGTCTCATTGTGATGGCCATTGGGTGCCCATGCCATGTGAGGACAACAAGTGCATACTTAGAAGCATCAGTCTCGATCTCCAATAGCTGGTACAAATTTGGAAGATTCAGAATTGGTATTGAGAAAAGTCGAAGCTTGAAGTCATAAAATCTTTGTTGACACATCTTGGTCGAAATGGTTTTTTCCCTGGATCTCATTTCTTCGTCTAATTTAATGGCTATGCATCGTGGGAGAATCCCAACACAAAACTCACTACTCAAAGTAGAAAGTCGGTTACACACTCTACAATGACTTTTGCAATTCTAGACGGCCTTTACATACCCAAACACACATATTTATGCTTATAATCACATAGCAAACTGTTGACAACCTCCTTGGAAGGTGAAACTCAATAGTTAGGCTAATTAATAGATTGATTTTCTATATGATTTGTTTGTTTCTTCTTTATATGTATCCGGTCTCATATAGATTCATCATGACAAATTTGGAACATGTCGAATTCACACTTATTGACACATTGCTTTCTTTGGAGAAGTTGAGTCGACCAAGCATCGGTTTGCACCATAATAAAGCCTTTTACCTTCATATAGATGAATTCTACACATGCTGAATACATACTTGACAATGCGACATATGTTGCCTTTTCCCAATGATAGGGTGACAAGTTTGATAGGAGATGAATTCATCCCACTTAACCTTATGGACTTGCCATGGTGATTTTTGGGGTCTGGACATTCCCTAGATCCTCTATCGTGGTCCAATTCATCCTATGTGTATGATTGTTGCAAATTCATATCTTCTTTGCCTTGTTGTGTATGCATTGGCTTGAGTGTGAAGGTGGTGATACTTGTTTTCTAAATTTGGTTTGATCCATTTCAGATCAAACACATTCAATGGTATTTTTGTTGGCTTTCTATGCGGAAGCAGGTTGAGGATTATATTGTCGATTCTCTCTTTGAAGTCAGTCTAAGCCTTATAATGAAAATATTGGATTGTATCATCCCTTATTAATACATTTCCATTTCCAAGTATCTCACTATTGGTCTATGCAATAGTCAGTGCTAACATGGTTGTATTTATTTTCACTTGCACGACAATTTCCAAAATGGCAAATCCTTATTCCATACACCAAGACAGTTGAGGCTCCACAGGTTGTCAACTTCTTCAAACATGTTTGGAGCTAATTTGGTTGCCACTCACTATCATTTTGGATTGTGATTCATGCTTTCTGAAAGAATTTTGGAAATCATTGGGAAGCTTCTTCTCTGTCAATTGCGCTACTCTGTTTCATCACCAAACCGAGGTTGCTAATCCCACCTTAATTCATTCTCTCCACATCTATCATTGGAAGAATGAGCAGTGGGACAACTATTTGCATATTATTTAACACAACTAGCTACACATATTCAGCAGGATTTCTGGTTTCAAAGTCTATTATGGATTTGAACCATTGACTCCTTATGAGATTCTGGTTGTGCTTCCATCTCTAAATACATCCTACCAACAAGACCAAGACAAATCTTATTCCTTTGTGCAGAATTTGATCAATTGTCACGTCAAATTCATGATTTGTCCAAACAAACTGAAGCCAAATTCAAGGCCCTCCAAGACAGTCGTTGAGAATCCCATTCTTTTCAAGTTGGTGATTATGTTTATCTTCACTTGTATAAGCCTTTCTTATTCTCCAAGCTGTTTGGCCGGATGCTTTTTGCCTAGAGCTTGTAATTAAACTTGGAACTTATGAGGTTGTCAATGTGAGCCAACACAAATTGTATGAGCCCTTGTATACTATAAAAATATACAGCGATAATATGTTCGGGAAGTTGTGAATAAGAAGTATAGGTGATAGGTTATATGTGTGATTCAAGGGACATGTAAAATAGGTCTTGTCACCTTGTAGTAACCCTTGATAATTAATTATGCTTAATAAGCTCTATAACATCATCTCTCTTGGAGGAGGAAGAGGCTTCTATCACTCACCGTGAGGCTAACATTGAAGATTTTGAACAACCATAGGTTGAGGAGACTTTATTCAATGTTAGTACTTGCACCGATCAAAAGAAACAATCCTCTGCTTACAAGTTTGTCACAAAGGTACTTTGTCGAAGCAAACCAAGTGGTTCTCTAGGTCAAATTTTGTGGAGAAGTTCCTCACG
The DNA here is from genome assembly GCA_019776745.2 of Taxus chinensis. NCBI lineage: Eukaryota > Viridiplantae > Streptophyta > Pinopsida > Cupressales > Taxaceae > Taxus > Taxus chinensis. Next base: position 13,753,849 of record CM034148.1, read on the forward strand.
TGATGTACAAATTTGCGATAACTTCATCTAAGTAGTGAGGAAATGATGAGATTCACCCCTGATAGTGATCTCTCACCTTATAAAATTTACTCATTATAAATATTAACATGTACACTTGGCCCATGGCACTAGAGCCTTTCTTGATTGCATGTTGAATCTAGATTAATTGAGGTGTCTAAGCAATCCTAGTTCTTGGGCATGTTGCATGTGGTTGGCCTTATCCATCCAACACTCGTCATCATCCTTGTATATGTATTTAACTTGTACTAATAAAGAGTGTAAAATACTAGTTTTGGTATCTATTTCCCTATTTTTTTTCTAGTGCACTATTTTTAATGTTCATGTGAACTTATATCAATAAATATTTCTCGTCTATTAGTTTAATTAGTTTATAATGGTTAGTCACCGTCTTGGAATGATAGTGTTGAATGACCCCCTATGTAATAAGTTTTGTTTTTGAATACATAAATGTGTCTTCCTTTGTATGTGGAATTCTCACCACTCCCATTCTCTTTTACCTTTGATATTGTTCTCTCACATCACATCCCCATTAGAACATAGATCACTATACTCACCTACGCATGCCACCCGACAAGATGCGCTAATTTTTATCTTGAACTATTGAGCAAGAACTAGTAGAAATTGGGAAGATCAGGTCTAGATAAATGTTATAACAAAAGGAAAAACTCGTTTCACTGAAGTGATGGTAAAATTAAAGAGCTTAGATAGGAACCTATCCAAAATGTCCTCTCAAGACCCTATGAATCTATGTTTGAAGCAATACTCAAGGGCCAATGTCGACCTTTTCCACTAGATTTTAGCCATCAAAAAGGGAAGATAAGCGATGGTCCTCCTGCCAACCTGCAAATTTCATTTTGGAGAAGGGGCGATTATCCCTTAACACTTCATCAACAGAAGGGAAGATTGGAAAAGGGTGGCCAAAGATTTTCTTATTGTATCAAAGTTTGAAGCATCGTAGAGAAGGGACAATGGACCCTTCCCCTGCCATATCAGTTTTTCATAAATAGGGCAGAGAAGGGGCAGCCGGCGCTTCTCCTGCCATATCAATGTTTGAAGCAGGATTGAGAAGGGACGGCTAACCCTTTTCTTGCCATAGAAAAACTTCAAGATACTGGAGAAGGCTCAGTCAACCCATCTCTAGACAACTCAGATTTTCACAAGAAGTCCTAGAATTGCAAAGAACATTTTTTGAAGATGTGTCATACTCAACTCTAGGAACATGCCAAATGGAAAGTCGCAACATGTATGAAGCTCATCAGATTACATTTGGTTCATGAGGAGCTCAGCGCAAGGACGAACAATTACATAACCAATGGAAGATAAATCGTATCTCTTCCTACTGTGATGACTTCTTCAAAGACTGCATGGCAAAGATTAAGTAGACTAACAATATAAGAATAAGGGGCTGAGGATATTGAAGACTAAGACAGATGAATAATGCTGAAAAACAAGTGGGCCAAGCAAGCCATTTTTATGTGATGTAATATATTTTTAATGTAGTAGTGAAACTTTGGAGTGTTTGCTTTAAGCTAGTTGATTGTATGTATATTAGAGATTTGAGGTTTTGTTCATAGTGTTGTGGTTTTGGTAAAGATTTATGGAGACAATTGCATAGGTTCTGCAGAATCAACAATGAGAAAATTTTTTGGGTGTGAAATTCGGCTTCCATATTTTGTCTATGCATGCTGACCCAATTGTGTGGTTGATAGTTGTTTGATTGACTTTTGACCATGCCATGACATCTTAACTCTACTTGTGAAACCGACCCACACCAACATAATACATGTTGAAAGTGTTTTTCATCATGCATGGTCAAGGTCCAAAGGAACATTTCTTAGACCAAAGGTCTATAGCCATTGTATGAAAGCCTAGCTTGGTCATGAATCTTCAGGTTTTATTGTTGTTCGTAGTAAAAGAATAACTTTCTTTTCTTACCATGTCTGTTGCTATGTGTTTAGTTCATTGTCTTTTTGTAGGTTCTTGTGGGAAACCTGACCTTGTATTCCTTTCAAACTAACGTTAGCTACTTTTGATGCATCAACATGTTTGGCTAGAGATGGTTGCATGATTTAGATTATAACTAAATGCTTTCATATTCTTCATTTAAGCATTGTATAAAAATTTTCTTTGAGAGCTTACTGCTGTAGCTTGTCTACTTGAAAATATATATTTTATGATATCTCACTTCTTTTGTTGCATTTTTCTACAGTATAGTTTTATGTCTAGGATTTGTTTAATTTGGATCATGTTTTAGTATTTTTTATTACTGTAAGGTTGGTATGTCGATTTTGACACATGGTCTTTTTTATTGTGTGATTGGATTTAGGAAAGAAGTTTTGTTCACTGATAATGGTTTCATGATGGTATTCTATTGCAGTTTATGGGTGTTTTATATTTGCAGAGGTGTTTTCTGATACAGTCCTATCATGGTAATATCTTCCACCCCCCCATTTTTTTGGAAACTTAGATAGGTGAATGTAATATCTTTCCCTTTTTACTATTGGATAATGAAACTATGGGCATATTTGGTTCTAAAATTGAAAAACTAGCAGTGGGAAACTATTGTTTTTGCTAATGCTTATTTGGGAAAAGAGTAGATTGCATCAAAATTCTAGCTTGAGCAAAAAAGTGTAATGCTCCTTTCCGGGGTGAATCTAAACACCAAAGGAATTTGCACAAATCCAAATAGTAAATTGAAGCAAAACTGAAATTAAATTCTCAAACCCAGTAGCAGGCTGTAAACATATTTTTTATGATAGAAATCAGCCACAAACTTGTTGGAAATAATATTAAAAACCCTTTAAAAATTTATTCTTCAAAGTGGGAATTAATTGCAACGAAAATGTATTGGAGAATATATCTTTTTTACCAATCTAATATCAGCTGGATGTCAATTATTAACAACAAAAAATACCCTTTACAAATATGGCTGGAAATGGAAATTCCAAGCCCAAACTCAAGTACAGATGAAGATTCCAGCTGTTAAAAATAGGAGGGACACAATGATGATTGAATTTGAAGTTGCCGTGCCCTAGAACTCCCCAAACTCCACCTTAGGGCAGGTCGCCACCCTAGGAGTGGGCCTGAATTTGGTCAAATAGCTGGTCTGAAACCCTTGCAAGTTCAAAAACGGATTTGTGTGATTGTTACACACTCAAAACATGCAAATCTTATCTTCCCTAGCTGCGAATGATGCCCTAACACTGATAAATTTGCCTTGAATCTTTGTAAATTTGATTGTACCACAAGTGTGACCTCTGTATGAGATCACCAATGAAGATGTGTGTAATATCCTTGACAATAATTTCTAATAGATTTGGATATTTTGTTAAACCCTAGGGCAACAATATTAAAAATCTAACTTTTATAACAACGATAATTTGATTTTTTATTTAAAAATGTAATGTCCCCTTTTTCAAAGACATCACTCGTAAAGCCTCATACTTCTATGAAAAGTATTTTTAAATACTTTTGTATGCTTGGAGGTTGGTCATGGAATTATTTGGGCATTGTTGTTCTACTTTCTCATTGGAGAGAGGTCGGTCTTGCATGTGGAGCATTTTATTCTTCCATTATGGGTTGGTCCTCTTGGAAGCTTCTAATTTAGCATTGGGAGGCTATAAAGAGGAGTTCGCTACACTTGGAGGAGCATATTGGATGTTTGTTATTCTCCTTGGATTGTGCATGGTGTGCATCTTCCTTCTCCACCCTGTACGAAACCCCATAGGTGTGGCAATCTCTCTTAGGGAAGAAAACCCTCAAGGGATCCATTGGAGGCTTCATCTAGGAGTCTCATGTGAGCTGATTTGACACTAGTGCATTCACCGTTCTTCGTAGCCCTAGGCGAGTTGCTTAAGGGACTTATTTGGTATCATAGAGAGTTGATAATTGTGATTTGCATTCATATTCAGATTTATCATTATATTTGGAGTTAGAGACTATGATTTGGTGATTTTTGGAGTAGGGTTTCATATTTATCTACTCACTTGCAGATTTTGGTTGCATATTTGGGCATGATTTCGTGGTTAGAAAATTATGAGATTACTTTTGTTGGATAGCTTGTCTTCTCATGATCATTTTGAGCTATCATATGTGTTCTAATTCCTATTTTCCATGGAGTTATGAATTTTAGAAGTTTCATCTGTGTTATTCCGAATTAATTCATTTCTAGCTATTCTAGTGGTTCTAAATTTAGTTTTATTGCATAAATAATATCTACAAGTGTTGCCGTGCATGTGGTATTTATTTTATGAAGATTGGAGATGTTTTGACTAGGGTTTGAGACTCCCAAAGTTTCATATCAGTTCGCTACCCTAGAGAAGGGCATTTCTTTGTGTGAAATTCAATTGTGGTTGATCTATTTCCATGTTCAGTGTGATGTGTTGCTGGTTTTGTTGTTGATTTGGATCAGATTTGAGAAAAAACCCCATTCATCCCTATTCAGCCCCAAAAGGGACATTTCAAAAAACAAGCCATAATGCTCAAAAATCAGTTTTTTATTTATTGAATGCGAACCAGCTACAATAAAAATACCAGTGTATTAATAAAATTGTTTGGAGTTGAATTGGCGGAACACTTGCACCCTGAATTGTCACTGAACCCTTGAAATGGAATTGCCTAGCTGAGAAGTGAGGGATTTCGTCCTTAAATCTTTGTGTAAAGGAGGGTTTTCATCCTCTATCACAGAAGCAAAAGCGGAAGTTACTTGCAAACAAAAAATAATTGATGAATTTCTAAGATGTCCCCACAATAAACCCCAAATTTGCCTTTATAAGCTTCAATCCTTCTCCAAAGTGGACGCCCCTGTAAAGTCCCTTTTTGGGTTGAAAATTGAGAAAAAGGGTTTACCAACTATATCCAATAAATCTGATCTGAAAACACCTTCAAGTACACACACAACAATATGAAAGTAGCTAAGAATACTTGGAATGATTAACCAATTCAAAATCAATAGTTTCCTAGGGCAGCGAACTGTCTATGAGATTCGAGTCCGCTTTTCACTATGCAAATCAAAGTGGAATGCCACGAAATAATTTATCTAGTCACGACAATATTTATACATCACAAATACATCAAATGATTGAAGAAATATTTGATTAGCATAACGAAAATTAATTATTTATAAAAGCAGTCCCGCCAAACCGAGGGCTAGGAAAAATAGTAAATCTCCACCAAAAATCACAAAAATATAGATTCCGGCCTTATAAAATATGGAGATTCAAAATATAAAATCAGATTTGGAATTTGTGCCCTAGAAAGCACCAAACCAGCTTCAAACCCTAGTCGCTCCCCTAGGGAAGAGCTCCAAAAATGATGTAAAACTTTTGCAATTCTTTTTATTGATGTCTTCAACTCAAAATGGAGGGTTTTCGTCCTCCACCAAGCCACAAGGAAGGTTTTCGTCCTCCTTGGATGCCACACAAGAGGGTTTTCTTCCTGAAGTGAAATTATATTGAGCAAACAATCCAAAAATCAATTGTAGATGTAAAATGCCCAAAGATTTGCAAATGAAGTCCTTAAGTCTCTTTTATATCTTTCCCTTGGAGCCAAAGGCCAAATAGTAGAGGACCAACCTCTTAAGCCTCGCTTTATCTATTAATTGCTTCTTTAGTCTCTCCAAACCCAGGTGACCTATCTCCTAAAGGAAAACACTTAAAAGAAAACATTAAATCTAGTAAAGGAAAACTGAAATGAAATGCAATTCCTTGTTCAATAATTCTTCTTTGCCACGAAAAGGGAATGGCAAGAAGTCCATATTTAGGCCTCAGCTCGAAAAAGAGGACATTTCATCCCCAATCTGGAAATACGTGCATGGTCCACAAACAATTAAAATAATATAATTCCTCCCCCATGTTGGCACCCCATCCTAAACATAGGATTAAACAAATCTAAAAACACTTTATCCACCTCTTATCCTAAAATTAGGGTTTTGGTACTCATGCAATCTTCTCTAACTTTGGCGCCCCCATTATTTATTTATTTATTAATTCTAACTCTAGCGCCCAATAATAGAAGTCAACCTTCTATTTTTATTTTATTCTATTAATGTTTTTTGGATTAAAATATAATTTAAGTAACCTTTTTCCAATTAAAATATAAAAATATCTTGGAACACCTAAATTAATTTATTTTCCTCTTTTAATTTCCTCTTAGCCTATGGAAAATAATAAAAATAGGCTTCAGGTATTCAGAATTAATTAATTCTGAAATGGGGACATTACAACGTTAGGGTTTCTGTCCCCAAATCTAAGTGCTATTGAGGGATTTCATCCTCAATAGACCTCCACGGAGGGTTTTCACCTTCAATGGATGAGAGAGAAAGTAAAGCATGCTCTAACTCTAAAAAAATAAATTCCAAAGCATACATAAACATCTTTCAAGCCAAGCGACCCCTTTAAATAGCTAGACGTGGTGCTAAAGCCAAATAGAATCCTCCTAAAGAGGACCGACCTCCTTGGGGACAATATTTCTTTTTTCTTTTATTTTTCAATTGGTTTTTCACCTTTTTACTAGCTGACCTGATTATACTCAGAAAATTACTTAAAAATAATGCAAAACTCACAAAAACAACTGAAAATCACGACACTAACTTCCCTTGTTCATTCCCTTTTAGCCCAAGGAAAATGGAATGGGCCCAAGGTCTTCTAAATGACTACCCTGGAGAAGGGGACATTACAGTACTCTCCTCCCAAAATTGCTTTCCCTCAAGCAATTGCAAGTTCTCATGCCCAACAACCATAATGCCAAGGTGAAGAAATACGTTGTAATGCTCCAATAATCTGGATCTTGTACCTGTTAAATGGAAGAGCTCTTGCCAAAACAAGCCCATATATCCGCTGTCCTTTTCCCTAGTGATGTTCTTTGGCAGCCTGTGAAGTTTAAAAACTTGAAGCGGAGATCAACTATTACCTTAAACTTGCCATCTTCAGCTGCAATCCCAAATGCTCCACCATTTGCTTGGGCGGGAAACAAACTCAGTGGTTCTTCCTTTTTTATACTTGTACCTGCACATGGAACAAACTTATTAAGGAAAAAAAATGGCTCTCATTATCACTTCTTCATGCCTTATAGACATGATGGCCAACTCTCTTTCATTTCTCGCAACCATTTCATAATCTCCACTCAAGTTATGGATGTCCGAAAACTCAATCATGTTGTCCCAAACAAAGTTGTAACCTTGCATTTCCTTCTCCAAAATCAGAGTGAGTGGGTGGAAACTCTGCTACAGCTGTCAACAAAGTGAGAAGGGGGCTGGAAATGTTGCGTGAAATAGGTGAAAGGATGGTACAGCAGCTGTCCCAATGAAAACCCTTCATGAAATTCCGCAATGACAATATTATGGGGGCTGAAAGCATACCATTATTGATTGAGAATTCTCCCAACAATTGAAATTCATTCCATTTTATGACTGTCCCCATTTGTATAGCAGCAAACAAAGTATTTGACAAAACTGGAAATGCTGATAACAACAGTATAAATATTTGTGACAACACGCTTAAAAACTCATAAGTCAAAACTCCTGTTACTTACATTCATACCACTGATGACCTGCTGAGTTATAATGCTTTGGACAACAAGATAACATCCATCTTGCTCACTTCTCAACGCATAATTCATGAACTCAATATCAACCCCTATTGAAGGACTTCTTCGAAGAGCATGTGTATTAATTAGAAGCTGAAAATTTCTATGAAGTGACTACCGTTTTAAAACTGAAAGTCTACGGGTTATCTTACCATGCGCTGCCCATAGGTCTTGCCTTTTCCGGAAGCTCTCTCCATCCTCTTTGTTGTAGCAACATGAGGAGTTCCACTTGTCATGCCTTGAAGCACAACCTCTTGACCATCAAGTTTAAATCTCAACTCCATAGTAATCTTGGTAGTATGACAAACACATGGTTCATAATGGCTGCGCAAATATTTACACATTGGTGAAGAGTAGATGGAAGTACACTCAGAAACCTTTGAAGCTAGGTAGCCGGTACGTGGGTACGGTGCGGGTACGGGTACGGGTACGGGGATCCGTTACGTTGATACGGCAATTTTTTTGGGGGCCTGGGTATGGCACTTGGGTACGGTAGTGCAATATACATATAAAATATTAAAAATATTTTGAAAAGTAACAAGATAAGCAAAATTCCAGCCTTACACATGCATATATTAAACAAATTTTGAAATATACATAAGTGAAATAACGACAAAAGTTAAAACATATTGATAATTGATTGTTCGATACTTATAAGCAGTACATTGTTCAAATCAAAATGTTACAATGTATTATGTAACATTGTAAACACAAAAATGAAGATACATCAACATTCTAATCAGTAATAGTCTAATTGCTCTGCATCTTCTCCCATGTCTTCAATGAGAGCATCACTACCATCACGTGGTTCATTAGAACCACAAGCATTAGGAGTACAACCAGAACTATCAGCAATGCTGCTCCCGCTAGCCCCACTTTACAACTGGTGTCACTCAGATTTCACCCTGAAATCTGTGACTACCCAATTCGAAATTTTTTCGTACTTTTAAAATAATGGGTCATTTGTTGTTTTTATTGCCTGAAAGTTCCTGTATTGCACCAAGATAATCCTAAAGAGCCATATTAGCCCTTTTCGCCAAATACCCAGATGCCCAAAATTGTTTAATTCTGTCGCCGGGATTTGTCTGCGGGAAATTTGTATTTAATTATTTTGAGCCCCGTATGAGGCTATTTGCGCTCCGTTTTAACTCTGTTATGAGCGAATATGTTATTATTCCTATGTACCAGAAGGATTTTAACTTATTTTAAGTTTTGGGCTTTATATGTAACTTTTGGCAATTTTTCGTGTTTTTGTGGTGTCCCGTTCTGTTTTCTGTAAAATTTCTCTGGAACAACTCCTTCGCCAGGTAAGCCCGATTTTTGGCCTGGAGCAGCTGGAAAACATACATGCACATTTTGCCCGGAGGAAGTCGCCATCGGAGGTCTGGATCACTGGGAAAAAGCGAAGTCATGCACAGAAAAGCCCCTGCGGGGATGGGCGCCTTTTTGGAAAACAAAGGATTTAAGCTGCAGTGGGAAAAATATAAGCCGCAGGCAGGATGGGAATTGTATACCTGCCTGGCAGGGTACTTTTTCCCGTGTTATAAAAGTCACTTAAGCTGCAATGGGAAAAATAGAGGCTGCAGGCAGGTGGGAATTTATTGCCTGCCTTGCAGGGTAAAAATTCCCATGATATTATAAAAGGAAAGTGATTTAAGTGAAATCATGGGATTTTAGTGCCTGCCTTGCAGGGTAAAGAATCCCATTGCAAAAGTCAAATCACTTAAGTGGATTCATGGGATTTTGGTGCCTGCCTGGCAGGGTAAAGAATCCCATTTTGAAAAAATTCTTAAAAATAGAATTACCTGTGCAAAAAAGTGCGCCCCCTTTGGTGATGGATTAAAGTAATTAAATTGATTATTTTTAATAATCTTTCTCCTTGGAAAAAGTGCGCCCAAGCTTGAGGAGGTCAAAAAGTCAAAGGAGGATTAAAAGAAAGCAATTAAATTAATTAAATTTAATTTATTTAGTGGCTGCCCCTCTCCTTGGAAAAAGTGCGCCCCATTTAGGAGTAATTTAATGATTTTAAATGCATTAAATCATTAAATTAATTTCTATTTTCAGTGGCTATGGTCAAAGCACACTGTGAGGCTAAAGTTAAGTGCTGTGTGAAGGATTAAATTGGATTAATTTAATTTATTGGATGGCTGTCCTTAAACATGCAATTTTTAAAAGGGAAAAGCATGATTTTTAATTAATTAATTGCCTTTAATTGTTAGGGCAATTATTAATTATAGAATTGTGAAGGTTATATAAGCATGGGCAGCCATATGGATTTATTATTCAACACACAGGTAAAGAATTGCAGCAAGGAGAAAAAGTGCGCCCCCATTAGAGGAAGGATTTTGCTCAGACAAAGTGCTAACAAAGGCTAAAAGCTTCCAGATTTGGCGCATGCTTTGGAAAAGGTTCATCTTCGTCTGCACAATTGTTTTCACAGGTGTTAAAGGAGCTCAGGTGTTGATTGAAAGGATTCATGCTCTCTTTATGTGCAAATTAAACACCAATTTTTGGGGCAGCAGGCTTGAAAAGTGCAGATTTTTATAATTTAAATTCACTATTCATACTCCGGTGGCCATTTTTGTCTGAATAAATTGCAGGAATTCATTACAGGTGCTTTATAAAAGAAAAGGAGTTTTATCAATGTCCAATACATTGCAAATATCCTCCGAATCTGAAGAATTGTCCAGATCCTACACCAGTATTGAAGAAATCCGGCCAAATTAGAAGAAAAAGAATTATTCAGACAAAGATTGATAAAGCCATGGCGAAAGGAGATGAAAAAGAGAGCACGATGGATTCATGCATTGCTTCTAAGCTTACAGACATAGGAGACACGGATCTAGGCCCAGAACCTCTTTCTGATTTGATTGATAGATCCAGAGCTGGAAAGACTTCACTCATGCGTGCGGTCAAAAGTAGTGGAATTATTCGAGCTGCAGCTTTCCCGTGTACAGCCCAATTGCCAGAGTTTGTGATGGAGTGTGCTAGATCTTATCATCCTTCATCCAGATCAGTGCGTGATGTTGCGGGAAAGACAATAATTCGTTTGGATGCAGAATTCTTCAATTATTGTCTGAAGATTCCAGTGCGAAAGGTGGTGACTTCTATTAGCATTCAGGATGCTGACAGTAGGTGGGAGAAGCATAGAGCTGACTGTGTGAGCATCATGAATAGCCGGTTCATGAAGAAGCCTAGATCCCCTTCCAAGTTCCCGAGAACTCTTCCACGATCCAATTTGGTGCAGGAGGCGGATGATATCGTCAAATTGTTATGCAGGTTGAATGGTGAAGCGAATGCCTACACTTTCCGGACATGGATGTATGCTTTCATCAGGACCATTGAAATCAACAAGGTTGATTCTATAATCAATTGGTCAGAAATTATTAGCAGCAACATCGGTGAGCAACTGCGGAACGTGAAGCGTACCTTCAGCTTCAAGATGACTTCCTACTTGGTGTATGCTGCAGCTTCACAGGGTGTCTTTTCAAAGCTGGATAGATGTGGTATTCTTTCCAAGGATCCCATTTTCGAGTGCTACCCACAGCTTACTGTACCTGCGTGCGAGAAGGACTTCAAAGTGATCAACGATGACTTCTTCTACGATTTCATCTGCAGGTTAGACAAAGACTTGAAGACTCACAGGGTAAGCAAGGAAGCATGGGAAGCAGTGTCCAAGATTGGCAGTGTATTCATCCAGTTTGCAGATTTCACATACCTCAGGGTTACGAGCTTTTCTGGTGAACCAATAAAGATGCCCAGGTACCCGAGTGACAGATTGATCGCCATGGAGCTGAGCAGGCAACTTGTGGAGTTACACGACCTTCAGTCGAAGCGGCACAAGCCTACGGGCTTCTTCCCACTTCACTGTGGGATATTACAGTTGCATCAGCATTCACAGAGCTCGAGGGATGGAAGCACAAATGTTGTCCGAGTATGAGCAAGAGTTCTTCCCTGCACGGCTTAATTTCGATCCATTTGGAATAGCCAGGAAGACAATCTCCCAGGAGTACGCACATGTGCCTTCGTTAGAAGATTTCTGGATGAAGTGCAGAAGTGAGTACGAGATTAGAAAGAAAGATTTCAGCAGGCTATCGGCAAAGCAAGTATTTGACTTTGGACTAGCGCGGATACCTGCGGATCTTAAAGATGATGGGAACGTGGTACTTGACACTTACCATCAAATGGGAGGAGATAAAGCTCTACTACAGGATAGCAATGGCGGCTGCAGCACAATAGAAGAAAGATCTGGAGCTGTGTTGGTGAATACTTCGAACTGGTTGCTGACGAAGGGATATTGCCTTGATGAGGCATTGATGAATCAAATCACAGGCAACTTCGGCACAGGAGATTCCCTCAAGCGAAAGCATGAAGGAGAAAGCAGCAGAAGGCCCGAGAAGTTGAAAGTACACAGAAGATCTCAAGAGAAAGAGAAGACCACTTCTACGGCCATAGCTTTGGCTCCGACTTCTCCAGTACCCAAAAGATCACCAACCATTGCACCGCAGCAGCAGGATGCTTCCATGCCTTCATTGAATCCGGCGACGTTCATCTTCTCTCCGCAGCCACTTCGTTCATCACCCATTCCAGAGGAAGTGTTGAAGCTGCAGATGACGGAGTTCGAAAGAGCTTTGTTCTTGGACGTTTCAGAAGATGGCAGCCATGACACTGTGGCACTTTCTGACGGAGAGGATGCAGAGCGAGAGATGGTAGTGCATTCAGCAACTTCTCACTCTCCGAGAAGTAATTTCTCGGAATGGTTAGCTTTGCAGTTGGTTCCAGAAACAAGAGTAGAGATGAACTTAGAGGAACATGACTTGCAGCTACTTCAGGATCTGAGCAGAAGAGACAGAAGGCCTAAAGTTGCTAAAGCAACTTCTAGGTTGATCATCAAGGATTCGGGAGAGAAGTTTGCTGAGATATCAATTCCGGCGGAAGGAAAGGTAGAAGAGGAGCTCACGGCAGAAGATGTGACGGTGACCAAAATACCACTCGGTCAAGCTACCACTGAAGGATTGAAGCAGGACACGCAGACATTGATGGACGCTTTATTCCTTAGGCTTGACAGAGAAAAGGCGGAGAAAGAAGAGCTGCAGAAGCAAGTATCTCAATTATGTGAGATCATAGCCAAGGTTGCTAAACCTTCCATTCAGCCCATTTCAGAGCAGGTGAGTGATCATCTTATGCAGGAAATGGAAGATGCAAGCAATCAAGTAAAGGCTATTGACGAATGGAAAGATCTAATTATTCGTCAAGCTTCTGTGCAACTTGGGGAAGTGCCAGCCCGCCTGCAGGTTATGAACGATGCAGCAAATCAACTAAAGCAACTGATAGAAAGCATAGAAGGAATGAATACAGTTGCAGAGAGTAACCTGAGTATTTTGGCCGAGATCAACAAGCTGCCGAGAGATGTATTGGTTGCAGAACAAATTGTACCGGATGGATCAGTCGAGAAGGGGAAGCAGCTAGAGTTTGCAGTATCTTTCCGTTTGGAGATCTGCAGAGTTTTGCTGAAGAGGATGCAGGCGCTTGAGAGTAGAACATCAGATTTGCCGGATAGTATCATTTCTTTCACTGAGGAAAGAGTGGACGGAGGTGTTACTTCATATGCACGTATTGTTTCTAATGAGGTGCATGATTCCCTGGAAGGTTCTCTTCTGATGGTACAAAAGAGAATTGATAAAGCTACCAAGCCTTTCACGATGAACTCTATCAGTAGGCTGGTGACACTGCAGGCAGACATTGCGAGATTTGGGCCAAGTTTGGAAGAAGTGGAAGCATGCAGCAAAGTGTTGAATGAAGGATTGCTGCAATTCAGAACAGAGAAGGAAGCAGTAGCTAAAACAGACGGAAGGATGCTGAACTATGTGTTCGACAAGTATATCAGATATCAGAACAAGAAGAAGATGTAGATGCTACAGCTGGCACGACTTCTTCTATTCTTTCTTCTTCTATTTTCTATGTTCCCGGATGAAATTGTAAACTTCTAAGTTATTGGTTTTGCAACCATTACTTGAAGTCATGTGGAACCTTTCTATTAGTTAAGTGATACATGAGTCACTTAAGAAGAAGTTAGTTGAGGATGATTGCCAAATGTCATCTTTACTTGTTGTTCATACTTTAGTTCAGTTTGAGTCTTCTATTTGTACTTTCCCTCCTACATTCTATAAGTAGGAGAAGAACCTCTACGGGTTAATCATCGATCAGAATTTGTAAGAAGCAATCTTGTGTTCTAGACTTTGTGCTGAACCCCTGAGAGCCACTTGTTGCAGAGGAATACAAAGAAGCAGGTTTCCGGAGAACTTTGTGTCACGGTGTATTTTGTTTCTTGCTTCTAAATCTTAGATCTCTTAATAGACTTTGTGTTATTTTAGATCTAGATCTAGAGCTACCTTTGCTTTAGAATTCTGTGTGTTCAAATCTATTGAGTTTCTTCTATGTGCATGTGATTAGCTCTGCAATCTACTAATTAGGATGCACATCTTCCTTACTTCTTCTCTGTAATACCTTGAATTTCTTCTTCTTTCATTCTTCCTTTCTTAAACAGCTGCTTACTTGCTGCAAAACTTCTTAGTTATGGTTCATGAACTAAGTTGTTAAAGTAAAACCCCTGATAGATAGAAACACATTTTTATTGACAAATCTGACACGGGAGCCTCACCGGTTAAATGAGGGAGATTTATCTCATGACTGCCTAGGTTTGATGCTATGCAGAAAATCTAGCCAACAGTTTTTGGCGACTCCGCTGGGGAACAACTATCTTTGCAGATCAAAGCTTTTCTATTGAAGATCAGAGTGTTTTCCATACAAATCTCAACCTGGCTGAACGTCCATTCACCCGATCCGTGAAGGCGCAAGGAAGGACTGATCATTTCTTTCGACTGCAGGAGCAATTCAATTTCAATCATCCTCCTCAAGTTAGAAGCCGCAGATCTAGTCTTTCACCAGGAAGGAGAGTGCACACCCATCCAGATCCGGATCGTATTCAGCATAATCCGGCTGCTGGAATTATCCATCAAGTCTATCAAGTCTACACAAGGAGGAGACGCGCTCAAGCTAACATGGCGCAACAAATTGTACCTGTTCCATGGGGGGCGGCTTTTGGACCTCTCAACTTGGCTCCACCTATGCATGATCTGCCAAAGGGATCCAGAAAGAATTTTCCGAAATTCTTTGGAGATGGAAAGCAAAACCCGGATGATCACTTGGCGGCCTTTTTCATATCTTGTGGTGTGCTTGCAGTAGAGCATGAAGATGTCTCAGTCAGGCTATTCATTGAGACTCTACACGACTTGGCTGGAGAATGGTTCTATCGGCTGGCTCCTGGCACCATAACCAGTTGGGCGACTATGCGTGAACAATTTATCAAAAGATTCAAGCCTGCAGAGGACGCGAGCACGATGATCACCCAACTGACGCAGTTGAAGAAAGAGCCAAACGAGAACATGCGGGACTTTATTGCAAAGTTCCAAAGGATTTTATATAAAATCCCCACTTCTGCTGCATTGAGCGACGAAAATCAGAAGACGTTTTTTATAAACGCTCTATTGCCTGAAGTTGGATATCAGCTAAGAAGGGCAAGACCTGTAAATCTACTTGAAGCACAGAATGCTGCCGTGGAGGTTGAAGATGACTTGATCATGGCTGGAAAACTCAAACAACTATCTCACAAAGGTGATGGTGCTTCTTCTAGTACTTCTGATCCTTTGTTGCAGAGATTGGCTAATGACATGCTACAGATCAAGAAGCAAATCTCTCAAGCAGGGAATGCACCCCCCTCAAGAATAGCTCCTACCAGGACCTTCAATGGTCAAAATCAAAATCAAAATCGTACTAGACTTGCTGCTGCACCACAAAGGCTTGGCAATAGAAGCTGCTCCAAGGAATAACTTGGAAATTAATGAAGAGGATCTCGACATTGATGAATCATTCGATGATGAAGACTTTATAGATCCCGCTGGCGACTCCAATATTGGTTACCTGGACTACGAATCTGATGATGGCTATTATGAATCTTTTGAAGATTCAGATGGTCACACTTTTGCGGTGTTTACAAGGTCTCAGACACGCCAAAATGCCGAAGCATCCACAAACGGCCGAAGAGAGAGAGAAGATCCTGGCCCAGATGTTACTATCTTGAAAAGAGGTAGCACTCTTCCTTCTTCATTAGCGCCCAAGGATAAATATTCAAATTCTTTCAATTCGCAGCAAAGAACTAATGCACATCCTGCTGAAGCAAGTCAAGCTTTTGACATAATTGATCACATCAAGAGAAACAAGGTCCAGATGTCAGAAGCTGAATATTTGAGGGCATTTCCTGATCAGCTGAATAGATTGGTCAAATATGTGCAAAGTAATGGTCCCAGCCCAACAAACAATAATTCAAGGGGTATCTTGTCAAGTCCAAAGATTACTCCACCTTCAAATAATGCTGCTGCAAGTTTTGCTTCTTCCACCCCTTCTCCTGTTACGTCAGAAAGGATTGAGCCATTCTATGTGTCTTTGCTCATCAACGGACATAAGCTAAGTAATTGCATCTTAGATTCTGGAGCTTCTGACAATGTAATGCCTGCAAAAGTTGCTGATGCCTTGGGCCTTACATTGACAAAAACCATCGGAAGATGTTATTCCATGGAAAGGCAAGTCCCTCTTGTGGGGCAAATCAAAGATGCGCAGGCAGTACTTGCTTCCTTTCCAGACAAAAGACTGAAAATGACTATCCTTGTAGCAGACATTCCAGTTTCTTATGGCATGCTGTTGAGTAGAAATTTTTGCAAAGAGCTGGGTGGAGAAGTCAAGATGGATTGGTCTTGTGCGCACATACCAATCAAAGGAGTAAATCAAAAGCTGGAACCTGAGAAGAAATCTAAGTACACAGTATCAAAATCTGAGGATCCTAGATCTCAGATCTTGTTTCAGGAGTCGGATCACGGAGTCTATTATCTTGAAATGGATAAAGAAGAAATTCAACCAGTGATTCGAGAATCACATCAAATTGATAACAAGATTTGGACTCTGGAATTTGATGGTAGCTGCTGTTCATTCGGATCCGGCGCAGGCGTTGTTCTTATCTCTCCTGAAGGGAAGGTGCAGGCGCACTCCTTCAAATTGATGTTCGAAAATACTAACAATACGGCTGAGTATGAAGCATTGTTGTTAGGCATGGAGCAGGCAAGAACAATGGGAATCAAACTACTACACGCAAGAGGAGATGCTGAGCTGATTGTAAAGCAGATAAGAGGCCTCTACCAAGTCAAAAAAGACAAATTGCGGCATTACAGAGATCGGGTCTACTCTGCTATCCTGGATTTTTCAGCTTTCTCAGTATCTTACATTCCAAGAGAACAAAATTCAAGAGCTGATTCGCTTGCGGTTACTGCAGCCTTGTTGAATCCAGATCAACCCCCTGCATTCTTTAGACAGGGAGACTACAAGGTGGAAATGGTTTTTCGCCCAAAGGTTCCTGACAACGTCCAGCAATGGCAGGTTTTTAATGATGACACGCAGATTGCTGCGTTTCTCCAACAAAAGGACAACTTTGAAGAGATCTACTATGAGGGAAGCAATTCACCTCCTAGGCAGACCACTGTCGGAGAAATGGATGCTGACGTCTCAGGAGGTCAGGAGATTATCCAGCTGAAGGGTAATAAAATCCCCAAAGGCTTGGTATCTCTTGAGGAAATGTTCGATAAGCATGATCAGATGCTTAAGAAAAATGAAGAAAATGAGGAAAGCTCTTCCTCCGACACACAATTATTAAATTTGGGAGCCGGCAATGATCCCAAATTAGTAAATCTGGGTAAGTGTTGTTCAAAAGCAGAAAAGGAAGCTTTCACTGAGCTTCTTAAGAAATATATGGATGTTTTTGCCTGGTCTTATCAGGATTTAAAAACATATCAGCCTGCGGAAGTTCAACACTACATCCCACTTAAATCAGAACAAAAGCCTTTCAAGCAGAAGCTGCGGCGGCACAATCCTACCATTTCAGGAACCATCTTTGCAGAAATCCAGAAGTTGTTAGATGCAAAGATTATCTATCCCATACATCATTCGGAGTGGTTGGCCAACATAGTTCCTGTTAGAAAGAAGAGTGGCGAGATTAGGCTGTGCGTGGATTTCCGCAACCTTAATCAAGCTTCACTGAAAGACAACTACCCCATCCCCATCATGGATCACACTCTGCAGGTGGTCACTGGATCTGAGATGCTTTCCATGCTTGATGGCTTCTCAGGCTACAATCAAGTCAAGGTTGCCGAAGAAGATCAATACAAAACAGCGTTCATCACACCTTGGGGAACCTTCGCATACCAGAAGATGCCGTTTGGCCTGATTAATGCTGGTGCAACATTTCAAAGAGCTATGGATCTAGCCTTTGCTCATCTCAAAGATATAAGCATAGTTGTGTACCTGGATGACCTGACAGTTTTTTCCAAAGATAGAAGCACACATATTTCAAACTTGGAAGAAGTTTTCATACAATGCCGCAAGCATGGTATTTCTCTGAATCCTAAGAAATCTATCTTTGCTGTGACTGAAGGAAAGCTGCTTGGGCACATTGTTTCCAAGGAAGGAACAAAGATAGATCCAGAGCGTGTCAAATCCATTCAGACATTGCCTTTGCCTACATCCAAAAAAGGAGTTCACTCTTTCTTTGGAAAAGTGAATTTTCTCAGGAGATTCATTCCTGACTTTGCTGAGCTAACCCGTCATATTTCGAATATGATGAAAAAGACACAAGATTTTAAGTGGAGCAGCGAAGGGAAGGAAGCTTTCGAGAAAATCAAAGAGGCCCTGTCGAAAGCACCAGTCTTGGTCTCACCTGACTTCAGTAAAGAATTTATTCTTTATTGTTATTCTTCCGAACATACTATGTCAGCAATATTGATGCAGAAAAATCAAGAAGACGCAGAAGCTCCTATTGCTTTCATGAGCACGCCTCTTAAAGCCTATGAGTTGAAATACACTCCAATGGAAAAGCACGCATATGCGGTGGTGAAGGCGTGCAAAGCATTCAGGTACTATATTCTTTCCTCACACACTGTAGTTTTGGTTCCAGATACTGCAGTTAAATCTATCCTTACTCAGCAAGAGTTAGGATTGTTGAGAGGCACATGGGTGACAAAAGTTCAAGAATATGACCTGGATATTAAACCAACAAAGCTGGTTCGAGGAAGGGGTCTGTGTGAACTAATGACAGAGATGAAATCATCAGTACCTGAAGCAGATCAGGATGGGATAGATGAAGATTTACCTGCAGTACTTTTTATAGATCTGGTAGAGGAGTGGTACAGTAACATTGCTTACTTTCTAACGTATGGAGAATGCCCAGATCAACTTTCCAGAAAAGAGAAACGAACTATCAAGCTGAAATCCAAAGATTTTGTGCTTTGGGATAATGGTTTGTACAAAAGGGGAATTGATGGCGTATTTCTCAGATGCGTGGACAAAGCTCAACAGGATCAGTTACTACAACAGTTTCATGACATGGCTTGCGGTGGTCATTTCTCAGCCCGAGTCACTGCACACAAGATCCTCAGAGCAAGGTATTACTGGCCCACCCTTTTTCAAGATACTGCAGAATGGGTAGCTAAGTGTCAAGCATGCCAACATTTTGTTGGGCGTGTGAAATTGCCTGCATTACCTCTAAAACCCGTTGTGATTGAAGAACCTTTCCAACAGTGGGGTATGGATTTTATTGGAATGCTTAACCCGGCTTCCAGTGCCGGTCATCATTATATTCTAACAGCTACTGATTATTTCAGTAAGTGGGTAGAAGCTATTCCTGTGAAGAGTGCCACTTCCGCTGAGGTGTGCAGTTTTATAAAAGAAAATATTATTGTCAGGTTTGGCGTACCCAGCAAAATTGTAGCAGACAACGCTCCGAATCTTTCTTCTGAGGAGTTGGTGGAATTCTGTTACACTTATGGGATTCAACTGGTTCATTCCTCAAATTACTATCCACAAGGGAATGGTCAAGCTGAATCTAGTAATAAAAATTTGGTGACTATCATGCGCAAGCTTGTAACAGAAAATCAAAAGACTTGGCATAAAAAGTTGTTCGACGCATTGTGGGCAGATAGGATCACACCAAAGAGGGCGATAGGCATGTCCCCATTTCAGCTGCTTTATGGTAGAGACACAGAGCTACCTCTCACCTTGGAATTGCCTGCCCTACGACTTTCTAAAGCCCTGGAGGATTCCACATTCACGGATGCTATTGATAAGAGAATCATGTACCTGACTGAACTGAGGGAAGTACAAACTCAAGTTGCAGATAGGTTGACAGAGCATCAAAGTAAGGTGAAAGTCATCTTCGACAAAAAAGCCAGGGAAAGAAAGTTCGAAGTTAATGACTGGGTCCTCTTATGGGACAAAAGAAGAGAAACAAAAGGCATGCATGGAAAGTTTGATTCACTATGGAAAGGGCCTTTTGTGATCAAAAAGATCGCCGGAGCAGATAGCTTCATTCTTGCTCATCAGGATGGAGTTGAATTGCCGTTGCCTTTCAATGGGCAACACTTGAAGTTGTTCCGGACATGAGAAGCAGGGTAAAACCTGTATGTACATAAATAAATCTTTGTTTGTTTTTCCCTGTTTTGTTTTGTTTTTTTGTGTTGTGTTGTGTTTGTTTGCCTGACCCCGTGCCCAAAAGACAAGATACGAAACCAGAGATGCTGGGATCTCATCTTTTCCCTTTGTCATTCTGACAAGAGAAAAAGATGTCCACAGACGGAGCCAACTGGTGTCACTCAGATTTCACCCTGAAATCTGTGACTACCCTATCCGAAAAATTTTCGTACTTTTAAAATAATGGGTCATTTGTTGTTTTTATTGCCTGAAAGTTCCTGTATTGCACCAAGATAATCCTAAAGAGCCATATTAGCCCTTTTCGCCAAATACCCAGATGCCCAAAATTGTTTAATTCTGTCGCCGGGATTTGTCTGCGGGAAATTTGTATTTAATTATTTTGAGCCCCGTATGAGGCTATTTGCGCTCCGTTTTAACTCTGTTATGAGCGAATATGTTATTATTCCTATGTACCAGAAGGATTTTAACTTATTTTAAGTTTTGGGCTTTATATGTAACTTTTGGCAATTTTTCGTGTTTTTGTGGTGTCCCGTTTTGTTTTCTGTAAAATTTCTCTGGAACAACTCCTTCGCCGGGTAAGCCCGATTTTTGGCCTGGAGCAGCTGGAAAACATACATGCACATTTTGCCCGGAGGAAGTCGCCATCGGAGGTCTGGATCACTGGGAAAAAGCGAAGTCATGCACAGAAAAGCCCCTGCGGGGATGGGCGCCTTTTTGGAAAACAAAGGATTTAAGCTGCAGTGGGAAAAATATAAGCCGCAGGCAGGATGGGAATTGTATACCTGCCTGGCAGGGTACTTTTTCCCGTGTTATAAAAGTCACTTAAGCTGCAATGGGAAAAATAGAGGCTGCAGGCAGGTGGGAATTTATTGCCTGCCTTGCAGGGTAAAAATTCCCATGATATTATAAAAGGAAAGTGACTTAAGTGAAATCATGGGATTTTAGTGCCTGCCTTGCAGGGTAAAGAATCCCATTGCAAAAGTCAAATCACTTAAGTGGATTATGGGATTTTGGTGCCTGCCTGGCAGGGTAAAGAATCCCATTTTGAAAAAATTCTTAAAAATAGAATTACCTGTGCAAAAAAGTGCGCCCCCTTTGGTGATGGATTAAAGTAATTAAATTGATTATTTTTAATAATCTCTATCCTTGGAAAAAGTGCGCCCAAGCTTGAGGAGGCCAAAAAGTCAAAGGAGGATTAAAAGAAAGCAATTAAATTAATTAAATTTAATTTATTTAGTGGCTGCCCCTCTCCTTGGAAAAAGTGCGCCCCATTTAGGAGTAATTTAATGATTTTAAATGCATTAAATCATTAAATTAATTTCTATTTTCAGTGGCTATGGTCAAAGCACACTGTGAGGCTAAAGTTAAGTGCTGTGTGAAGGATTAAATTGGATTAATTTAATTTATTGGATGGCTGTCCTTAAACATGCAATTTTTAAAAGGGAAAAGCATGATTTTTAATTAATTAATTGCCTTTAATTGTTAGGGCAATTATTAATTATAGAATTGTGAAGGTTATATAAGCATGGGCAGCCATATGGATTTATTATTCAACACACAGGTAAAGAATTGCAGCAAGGAGAAAAAGTGCGCCCCCATTAGAGGAAGGATTTTGCACAGACAAAGTGCTAACAAAGGCTAAAAGCTTCCAGATTTGGCGCATGCTTTGGAAAAGGTTCATCTTCGTCTGCACAATTGTTTTCACAGGTGTTAAAGGAGCTCAGGTGTTGATTGAAAGGATTCATGCTCTCTTTATGTGCAAATTAAACACCAATTTTTGGGGCAGCAGGCTTGAAAAGTGCAGATTTTTATAATTTAAATTCACTATTCATACTCCGGTGGCCATTTTTGTCTGAATAAATTGCAGGAATTCATTACAGGTGCTTTATAAAAGAAAAGGAGTTTTTATCAATGTCCAATACATTGCAAATATCCTCCGAATCTGAAGAATTGTCCAGATCTACACCAGTATTGAAGAAATCCGGCCAAGTTAGAAGAAAAAGAATTATTCAGACAAAGATTGATAAAGCTATGGCAAAAGGAGATGAAAAAGAGAGCACGATGGATTCATGCATTGCTTCTAAGCTTACAGACATAGGAGACACGGATCTAGGCCCAGAACCTCTTTCTGATTTGATAGATAGATCCAGAGCTGGAAAGACTTCACTCATGCGTGCGGTCAAAAGTAGCGGAATTATTCGAGCTGCAGCTTTCCCATGTACAGCCCAATTGCCAGAGTTTGTGATGGAGTGTGCTAGATCCTATCATCCTTCATCCAGATCAGTGCGTGATGTTGCGGGAAAGACAATAATTCGTTTGGATGCAGAATTCTTCGATTATTGTTTGAAGATTCCAGTAAGAAAGGTGGTGACTTCTATTAGCATTCAGGATGCTGACAGTAGGTGGGAGAAGCATAGAGCTGACTGTGTGAGCATCATGAATAGCCGGTTCATGAAGAAGCCTAGATCCCCTTCCAAGTTCCCGAGAACTCTTCCACGATCCAATTTGGTGCAGGAGGCGGATGATATCGTCAAATTGCTATGCAGGTTGAATGGTGAAGCGAATGCCTACACTTTCCGGACATGGATGTATGCTTTCATCAGGACCATTGAAATCAACAAGGTTGATTCTATAATCAATTGGTCAGAAATTATTAGCAGCAACATCGGTGAGCAACTGCGGAACGTGAAGCGTACCTTCAGCTTCAAGATGACTTCCTACTTGGTATATGTTGCAGCTTCACAGGGTGTCTTTTCAAAGCTGGATAGATGTGGTATTCTTTCCAAGGATCCCATTTTCGAGTGCTACCCACAGCTTACTGTACCTGCGTGCGAGAAGGACTTCAAAGTGATCAACGATGACTTCTTCTACGATTTCATCTGCAGGTTAGACAGAGACTTGAAGACCCGCAGGGTAAGCAAGGAAGCATGGGAAGCAGTGTCCAAGATTGGCAATGTGTTCATCCAGTTTGCAGATTTCACATACCTCAGGGTTACGAGCTTTTCAGGTGAACCAATAAAGATGCCCAGGTACCCAAGTGACAGATTGATCGCCATGGAGCTGAGCAGGCAACTTGTGGAGTTACACGACCTTCAGTCGAAGCGGCACAAGCCTACGGGCTTCTTCCCACTTCACTGTTGGATATTACAGTTGCATCAGCATTCACAGAGCTCGAGGGATGGAAGCACAAATGTTGTCCGAGTATGAGCAAGAGTTCTTCCCTGCACGGCTTAATTTCGATCCATTCGGAATAGCCAGGAAGACAATCTCCCAGGAGTACGCACATGTGCCTTCGTTAGAAGATTTCTGGATGAAGTGCAGAAGTGAGTACGAGATCAGAAAGAAAGATTTCAGCAGGCTATCGGCAAAGCAAGTGTTTGACTTTGGACTAGCGCGGATACCTGCGGATCTTAAAGATGATGGGAACGTGGTACTTGACACTTACCATCAAATGGGAGGAGATAAAGCTCTACTGCAGGATAGCAATGGCGGCTGCAGCACAATAGAAGAAAGATCTGGAGCTGTGTTGGTAAATACTTCGAACTGGTTGCTGACGAAGGGGTATTGCCTTGATGAAGCGTTGATGAATCAAATCACAGGCAACTTCGGCACAGGAGATTCCCTCAAGCGAAAGCATGAAGGAGAGAGCAGCAGAAGGTCCGAGAAGTTGAAAGTACGCAGAAGATCTCAAGAGAAAGAGAAGATCACTTCCACGGCCATAGCTTTGACTCCGACTTCTCCAGTACGTAGTGGATCACCAACCATTGCACCGCAGCAGCAGGATGTTTCCATGCCTCCACTAAATCCAGCGACATTCGTCTTCTCGCCTCAGCCACTTCGTTCAGCGCCTGTTCCAGAGGAGGTGTTGAAGCTGCAGATGACGGAGTTCGAAAGAGCTTTGTCCTTGGGCGTCTCAGAAGATGGCAGCCATGACACTGTGGCACTTTCTGACGGAGAGGATGCAGAGCGAGAGATGGTAGTGCATTCAGCAACTTCACACTCTCCGAGAAGTAATTTCTCGGAATGGTTAGCTTTGCAGTTGGTTCCAGAAACAAGAGTAGAGATGAACTTAGAGGAACATGACTTGCAGCTACTTCAGGATCTGAGCAGAAGAGACAGAAGGCCTAAAGTTGCTAAAGCAACTTCTAGGTTGATCATCAAAGATTCGGGAGAGAAGTTTGCTGAAATATCAATTCCGGCGGAAGGAAAGGTAGAAGAGGAGCTCACGGCAGAAGATGTGACGGTGACCAAAATACCACTCGGTCAAGCTACCACTGAAGGATTGAAGCAGGACACGCAGACACTGATGGACGCTTTATTCCTTAGGCTTGACAGAGAGAAGGCGGAGAAAGAAGAGCTGCAGAAGCAAGTGTCTCAGTTATGTGAGATCATAGCCAAGGTTGCTAAACCTTCCATTCAGCCCATTTCAGAGCAGGTGAGTGATCATCTTATGCAGGAAATGGAAGATGCAAGCAATCAAGTAAAGGCTATTGACGAATGGAAAGATCTAATTATTCGTCAAGCTTCTGTGCAACTTGGGGAAGTGCCGGCCCGCCTAAAGGTTATGAACGATGCAGCAAATCAACTAAAGCAACTGATAGAAAGCATAGAAGGAATGAATACAGTTGCAGAGAGTAACCTGAGTATTTTGGCCGAGATCAACAAGCTGCCGAGAGATGTATTGGTTGCAGAACAAATTGTGCCGGATGGATCAGTCGAGAAGGGGAAGCAGCTAGAGTTTGCAGTATCTTTCCGTTTGGAGATCTGCAGAGTTTTGCTGAAGAGGATGCAGGCGCTTGAGAGTAGAACATCAGATTTTCCGGACAGTATCATTTCTTTCACTGAGGAAAGAGTGGACGGAGGTGTTACTTCATACGCACGGATTGTTTCTAACGAGGTGCATGATTCCCTGGAGGGTTCTCTTCTGATGGTGCAAAAGAGGATTGATAAAGCCACCAAGCCTTTCACGATGAACTCTATCAGTAGGCTGGTGACACTGCAGGCAGACATTGCGAGATTTGGGCCAAGTTTGGAAGAAGTGGAAGCATGCAGCAAAGTGTTGAATGAAGGATTGCTGCAATTCAGAACAGAGAAGGAAGTAGTAGCTAAAACAGACGGAAGGATGCTGAACTATGTGTTCGACAAGTATATCAGATATCAGAACAAGAAGAAGATGTAGATGCTACAGCTGGCACGACTTCTTCTATTCTTTCTTCTTCTATTTTCTATGTTCCCGGATGAAATTGTAAACTTCTAAGTTATTGGTTTAGCAACCATTACTTGAAGTCATGTGGAACCTTTCTATCAGTTAAGTGATACATGTGTCACTTAAGAAGAAGTTAGATGAGGATGATTGCCAAATGTCATCTTTACTTGTTGTTCACACTTTAGTTCAGTTTGAGTCTTCTATTTGTACTTTCCCTCCTACATTCTATAAGTAGGAGAAGAACCTACGGGTTAATGATGGATCAGAATTTGTAAGAAGCAATCTTGTGTTCTAGACTTTGTGCTGAACCCCTGAGAGCCACTTGTTGCAGAGGAATACAAAGAAGCAGGTTTCCGGAGAACTTTGTGTCACGGTGTATTTTGTTTCTTGCTTCTAAATCTTAGATCTCTTAATAGACTTTGTGTTATTTTAGATCTGGATCTAGAACTACCTTTGCTTTAGAATTCTGTGTGTTCAAATCTATTTGAGTTTCTTCTATGTGCATGTGATTAGCTCTGCAATCTACTAATTAGGATGCACATCTTCCTTACTTCTTCTCTGTAATACCTTGAATTTCTTCTTCTTTCATTCTTCCTTTCTTAAACAGCTGCTTACTTGCTGCAAAACTTCTTAGTTATGGTTCATGAACTAAGTTGTTAAAGTAAAACCCCTGATAGATAGAAACACATTTTTATTGACAAATGCAAAATTAACAATTTGAAATTTATAAAAAGTAAAAAAGAAAGAGTTAAGAAATTAAAAAAATTAAAATCTTACTTGTGATAAAAACTTTTATTGCAAGTGGCATGAGGTAGGTGTATGCTTGTCCATGAGGGTACCACCTCGAATAAGCATCCATCCTATATTCGTCCGAAGAGCGCTAATGGAGGTGATCACTGGAGGATAGAAATTCACAACGCACCGTCTAACCATGTCTTCTACCTTCTGGAGTCTGGGAAGATTCCTAGCAAATGCCGCCTGTATACCCCTTAACCCCTCACTAAACTTTAACATCCCTAATGGTGGGACCCTCCTAGCAAAGAAGGATCTCTAGCTCTACGCTAAAAAAAAAAAAAAACAATAGTATTTTGGGAGATCAAGGCAAAAGCAAGAATATGCAACGGAGTGTCATTTTGTTCCAAACAAACCTTTCATGAGATTTGGAGTGCACTTCCTTGAAAAGTCTCTATAGGATCTTGCTCTTTGGCATTTAGATGGTCTTAATTGACTCAATCATAGTCAATTCCACATAAATTCTCCCCCCATGCATGGATGATCCATATCAACAAAATCTCAACAAAGCACGATGTGGCTCTAAAACTAAGCATTAAGCCACCCGATCCCCACCATTCTCAATCCAGGATCACAAATTTCACATTTTCTAGCCCTCTCACTGTTTGCTTGCCTCCCATACAGTCCAAGGTATTGATCAGTTCATACCATCCACCTCAATGCCTTTGCAACCTTCCCAACGTCTCCCGACGAGCTGTGCGAACAATCGAGTCTCAGCAACCTAATAAGAATCAAAAGAAAATAAAATTAATACAAGTAAATTTAAAACATTCAAAATTCTACAAATTACAAACTTATAAAATTAAAATTTAAGAAGTTATAAAAATGAAATTTTTAAAAACTACTAATTAATGATTATTTAAAAAATTTAAAAAGATGTTTAGGTTACCTCTATAGCTTCAAAGGTCGAGAATTTTACTAAAGATGGCTTGGGACATGTTGGGGTTGCTGACGAACATTTGAATCTCACTTGCCTCCTCATATACTTGTTTGGATCCCAAGCAATTTTTTTTGCCCATTTTTTGTAACATTAGTTGAGGGAATGACAACACAAGGTGTCTAGAATATATGTCCATACCATGCCTCAACCAACAATACCTGCAGCCTACATTTTTGGCATTGTTTGTACACAACTTGGACCACATTTTGAAGCCCCAGACCTGCCTCAATATATGCTATGATGATGTTTGCATTAAGTGGCATCCTTCACCGTGCCCCGCACAATCAAATAGCCTGAGAAACATTGCCCCCTTGGACCACGACAACACATTGATCAATGGCCTATTTGCTGATATCTTTTCGATTGCTGAATTATGTACACCCTGTTTTAAGAGCCATTGATTCTTAGATGTACCTAATGGTTTTTCAAGCTTTTTTAATCTTTTTCTTTTGACATAAAGGTGGTGCGCACCTTTTATACCTTGGCTACTTGTACCCCTTTAGGGCTTCATTAATACCATCTCACTATCTTGCTAGTCATGGGTGATCTTAACACATTAAATGGACACCACAGCCTGCATTAATCGTCCAACAAACTTGGTCAGCTCTGTCCCCCCGCTTTTCATTTTTTGGAATGCCCTTTTCATGGGCCTCATCTTATTGTTCTTTATTGTGAGAAAAGGCGAATCTTCTCCCCTCACAGTTGCATATGTAGACGAAAAATGGTGATCTGGGCCACAACACAACAAAGGCGAAATAGGTGGCTTGCTCATGCATGTGATCTTCTTTTCTTTGCCGGACAGGATGATTGTATTTTAATGCAATTGCTGCATCTGCGTCCCTCTGCTTCCTCTTCTCTTTGATGTACAAGGTCTTGCACGTGGCAACCCCTTTCCTCAACCCGTCCACCCATGTTCTAAATTTTGTGGCCAATAGACCCCCACCAAATGGGCTTTCACCCAGCGGTAAGAGCCCTCTTAAATTGCACATTACTTAGAGCAAACCCAAAACAACCCTCCCACCTCGATTGTTCTAAGTTGTTTGACATGCCTCCAAAGCGGGGGAGGATGGATACTTTTTTGTTAGGGAGACCTTTACTACCCTCGAGCCCCAAACAAGAACTCCAGCATTTTAACTGTTCAATGCATTTAAAAAAAATGAAAACAAATTTAGTCTTACCACAGGATGATTGGATTTTAATGCAATTGCTGCATCTGCTTCCTCCTGCTCTTTGATGTATGCAAGGGTCTTTGGCCCGTGGCAACCCCTTTCCATAAACCCTCCACATTTTCTAATTTTGTGGCAATAGCCCCACACAAAATGGGCCTTTCATCGAGCTGTAAGAGCTCTTAATTGCACAGTACATTGAGAGAAACCGAAACAAAGAGAACCCTCCACCTAATATTTGTTCTAGGGTTGTTTGAACACTGCCTCCCAAATGGGGGAGGATGGATCACTTTTGTTAGGGAGACCTTTAAACTAAACCGATCTACCCACAGAACAAGAACTCGCAGCCATTGTGAATTGTTCATGCATGAAAAAAAATGAAAACAATTTATCTTGCCTAAACAGGATTATGGATTTTCAATGTCAATGCTGCCTCTGCTTCCCCTGCTCTTGATGGGTATCAAGGGTCTTGTCCGTGGCAAACCCCTTTCCCATCAAACCCTCCACATGTTCTAATGTTCTGTGTCCAGATAGCCCCCACACAATGGGCTTTCAACCCGGCTGTAGGAGCTCTTAAATTGCACATTACTTGAGACAACCCAACAAAGCCATCTCCCACCGGTAATTGTTTCTAGTTGTTTGACATGCCTCCAAGGGGGAAGGATGGATCACTTTTATTCGGGAGACCTCTTGCTACCTGGACCCAAAACCTGACACTTCACAACCATTAACTGCATCAATGCATTTAAAAAAAATGAAACAATTGAGTCTTATAAATGTTTGAACTTAAA
The DNA here is from genome assembly GCA_019776745.2 of Taxus chinensis. Lineage (NCBI taxonomy): Eukaryota > Viridiplantae > Streptophyta > Pinopsida > Cupressales > Taxaceae > Taxus > Taxus chinensis. The sequence continues at coordinate 13,782,937 of CM034148.1, forward strand.
ATGAAAATTTAAATGGAAATCAAATGGTAGAAAAAGAAGCTTAAAACACTAACAATAAACAAACAAAGAAAACAACTAAAACATAATAAAATAGTAAATACATTATAGCCACTCAAATACTTTTTAAAATATCCCAAAATACTTAACCTCAATACAACCAACACCAATAATGCAAGCTCCTTACAAACTCGTGGCAACTTATTGCAAACCCTTCAACTATATGGGCATTTGAAATCAAACCTAAACACTGAAAATAGTGGAAATTTTGAAGGAGAGAGTCAAGTATGCAAATCCAGGCAAGCATGCCAAATGTGAGGTAGAATGAGTGTTGTTTTTGTTGTTATAGAGTTTAGATCACAATAGGTTTTTAAAGAATTTTATTTGTTTAAAAGTCGGTTTGACTTTTTTTTTTCACCAAAAAAAAAAAAAAATCCTGTGAAAATTGGCGGGTGACGTCCGTATAACGGGCGTTTTTTCTCTGCAGGCCCAGGATTGCCCGGGTACGGTCTGTGGCCCTTAAACTGACTTACCCGGTGCTTGTCAGGAAGAAACCCGCTTATCCCCTGCGAACGAACCCTACCCCCGTACTGGGATGTAAACCGAACCGGTATCCTTGTACCAGACATTCCAAGTTCTATGGCATCTTGTTAGTAAGAAAATTTTTGCAAATGAGCTGGGTGGAGAAGTCAAGATGGATTGGTCTTGTGCGCACATACCAATCAAAGGAGTAAATCAAAAGCTGGAACCTGAGAAGAAATCTAAGTACACAGTATCAAAATCTGAGGATCCTAGATCTCAGATCTTGTTTCAGGAGTTGGATCACGGAGTCTATTATCTTGAAATGGATAAAGAAGAAATTCAACCAGTGATTCGAGAATCGCATCAAATTGATAACAAGATTTGGACTCTGGAATTTGATGGTAGCTGCTGTTCATTCGGATCCGGCGCAGGCGTTGTTCTTATCTCTCCTGAAGGGAAGGTGCAGGCGCACTCCTTCAAATTGATGTTCGAAAATACTAACAATACGGCTGAGTATGAAGCATTGTTGTTAGGCATGGAGCAGGCAAGAACAATGGGAATCAAATTACTACATGCAAGAGGAGATGCTGAGCTGATTGTAAAGCAGATAAGAGGCCTCTACCAAGTCAAAAAAGACAAATTGCGGCATTACAGAGATCGGGTCTACTCTGCTATCCTGGATTTTTCAGCTTTCTCAGTATCTTACATTCCGAGAGAACAAAATTCAAGAGCTGATTCGCTTGCAGTTACTGCAGCCTTGTTGAATCCAGATCAACCCCCTGCATTCTTAGACAGGGAGACTACAAGGTGGAAATGGTTTTCGCCCAAAGGTTCCTGACAACGTCCAGCAATGGCAGGTTTTTAATGATGACACGCAGATTGCTGCGTTTCTCCAACAAAAGGACAACTTGAAGAGATCTACTATGAGGGAAGCAATTCACCTCCTAGGGCAGACCACTGTCGGAGAAATGGATGCTGACGTCTCAGGAGGTCAGGAGATTATCCAGCTGAAGGGTAATAAAATCCCCAAAGGCTTGGTATCTCTTGAGGAAATGTTCGATAAGCATGATCAGATGCTTAAGAAAAATGAAGAAAAATGAGGAAAGCTCTTCCTCCGACACACAATTATTAAATTTGGGAGCCGGCAATGATCCCCAAATTAGTAAATCTGGGTAAGTGTTGTTCGAAAGCAGAAAAGGAAGCTTTCACTGAGCTTCTTAAGAAATATATGGATGTTTTTGCCTGGTCTTATCAGGATTTAAAAACATATCAGCCTGCGGAAGTTCAACACTACATCCCACTTAAATCAGAACAAAAGCCTTTCAAGCAGAAGCTGCGGCGGCACAATCCTACCATTTCAGGAACCATCTTTGCAGAAATCCAGAAGTTGTTAGATGCAAAGATTATCTATCCCATACATCATTCGGAGTGGTTGGCCAACATAGTTCCTGTTAGAAAGAAGAGTGGCGAGATTAGGCTGTGCGTGGATTTCCGCAACCTTAATCAAGCTTCACTGAAAGACAACTACCCCATCCCCATCATGGATCACACTCTGCAGGTGGTCACTGGATCTGAGATGCTTTCCATGCTTGATGGCTTCTCAGGCTACAATCAAGTCAAGGTTGCCGAAGAAGATCAATACAAAACAGCGTTCATCACACCTTGGGGAACCTTCGCATACCAGAAGATGCCGTTTGGCCTGATTAATGCTGGTGCAACATTTCAAAGAGCTATGGATCTAGCCTTTGCTCATCTCAAAGATATAAGCATAGTTGTGTACCTGGATGACCTGACAGTTTTTTCCAAAGATAGAAGCACACATATTTCAAACTTGGAAGAAGTTTTCATACAATGCCGCAAGCATGGTATTTCTCTGAATCCTAAGAAATCTATCTTTGCTGTGACTGAAGGAAGCTGCTTGGGCACATTGTTTCCAAGGAAGGAACAAAGATAGATCCAGAGCGTGTCAAATCCATTCAGACATTGCCTTTGCCTACATCCAAAAAAGGAGTTCACTCTTTCTTTGGAAAAGTGAATTTTCTCAGGAGATTCATTCCTGACTTTGCTGAGCTAACCCGTCATATTTCGAATATGATGAAAAAGACACAAGATTTTAAGTGGAGCAGCGAAGGGAAGGAAGCTTTCGAGAAAATCAAAGAGGCCCTGTCGAAAGCACCAATCTTGGTCTCACCTGACTTCAGTAAAGAATTTATTCTTTATTGTTATTCTTCCGAACATACTATGTCAGCAATATTGATGCAGAAAAATCAAGCAGACGCAGAAGCTCCTATTGCTTTCATGAGCACGCCTCTTAAAGCCTATGAGTTGAAATACACTCCAATGGAAAAGCACGCATATGCGGTGGTGAAGGCGTGCAAAGCATTCAGGTACTATATTCTTTCCTCACACACTGTAGTTTTGGTCCCAGATACTGCAGTTAAATCTATCCTTACTCAGCAAGAGTTAGGATTGTTGAGAGGCACATGGGTGACAAAAGTTCAAGAATATGACCTGGATATTAAACCAACAAAGCTGGTTCGAGGAAGGGGTCTGTGTGAACTAATGACAGAGATGAAATCATCAGTACCTGAAGCAGATCAGGATGGGATAGATGAAGATTTACCTGCAGTACTTTTTATAGATCTGGTAGAGGAATGGTACAGTAACATTGCTTACTTTCTAACGTATGGAGAATGCCCAGATCAACTTTCCAGAAAAGAGAAACGAACTATTAAATTGAAGTCAAAAGATTTTGTGCTTTGGGATAATGGTTTGTACAAGAGGGGAATTGATGGCGTATTTCTCAGATGCGTGGACAAAGCTCAACAGGATCATTTACTACAACAGTTTCATGACATGGCTTGCGGTGGTCATTTCTCAGCCCGAGTCACTGCACACAAGATCCTCAGAGCAAGGTATTACTGGCCCACCCTTTTTCAAGATACTGCAGAATGGGTAGCTAAGTGTCAAGCATGCCAACATTTTGTTGGGCGTGTGAAATTGCCTGCATTACCTCTAAAACCCGTTGTGATTGAAGAACCTTTCCAACAGTGGGGTATGGATTTTATTGGAATGCTTAACCCGGCTTCCAGTGCCGGTCATCATTATATTCTAACAGCTACTGATTATTTCAGTAAGTGGGTAGAAGCTATTCCTGTGAAGAGTGCCAATTTTATAAAAGAAAATATTATTGTCAGGTTTGGCGTACCCAGCAAAATTATAGCAGACAACGCTCCGAATCTTTCTTCTGAGGAGTTGGTGGAATTCTGTTACACTTATGGGATTCAACTGGTTCATTCCTCAAATTACTATCCACAAGGGAATGGTCAAGCTGAATCTAGTAATAAAAATTTGGTGACTATCATGCGCAAGCTTGTAACAGAAAATCAAAAGACTTGGCATAAAAAGTTGTTCGACGCATTGTGGGCAGATAGGATCACACCAAAGAGGGCGATAGGCATGTCCCCATTTCAGCTGCTTTATGGTAGAGACACAGAGCTACCTCTCACCTTGGAATTGCCTGCCCTACGACTTTCTAAAGCCCTGGAGGATTCCACATTCACGGATGCTATTGATAAGAGAATCATGTACCTGACTGAACTGAGGGAAGTACAAACTCAGGTTGCAGATAGGTTGACAGAGCATCAAAGTAAGGTGAAAGTCATTTTCGACAAAAAAGCCAGGGAAAGAAAGTTCGAAGTTAATGACTGGGTCCTCTTATGGGACAAAAGAAGAGAAACAAAAGGCATGCATGGAAAGTTCGATTCACTATGGAAAGGGCCTTTTGTGATCAAAAAGATCGCCGGAGCAGATAGCTTCATTCTTGCTCATCAGGATGGAGTTGAATTGCCATTGCCTTTCAATGGGCAACACTTGAAGCTGTTCCGGACATGAGAAGCAGGGTAAAACCTGTATGTACATAAATAAATCTTTGTTTGTTTTTCCCTGTTTTGTTTTGTTTTTTGTGCTGTGTTGTGTTGTGTTTGTTTGCCTGACCTCGTGCCCAAAAGACAAGATACGAAACCAGAGATGCTGGGATCTCATCTTTTCCCTTTGTCATTCTGACAAGAGAAAAAGATGTCCACAGACGGAGCCAACTGGTGTCACTCAGATTTCACCCTGAAATCTGTGACTACCCAATTCGAAAATTTTTCGTACTTTTAAAATAATGGGTCATTTGTTGTTTTTATTGCCTGAAAGTTCATGTATTGCACCAAGATAATCCTAAAGAGCCATATTAGCCCTTTTCGCCAAATACCCAGATGCCCAAAATTGTTTAATTCTGTCGCCGGGATTTGTCTGCGGGAAATTTGTATTTAATTATTTTGAGCCCCGTATGAGGCTATTTGCGCTCCGTTTTAACTCTGTTATGAGCGAATATGTTATTATTCCTATGTACCAGAAGGATTTTAACTTATTTTAAGTTTTGGGCTTTATATGTAACTTTTGGCAATTTTTCGTGTTTTTGTGGTGTCCCGTTCTGTTTTCTGTAAAATTTCTCTGGAACAACTCCTTCGCCGGGTAAGCCCGATTTTTGGCCTGGAGCAGCTGGAAAACATACATGCACATTTTGCCCGGAGGAAGTCGCCATCGGAGGTCTGGATCACTGGGAAAAAGCGAAGTCATGCACAGAAAAGCCCCTGCGGGGATGGGCGCCTTTTTGGAAACAAAGGATTTAAGCTGCAGTGGGAAAAATATAAGCCGCAGGCAGGATGGGAATTGTATACCTGCCTGGCAGGGTACTTTTTCCCGTGTTATAAAAGTCACTTAAGCTGCAATGGGAAAAATAGAGGCTGCAGGCAGGTGGGAATTTATTGCCTGCCTTGCAGGGTAAAAATTCCCATGATATTATAAAAGGAAAGTGATTTAAGTGAAATCATGGGATTTTAGTGCCTGCCTTGCAGGGTAAAGAATCCCATTGCAAAAGTCAAATCACTTAAGTGGATTATGGGATTTTGGTGCCTGCCTGGCAGGGTAAAGAATCCCATTTTGAAAAAATTCTTAAAAATAGAATTACCTGTGCAAAAAAGTGCGCCCCCTTTGGTGATGGATTAAAGTAATTAAATTGATTATTTTTAATAATCTCTATCCTTGGAAAAAGTGCGCCCAAGCTTGAGGAGGTTGAAAAGTCAAAGGAGGATTAAAAGAAAGCAATTAAATTAATTAAATTTAATTTATTTAGTGGCTGCCCCTCTCCTTGGAAAAAGTGCGCCCCATTTAGGAGTAATTTAATGATTTTAAATGCATTAAATCATTAAATTAATTTCTATTTTCAGTGGCTATGGTCAAAGCACACTGTGAGGCTAAAGTTAAGTGCTGTGTGAAGGATTAAATTGGATTAATTTAATTTATTGGATGGCTGTCCTTAAACATGCAATTTTTAAAAGGGAAAAGCATGATTTTTAATTAATTAATTGCCTTTAATTGTTAGGGCAATTATTAATTATAGAATTGTGAAGGTTATATAAGCATGGGCAGCCATATGGATTTATTATTCAACACACAGGTAAGAATTGCAGCAAGGAGAAAAAGTGCGCCCCCATTAGAGGAAGGATTTTGCACAGACAAAGTGCTAACAAAGGCTAAAAGCTTCCAGATTTGGCGCATGCTTTGGAAAAGGTTCATCTTCGTCTGCACAATTGTTTTCACAGGTGTTAAAGGAGCTCAGGTGTTGATTGAAAGGATTCATGCTCTCTTTATGTGCAAATTAAACACCAATTTTTGGGGCAGCAGGCTTGAAAAGTGCAGATTTTTATAATTTAAATTCACTATTCATACTCCGGTGGCCATTTTTGTCTGAATAAATTGCAGGAATTCATTACAGGTGCTTTATAAAAGAAAAGGAGTATTTATCAATGTCCAATACATTGCAAATATCCTCCGAATCTGAAGAATTGTCCAGATCCGCACCAGTATTGAAGAAATCCGGCCAAATTAGAAGAAAAAGAATTATTCAGACAAAGATTGATAAAGCTATGGCGAAAGGAGATGAAAAAGAGAGCACGATGGATTCATGCATTGCTTCTAAGCTTACAGATATAGGAGACACGGATCTAGGCCCAGAACCTCTTTCTAATTTGATAGATAGATCCAGAGCTGGAAAGACTTCACTCATGCATGCGGTCAAAAGTAGCGGAATTATTCGAGCTGCAGCTTTCCCATGTACAGCCCAATTGCCAGAGTTTGTGATGGAGTGTGCTAGATCCTATCATCCTTCATCCAGATCAGTGCGTGATGTTGCGGGAAAGACAATAATTCGTTTGGATGCAGAATTCTTCGATTATTGTTTGAAGATTCCAGTAAGAAAGGTGGTGACTTCTATTAGCATTCAGGATGCTGACAGTAGGTGGGAGAAGCATAGAGCTGACTGTGTGAGCATCATGAATAGCCGGTTCATGAAGAAGCCTAGATCCCCTTCCAAGTTCCCGAGAACTCTTCCACGATCCAATTTGGTGCAGGAAGCGGATGATATCGTCAAATTGCTTTGCAGGTTGAATGGTGAAGCGAATGCCTACACTTTCCGGACATGGATGTATGCTTTCATCAGGACCATTGAAATCAACAAGGTTGATTCCATGATCAATTGGTCAGAAATTATTAGCAGCAACATCGGTGAGCAACTGCGGAACGTGAAGCGTACCTTCAGCTTCAAGATGACTTCCTACTTGGTATATGCTGCAGCTTCACAGGGTGTCTTTTCAAAGCTGGATAGATGTGGTATTCTCTCCAAGGATCCCATTTTCGAGTGCTACCCACAGCTTACTGTACCTGCGTGCGAAAAAGACTTCAAAGTGATCAACGATGACTTCTTCTACGATTTCATCTGCAGGTTAGACAGAGACTTGAAGACCCGCAGGGTAAGCAAGGAAGCATGGGAAGCAGTGTCCAAGATTGGCAATATGTTCATCCAGTTTGCAGATTTCACATACCTCAGGGTTACGAGCTTTTCTGGCGAACCAATGAAGATGCCCAGGTACCCAAGTGACAGATTGATCGCCATGGAGCTAAGCAGGCAACTTGTGGAGTTACACGACCTTTAGTCGAAGCGGCACAAGCCTACGGGCTTCTTCCCACTTACTGTTGGATATTACAGTTGCATCAGCATTCACAGAGCTCGAGGGATGGAAGCACAAATGTTGTCCGAGTATGAGCAAGAGTTCTTCCCTGCACGGCTTAATTTCGATCCATTCGGAATAGCCAGGAAGACAATCTCCCAGGAGTACGCACATGTGCCTTCGTTAGAAGATTTCTGGATGAAGTGCAGAAGTGAGTACGAGATCAGAAAGAAAGATTTCAGCAGGCTATCGGCAAAGCAAGTGTTTGACTTTGGACTAGCGCGGATACCTGCGGATCTTAAAGATGATGGGAACGTGGTACTTGACACTTACCATCAAATGGGAGGAGATAAAGCTCTACTACAGGATAGCAATGGCGGCTGCAGCACAATAGAAGAAAGATCTGGAGCTGTGTTGGTGAATACTTCGAACTGGTTGCTGACGAAGGGGTATTGCCTTGATGAAGCGTTGATGAATCAAATCACTTCGGCACAGGAGATTCCCTCAAGCGAAAGCATGAAGGAGAAAGCAGCAGAAGGCCCGAGAAGATGAAAGTACACAGAAGATCTCAAGAGAAAGAGAAGATCACTTCCACGGCCATAGCTTTGACTCCGACTTCTCCAGTACGTAGTAGATCACCAACCATTGCACCGCAGCAGCAGGATGTTTCCATGCCTCCACTAAATCCAGCGACATTCGTCTTCTCGCCTCAGCCACTTCGTTCAGCGCCTGTTCCAGAGGAGGTGTTGAAGCTGCAGATGACGGAGTTCGAAAGAGCTTTGTCCTTGGGCGTCTCAGAAGATGGAAGCCATGACACTGTGGCACTTTCTGACGGAGAGGATGCAGAGCGAGAGATGGTAGTGCATTCAGCAACTTCACACTCTCCGAGAAGTAATTTCTCGGAATGGTTAGCTTTGCAGTTGGTTCCAGAAACAAGAGTAGAGATGAACTTAGAGGAACATGACTTGCAGCTACTTCAGGATCTGAGCAGAAGAGACAGAAGGCCTAAAGTTGCTAAAGCAACTTCTAGGTTGATCATCAAAGATTCGGGAGAGAAGTTTGCTGAAATATCAATTCCGGCGGAAGGAAAGGTCGAAGAGGAGCTCACGGCAGAAGATGTGACGGTGACCAAAATACCACTCGGTCAAGCTACCACTGAAGGATTGAAGCAGGGCACGCAGACACTGATGGACGCTTTATTCCTTAGGCTTGACAGAGAGAAGGCGGAAAAAGAAGAGCTGCAGAAGCAAGTGTCTCAGTTATGTGAGATCATAGCCAAGGTTGCTAAACCTTCCATTCAGCTCATTTCAGAGCAGGTGAGTGATCATCTTATGCAGGAAATGGAAGATGCAAGCAATCAAGTAAAGGCTATTGACGAATGGAAAGATCTAATTATTCGTCAAGCTTCTGTGCAACTTGGGGAAGTGCCAGCCCGCCTGCAGGTTATGAACGATGCAGCAAATCAACTAAAGCAACTGATAGAAAGCATAGAAGGAATGAATACAGTTGCAGAGAGTAACCTGAGTATTTTGGCCGAGATCAACAAGCTGCCGAGAGATGTATTGGTTGCAGAACAAATTGTGCCGGATGGATCAGTCGAGAAGGGGAAGCAGCTAGAGTTTGCAGTGTCTTTCCGTTTGGAGATCTGCAGAGTTTTGCTGAAGAGGATGCAGGCGCTTGAGAGTAGAACATCAGATTTGCCGGATAGTATCATTTCTTTCACTGAGGAAAGAGTGGACGGAGGTGTTACTTCATACGCACGGATTGTTTCTAACGAGGTGCATGATTCCCTGGAAAGTTCTCTTCTGATGGTACAAAAGAGAATTGATAAAGCTACCAAGCCTTTCACGATGAACTCTATCAGTAGGCTGGTGACACTGCAGGCAGACATTGCGAGATTTGGGCCAAGTTTGGAAGAAGTGGAAGCATGCAGCAAAGTGTTGAATGAAGGATTGCTGCAATTTAGAACAGAAAAGGAAGCAGTAGCTAAAACAGACGGAAGAGTGCTGAACTATGTGTTCGACAAGTATATCAGATATCAGAACAAGAAGAAGATGTAGATGCTACAGCTGGCACGACTTCTTCTATTCTTTCTTCTTCTATTTTCTATGTTCCCGGATGAAATTGTAAACTTCTAAGTTATTGGTTTAGCAACCATTACTTGAAGTCATGTGGAACCTTTCTGTTAGTTAAGTGATACATGAGTCACTTAAGAAGAAGTTAGTTGAGGATGATTGCCAAATGTCATCTTTACTTGTTGTTCATACTTTAGTTCAGTTTGAGTCTTCTATTTGTACTTTCCCTCCTACATTCTATAAGTAGGAGAAGAACCTACGGGTTAATCATCGATCAGAATTTGTAAGAAGCAATCTTGTGTTCTAGACTTTGTGCTGAACCCCTGAGAGCCACTTGTTGCAGAGGAATACAAAGAAGCAGGTTTCCGGAGAACTTTGTGTCACGGTGTATTTTGTTTCTTGCTTCTAAATCTTAGATCTCTTAATAGACTTTGTGTTATTTTAGATCTAGATCTAGAGCTACCTTTGCTTTAGAATTCTGTGTGTTCAAATCTATTTGAGTTTCTTCTATGTGCATATGATTAGCTCTGCAATCTACTAATTAGGATGCACATCTTCCTTACTTCTTCTCTGTAATACCTTGAATTTCTTCTTCTTTCATTCTTCCTTTCTTAAACAGCTGCTTACTTGCTGCAAAACTTCTTAGTTATGGTTCATGAACTAAGTTGTTAAAGTAAAACCCCTGATAGATAGAAACACATTTTTATTGACAAATCTGACACGGGAGCCTCACCGGTTAAATGAGGGAGATTTATCTCATGACTGCCTAGGTTTGATGCTATGCAGAAAATCTAGCCAACAACAACTCATGCAAAGTACTATCTAGGTTCGTGTCTAGCAATGAAAGTTGGGCAATGGGAACATCCAAGTTTGGAGTCTCTGGGTCTATATCCTAACACTTTGTTGGCGCTTCCTGTACTCATCCTTCTTATGTGATAGAAGGCATAGGTTAGAATGCACAAAGACCAAATCCTCCACCTTTTTGCTCCCCACTTGTTGCGGTTAACCGAGTGGATAAATGAGTATGTACCCCAATTCCTCTCAGCTAAAGAACTTGCAACCTATTGAGACAAGCCGCAAAGTCAATTCAAAATTAAAATTTTAAATTTATTAAAGTAAAAAAGAAAGAGTTAAGAAATTAAAAAAATTAAAATCTTATTTGTGATAAAACTTTTATTACAAGTGGCATGAGGTAGGTGTATGCTTGTCCATGGAGGTACCATCACGAATAAGCATCCATCTTGTATTTGTCACGAAGAGTGCTAATGGAGTGATCCCTGGAGGATATGAACTTCACAAACTGTGCTCTATCCATGTCTTCTACTTCTGGATCTGGGAAGATTCTAGCAAATGTCGCCTTATACCCCTCACTAACTTCAACATCCCTATATGGTGGGACCCTCCTAGGCAAAGAAAGGATCTCTGCGCTATAGTATTTTGGAGTCAAGGCAAAAGCAAGAAGATGAAATGGAGTAGTCATTTTGTTCCACCTTTCAATGAGATGTGACTGCACTTCCTTGAAGGTCTCTATAGGATCTTGCTCTTTAGCATTTATGATGGTCTTAATTGACTCAATCATTGAGTCAATTCCATCATAAATCTCACCCATGAATGGATGATCCATATCAACAAATCTCAACATACTCACGATGGGCTCAGTAAAACTGAGCAAGTAATCCACATGATCCCACTATGCGTCATCAAGGATCAACAATTTCACATTTCTAGCCCTCTCACTGTTTGTTTGCCTCCATACACTGATAACCATGCCACTCAATGTCGCTCACACCTTCACAAGTCATCTCAAGACGAGAGTGTGCAAGGCAAATCGAGTCTCAGCAACCTAATAAGAAATCAAAAGGAATAAAATTAAGACAAGTAAATTTAAAACATTCAAAATTCTACAAATTACAAACTTATAAAATTGATTTTATGAATTTATAAAAATTAAATTTAAAAACTAATAATTATTTTTTTTAAAAGGATGTTATGGGTTACCTTCAATAGTTGCAAGTTCAAGAATCTACGAATGATGGCTTGGGACATGTGGTGGTTGCTGACGAACATTTGAAGTTCACTTGCCTCCTTATAGACTTGTTTGATCCAAGCAATTTTTGTACCCAATTTTTGTAACATTAAGTTGAGGGAATGAACCTCACAAGGTGTCTAGAATGTGTCTATATCGTGCCTTAACCAACAACCCTGTAGTTCTACAATTTTTCGCAGTGTCTATTACAAATTGGACAACATTTTGAGGCCCCACCGCCTCAATAGATTCTATGAGAATGTCAGCAATGAATTGGGCATCCTTCACTTGCCCCTCACAATCAATAACCCTGAGAAACATTGCCCCTTTAGGACACATTGCAACCACATTGATCAATGGCCTATTTGTTGTATCTTTCCATCCATCAGAAACGATAGACACCCTTGTTTTGAGCCATTGATTCTTGATGGGCGGCAATGCGTCTTCAACTATTTTTCTTTCTTTTGACAATAAGGTGGTGCGCACCTTTTCATACCCTAGGCTAATGTACCCTCTAGGGGCTTCATTAATACATCTCACCATATCTTGCCAGTATGGTGATCTAACAACATTAAATGGGACACCACATGCATAAATAAAGCGCCCAATACCTTGGTCAGCTATGTCCCTGCTTTAATTTTGGAACGCCCTTTCCAATGGGCCAACATTTTTTGTTCTTTAGTGAGAAAGAGGTGAATCCTCTTCTCCTCCAGTTGCAATAGGTGTAGAAAAAAACGAGTGATCTGGGGCCACAACCTCAACAAAAGGAGAAACAGGTGGATTGCTATGTGATCTTCCTTTTTTTTGTCATAGGATGTTTGGATTTTAATGCAGTTGTTGCATCTACTTCCTCCTTCTATTTGATGTATGCAATGGTCTTTGCATGTGGCAACCCCTTTCCATCCAACCCTCCACATGTTCTAATTCCGTGGCCAATAGCCCCACACAAATGGGCTTTCACCCGACTGTAGGATCTCTTAAATTGTAAATTACATTGTGAGCAAACCTAAATAGCGCCCCTTCCACCTGGTATTTGTTCTAGTTGTGTGACATGCCTCCAAAGGGGGGATTATGGATCACATTTGTAAGGGAGACCTTTACTACCTTGACCCACAGAAGAGGAACTCGTAGCCATTTTAACTGCACAATGCATTTTTTTTAAAAATGAAAACAAATTTAGTGTTGAGAGAATGTTTAAACTTTTAAATTTAAATTTAAATGAAATCAAATGTTGAAAAACTCTGATTCAAAAATCGCCAAAAATCGCCGATAAATCGCGTTCAGCCTGCAAAACGATTAAACTTACAAAAAATCACGATTTTCGAAATCTGATAAATCGCTGTCAAAAACCCTCGAAAATCGTTGAAAATCGCGGCTAAAATCGGCGAAAATCGGGGAAAAAAAACGCGGCTAGGGTATAAGACGAAAATAAAGTAAATCGATTTGTTTTTGCGCGTTTTTTACCTGTTCGTGCGCGTTTTACCAGTTTGTGCGCGTTTTTTACCTATTCGTCTGCGCGTTTTACCAGTTCGTGCGCGTTTTTTACCTGTTCGTAGGCGATTTAGCTCGTGGGGATTTGCATTTTCTTGCATTTGTATAACTATATGCCCTAGACGATATAGTTAGTTTATAATAGTTCATTTAGTATATAATTAGTTTATAATAGATTGTTCAATATATAGTTAGTGTATAGTTAGTTTATAATAGTTTAATTAGTATATAGTTAGCTTATAATAGTTTTATTTAGTATCTAGTTAGTTTATAATAGTTTGTAATAAACTATATGCCATAGATGATATTTAATATATAATATTATATACTGTATACGTTATACAATAATTACTTACGCATACATAAATAATAAAGATAAATCGTTTATAATAGTTAATTTAAGTTTAACAATGTTTATAAATCATTTATAGAGTCACTTCTCGCATCATTTAACATTGTTTTTACATTTAATTTAAGTATATTTTATGAATTTAAATGTTTTTAAAAGTAGCGATAAAGTTGCCGATTTTTTGCCGATTCCCGATTTTCGATTCAAAATTTGGCCTGCCGATCAATCCCGATTTACGATTTTTTGAACTATGGTTGAAAATGAAGCTTAAAACAATAACAATAAACAAAAAAACAACTACAAAATATTAAATACAATTATGCAAACTAAAATACTTTAATTTTTTTTTAAAATCACAAAATACTTCCCTCAATACACTCAACACCAACAATGCAAGCTCCTTGAACTCCTTGGCACTTATTGCAAGCTCCTTCAACGATATGGCACTTGAAACCAACCCTAAGCAATTGAAAATAGTGAAAAAAATGAAGGTGATAGTCAAGTATGCAAATAAGAGGCAAGTATGCAAATGTGAGGTAAATGAGTTGTTATTGTTGTAGTTATAGAGTTTGGGGGCACAAATTAGGGTTTAAAAGAATTATTTAATGTTTAAAAAGTCGGTTTGACTTTTTTTTTCACCAAAAAAAAAAAAAAAATCTGTGAAAATTGGCGGGTACGTCCGGATACGGGCAGGGTTCTTCCTGCAGGGCCCAGGTATGCCCGGGTACGTCTGTGGACTTAAACGGACGTACCCGGGCCTTGCAGGAAGAACCCTGCTGTATCCCCTGCGAACCGAACCCGAACCCCGTACCTGGGATGTACCGAACCGGTACCTGCTGCCCCTAGGGCATGTACCGGCTACCTAGCTTTGAAGGATGTGAGTGTAGACTCTAAAATCATTGAATCCCACGTTCATGCATTCTCTTCAAGCCAAGCTTCTCAACCATCTCGCAGATGGTGGATGACCAAAAAAAGGTTGTCAACATAAATGCTTGGGAGGAGAGAAGGCATGAATGTGGGATTCAATTCTTGCAGAGATGGAATTTGTGTATAACAACTTTGTGAATAGAAGCACCGGGATGTCACCTTTCCAAATTATGTAGGAGACAAGTGTATGGGGAGTCGTGGAGATGCAATAATTGCCATGAGAAGAAGGGAGAAGTGCATAAGCTAAGGACTTCACACAATACATGAAGATAGTGCAGAAGCAATCGAAGTAGAGAAATGTACAATATAAGGAGAGCACAAATTTGTGGAGGAGACACTTTGAGTTTGAGGTTGGAGATTTAGTGTTTGTGCACCTGCGCAAAATAAGGTTCTCACAAGGAAGATTGGACCTTGCAAAGTCCCGAGTAGATTTGTGAAGAACGTGTATGAGATCGAATTGTTGGAGGGGATAGACATCTTGCCTATCTTCAACGTGGCGGATCTATACTTGTATTATGAGGGGCAGATGAATGAAGGAGCTAACCGAGCATAAGTAGATCGGAGACACCAACTACTATAACAGAGGCATGAGGAAATTGGATACATTTTGGATGACTACGCAGTGAAGAAAACACACAGAAATGATCATAAAGAATATTTGGTGTAATGGAGAGGCAGAGAAGTCGAGGACTTGTCTTGGCGTACCAAAGTAGAGATTGTTAGACTTGGTCATTCCATTGCAGACCTTTAGAAACCCACTTTAGTAGGGGCTCAAGTCCTTCTTACTTGGGGTATTTGATGTAGGAGCATCTAGGTTCACAAGCAATCCTTCTTTACCCAAAAATATTTAGAGTTAGTTGAATAAGGACTTGTGCAATGCCCCGCCCCTTCTAAGCATGTTGGGCAAAACTTTTAGCTTAACCTTTTCTTGCGGATGGTATGGAAACCTATTGAAGTTGCGAAGGTTTAACCAAGCCGCTCTGTACTATGAAGCCACCCAACATTACCCATTGTGCAAGCTTGCATACACTAGGTAACACCACATTATCCACTCAAAGCTATTCTTACTTGCGCAAAACTGCACTTAGCCGCATGTGGTTGGCAAAGCCACACAAACCTATGTAACGTTACATTGCCACGGAACACTATTCTTGAGCGTTGAAGCCACATAGACTTGTGCAGGCCACTGAAGGCTAATTGATGTTGTTATACACCCTTGAGGTTGCCAAACACTATCAAAGCCATGAAGCCTTGCATTTCTGTGGAGCCATTCCCATTTGCTTCAATGATGAGATTTGCGTTTGATAGGATCTCCTGTCAACATTGACATAGTTAGAGGGAGGCACATGTGGTTCTTGATCTGTCTTTCATGGTCAGGAACCAACCTGGTGATCTGATTGAACTTGATCAAATGGAGGATATCTTGATGGGGCAGATCAATGGTGACCCAAGGCATTCTGGGGAATATTTACAAGGTATCTTTAATTGAAAATGCATCTTTATTCTCTCGCTTCAATCACTATAAAAATCTATAAATAGAAGGGATCTGCAAGCATCTATTTGAGGGTTGTGATTTGAGAATCTAGTGTGAAGTTGCCAAAGCGAGCCAAGTGTAGTTTTATAGAAGCTTTGCAGAGTTGGCAAGCTTATGATAGGTCATAGGATTGAAAATTTTAGAAGAATTCTTGCTAAGTCTCATAAGACTGTAATGCCACTGTGCCTAAGTCTCTAATCTTTCTTGACATAAATAGAAGAAGCTTTTGTTGTTTCTTGTAAGACCCATGCCTATGATCTTGCTTAGGTGATATCTAACTTTGATATAGGCTGCATGGTATAAGGCATCCCTTCCTTGGGAACCTTGACCACGACTGCATAGATATTGCTATCTTATATAACATGGAAAATAAATATAAGAAGCAGCTGCACTCTTTGAGGAAATATAACAAACATTGAAAATTTGAGTCCATACAAAAGAGAAAGAAAACATTTGAAGAATAGTTAGTATAAGGATAATATTGTGCTTGGATTTAAATTTTCTCACTTTTAAAGTCAATGTTTTCTAAGGAGTATCATGCAATTGGGAATGTGCAGAAAACAACACCTTTTTAGCTGTCTCAAACCATAACAATAGGGTTTGTATCAAAATTAGAATATGTTTGGTGGGAATGGTCAAACCAAATGGAAAATGGCTATTCCAAGTGCACGTTTCCTTTGATTGACCATACACCTATTTGTCACGAGAGAGGCATTTGGGGATTGTAACCGAGATTGGTTCAGTTCTACATTGGATATCTAGTAAATGGAATTTTTCTTACACTTGTTTTAGGGATAGAGTTTTACCCTTGCTTGCGGTACCATCCCTGTCCATGACCCAATGGTGACTAGTAACAAGAGGGAGAACTCATTCTAGGATCTCACGAGTCTTAGTATAAAGGACGAGATTATTATATTGACACTTTCTTAATTGCAAGCTGTTGATCTACATATGGCATATCAGTATGGTGAGATTTAATATTTCCTTGCATAGTTAGGCAGGTGTGGAAGGCTGTGCTATAGGAAGACATTTATATATGGCTTCAGGTTAGGAAACATGTTTTTCCTAAACTAATAACCAGATTTTACATTTTAAGTAGTGCAATATTCAAACTCTAGAAACAGAGCTCATAGAGGAGTAAAGATATCTACGCAAGCTTTCTTGCAAATTGTTGATGGAACCTTAACTATTCCAACTATTTTAGCCTTTTAGGCATCATTGGTGACATGTTCTCAAGATTCCCCTTTGCTAGCTGAGGGAATGTTCTTACATGTTACGATTCGAGATATACCACAATATAATGTGAGGAAACAGTATTTTTTTCTTCTTTTCTCTCTCCGAGATGTGGAGATGGAGGAACACTTTATTTACACGTCTTGTATACGAGAACTGGGACAGAAATCATTTTTTCATACAAAGACTCAGGTCCCTTGATCTGTAATTTCCTGGACAAATTGCTCTGTTGGAAATCAAGTGTAGATCTTAAACTATGCTTATTGCTACCACTTGAAATAACTTAAATGGCGGTGGGTTAGAGTGTGAATTAGCAGAGAAGAATGTGAGTTATTCATGGAGTGATACCAAAACAACAAACAACTGGAAGAAATAGAAGAAAACACAGACGACACAAGGATTTTACCTCAGAAACCTTGGTGTGGGGAAACCAGCTTGGTAGTGTCAAGCAATCACCACCTTTCCTCTTCATCAAATGGGAAACATATGTAGAGCTCAATGGAGCATCACTATCAACTCCTTGCTACCTTTTCCTTATGCATATTGCAAAGAATTCAGTGAAGCAAAGAAACCAACATTATACTGCTGGTTGTCTGTAACTCTCTGCTTCTACCACTCACCCATTCATCCATTCACTACATATGTCATACATTTGGGCTATGCCTCTTACTTAAAACAAGTGTTAGAGATGTTCCTTTGTAGCCCAAAGGATTCCCAATTGTCAAGAAGTGGAAGGGACAATTTTTTTTTGCCATTTCATAGCTTTTTGTCGCTTTTAGGAAAAACCGACACTTTGCAGGTTGAAACTGACTGGCACAAACACACTTGTCAGAATGGCAAAACCGCCATGGACACAGGTGTAACCACCAGTTTGCCGAGCATGATTGACAATTTCTCAGTTTGAGCTGGAAAATTGATATCTTGATGGTTTTGTCAGTGTGATTGTATTACTTGATCCTTTATGGATCATCCCAAGCTGCCTATTTTCTGTATCTAAACTAAAGTTACTTGGCCTATTACCTCGGGGAAATTGTCACTAAAAAACATTGGGCTTTACAGGGGACTTCCATGAGTACAAGTTTGATAACCTCCTTCCAGTCTATTCCAGCTGTTGATATGTTAAATTTCCTTTGGATGCAAAAGTTACCCAAATAAATGGTGATAGATCAATGAGATAAGTCCCTCTTTGCAAGAAATCAGTAGGATATCCCAATCTTTTTATTCTTGCACCAAAAATGAATGGTCAACTACTCCTTGGCACATAGGGTTAGATATTATCTAGCATAGAGGGCAAGTACTCCTCTCTCACAACCTGAACTATGAGGGAAGACATGCATTGCCAGTATTCTCTCTACTTTTGGAGGATCATCGGCTCTTGGTCGAGGGTTTGAGGGGGGTGCCCTACTTTCTCTTAGGATTGTCTAACTAAGCCCTCTTAGCTCAGGCTATTCCTCTATAGACATCATCAAATTCTGTAATCGTCCTTTCGTGGCCATTGATGAGGGTGTTGGCCCTTCCTTTGGTTCAGAATTTGGTGCTTGTTAGAGCCAATCTTTGTCTCCATTGACCCCTATCTCCGGGATCCACGGGCCGTTTCTTTGGCGAGCGACCTTCCATTGACATGGCTATATCTATTTCACAGCTATCTTTATCTCATTTGTTTAAAGTTTTACTCGTTTTGGGTTCATCTTCTCTAGCTAGAATCTTTTCATGTTTTAGTTTTAGTTACTTTTTCGGTTGGCACAATTATTTTGGCCATCCTACTTGTTATTATAACTTCTTGTCATGCATTTCCATAATTTGTTTTTCTTATCCTCCAGAGTAGCTTGAGGCCCAATTGCAAAACCAACTAGTTCTAGCACTTTGAGAGATGCCTATTACATAGAGTTGTAGTTTTAAAGTTTCTCCAATGATTAGCTTCAGTGAAATTGCTAGGTGTCCTTGATAGGTGAAATAAAATACTTTCTTTTTAAGGACTAACATGAGATATTGTTGGGTGATTCAAATCCGAAATGCTAGTGATACCATATCTACTAAACATTAAGAAAATCAGTAAGAGAATGGCACAATTTGTTGCACTCATGCCTTTCTTTTTCGTAGTCAAGTCAGATATATATTTTGCACCAGCGGTACAAGCATGCATGAAAAACATTGTCTTTTCCTTGACTATGCCTCTTAAATTTTTGCTTCATCAAGAAAAAGTGGTAGAGCTAGGGTTTGAGGTAAAGCAATGTGTACATTTCTCAATCTGATAATTGTTGGAAATATTGTCATTGATGTCAAAGGCTTAATCATTGATGTATTTTGGTTAACGGAATCGTGTAACGGATGCTGATGGAACTATTGATGGAAATGGTAGAAAGTAACGGAAATAACCAGCAGTATAGAAGGGCAGAAAATGAAAGTTTAAATACATGAAAAGAAGCGTTTTTACATAAGGATTATCATGGTATAAGCGAGATGGAAGTACACTCGAAAACCTTTGAAGCTAGGTAGCCGGTACGTGGGTACGGTGCGGGTACGGGTACGGGGATTTGCTATGCTGATACGGCAATTTTTTTGGGGGCCCGGGTATGGCACTTGGGTACGGTAGTGCAATATACATATAAAATATTAAAAATATTTTGAAAAGTAACAAGATAAGCAAAATTCCAGCCTTACACATGCATATATTAAACAAATTTGAAATATACATAAGTGAAATAACGACAAAAGTTAAAACATATTGATAATTGATTGTTCGAACTTATAAGCAGTACATTGTTCAAATCAAAATGTTACAATGTATTATGTAACATTGTAAACACAAAAATGAAGATACATCAACATTCTAATCAGTAATAGTCTAATTGCTCTGCATCTTCTCCCATGTCTTCAATGAGAGCATCACTACCATCACGTGGTTCATTAGAACCACAAGCATCAGGAGTACAACCAGAACTATCAGCAATGCTGCTCCCGCTAGCCCCACTTTACAACTCATGCAAAGTACTATCTAGGTTCGGGTCTAGCAATGAAAGTTGGGCAATGGGAACATCCAAGTTTGGAGTCTCTGGGTCTATATCCCAACACTTTGTTGGCGCTTCCTGTACTCATCCTTCTTATGTGATAGAAGGCATAGGTTAGAATGCACAAAGACCAAATCCTCCACCTTTTTACTCCCCACTTGTTGCGGTTAACCGAGTGGATAAATGAATATGTACCCCAATTCCTCTCAGCTGAAGAAGAACACGCAACCTATTGAAGAAAGCCGCAAAGTCAATGCAAAATTAAAATTTTAAATTTATAAAAGTAAAAAAGAAAGAGTTAAGAAATTAAAAAAATTAAAATCTTACTTGTGATAAAACTTTTATTGCAAGTGGCATGAGGTAGGTGTATGCTTGTCCATGAAGGTACTACCACGAATAAGCATCCATCCTATATTTGTCACGAAGAGCGCTAATGGAGTGATCCCTGGAGGATATGAAATTCACAAACTCACCTCTAACCATGTCTTCTACTTCTGGATCTGGGAAGATTCTAGCAAATGCCGCCTTATACCCCTCACTAACTTTAACATCCCTATATGGTGGGACCCTCCTAAGCAAAGAAAGGATCTCTACGCTATAGTATTTTGGAGTCAAGGCAAAAGCAAGAAGATGCAACGGAGTAGTCATTTTGTTCCACCTTTCAATGAGATGTGAGTGCACTTCCTTGAAGAAGGTCTCTATAGGATCTTGCTCTTTGGCATTTATGATGGTCTTAATTGACTCAATCATTGAGTCAATTCCATCATAAATCTCACCCATGCATGGATGATCCATATCAACAAATCTCAACATAATCACGATGGGCTCAGTAAAACTAAGCAAGTAATCCACACGATCCCACCATGCTTCATCCAGGATCAACAATTTCACATTTCTAGCCCTCTCACTGTTTGCTTGCCTCCATACAGTCCAAAGGTCACTGATAAGTTGATAACCATGCCACTCAATGCCTCTCGCACCTTCACAAGCCGTCTCAAGACGAGCGTGTGCGAGACAAATCGAGTCTCAGCAACCTAATAAGAAATCAAAAGAAATAAAATTAATACAAGTAAATTTAAAACATTCAAAATTCTACAAATTACAAACTTATAAAATTAATTTAATGAATTTATAAAAATGAATTTTAAAAACTAATAATTAATGATTATTTAAAAAATTTAAAAAGAATGTTACGGGTTACCTTCAATAGCTGCAATGTCGAGAATTTACGAAAGATGGCTTGGGACATGTGGGGGTTGCTGACGAACATTTGAATCTCACTTGCCTCCTCATATACTTGTTTGATCCAAGCAATTTTTGTGCCCAATTTTTGTAACATTAAGTTGAGGGAATGAACAACACAAGGTGTCTAGAATATATGTCCATACCATGCCTCAACCAACAACCCTGCAGCTCTACAATTTTTTGCATTGTTTGTTACAACTTGGACAACATTTTGAAGCCCCACCGCCTCAATAGATTCTATGAGGATGTTGGCAATGAAGTGGGCATCCTTCACGTGCCCCTCACAATCAATAGCCCTGAGAAACATTGCCCCTTTAGGACACACGACAACCACATTGATCAATGGCCTATTTGCTGTATCTTTCTATTTGCTAGAAATGATGTACACCCCTGTTTAGAGCCATTGATTCTTGATGGGTAACAATGAGTTTTCAACTTTTTATCTTTCTTTTGACAATAAGGTGGTGCGCACCTTTTTATACCTTGGGCTAATGTACCCTTTAGGGGCTTCATTAATACATCTCACCATATCTTGCTAGTATGGTGATCTAACAACATTAAATGGGACACCACATGCATAAATAAATCGTCCAACACTTTGGTCAGCTATGTCCCCGCTTTCATTTTGGAATGCCCTTTCCAATGGGCCTACATCTTTTGTTCTTTTGTGAGAAAGAGGCGAATCTTCTTCCCCTCCAGTTGCAATAGGTGTAGACAAAAATGGGTGATCTGGGGCCACAACATCAACAAAAGGAGAAATAGGTGGCTTGCTAATGCTATGTGATCTTCCTTTTCTTGCCACAGGATGATTGGATTTTAATGCAATTGCTGCATCTGCTTCCTCCTGCTCTTTGATGTATGCAAGGGTCTTTGCACGTGGCAACCCCTTTCCATCAAACCCTCCACATGTTCTAATTTTGTGGCCAATAGCCCCACACAAATGGGCTTTCACCCGACTGTAGGAGCTCTTAAATTGCACATTACATTGAGAGCAAACCCAAACAAAGACCCTCCACCTAGTAATTGTTCTAGTTGTTTGACATGCCTCCAAAGGGGGGAGGATGGATCACTTTTGTTAGGGAGACCTTTACTACCTCGACCCACAGAACAAGAACTCGCAGCCATTTTAACTGTTCAATGCATTTAAAAAAAAATGAAAACAAATTTAGTCTTGATAAAATGTTGAAACTTTAAAATTAAAATTTAAATGAAATCAAATGTAGAAAAATGAAGCTTAAAACAATAACAATAAACAAACAAAAGAAAACAACTAAAAAATAATAAAATATTAAATACAATTATACAAACTAAAATACTTTTAAAATATCACAAAATACTTACCTCAATACACCCAACACCAATAATGCAAGCTCCTTAAACTCTTTGGCACTTATTGCAAGCTCCTTCAATTATAGGGCACGTGAAATCAACCCTAAGCAATTGAAAATAGTGGAAAAATTGAAAGTGAGAGTCAAGTATGCAAATAAGAGGCAAGAATGCAAATGTGAGGTAAATGACTTTTTGTTTTTGTTGTTATAGAGTTTAGGGGCACAAATTAAGGTTTAAAAGAATAATTTATTGTTTAAAAAGTTGGTTTGACTTTTTTTTTTACCAAAAAAAAAAAAAAAAAAAATCCGTGAAAATTGGCGGGTACGTCCGGGGGTAGGGTTCTTCCTGCAGGGCCTGGGTATGTCTGTGGACGTACTCGGACATACTCTGGCCTTGTAGGAAGAACCTTGCCGTATCCCCTGCGAACCGAACCCGAAGAAGCAACAACAACATAAAAGATAGAAAAGAGTTTTTTTTTCCGTAAGGAAGGTTGGTGCCTTCATATTGGAAGAGATCGGTCTCTTTTTGAGTTGGTGCTTAGCAAAAAGGTGTTGGTGCTCTTGTAGGTTGGTGCCTAAAAAATTGTAATTTGGGGATTGCTGTCTCCTGTAGGTTGGTGCCTACAAACATTTGAGAAATATAATAAAGAAGATTTTCCCCGTGGTTTTCTCCCGAAAGGGTTTCCTCGTAAATATGTGTCTATTTGCATAGTGTTGGTTTGCTTTGCATTTTTTGGTTGCTTTGATATATTCACTGTGAAATTGATTAATTGTGATTACGGTTATGAGATTAAGTGTTAAATTTAAAAAATATCATAATACTGATTCACCCCCCCTCTCTGTATTATCTCGTGCTTAACAATTGGTATCAGAGTGGGTGCCTTTAGGAACAATCTAACAATTGGAAGGTAGATCTCAGAAGCACATATTACTACTCATCAAGTACAAGAAGGTTTTTCTTCGAACAAGGCTCCATTGTGTGATGGAACAAATTATGCATTTTGGAGCATAAGAATGAAAACATATCCAATGGCACTAGCGTTTGATATTTGGCAATCAGTAATAGTTGTATATTCAATTCCATCAGTTCCACTGACAGATCAAGTCGTGTAAAAGGCTTTTGAAAACAATACAAAGGTGATGAATGCAATCCTATGTGGCTTGTCAGAATCTGAGTTTGTTAAAGTAATGCAATGTGACATTGCGAAGGAGATATGGGACAAACTTCTAACTATCTACGAAGTTGATGACAAGGTTAAAAGGGCTAAGCTTCAAACCCATAGGAGATAATTTGAGAGCCTGAAAATGATGAGGAAAATGTTGCAGCCTATCTTCTTCACGTGGATGAGGTTGTTAACGCCATAAGAGGGTTAGGCGAAAAGATTGAAGAATCCATGATCGTTCAAAAAATTCTAAGATCTCTACCATCAAGATTTGATGCTAAGGTGTTTGTCATTGAAGAAATGAAGGATCTTGATAAGTTGAGCATGGAAGAACTACATGGAATACTGATCGCATATGAAAGGAGGACTGAGTCAAATAGACCATCAAAGAAGGAAGCTGCATTCAAAGTCTCAAAGAAAGAGAAAATCAAAGAACTTGAGTCGAATGAGAACTCAAACAACAAAGAAGATGAGAAAGAAGCCTTGTTCATTGGAAAATTAAAGAAAGGATCTGGAAAGTACAAAGGTAAGTTACCATTTAAATGTTTTAACTGTGGTAAAATTGGTCATTTTGCGGCTAAGTGTCCAGAGATAGAAGATTGCGATGACGAGGAAAGCAAACCTAAATTCAAAAGGGAATTCAAGCAAAGCAAAGGCAAGAAAAGATTTGGAAAGCAAAAGAAAAGCTTATATTCAAAAGGAAGTAGTAGATCATCCGAAGAAAGTGGGATAAGTGACTCAGATAGCGATAATGAAGGAATATTATTCATGGCTATAAACGATGACTTAGAAAGAGATGAAGACACGGAAGAAAAAGGTGAAGTGAATCTTGAAGAGGAACTTATCTGTGCTTTGGGAGAGTTGAAAGCTCTTAAAAAGAAAAATCAGAAACAAAAGTTACAACTCCTAAAGTATGAAAAAGAAGATCATAAGTTTGAAACTAAGATATCACAATCTCTTGAAGAATCAGGAAAGATGACTGTGGATCTAAAAACCCAAATTGAAGAAACAAAACGAGTTGAAGAAGAATTAAGAAATCAGCTAAGGACTAACGAAGAAGATTGCGAAAAGTGTGAGTTAGAGATCGTTGCTTTGAGAAAGGACTTGGAAAAAGCAAATGCCAAAGTTACAAGTAATATAAAATTCGAGAAAAGTACCGATATACTAGATGAAATTCTGAACCGATAGAAGTCAACATCCGACAAAACTGCTCTTGGATATAAGGAAAGACAAGACACCGCTAACACAAAAGGTATAGAGTCGTCGAAAGAGACAAAAACAGAGAAGTCAAAAACCTATGCAGAAACACTCAAGGAACCTATGAAGAATGAAGAGTTGAAAAGGGAGAAGAGCTTTATGAAGATCAACACTTCTTACAAGGAAAGCAAAGATGAGAACAAGTTTAGAAGACCAAATCCTCCAAGATATACTCACATGTCCAGGGTTGAAAATTCTTTCTATGGCTATTGCTTCTATTGTAATCATTTTGGTCATAAAGCAATAAATTGTAGAATACGGGTGAGAGACAACAATATAAAGAACAAAGATGTGTATGGATTCTCAAATAGAAATTACAACTCCTTTGCTCCTTTATCGAACTATGTTAAAGTTATTGTTTGTTATAATTGCAATAACTATCAACATATCGCAATATTTTGTAGAAGTGGTTTTGTAGAACCATCCAAATCGAACTAGAAGGTAAATGCTCCAGAAATAAAGAAGAAAGAAGCTACAAAATTTTGGAAACAAAAGAAAGAGGATGATGGGCAAGATAAAGAGAAATCCATGCTTGTTCAAACAACATTCCATGCACAGGATGAAGGGCAGTTGTGGTACATTGATAACGGATGTTCAAGATATATGACCGAAGATAAAAGTAAGTTCATCTCATTGAAGAAAGTAAATGAAGGTACGGTGAAATTCGGTGATAACGCTAAAGCAAAGATCGTTAGAAAAGGTACGCTGAGTCTTGATAATGGTAAAACAAAAATGGAGAATGTTTTATATGTTGATGGATTAAAGCATAATCTCGTAAGTGTAAGCCAAATGTGTGAACAAGGACACACACTTAAGTTTTATGCTGAAGAGTGAGATAAGGAAGGCAGACACATGAGACTTAGTAGCAGATGCACATTGAACCACAAATAACCTATACATGCTTGGAGAAGTAAAAGGAGAGAAATATTGTTTAAGTTAGGTTGAAGAGAGTTGGCTATGGCAGATAATTTTTGATAATCTTGTGAAAATCAGCAACAAGCAGGTTGTGCGGGATATGCCTAAGGTAACGAAACCTGCAAGTACTCTATGCAAGCAATGTTAGCATGGAAAGCAAACCAAAGAAAGGTTTAGAACGAAGGAGTATTCGACCACCAAACCACTGGAGCTGATTCATACGGATTTGTGTGGACCTACCAGAACAGAAAGCATACAAGGGGAGAGTTATTTCATGTTATTCATTGATGACTACACTAGAATGACTTGGGTAGCCTTTCTAAAAGAAAAGTTAGAAGCATTTGAGAAGTTCAAAGCTTTCAAGGCTTTAGTAAAAAATGAAACCGGATTGAAAATAAAGTGCTTAAGGTTAGATTGTGGAGGTGAGTTCACCTCAAATGAATTCATTGAATATTGTGAAGATCATGGAATCAAAAGACAATACTTAGCTGCAAGGACTCCACAACAAAATGGAGTGTCAGAAAGAAAGAATCGAACCGTCCAAGAGATGACTAGAACCATGTTAAATGAATCTAAGCTATCAGATAAATTTTGGAGAGAAGCAGTAAATACGACTGTTCATATCTTGAATAGAGGGAAAATCAGAATTAATCACGACAAAACTCCTTATGAATTGTGGAAAGGAAGACCAATTACTATAAAATATTTCAAAGTGTTTGGGAGTAGATGCTTTATTAAAAGAAATGAAGAGAACTTGGGCAAATTCGATTCAAGAGCGGATGAAGGAATTTTTCTTGGCTACTCTATTAAAAGCAAAGCCTACAGATGCTATAACAAAAAACTACAAACTATAGTAGAAAGTGCAAATGTGAGAGTGGCTAAAATCATGAATCAAAAAGCTAAAGAACCTGCAGAAGAGCCCTTAGAAATACCCGAGGTAGTAGAAGAAAAGGAAGAGGAAGAAGAATTAAGTAAATCTGAAAGGCAGGACACCAAAACACCATCTCGCTTTGTTAAGAAGAATCATGCTGAAAGTCAGATCATTGGAAACCTTGATGATGGAGTACAAACAAGAAGAATTGTAAGTTCATCAGAACCAATAAATTCCTCCTTATTATCCAAAATAGAGCCGAACAACTTTGCAGAAGCCAGCCGGAAGAGTTAGATCAAATTGAGAAGAATGAAACATGGGAACTTGTACCTAGGCCAAAGGATCAAAATGTGATTGGCACTAAGTGGGTATTCCGAAATAAATTGAATGAAGATAGACAAGTCACTTGAAACAAGGCAAGGTTAGTATGTAAAGGGTATGATCAAGTAGAAGGTGTTGACTTTGAAGAAACTTTTGCTCCTGTTGCTACATTAGAAGCAATTAGAATGTTTCTTGCTTTTGCGGTATTCAAGAACTTCAAAGTCTATCAAATGGATGTCATATCAGCATTTCTAAATGGGAAGTTAGAAGAGGAAGTATACATAGAACAACCTGAAGGGTTCCTCCTATCAAAAAATGAAGATTATGTGTGTAGGTTGAAGAAGGCTTTGTACAGATTAAAACAAACCCCCAGAGCATGGTACTCTAGGCTTGATAAGTATCTACAAGACCAAGGGTTCAAGAGAGGACTTGCTGATAGCAATCTTTACATTAAAATCGAAGGTGAGCACCAACTGATTGTTGTTGTGTATGTAGATGACATAATTTTTGGAGGAGACAATGAGGAAATGTCTAAGAAATTTGCTGAAGACATGCAAAAGGAGTTTGAGATGTCTATGTTGGGAGAGTTATCATTTTTCCTTGGATTGCAAATTTCTCAATCCGATAAAGGAATATTTATATCCCAAACCAAGTATGTGAAGGAAATGTTGAAGAAATTTGGCATGGAGGAGTGTGCACTTGTTAGCACACCTATGGCTACCGGGACTAAGTTGAGCAAAGATGATGAATCTCCGAATGCTGATCAAACTCTATAGATCAATGATTGGGAGTTTACTATATGTGACGACATCCAGACTAGACATCATGCAAGCAGTGGGTATGGCTGCACGTTTTCAAGCAGGTCCGAAAGAAACACATGTGCAAGCTGTAAAATGCATATTCAGATATCTAAAGGTAACTATGGATTATGGGTTATGGTACCCAAGGGGTAAAGACTTCACATTAGTAGCTTATATAGATTCAGATTGGGTAGGATGCGTGGATGATAGAAAAAGTACAAGTGGAGGAGCATTCTTCCTTGGAGACAACCCGATATCTTGGTTGAGTAAAAAGCAAACTCTGTATCCTTATCAACAACAAAAGCAGAGTTTATAGCAGCAGTGTTATGTTGTACTCAAATTCTATGGATGAAGCAAACCTTAAAAGATATCAAAGTAGAGTATGATCATCCTATCTCCATATTATGTGATAATACCAGTGCGATAAGTATTTCAAAGAATCTGGTTATGCATTCCAGAACAAAGCATATTCCCATAAGATATCACTTCTTAAGAGAGCAGGTGGCAGAAAAGTAGGTAAAGTTGGAATGTGTTGCTACATCTGAACAGATAGTAGATATTTTCACCAAGCCACTTCCGAAGGAGTTATTTGAATATCTACGACAGCAGTTGGGAGTAATATCCTTTGCTTCTTCCCATTGAAGAACCAAGAGAAACATTGGTTGAGGGGGAACTAAACATTGCAATATTCAGCTCCTAGATTGGCCCTTGGCCATTGATGTCAAAGGGGGAGAATGATAGTAAGGGGGAGTTACAGAAAAGGTTTTTTTTTGGAAGGTTGCCATCAATGACAAAAGGGGAGATTGTTGGAAATATTGTCATTGATGTCAAAGGCTTAATCATTGATGTATTTTGGTTAGCGGAATCGTGTAATGGAAGTTGATGGAACTATAAACGGATGTTGACAGAAATGGTAGAAAGTAACTGAAATAACCAGCAGTATAGAATGACA
The DNA here is from genome assembly GCA_019776745.2 of Taxus chinensis. Classification (NCBI taxonomy): domain Eukaryota; kingdom Viridiplantae; phylum Streptophyta; class Pinopsida; order Cupressales; family Taxaceae; genus Taxus; species Taxus chinensis. The sequence continues at coordinate 13,812,006 of CM034148.1, forward strand.
GAAAACAAAAGTTTAAATACATGAAAAGAAGCATCTTTGCATAAGGATTATCATGGTATAAGCGAGATATACACAGCTGTACATAGGAGAAAGATATCAGCATTTTAAGGTGTTCATATGCCATGTTTTATGGTGAAAAAGAAGATTCAAATGACATAATTAAATCTGCATGTTTTAGTATGATAAGAGGTGATTAAAGGAGCAATAAATATGTCCATAGGATGGTTTAAAATACAAATAAAAATGCTGTTTTTATTTTGGACGACCCCCTTTGGAAAATAGTGCCACTTTATAGTTATGGCTGACATGTGTATTTGCATTATTAAAATAAAAGATGGTTAATTAAATTAAATGAAAGGGAGTGTCGGTTGGTAGAAGACGTGCCTTTTCGAAAGGGTGCGAAAGACTATAAAAAAGATGTTTGAGGGAGAAAGGGTATGAAATTCGAAATGAAAAATAAGGAGCAGATCTGAAAAACCTTTTAAATGAAGAGTTGCAGCGATTTATATATGTGAAGGGACTGAAATAAATAAGAAGAATATTTTGAGCAGCAGTTTTGTAAGAAAAGTACAACTGATCTGAGTTAGCAAAGGAAGTGTTATATCATCTGTTGAAGCAGCAACAACATAAAAGATAGAAAAGAGTTTGTTTTTCGTAAGGAAGGCTGGTGTCGTCATAATCGAAGAGATCGGTGTCTCTTGCTGAGTTGGTGCTTAGCAAAAAGGTATTGGTGCTCTTGTAGGTTGGTGCCTAAAAAATTGTACTATAGGTTGGTGCCTACAAACATTTGAGAAATATAATAAAGAAGATTTTCTCCGTGGTTTTCTCCCGAAAGGGTTTCCACGTAAATCTGTGTCTATTTGCATAGTGTTGGTTTGCTTTGCATTTATTGATTGTTTTGATATATTCACTGTGAAATTGATTAATTGTGATTATGGTTCTGAGATTAAGTGTTAAATTTAAAAAATATCATAATACTGATTCACCCCCCCTCTTAGTATTATCTTGTGCTCAACAATAATATCTCCATTGGTGCCAAAAGGGTTTCCTGGGGCTGGTTTAGCTGCCGTTTACGAGGACATTTTAAGAAGTGTTTTGGAACTATGTATCTATATATCCATTCATATGTTTATATTTGTTTAACAGATCTGTAGTTTAAAGGAATATTTTCTGTTGGACACCAAGTATTGTATAATTGCTTCTTTTCAATTCATGCACAAAATGTTTAATTTTACTCTTGTTTGGCAAATACATTTGCAGGATTCCACTATATTACCATTTAAAGCTCGCACTTCTTATTTGGTTACAGCTTCCATCTACTAATGTAAGTTCTGTGCATTTCCTAGGCTTTTTTTCTCATTAATATTTTATTCTGCTATATTGACATTCTTTTGTCTTAACGAAAGTCTTGGATTAGCATCACATATTGATGTGATAACAATTATAGCTTGGTCTCTATACAATTCTAATTTGGTATATACTAGGACAATAAGAATGTCTGCATTAAATTCATGAAATCGTAACATACAATGTTTACATGTCATATTATATAAATAATTAAGTAAAGCTTTTCTTCCGGTAAAGGTAAATGCACTAATTCATTCCATTGATAATCACACATAATCATTGTTATCCATACCAATAATAGATTTTAGAAAAATTGTTAGGCAAATTGACAATCAGTGGCAATGTCATGGCCTTAACAAGTTGGTAAGAAAAATAGGTTGCTCCATCGTGTTATCGACCTCTTACATTAGTTGCATACACATGAAAGCTAGACACTTATCTCAGTATGGTCAATTTGCAGTGAGATCTTATCAAGCACAAAGAGGTTAAAGAGACAAAACTAATTTTATGAACCCTCATCACTGAGCCTATTGTGGCAATTCTTTGCAGGCATCATTTAACAATTATTATCTCAATTTCATTGGGACTTAGGTTCAGTAATACACGTCTCCAAGCAGCTCTGCTATATCCATCCAATTCAATATTACAATTGCGGCTCCTCTGGCTTCTTTTTTCTGCAACTACAATTTAACAGCGAGGCTCCTTACAGCCTCTCGTTCTCGGTCCGGGATACCTAATAACCAATTTCTCATATGCCTAGTCTAGGATGCCAACAGCGTCTATGGTTATTTCAAGAGGCCATCTGACAATAATGCAGCATTGAAGGAGGTGCATGATGATTCCCACTCAACAGCAATGGTAGAAGCAATGAAGGAAGTGCCTAATGTGTTTTCCACCTTATATAAGCAGTTCTACATATCAGTGTAAAACCCCACATAAGAACTGGCTAGATACAAGTTCCCAGCAACCGAGTTTCTGGGTTAATGGCTGTAGGATAACTTGCACTCAATTTTCAGAATCATAGTAGCAATTCATGTAGGATCTGCCCCTAAGAGGAGAGCATAGTTCCTGCATATCTCAGTGTGGCAGCACACCATAGAAGTATGCAAGTCTTTTATCACATCCCATTCTTCAGTTTATTTTTGCTTTTTTCCCTTCTAGCTGGAAAGTTTAAGCATAGGAAGATGATTTTTGCATTCCATTATTTGTTGTACCTTGTATGCTAATATGGTCTTCAGTCACATTGAATACTTTGGTCACTTAAAGACATTTGTATAATTTGAATTTCTTTGAAAGTACCATATCATCAATGTTATTGAAAAGTTGGGTATATTAATAATTTTTTAAATGGGAACGGTTTAAAAGCAATATTCTAAGAATGCAATAAATGTCAAAACAACCCTATTTTTACATATATATTGAATTATTATGAAATCTCATTTTTATCATCTTTGGAAATGGTAACATGTATCACATGAAGTAAATTATTCGTGAAATGACATAATTCACATTAATTGAAGTGATTCTAGTATTTGGTGAAGGATGTCTATTGGATAATTAATTGAGAAGATTCAGAAACATGCTTTGAGAAAGGTAAATAGTTGTATCCTAAGAACTAAGCATCAAACGTTTTCACAAACATGAACTCAACACTTCTGGAAGTGACAGTAGAGGTAGCACCACGTTCCCAAATATATGTGCTTTTCAGTCCAACCCTGTCTCACCTAGCATTTAACCATGGAAACAAATGGAAGTATTTTTATTTCGATGTATATTGGTACTGCTGATTAGCTTGAATTAGAAAGGGATATTTGAGGCACTGCATATGTGTTGCTATGGCTTTAACAACAGTTTGGCCCTGTTCTGTATATCTTAATCTAATTCTCCTAGAACATAGTTTAATTATATACTTTCAACTTAAAGTTGGGTTCAAAGTTTATCTGTGTTTCCCTCTCTAGTATCCTTGATTGCATTTTAGATTCTTCAGCTTTCCTCAGTTTGAGGCTACTAATGGCTCCGCCCTTTCTGGAGCAAAGCATTTTGCTTTCCCTTTCTTGTAAAGGCATATGACTTGCTCCCAAAAATGGTAACTCGCATCAATTTTCATTGTAAAATCTGGCTGTATGCAGCATTTTTTGTTCAAAGGTTTGCATAATAGCACAGATTTAGTAATAAAATAACTCTCTTGTAGTGGCACGCGATTAGCATTTTACAAATTGTCTTTGCTATTGTAATGATAATGTTTTTAGACATTCACAGGGTTCCAAAGAAATATATGAGAAACACCTACGGCCATTTCTTCTGACCAATGAACCCAGACTTGATCGAATAGAAGGGGGAGCCTTCGGAGAGATAGTAAGTAGATGACAATATCCAGTTCACAAGACTTAGTGCTTTCTATATTTATTCTCATTTAAATTTTTAGCTTTATAGAAGTGCACATGGAACCATCTGAAGGCCATGATTCCCATCTTCAAAATAGTGCTTTCAAATGAAAGATGGAACATAAGTATTAAACACAGTAAAGGACAAAACAAGAGTACACAATTCGAATTTGATTATTGGCACATTGGATATCAACACAATAGTATGATATGCTTGAACAATAAGTTAGTGTTAATATCCTTGACTTGTTAATTGGTGTCCCTTTTTCTGCAGAATAATTTCCTGGAAAAACATCAACGTGAAATCCAGTATCTGAGAGGTCCACTTAAGAAACTATTTATGGGTGGTATGTTGTGAACTGCCCCTTTTGCTTGTCAAATAGATTGCAGGTTTTAAATCATTTTATTGAAAAACGATTACTTTAGCAGTCCTAAACATAGTTGTCTTATACTAGTGACATATTGTGACATCCATTATATCATATAATATATTTCTTAAGCACCTTTTTCTGCTCTTGTGAAACAGTTTATCACGTGCTAAAAGATATTATTCAATCGTCTCAGCTATGGGTTGATAGGCCAATAGAAGGTAGCAGAAGGAGAACAAATGATGACACCACACCAATTGCTGACTAGAAATGTCTGATGGTTATTGTAATCTTGGTAGCTAGTGTTATTGATGATGCCAAATACGTGACCAATTGTTGGTAAATTGAAAACGTTATGCGACTTTGCATCTTCAATGAGATTCAACATAATTGACTGGATTTATCTGCAGAACTTTTAGAGTTTGTTGGAAAACTAGTTTGACTGGGAAATGGAGTGTATGTGATCTTTTGGCCATGACCAAAATTACTGTAAATTTTGCTTATGAATAGAAAACAAAGCCACGTATTGGTTGGCACTCAAGTCTGACAAGAATGATAGATGGGCCATTGCATTATTAGGTAGTATATCAGAAAACTTCCATCTTTGTAGTAAAGGGTCTTTAACAGTAAATTGTTTTGATTGCTATTGATTCTTTAGAAAACACCTCTGTATACATTTCATTTGTATGTCATTGAAGAATTTGTGAATTGGTCTTTTGATAGTAAGAAAATTTCAAATGCATATCAGCTAAAATTGTCCCAGAAAGCTTAAACTAGCAATAGTACCTTTGGAGAGATCCCCTAGGTATGCCAAAACATGTGTGGCCAACAGAGCTCCGATGCTTTCAGCATGCATTAAATGGCTGACCTCCAACCACAGGTGTAATCACGAAAGTCCACCCCACAATAAGATGCCTTCTGTGTAGCTAGAAGGCCCGTCCTACACAAGATACCTATACCTACTTATGCATTTTGTAGCAATGATGTTTATGTTCCTTGAAAGGCTTGAATGAGGCATAAAATTGTCAGCCAAAAGGTCATTTTATGTTTTCAGACATGTTTTGACAATATCTTTTACTTTCAAAGTTTCAGATAGCTGTTCATCTTATGATGGCATATTTTGGTAATGAATGCTTTTTGGATTGATATCAAAACACGTTTCACCTCACTTTCAAAGAACACCTATATTTGCCTCACACTACTTAGCTTGCATTCCTTGTAACTACATGTTTCATGTTTTTCAAGAAAAAACAGTTACCCCATGCTCACCTAAAATAGGGATTTTGTTATTTTCACATTCTATTATTATGACAAGTTTGGCCTGTAATGTGCTTCATCATCTTTCATGAATTGTTAAAGCGAAGGTAGTTTTATGTAAGAACAAATTATGCTTTGTAATTTTTTATAATGTGGTTTTTATTCATTGAAGTCCTTATAATCGTATGTTGGGTTTTCTTTCTTTACAAACATTTTAGAATGAGAGGGAGACATATTGGGTTTACTTTCTTTACAAATATTTTAATTTGTGAGGGAAGAAGTGCAAAATTAGTATATGAACTATGAATATTTGCCAAGAAAGGATTTTGTAAAACTACCTATTTATAATAGTGTATAGGATGGGATGATCATATAATTAAGTTTATATATAAGCTGCCAATAATTTATATCTAGTTGATATTGCCTCTCGACAACTTACAAGCAATTTAAATTATCTTCAAGATATAGAGGAAGGTTAAGTGTGCATGTTAACAGCCTTCCCATAGGGTTTCATGTTAGACATTATTTAGCTTTGTCACAAATATTAAGGGTTCTTCAATCTCAGACCTTAGTGATGCTTCTTTGAGGACTGAACTTCATAAGCTCTTACAGATGTTATCAATGAGAATAATTGATTCTATCAAGGATTACTCTAGAGGGCCCTATCAGCTCATGCCTCTCTTCAAGTTACATTTCCTAGCATGTGTTGACTTCACGTTTTTTTCTCATGAGCGTGAATACGACTATTTAACGTGTTTGACATATAAATTAAATGTTTATTTTTCTTTATGTTATTTTTGAAGTGTTCCCCGTTTTGGCTTCTCCCATGAACATTCTTGACTATTTAGTGCAGTCCTAGTCCCCACATCATGTGATTTGTGAATATTAGTTTCAATTTCAATTTTAATTTCATATTTGTAATGTCTCCACATAACATTGGATTATGTTTTCCTCCTTTAACACTCTAACCAACATATCATGTCCTAAATTAAGTTAAGAACTCTAGCAATTACTAGGAATTAAATTTGTATTTACAGCCTTATGCAAGAATGTTTAAATTTTTTGAAGCTCTGCATTTTAATACACTAAATACAACACTAGAGGACAAGTCTTAAATACATAAGGATTGTGATTGCTTTGACCAATTTTAGAAACTGGAATGAATTTCATTTACATGTAATCTAGTTCAAAGTGGAAACACTAACCTATATCAATGTTTATTTCAATCTTTTAAAAACAATTGCTTGTTACAAACACAACTCAACCATGATAGTTCTAAGATACATTTACTTTTCTATTGCATCTACAAGGTTGCTCTTAATGATGACTAGAGTGATGAATGTAGTCAAAATCTAAGAAGAATGCACTCAAACTATTGGGATGTGTAACTAGTACGTATGTTGACTTTACATTATATTTCCTTTGTTTTACGATGACCATCTTGCTAGAATTTGTATGTGATAAATTGTGACTTATGTTAATTTGATATTTAAGGAATTATAATTTATTTTAGTCCACAATTTAATAACGCCGTGCATTTTTGTCTAATGTTTATTGATGTCTATACATAGAGATCCTTTACACTTATTTGTAATTTTATTGATCATTTGTCATTCAATTCTTATATCCTGTTTTTCCTTTTGTAATTCATAGTTAGGCCATGATATTTATCCAATAATTCAATGCTCTCCCAGTCATTGATATTGCATTGGGGTTATCTACTTCAAAATGACATCAAAGCTTAAATGAGAAAGCATGGACACTTAGGTAAATTGCACTTCAGTGAGCTTCTCAAAAGTAGGTAATCACAAACATAACTCTAAGAGAATGTGAGGGATTTTGATCAATGAGTAGCAAGAGAGTATCATGGCTTAGTGTAGGTGTCCTAATCAACTTAGTCAATTTATGTTGTTTGTAATTTGTGGTTGGACGTTCTTTAGTAGGTTGGCTAGGAGGGGCTAAATAAAGTTATGGTTTGAATTAAGCATTTAGATACAATTTGCCATGTATTTGCCTAGAGTAGTAAGTTGTGTTAGGGTAAGCCCATCATTAGTTTTTGTTAGGATGGCCATTTAGTGGTTGTGCTCATGGTTGCCTCAATGACTATATTTGTTAAGTCCAATGTACCTATGGTCATGACATAGGTTTGGATAGAGCACCATTGTATGTTCAAACTCATTGGTCTTGTATTTGTGATGTGCTTTGCTATCTATAATAAAATCAATGTTTCTTAGCTTTGTATTTTCTTTTCTTTTATTAATGCTCATATTATAAATTGTTCAATATCGTTGTATATTTTTAAACCAATCACTTACATTTGTCATTGGTTTACACTATCCCAAGTCGACGTGACATATGGAGGGAATTATGGACAACGAATTGAAGGACAACTAACTAGGTAAGATTTGATTGCAACACATAATTAAGATAAAAAAGATCACCTCATAAAAGACTCCCCCTTGTGTAATAGTGTAGTCACATGATATATAGAATACATACCATGACAAGTCTAAGATGTACAAGTGACAAAAACACGAGTTGAAGATAATTTTGACTTAAATGAACATGAGGAGATAAAAATCTTCCTAGATTCTTGGTGTACCATTAGTTGATCTTGGATGATTTGTGTGAGGAAGAACGGTAGAGAATAAAAAACAAAAATCTTCTAGGGTTATCATGATATAGATCGAGAAGTTGAACAAAAAACAAGGAGTGCCATTGATAGAGTGCCTAATAACAGCAAAACAACAAAAGGAATTACCAAGGTTGTCACAAACTAATAAGGGAGTAGGGTGTTATCCAAATACCTTGATGATTAGTCCAAGGAGATAACGTTGTATCCTTGAGTTGGAATCCAACTTTGCACAATAAATTGAGTTCATTTACAATCATTCATGGCAAGAGAAATACTTAGTTTAGGAATGCAAAATATGTAAACTATTAGTCATTGATAATAAGAGAAATACTCAATTTAGGTATACAAAATATAGAAACCATGTTAAGTCGTGAAATTTACTACAAATCACAACATGCGATGCATAAACAAAAATGAAAGTATGCCAACCTTCACAAATCCACAATTAGAAGGACATAGTGCACAATTGTTTTTGTTTCATTGATGGCAGTGAAACTTATCATAAAGAGAGAAAGATTGGTCTTTACAATTTGATTTGCATCATTTTATAAGTGAAGTGGCTTGTTGAATTTTCCTACTTGAATGATTCATATTTCTTGTAATGTCCCCTTTTCAACGCTAGGCATTTTGAAGACCTTGGGCCCATTCCACTTCCTGTGGGCTAAAAGGCATTGAGCAAGGGAAGTTAATGTCATGATTTTCAATTGTTTTTCCGAGCTTTGCATAATTTAAAAGTAACTTTTATAGGAATACAGTTGGGAAAAAGGTGAAAGACCAATTTAAAAAAAAAAAGAATTACTATGTCCCTAAGGAGGTCGGTCTTATTTAGGAGGATTCTATTTGGCTTTTGGTGCCACCTCTAGCTATTTAAAGGGGTCGATTGATTTGGAATATGGTTATGCATGCTTTGTAATTTATTCTCTTAGAGTTGGTTGCTTTCTTTCTTATCCATTGAGGATGAAAGCCCTCCATGGAGGTCTCTTAAAGTCCCTTAATAACACTTAGATTTGAGGACAAAAATCCTCACATCTTCATTGGTGATCTCATACAACAGTCATACTTGTGCCACAATCATATTTACATACATTTAAGATGGATTTATCATTGCTAGGGCATCATTCGTAGCTAGGGCAACTCATATTTGCATGGTTTTGAGTGTGGGATGACCACACAAGTCTGTGTTTGAGCTTGTAAGGGTTTTTTATCAACTCCTTGGCCAATTTTAAACCCTCTCCTATGGTGACGAATTGCCCCAAGATGGAGTTTAGGGTGTTCTAGGGCATGCAAAATTCAAATTCAATCATCATTGTGTTCCTCCTATTTTTAGTAGTTGGAATATTCATTTTTACTTGATTTTCGGCTTGGACATCTTCATTTTCCAACCATATTTGTAAAGGGTATTTGTTGTTGATAATTAATTTCTAGCTGATATTAATTTGGTTAAAAAAATTCTTATGTACATTTTCCTTGCAATTAATTCCCACTTTGAAGAATAACATTTTGAAGGGTTTCTATAAGTTTTGTGGCTAATTGTTATCATAAAAAATATATTTACATTGTGTTGCTATGGTTTGCAAATTTAATTTCAGTTTACTATCTGGTTTTGTACAAGTTCCGTTGGTGTTCAAATCTAGTCCAAAAGGGGCATTACAGTGGTATCAAAGCATAATCCTCCCAACTTGTTGAGTAAACATTCAAGGTGATGATGAAGAATTTCTCTTTTATCAAAGAAGGGAGAAGAAGATTTCAAGATAACAATCAAAGGGTTCCAAAATGGCTAACGGAAAATCACAAGAAGCCAAGTTGAATCAACTTGTTGAAGGGAAAAAGAGATTGATAGACACTACGGATTCACTAGCCTTAACTTTATAGAAACTTCAGGGGTCCAGAAAACCCAATGGTGAGAGAAACTCTTCAGGGGTTCATAACAATAAATAACCCCAAAGGCCAATTTTTAGATTTGTTGCTTGGCCTTTTCAACATACCTCCTCTCTAGGGAAGAAGCCATTCCAAAGTTTGAAACACAACGTTCGGTGAGCCACAACATCACTACTAGCTATGAAGAGTATATGACACTGCCATGTGAGATTCGTGATGCCATATCACTTGCAGAGTTCATATGAGTGAGCAAGGGTAGATCAAGGCCAGAGCCTAGGTCTCAATCACCACAAAAGGATCTTCGCATGCCTTGAGAAATGAAGAAAAGAATTTCCCAATTGCAATAATGAAGCATGAAGAAAAATCAGGGCTGCAAGTATTATAGAGAGAACAACTTGTGGAGGAATCTACTATGCCAAAGGAAAGTGGAAAAGATGTTCTAGCCCAAGATGAAAAGAATTCTCCATTTGTGATGAGGAAAGAAGAAGAAATCATAAAACAAGAATAAAATAAGCCGAATATGCAACTCGAATGTAAATATTCTTTGACAATAGATAATGTTTTTATGATTTCCAATGATTGCATGTAGCAGTAAAATAGTAATGAAATTGAAATAAACAGGGCATTACTAGTTGAATATGAAGAGCTCAAGATAGAGGCAAATGTACCGTGCTATGAACTTCCTAAGGATGAGCCATTGATTGATTTTTAGAACAACATTGTGAAGGAGCATGTGTTTGAAGAGAGTATTGGGGGTCACAATGATAGAAGGATTGGAGGTGTCTCCACAAATACCAATTCAACAAAGGAGGGTGAGCTCCTTGTTGGTAGCCTAAGGTATGATAATGATGATCATAATTCAGATTTGTTGATTCCTTCTATGTTGTTGCAATATTTTTTGTCATCTTGGACAACGTCCTAAAAATGATGGGAAGATGAAGGGTACTAAATAGAAAGAGGGTATTTTATAAGAAGCCCCCATCCATCTTCCAAACATTACAAAAATTGAGCCATTTCCATATGAGATGGATTTTTAGTTTAACAAAGAACTATTTCACATTTTCCATTTTTCTTAGAGTGGCAAAGGGGTGAAGGAAGAACCTTGGGTTTTAGGTTGTCCTAAGAAGACATAATGGGATGTACAAGGAGTTAAAGAAAGAAACACTTGAACAACTTCGAATCCAAGTCAACACATTTAGAATGGGGTTGTTGGTTTCAGATTTGATTTTCAAGCTATGATTGTATATGTTGTGGTGATTGGAGATGACTACCCTCTAGTCAAGACCCATGGTATGCGATATAGGACGAAATTCTCCTTTCAAATTGTTTTTGATTCAGCTAATAAACATGCAATTAAGGAGAAAATCATGGGTCACAAGGATGAAGGTGTTGAGGGTAACTCAACAACTCCTATTTTGACAAAGGAAGCATGAGATCTGAGTGATATTTTGGAATCTAGAGAGGATATAATTCCTAATTCCAATATTTGTATTGGTGATAAGTTCTTCATCTTACGCATTAAAAGAATCCAACACCTCAATATTGCTTTGGGAAGGCACAAGGTAAATGAAGATTTTTATATTGTTGGTACTGCGGATAAAGATTTAGTGCTTGGGATTAAATGGTTGCATTCTTTGGGTGAATTTGCCCAAAAATATCAAACTATGGAGTTAAGATTCAAACTTGATGGTCAAGAGGTTTTGCTTCAAGGCATGATAAGTGGGGTTCCTCAAGTTGCTAAAGTAAAGAGGATGGAGAGAACTTTCAGAAGAAGGTAAGACTTATGAACAACACATGGTAAGATAAACTCTACACTTCTAGTTTTAAGACAACAATCATTTCATATAAAATTTCAGCTTCTAATCAATACACATGCTCTTAGAAGAAGTCCTTCAATAGGGGTTGATGTTAAGTTCGTGAATTATACGTTGAGAAGTGAGCAAGATGGATGTTATCTTGTAGTCCAAAGCATTATAAGTCAACATGTCATTGGTAGTATGAATGTACCTGTCATGATTATTTGGTGGGCTACAAGGGATTGGGAAAGGGAAACTAATGTCATGATTTTATACTGTTTTTGTGAGTTTTGCATTCAAGTCGGTTGAGAAAAATGTGAAAAACCAATTGAAAAATTAAAGAAAAAGGGAACTATTATGTCCCCAAGGAGGTCAATCCACTTTAGGAGAATTCTATTTGGTTTTGGTGCCACCTCTGCTCCCTATTTAAAGGGGTCACTTGGCTTGGAAGATGGTTATTGTTGGTTAGATTTTCTGCATAATTGAAAACCTAGGCAGTCATGAGATAAATCTCCCTCATTTACGGGTGAGGCTCATGTGTAAGATTTTGTTAGTTATATATCCTATATATCTATTTGTCGGCATTACTTTAACCGTGTAACTCATGTACCATAGCTATACGGCTTTGCAATAATTAAGTGGCTATAAAAATAATAATTAAGTGGCTATAAAGAAGGGAAATATCTGAAGAAGGGGAAAATAATAGAAACACAGGAATGAAAGTAGGGAAGATGTGCAACCCAATCAATAGATTACAAAGTTGATCGCATGCACACAGGTAAAACAGATAGTTATTAACATACAAACTTATAAGCAAAGGAAACTTTCAGATCTAGATCTAGAATAACACAAAGTTTATGAATAGATCTAAGACAGAAAGTTAGAAACAAAGTGCACCGTTGACACAAAGTTTATGAATAGATCTAAGATAGAAAGTTAGAAACAAAGTGCACCGTTGACACAAAGTTCTCCGGAAATATGCTCCTTTCTATTCCTCTAGTTTCAAATAGCTATAAGGGGTTTCAACACAAAGTCTGGAACACAGGAATGCCGCTTGTCAATTCTGATCCATTAACTCGTAGGTTCTTCCTCTACTTATATTATGTAGAAGGGAAATTACAAATGGGAGACTATAACTGAACTAGAACACAAACAAGAAGTAAAAAGAACATTTGACAATCATCTTCCTTTAATTCCTCTCTTAGTGACATGCATCAGGAGTTCAAATCAAAATTGTGCATATCTGTCACTTAACTAAAAGAATCATTCCAAATTACTTAAAGTAATGGTTTTTAAACAAATAATTTTTAAGTTAACAATTACATCAGGGAACATAAGAAATAAGAGAAGAAAGAAAAGAAGAAGGAAGATTTGCCAGCTGTAACTTCTACACTTTATTTTTGTTTTAATACTGAATATACTTTTCGAACATATAGTTCAGAAATTTCCCATCCGCTTTAGCCACAGTTTCTTTCTCTGTCCTGAATTGCATCAATCCTTCGCTCAAAACTTCGATGCTCGCTTCCACCTCCTTCAAACTAGGCTTGAACTTCTTAATGTCTGATTGTAGTGTTACCAGCTTACTGATTGAATTCATCGTGAAAGGCCTAACAGATTCATCAATCCTCTCTTGAATCATTAGAAGAGAGCCTTCCAAGGAATTAGGAACTTTGTTGGGAATGGTCTTTATGAATGAAGAAACGTTCCCAACCACTTCCTCATTGGTGAAAGCAATTACTTTGCTTGAAATTGACGCTGCCATATCCTCAAATACCCGCATTATTTTCTGCATAATTATGAAGATCTCCAAGCAGAAAGATACTGTGAATTCAAGTTGCCTCCCCTTTTCAACTGATTCATTAGGCACAATTCGTTTTGCAATCAAAACCTCATTCAACAACTTATTTATCTCGACCAAAGTGCCCAGGTTACTTTCAGCCACTGTATTCATATCTACCGTGCTTGTTACCAGTTGCTTCAACTGAACTAATGCATCCTTCATAACCTTTAGACGAACTGACACCTCCTTGAGTTGTACAGAAGCTTGGCGAATGATTAAGCTCTTCCATTCGTCGATAGCTCTCACTTGGTTACCTGCATTTTCCACTTCCTACATCAGATGATCACTCACCTGCTCATGTGCTGAAATTGGCTGAGAGAAAGGTTTGGAAACCTTAGCAATGATCTCACACAACTGGGAAACCTAATTTTGAAGTTCAACTTTTTCTACCTTCTCTTTGTCAAGCTTAAGAAATAAAATATTTATCAGTGTTTGCGTGTCTTGCTTTAATCCTTTAGTAGTGGTTTGACCTATCAACACTTTGGTCACTGATATATCTACTGCCGTAAGCTTGCTCTTTTGCTTTCCTTCTGCTCGGAACTGATACCTCAACGAACTTTTTTTCCTGATTCTTCAATAATCAACCTTGAAGTCACCTTAGCAACTTTAGGTCTTCTATCTTTTCCGCCCAAACTCAGGAGCAGCTGCAAGTCATGTTCCTCCAGGTTGATCTCCTCTCTAGCTTCTGGAGATTGACTGCGAAGCCAACCACTTTGAGAAATTGCTTCTCGGAGAATGAGAAGTCGTTGAATGCACCACCATCTAGTGCTCTGGTTCCTCTCCATCCGAATTTGCTACAGTGTTATGACTGTCATCTTTTGAATTGTCCAAAGACAATGCTCTTTCAAACTCTGCCATCTGCAACTTTAGCTTTTCTTCAGGAAGAGGTGAAGATCGGAGTGGCTGAGGAGAAAATACAAATGTTTCTGAGATTCAACAGAAGGAACGACCAAATCTCCCTGTTGAGGTTCAAAGGCAGGTGAAGTGCTGTGAGTTGACGTTGGGGAAGTTGGAACTAACACGATAGAGTATGGAAGTGACCTTTTCCTGTGTATGAGACTTCTTGTGCACTTTAAGCTTTTCAGTCCTTCTGTCGCTTTCACCTTCGTGCTTCCTTTTGATGGAGTCTCTTGCAGCTAAGGTTACCTGTGATCTGATTCATCAAAGCTTCATCAAGGCAATACCCCTTTGTCAAGCAACCAGTTCGAGGTGTTGACCAGAACTGCGGAGCAGATCTTTCCTCGATTGTGTGGCAGCCACCAATGTTTTCCTGAAGAGCAGCTCTATCCCCTCCCATCTGATGGTATGTGTCAAGTAACACAAGCCCATCGTCTGTGAGATCTGCAGGTATCCGTGCTAATCCATAATCAAACACTTGTTGCACCGATAACCTTCTGAAGTCTTTCTTTCTGACTTCATACTCTTTTCTTCACTTCATCCAGAAGTCTTCTAACGAAGGCACATGTGAGTATTCCTGGGAGATTGTTTTCCTTTGCTACCCCATATGGATCGAAGTTCAGCCGTGTTGGGAAGATCTCATGCTCATACTCTGAAAACATTTCAGCTTCAATTCCTCTAGCCTTATGGATGCTTTGGTTGCTGTAATAGCCTATTGTGATCGGAAAGAAACCTGTAGACTTGTGCCGCTTTGATTGTATGATCATGCATCTCCATGAGCTGCCTGCACAACTCCATGATGACCCACTTGTCGCTTGGATATCTTGGCAACTTGACTGGTTCTCCCGAAAATCCGGTTACCCTGAGGTATGTGTAAAGTCTGCAAACTGGATAAAGATACAGCCATGCTGGGATACAGCTTCCCAAGCTTCTTTGCTCACCCTGTTGGTCTTCAGATCACTGTTTAACTTGCAAATGAATCCGTAGAAGAATCCATCATTGACCACCTTGTAATCTTTATTGCATTCAGGCTTAGTCAGCTGCGGGTAACACTCAAAAATAGGATCCCTTGAGAGTACGCCCTGTCTATCCAACTTGGAAAATATTCCCTGTGAAGCTGCTGTATATACCAGGTAGGAAGTCATCTTGAAGCTATATGTCCTCCTCACACTTCGGAGCTTCTCACCAATGTTTTCACTGATGATATCTACTCAATTGATTACTGAATCTTCTTTGTTGATCTCAACGGTCCTTATGAAGGCATACATCCATGAGAGGAAGTTGTGAGTGTTAGCTTCTCCATTTATCCTACATAGCAATTTGGTAATATCATCCACTTTCTGCACCAGATTGGATCGTGGAAGAGTCCTTAGGAACTTTGATGGAGATTTGGGCTTCTTCATATATCTGTTGTTCATTATGCCCACATAGTCTACTTTGTGCTTCTCCCATCTGTTGCCAGCGTCCAACATGTTGATTGTAGTCACCACCGGTCGTGTTGGAATCTTCAGACAATAATTTATAAATTATGCATCTAGACGGATTATTGTCTTTCCCTCAGCATCCCAGATTGATTTGGATAGTAGATGGTATGACCTTGCACACTCCATGACAAATTCAGGCAACTAAGTTGTGACTGGGAATGCTGAAGCTCGAATGATTCCACTGCTCTTTACTGCCCGCATGAGAGATGTCTTTCCATCCCTGGATCTGTCAATCAATTCGAAGAGGGGTTCGGGGCCTAGATCTGTATCACCAATATCAACAAATCTGGAAGCAATGCATGATTCCGCTGATCCTTCTCCTTCATCTCGCTTTATCATGGTCGAAGCACTCTTTGTCTGAGCAACTCTTTTTCTTTTTATTCTGTCGAAATTCTTTGCAATTGGCGCAGATCTGGGAATTTATTCATATTCAGAAGATATATTCAATGCATCTGACATTGATTTGAGCCCCCTTTCACTTATATAAGCACATGTAATGAATACCTTTAATTAACTCAGACAAAGACGGAATCTAGAGCATGAACACTTGATTTTTATCACAAAAATATGCATATAAAGCCCGCTGCCCTAAAATTTGAGGCTGTGCTTGCATGTAAGGAAAGCATAAATATTTTCAACTTCACCTGGGCACCTGTACGAATACGCAGATAATTAACTAAGCTTAAATCAAGCTCCTCCAATCCTAGACACCAAACTTTGAAGCTTTCCGGCAATGAAAAACCCTTATTTATGCAAAAATCCTCCTCCCTTTGGGTGCCATAACTGTATGGGCTGCACTCCTCTGCTAAAATAATTAATTATTCCATCACTATGGCAGCCCATGCTTATATAACTCTCAGCATTCTATATTTAATAACTGCCTCTCCTATTGCTGACAATTAATTAATAAATAAGCATGTTTATTCCTTCAACTTGGGCGCCTAAATTTGTATGCTCATGGCTACCATTAAATAAATAAATTTAATTTTTTTTTAGCCTTCTTCTTTCACTTCACATAATGCATTTACCTTTTATTTCTCCATGGCGCCAAAATTAGGAATTAAAGCTATTAATAAATGCCACAAAAAGCATTATTTAAACACCAAATGGGTCACACTTTTTAGCATGTTCCAAGCAACCATTAAATAAGTCAATTTAATTTATTTTTAGCCCTCTTCCTTCAGTCTTCTTTGACTTCTCATCATGCATTGAATTTCCATCATCCATGGCGTCAAAATTAGGAAAGAAAACTATTAATAAATTGCATTAAAGTTATTATTTAATGCCCAAAGGGGTCGCACTTTTTAGCATGGGTGATTTCTAAATTTAATAAGTCAACTTTGATGGTATTATTCACCTTGCATTGCAACTCCAAAAATCCTTTCATTCACTTAAGCTATTTGACTTCCATAACAGGAATTTTTATTCTGCAAGGCAGGTAAGAAATTCCCGCCTTCCTTTTGTTCTCTATTGCCGCCTATAATTTTCCCATCATAGCTTAAGTGACTTTGACTTCGTGGGAATTTTCATCGTGCAAGGTAGGTAATAAATTCTCACTTGCCTGCTGCTACCAAATATCCCACTGTAGCTTAAACCTATTCATTCTCAAAAAGTGTGACTTTCCTAGGAGAGGCTTTTTTGTGCATGACTTCGTCTTTTTTACCCAGAAGTTGGCTTCATGAGGCTGATTCCTTCTGGTATGGTGGTCGTAGATGTTCTCAAGATGTTTCTAACAATAAAACAGACTATACTGGCGAAGGAATTGACAGTTTTAGACCAAATTTACACAATTATATTGATATATTTCATCTGTATCTCAGCATAATACATCATTACGTATTAATAGGAGAGTCTACTCCTATTTTCACGGAGGCTGTTCAACAACACTCCCCATAAACTCCTATATTCGTGAGTTGGTTGTATAACCAAATCTCACGTATAAACAATATTAGTTATAGTTGTTTAATATAACAACTATTAATCATATATTATTAATATGAGTTATATTAACTCATCATTAATAATATTACAATTACTCATATATATTATAAATAATAATCATGATTAATAATGTAAACAATATTAATCCTAACATTTACCCCCTTAGTGTGAACATTATTAATCACTAATCTTCACCCCCTTAATGTGAACACAGTGAAGAACCATATTCGAAGAAATTGAACCACCTCCTGAAAGCACTTCTTAGACCAGGTAAAAACTCCATATATTATCTCTTTACCCTCGTAAAAGCGTAGTGTCGAGCTGAATTATGTAGGAATGCTCCCTTCCTCTTTGGGTTCTTGTGGGACTTTCCCTTCCTCCTTGGGCGCCCGAATTCTGAATCTCCAAGATCCACAAGCTTCACACTAGCTGGATAACCATCCCTTGAGTCTACCTTGAAATCTTCTCGTACTTCCAAAAGTGAGTATTATGAAAACATGACTTCTCCAAAAATCTCAGAAAAGGGTTTATTTAGTAAACCATGACACTGCAAACAAGAACATTGAAAATGAACTGAAAAAAGAAACCACACTGCACACATGTCACCAAACCATCTGTGCGGCCCTATCGTTGGCGACTGATGAGAGGTCACTGATTGGCCTCCTTCCTTCGTTTTCCTCCATCCTCCGATGTACGATTTGCTAGCTCAACCGGATTCATGAAGTACAATTACAACTCGAACGTCGGATTCCACCGAAAATGCGTCCGTGAGACAATTTTTCTTTTTTTTTTACAATTTTTGACAATTTGACTATACACAATTTTTCACTGTTAACACTTGATTGGACAATGATAACAATCCTAAAATCACCTATTTTGACATTTTATAACTCTGACTCACAATATCAACTAACAACACAAAGACTTACAATGCCACAAAATGAAAATTTACAATAACTCTACAAATATCTTTTGACATGAACAACACAATGAAATATTAAAAAACTATTCATGGCTTTACACCTCAATTTTGCCAATATAGACTATGAACTATCTAAACATCTAAAGCCATGAAATTATAGTACTTTAAATCAAAAGACAATGTTTATACCTAAACAAAAACTTAATTTACAATCCCTAGTTTTTTTTAATAAAATATACTACTCCTTACTTGACTTCCTCACACATTCAACTATAACGTGAACATTCTTGTAGATTTTGACCTTTATGCAAATTACGCACCATGAAAAATTTAAGTCCACATGGATCAATATAAGCTCCGTGTTCATGGATCCAATTGTTTATGCATGGCAAATAAGAATCGATGCATGTTATGAAATCAGCTATAGAGAATTCGGTTCGGAAGAGGAGTCAAGTTGGCTGCATAGGGATTGGAAATCTCCAATACGAAACCGTGTGTTGATTATCCAATGCAATGATAAATGTGGCTTGATCAGTGAATTATTTCAACAAAGCTGGGATGCTTCAAATCCAGATCAACATTTTGTTCTGCAGGGGTGCGGTATGCTTTTGGATGAAAATACAATGCAGAAGCGTTGAAAGGAAATACAGATCTTGTATGAGTATATACTCAACCAACAGAGTATTCACGAGATTATGGGTGCCGCCGTTTATAAGTGGAAGCACAAATTCAAAGAGATGATACGTAGCTGAATTGAATAGGAATTTTGTCTACGTGTGTTATCCTCAGGTGGAATGTATTCCTGAATACACAAAAGCACACACAAAACGTGCAAATCTACGTGTTGATTTGAAGGAGCGGTGAGATACATGAGAACACTCTAAAATGTTTTATAGACACAGGGACACTGGAATTCCACACTTCTCAAGGCAGCATACTTGCTCTTTTGTCTCTTTTTCACCGTGCCTTCAAGAAAATAATAAAAAATGTCTGTCGTATTTTTCAATTTTCTCCATATCTTGGAAGTGGGTTCAGCTGAAATTTGAAATTTTTTTTCCTTACAAATAACTCTTCAAACCGATTAAAAATCGCAGTGACCCAGATCATAATAAAAAAGTTACAACATGTTCTTTTTATCAGTTCTCATAGATTTGAGCGATTGAAAAAATATTTATGAGAATCATAAACTAGGGCAATACACAAATTGAATATGCCCTACACAAATCTCATAGAATTTTCATTCATGCTCAGATACCAAATGACAGTTTTAGACCAGATTTACACAATAATATTGATATATTTCATCTGTATCTCAGCATAATACATCGTTATATATTGTGTGCAATGGAGAGTTGCAAAAGCTATGGAGTGACGCTAAAGAACCTCAAAGCTTTGCTAACTCAACCATGCACCATCAGATTAGAGCTAAACAAGAGAAACTAACATAAAAGTATTATAACTTTGACAAAAATATCAAAAAATAACATGTATACTACTCTCTACTCTATGAAAGCTTATTAAAATTGAACCTAGTTTAGATCCTAAGCAATCAAATTATGTGTTGTTTACTCCCAAACATAGTGAAGAGATCTCTCCAAGTTGGCTACATGGCCAAGATTTAGATCTTCCCTTACTAACTATATTTGGAATAGATGGATGCAAGATGGAGGAGCTCTTAACAATGGATTATGGCCAAGATCCAAATGTTCTATAGCTTAAAGCTATCACAAATGGTTTCTAATGCCTTTCCAAAGTGTTTGAGAGTAAAATTGCTTTTTTTGAATGGGTAGGCTTAGCCTTGTATTTATAGTTTTTGGTTTGGAAGAATTTGGAATTTGGGTGCATGTGGGACTAAAGCTCTTTTAGATTAGATTAGGATAAACATGCTTTAGGCTTAGTTAAGATTGGTTTAGGATAGTTAACTAGTGTTTAGGCTAGTTAAAATTGATTAGCAAGTGATTAGAGACTTGTTGAGAGTTAGGAGGGGTCTGGATAACCAATTGTGACTGATAGATAGCCTAGGAAGCCAATAGAAGTGGTCTAGAGAGAACTAGGGAGATTCTAAATGGTTGAAAGGAGGAATGTTTAGCTAATAAGAGAGATATTAACCAAATTAGATGATTTATAGGAGGAATATGACCAAGAAGGTTTCATAAATGGGCATCCGAGAGTGGAGTGAAGAATGGGGAATTAACGAAGTATCGTTAATTTACTGAATTGGAAGAAATGCTAAGTGTACACATATTTTAGGTGTCTACACATATTAATAGGAGAATCTGCTCCTATTTTCACGAAGGCTGTTCAACAACACTCCCCATAAACTCCTATATTCGTGAGTTGGTTGTATAACCAAATCTCACGTATAAACAATATTAGTTATAGTTGTTTAATATAACAACTATTAATCCTATATTATTAATATGAGTTATATTAACTCATCATTAATAATATTATAATTTACTCATATATATTATAAATAATAATCATGATTAATAATCTAAACAATATTAATCGTAACAGGAATTGACCTAGAGGAATTTCATAGAGAAACAAAGGAGAAAACTGGGGACAAACGAAAAAGAAATAAATAAAAACAAAAAACATTGCCAGAAGTCACAGAGAAAGCCCAGGATTCATTCCCGATGAAAACCCTGCTAATATATGTGAATATTGACATGCAAAACCTCAACAGGGTTCAATTGGAGCACAATTTACTTCAAACGGGGCACTATTTATTTAATAAATAATTAAATAAAAATTTCCCGCAGATAAAACTTGGCGAAGGGATAAAACGAGTTTCGACATCTGGTTATTTGTCGAAATTGGCTCATATGATTAACTGGGGATATCTTAACACAACACATGCATCTTCTAGCAATAAAAACAGAAAATGACCCATTATTTTAAAAGTACGAATTTTTTTACATGGGGGTAGTATCAGATTTTAGGGTGAAATTTGGGGACACCATTCGGCTTCGTCTATGGACATATTTGCCTCTGTCAAAAAGACATGAGTAAAGATGAGATCCTAGCATCTCTGGTTTTGTATCTTGTCCATTGGGCTCTGGGTCAGGCAAACAAAAACAACACAACACCGAAAAATAAAGAAAAACAAACAAAGTTTATTTATATACATACAGGATTTACCCTACACTCTTAGATTCAGAAAAGCTTCAAATGTGGCCTGTTGAAAGGCACTGGCAGTTCAATCCCATCTTGGTGAGCAAGGATGAAGTTATCCGTCCTGACAATCTTCTTGATCACAAAAGGCCCTTTCCAAAGTGAATCAAACTTCCCATGCATGCCTTTTTTTTCTATTCTTTTTTCCCATAACAGGACCCAATCACCAATTTCAAACTTTCTTTCTTTGGCCATTTTGTCAAAGATCACCTTCACCTTCTTTTGATGCTCTGACAATTTGTCTGCTACTTGAACCTGTACTTCTCGCAATTTAGTTAGATAAATTATCCTCTTTTCAATGGCATCAGTGAATGTAACATCCTCCAGAGCTTTAGAAAGTTGTAAAGTAGGAAATTCCGGTAAGAGGTAATTCTACGTCTCTCCCATATAACAGTTGGAAAGGGGAAATGCTTATAGCTTTCTTTGGTGTAATTCTATCTACCCATAGTGCATCAAACAAATTTTTGTGCCAAGTCCTTTGATTTTCAGTTACTAGTTTTCGCATGATAGTCACTAGATTCTAATTGCTTGATTCAACATGGTCACTCCCTTGTGGGTAATAATTGGAAGAATGTACCAACTGAATTCCATGAGTGTAGCAAAACTCAACCAGCTCCTCAGAAGACAAATTAGGAGCGTTATCTACTACTATTTTACTGGGCACGCCAAACCTAATAACAATATTTTCTTTTATAAAATTACACACCTCCGTGGAAGTGGCATTCTTAAAAGGAATGGCTTCTACCCACTTACTGAAATAATCAGTAGCTGTTAGGATGTAATGATGACCGGCACTGGAGGCCAGGTTGAGCATACCAATAAAATCCATGCCCCATTGCTGGAAGGGTTCTTCAATTACAACTGGTTTTAAAGGTAATGCGGGAAATTTTACACGCCCAACAAAGTGTTGGCACGCTTGGCACTTAGACACCCACTCTGCAGTATCTTGAAAAAGTGTGGGCCAGTAATACCTTGCTCGGAGGATCTTGTGAGCAGTGACTTGGGCTGAGAAATGACTACCACAAGCCATATTATGAAATTGTTTTAAAAGCTGGTCCTACTGAGCTTTATCCACACATCTGAGAAATACCCCATCAATTCCTCTTTTATATAAACCATTGTCCCAAAGGACAAAGTCCTTGGACTTCAGTTTAATAGTACGTTTCTCCTTGCGAGAAAGGTGATCTGGGCATTCGCCATAAGTTAGAAAGTAGGCAATATTACTGTACCATTCTTCCACCAGATCTATAAAAAGAACCATAGGCAAATCTTGACTTTCTTCTGATTCTGTTGCTTTCATCTCAGTCATCAATTCGCACAGACCTCTTCCTCGAACCAGCTTTGTGGGCTTTATATCTAGGTCATATTCTTGCACCTTCGTCACCCATGTGCCTCTTAATAGCCCTAACTCTTGTTGGGTGAGGATAGACTTTACTATAGTATCCAGAACCAGGACCATAGTATGTGAGGCAAGAATATAATACCTGAATGCCTTACATGCCTTTACCACTGCATATGCATGTTTTTCCATCGGAGTATATTTCAACTCATAAGCTTTTAAAGGCATGCTCATGAAAGCAATCGGAGCTTCTACATCCTCCTGATTTTTCTGCATCAAGATTGCTGACATTGTGTGTTCGGAGGAATAACAGTAAAGAATAAATTCTTTACTAAAGTCAGGTGAAACCAAGACTGGGGCTTTTGACAGGGCCTCTTTAATTTTCTCAAATGCTTCCTTCCCTTCGCTGCTCCATTTGAAGTCATGTGTCTTCTTCATCATATTCGAGATATGACGTGTTAATTCAGCAAAGTCAGGGATGAATCTTCTGAGAAAATTTACTTTACCAAAGAAAGAATGAACCCCCTTTTTGGATGTTGGCAAGGGCAACGTCTGAATAGATTTGACATGCTCGGGATCTATCTTGGTTCCCTCCTTTGAGACAATATGCCCTAGTAGCTTCCCTTCCGTTACAGCAAAAATAGATTTCTTAGGGTTCAGAGAAATACCATGTTTGCGGCATTGGATGAAAACCTCTTCCAGATTTGAAATGTGCGTGCTTCTGTCCTTGGAAAATACTGTCAGATCATCGAGGTATACTACTATGCTTACATCCTTGAGATGAGAAAATGCTAAATCCATAGCTCTTTGAAACGTAGCTCTAACATTGATCAAACCGAAAGGCATTTTCTGATAAGCAAAAGTTCCCCAAGGTGTAATGAATGTCATTTTATATTGATCCTCCTCAGCCACCTTGACCTGATTGTAGCCTGAAAAACCATCAAGCATGGATAACATTTCAGATCCAGTAACGACCTGCAAAGTGTGGTCCATGATGGGGATGGGGTAGTTGTCTTTCAAGGAGGCTTGATTGAGGTTGCGAAAATCAACACACAACCTAATCTCACCACTCTTCTTTCTCACAGGAACTATATTGGCTAACCATTCAGAGTGATGTATGGGATAAATTATCTTTGCATCTAACAACTTCTGGATTTCTGCAAAGATAGTCCCTAAAATAGTAGGGTTATGCCGCCGCAGCTTCTGCTTGAAAGGCTTTTGTTCTTGCTTTAATGGGATATAGTGTTCAAACTTCTGCAGGCTGATATGTCTTTAGATCCTGGTAAGACCAAGCAAAAACATCCATATATTTCTTAAGAAGCTTTGTAAAAGCTTCTCTTTCTGCCTCTGAACAACACTTACCCAGATTTACTAATTTGGGATCATTGCTTGCTCCCAAATTTAATAACTGTGTATCGGAGGAAGAACCTTCCCCACTTTCTTCATTCTTTTTAAGCATCTGATCATGCTTGTCAAACATTTCCTCAAGAGATACTAAGCCTTTAGGAATTTTATTTCCCTTCAGCTGGATAATCTCTTGACTTCCTGAGACCTTTGCATCCGTTTCTCCCACAGTAGTTTGTCTTGGAGGTGAGTTGCTTCCCTCATAGTAGATCTCTTCGAAGTTGTCCTTTTGTTGGAGAAATGCAACAATCTGCTTGTCATCATTAAAAACCTGCCATTGTTGGACGTTATCAGGAACCTTCGAGTGGAAGACCATCTCAACTTTGTAATCCCCCTGTCTAAAGAATGTGGGTGGCTGATCTGGATTTAATAAAGTTGCAGTTACTGTACGTGAATCAGCTCTATAATTTTTTTCTCTCGGAGTATAGGATACCGAGAAAGCCGAAAAATCTAGGATAGCAGAGTAGACCCGGTCTCTATAATGCTGAAGTTTGTCCTTTTTGACTTGGTAGAGACCTCGTATCTGCTTAACAATCAACTCGGCATCTCCCTTTGCGTGTAAGAGCTTGATTCCCATTGTTCTTGCCTGCTCCATACCTAACAACAGTGCTTCATATTCCGCCGTGTTGTTAGTATTTTCAAACATTAACTTGAAGGAATGTGCATGCACCTTTCCCTCGAGAGAAATAAGAACAACGCCTGCACCGGATCCAAATGAACAACAGCTGCCATCAAATTCCAGAGACCAAACCTTATTATCCAGTTGATGTGGCTCTTGGATCACAGGTTGAATTTCTTCTTTATCCATTTCTAGATAATAGACTCCGTGATCGGATTCTTGAAACAAGATCTGAGATCTAGGATCCTCAGATTTCGATACCGTGTACTTGGATTTCTTCTCAGGTTCCAACTTTTGATTAACTCCCTTGATTGGTATGTGCGCACAAGACCAATCCATCTTGACTTCTCCACCCAGTTCTTTACAGAAATTCCTACTCAAAAGCATGCCATAAGAAACTAGGATGTTTGCTACAAGGATAGTCATCCTTAATTTTTTGTCTGGGAATGAAGCAAGTACTACCTATGCATCTTTGATTTGCCCAACCAGAGGTACTTGTCTCTCCATTGAATAGCATCTTCCAATGGTTTTTGTCAATGTGAGACCCAGAGCATCAGCAACTTTGGCAGGCATCACATTGTCGGAAGCTCCAGAATCTAGAATGCAATTACTTAATTTATAACCGTTAATAAGTAATGACACATAGAATGGCTCGATCCTTTCTGATGTAGCAGGAGAAGAAGTAGAAGGAGAAGAGCTTGCAGCCGCATTGTTTGAAGGAGTAATCTTCAGACTAGACAAGATACCCCGTGAAACACTATTTGTTGGAGTATTGGGACCATTACTTTGCACATACTTAACCAACCTATTTAGCTGATCAGGAAATGCCCTCAAATACTCAGCTTCTGACATCTGAACCTTGGTCTTTTTAATGTGATCAATAATGTCGAAAGCTTGACTTACTTCAGCCGGATGCACATTAGCCCTTTGTTGTTGATTGAAAGAATTTGAATGCTTATCTTTGGGAGCTAATGAAGAAGGTAGCGTACTGCCTCTTTTTAGGATAGTAACATCTGGCCCAGGATCTTCTCTTTCTCTTCTTTGGCCACTTGTGGATGCTTCAACATTTTGGCGTGTTTGGGACCTTGTGAACACCGCAAATGTGTGACCATCAGAATCTTCAAAAGATTCATAATAGCCCTCGTCAGATTCATAGTCCAGGTAACCAATGTTGGAGTCACCAGCAGGATCTACAAAGTCTTCATCATCAAATGATTCATCAATGCCAAGATCTTCTTCATTAGTTTCCAAGTTGTTCCTTTGCCAACCGTTGTGGTGCAACAGTAAGTCTATTTCGATTTTGATTTTGACTGTTAAAGGTCTGAGCAGAAGCTATTCTTGAAGGAGTCGCATTTCCTCCTTGAGATATTTGCTTCTTGATTTGCAGCATGTCGTTAGCCAATCTTTACAGCAAAGGGTCGGAAGTACTTGAAGAAGCTCCATCGCCTTTGTGGGGTGATTGTCTGATTTTTCCAGCCATGATCAAGTCATCTTCAACCTCCACAACAACATTTTGTGCTTCTAGTAGATTCACAGGTCTTGCCCTTCACAGTTGATATCCAACTTCGGGCAACAGAGTGTTTATAAAAAACGTCTTTTGATTTTCATCACTTAGTGCAGCAGAAGTGGGGATTTTATATAAAATCCTTTGGAACCTTGCAATAAAGTCCCGCATGTTCTCATTTGGTTCCTTCTTTAATTGCGTCAGTTGAGTGATCAGCGTGCTAGCGTCTTCTGCAGGTTTGAATCTCTTCAAAAATTGTTCTCGCATGGACGCCCAATTTGTTATAGTTCCAGGGGCTAACCGATAGAACCATTCTCCGGCCAAATCATGTAGAGTCTCAATGAAAATTCTGACCGAGACATCTTCATGCTCCACTGCAAGCACACCACAAGATATGAAGAATGTTGCCAAGTGATCATCTGGATTTTGCTTGCCGTCTCCAAAGAATTTCGGGAAATTCTTTCTGGACCCTTTAGGCAGATCGTGCATAGGCGGGGTCAAGTTCAGTGGCCCAAAAGTTGCTCCCCATGGAACAGGTACTATCTGGTTATGATTCTGATTCTGCATGATGAATGGGGCACGTCTTCTACGAGAGTAGACTTGATGGATAATTCCAGCTGCCGGATTATGCTGAAGACGATCCGGATCTGGATGAATGTGTACTCTTCTTCCTGGTGAGAGACTAGATCTACGGCTTCTAACTTGAGGAGGATGATTGAAATTGAATTGCTCTTGCAATCTGTAGAAATGATCAGTCCTTCCTTGTGCCTTCATAGATCGGGTGAATGGACGTTCAACCAGGTTGAAAGTTGAATGGGAAAACACTCTGATTTGCAAGAGATAAGCTTTGATCTGCAAAGATAGTTGTTCCCCAGCGAAGTCGTCAAAAACTGTTGCCTAGATTTTCTGCATAGCTGAAAACCTAGGCAGTCAAGAGATAAATCTCCCTCATTTATCGGTGAGGCTCCCGTGTAAGATTTTTTCAATTATATATCCTAATATCTATTTGTGGGTATTACTTTCACTGTGTAGCTCATGAACCATAGCTATACAGTTCTACAACAAGTAAACAACTGTAAAAAAAATGAAAAATCTGTAGAAGAGGAAAATAATAGGAAACGAAAGAGAATAGAGAGGATGTGCAACCCAAGCAATAGTTTACAGAGTTGATTGCATGCACATAGATTAAAACAAATAGATCATTAAGCACATAATTCAAAACAAAGGAAACCTTCAGATCTAGATCTAAAGTAACACAAAGTTTATGAACAGATCTAGAAAGAAAGTAAGAAGCAAAATGCACCGTTGACACAAAGTTCTCAGGAAATCTCCTCTATATTCCTCTGCTTGCAAAAATCAGGGGTTTTCACTCAAAGTCTGGAACACAAGAATGTTGATTACAAATTCTGATCCTTTAACCCGTAGGTTCTTCCTCTACTTATAGCATGTAGAGGGGAAATTACAAATGGGAGACTATAACTGAACTAGATCATAAACAAGAAGTAAAAAGAACATTTGGCAATCATCTTCCTTTAATTCCTCTCTTAGTGACATGCATCAGGAGTTCAAGTCAAAATTGTGCACATCTGTCACTTAACTCAAAGAATCATTCCAAATAACTTAAAGTAATGGTTTTCAAACCAATAACTTTTAAGTTTACAATTACATCCGGGAACATAAGAAATAAGAGAAGAAAGAAAAGAAGAAGGAAGATCTGTCAGCTATAACTTCTACACTTTCTTTTTGTTTTGATACTAAATATACTTTTCGAACATATAGTTCAACAATTTCCCATCCACTTTAGCCACAACTTCTTTCTCTGTCCTGAATTGCAGCAATCCTTCGCTCAAAACTTCGATGCTTGCTTCCACCTCCTTCAAACTAGGCCCGAACTTCTTAATGTCTGATTGCAGTGTTACCAACTTACTGATTGAATTCATCGTGAAAGGCCTAACAACTTCATCAATCCTCTCTTGAATCATCAGAAGAGAGCCTTCCAGGAAATTAGGCACTTTGTTGGGAATGGTCCTTATGAATGAAGAAACGTTCCCAACCACTTCCTCATTGGTGAAAGCAATTACATTGCTTGACAGTGACGATGCCATATCCTCGAGCACCCACATTCTTTTCAACATAATTCTGAAGATCTCCAAGTGGAAAGAGACTGTGAATTCAAGTTGCTTCCCCTTTTCAACCGATCCATCGGGCACAATTCGTTCTGCAATCAAAACCTCCTTCGGCAGCTTATTTATCTCGACCAAAGTGCCCAGGTTACTTTCAGCCACTGTATTCATATCTACCGTGCTTGTCACCAGTTGCTTCAGCTGAACTAATGCATCCTTCATAACCTTTAGACGAACTGGCACCTCCCTGAGCTGTACAGAAGCTTGGCGAATGATTAGGCTCTTCCATTCATCGATAGCTCTAACTTGGTTACCTGCATTTTCCACTTCCTGCATCAGATGATCACTCACCTGCTCATGTGTTGAAATTGGCTGAGAGAAAGGTTTGGCAACCTTAGCAATGATCTCGCACAACTGGGAAACCTGCTTTTGAAGTTCAGCTTTTTCTGCCTTCTCTTTGTCAAGCTTAAGGAATAAAGCATTTATCAGTGTCTGCGTGTCTTGCTTTAATCCTTTAGTAGTGGTTTGACCTATCGGCACTTTGGTCACTGTTATATCTGTTGCCGTAAGCTCACTCTTCTGCTTTCCTTCTGTCGGAACTGATACCTCAGCGAACTTTTTCCCTGATTCTTCAATAATCAACCTTGAAGTCACCTTAGCAACTTTAGGTCTTCTGTCTTTTCCGCCCAAACTCAGGAGCAGCTGCAAGTCATGTTCCTCCAAGTTGATCTCCTCTCTAGCTTCCGGGACTGACTGTGAGGCCAACCACTTTGAGAAATTGCTTCTCAGAGAATGAGAAGTCGTTGAATGCACCACCATCTCATGCTCTAGTTCCTCTCCATCCGAAATTGCTACAGTGTTGTGACTGTCGTCTTCTGAATTGTCCAAAGACAATGCTCTTTCAAATTCTGCCATCTGCAACTTTAGCGTTTCTTCAGGAAGAGGTGAAGATCGGAGTGGCTGAGGAGAGAACACAAATGTTGTCGGATTCAATAGAGGAATGAAAATATCTTGCTGAGGTTTAAAGGTAGGTGAAGTGTTGTGAGTTGACGCTGGAGAAGTCGGAACTAGCACCATAGCCGTAGAAGTGACCTTTTCCTGTGTATGAGACTTCTTTTGCACTTTAAGCTTTTTAGGCCTTCTACTGCTTTCTCCCTCGTGCTTCCTTTTGATGGAGTCTCCTGCATGCTGAGGTTTCCTATGATCTGATTCATCAAAGCTTCATCAAGGCAATATCCCTTTGTAAGCAACCAGTTTGAGGTATTGACCAGAACTGCAGTAGATCTTTCCTCGATCGTGTGGCAGCTACCAATGTTCTCCTGAAGAGTAGCTCTATCCCCTCCCATCTGGTGGTATGAGTCAAGTAACACAGGCCCATCATCTATGAGATCCGTAGGTATCCGTGCTAATCCATAATCAAACACTTGTCGTGCCGAAAATCTGCTGAAGTCTTTCTTTCTGACTTCGTACTCGCTTCTGCACTTCATCCAGAAGTCTTCTAACGAAGGCACATGCGAGTACTCTTGGGAGATTGTTTTCCATGCTACCCCATATGGATCAAAGTTCAGCCGTGCTGGGAAGAACTCATGCTCACACTCAGAGAACATCTCAACTTCAATTCCTCTGGCTTTGTGAATGCTCTGGCAGTTGTAATAGCCCACTGTGATCGGAAAGAAGCCTGTAGACTTGTGCCACTTTGATTGTAGGTCATGCATCTCTACGAGCTGTCTGCACAACTCCATGATGACCAATTTGTCGCTTGGATATCTGGGCAACTTGACTGGTTCTCCTGAAAAGCCGGTTACCCTGAGGTATGTAAAGTCTGCAAACTGGATGAAGATACAACCATGCTGGGATACAACTTCCCAAGCTTCCTTGCTCACCCTGTTGGTCTTCAGATCACTGTTCAACTTGCAAATGAATTCATAGAAGAATCCATCATTGACCACCTTGTAATCTTTATTGCATTCAGGCACAGTCAGCTGCGGGTAGCACTCAAAAATAGGATCCTTCGAGAGTACGCCCCGTCTATCCAGCTTGGAAAAGATACCCTGCGAGGCTGCTGCATATACCAGGTAGGAAGTCATCTTGAAGCTGTATGTCCGCCTCACATTTCGGAGCTGCTCACCAATGTTGTCACTGATGATCTCCGCCCAATTGATTATTGAATCTGCTTTGTTGATCTTAATGGTCCTGATGAAGGCATACATCCATGAGCGGAAGTTGTGAGTGTTAGCTTCTCCATTTATCCTGCATAGTAATTTGGTAATATCATCCACTTCCTGCACTAGATTGGATCGTGGAAGAGTCCTAGGTAACTTCGATGGAGATTTGGGCTTCTTCATATACCTGTTGTTCATTATGCCCACACAGTCTACTTTATGCTTCTCCCATCTGTTGCCGGCGTCCAGCATGCTGATTGTAGTCACCACCAATCGTGTTGGAATCTTCAGACAATAATTGATAAATTGTGCATCCAGCCGGATTATTGTCTTTCCCGCAGCATCCCGGATTGATCTGGATAGTGGATGGTACGACCTTGCACATTCCATGACGAATTCAGGCAACTGAGCTGTGACTGGGAATGCTGAAGCTCGAATGATTCCACTGCTCTTTACTGCCTGCATGAGAGATGTCTTTCCAGCCCTGGATCTGTCAATCAATTCGGAGAGGGGTTCAGGGCCTAGATCCGTATCACCAATATCAACAAATCTAGAAGCAATGCATGGTTCCGCTGATCCTTCTCTTTCATCCCGCTTTATCATGGTCGAAGCAATCTTTGTCTGAGAAACTCTTTTTCTTTTTATTCTGTCGGAATTCTTTGCAATTGGTGCAGATCTGGGAATTTATTCAGATTCAGAAGATATATTCAATGCATCTGACATTGATTTGAGCTCCCTTTCACTTATATAAGCACTTGTAATGAATACCTGTAATTAACTCAGACAAAGATGGAATCCAGAGCATGAACACTTGATTTTTATAACTAAAATCTGCATATAAAGCCTGCTGCGCTAAAATTTGAGGCTTTGCTTGCATGCAAATCAAGCATAAATATTTTTAATTTCACCTGAGCACTTATACCAATATGCAGATAATTAACCAAGCTTAAATCAAGCTCCTCCAACCCTAGGCGCCAAACTTTGAAGCTTTGCGCCAAACTGTGAAGCTTTCCGCCAATGAAAAATACTTTTTTCATGCAAAAATCCTCCTCCCTTTGGGCGCCAAAACTATCCGGGCTGCACTCCTCTGCTAAAAGAATTAACTATTCCATCACTATGGCAGCCCATGCTTATATAACTCTCAGCATTCTATATTTAATAATTGCCTCTCCTATTCCTGGCAATTAATTAATAAATAAACATGCTTATTCCTTCAACTTGGGCGCCTAAATTTGCATGCTCATGGCTGCCATTAAATAAATTAATTTAATTTATTTTTAGTCTTCATCCTTTAGTTCTCTTTGACTTTACATCATGCATTGACCTTCTATTTCTCCATGGCGCCAAAGTTAGGAATAAAAGCTATTAATAAATGCCACAAAAAAATTATTTAATCACCAAATGGGTCGCACTTTTTAGCATGTTCCAAGCAGCCATTAAATAAATTAATTTAATTTATTTTTAGCCTTCTTCCTTCAGTCTTCTTTGACTTCACATCATGCATTGACTTTCCATCATCCCTGGCGCCAAAATTAGGAAGGAAAACTATTAATAAATTGCATTAGAGTTATTATTTAATGCCCAAAGGGGTCGCACTTTTTAGCATGGGTGATTTTTAAATTTAAGAAGTCAACTTTGATGGGATTATTCACCTTACACTGCGGCTCCAAAAATCCCTTTGTTCACTTAAGTTGTTTGACTTCCATAATGGGAATTTTTACCCTGCAAGGCAGGTAATAAATTCTCGTCGGTGCTTTAAGTTATTTTTCTTTATTTTATAATGAGAATTTTTACCCTGCAAGGTAGGTAAGAAATTTCCGCCTGCCTGCCACCTCTAATTTTCCCATCGCAACTTAAGTGACTTTGACTTCATGGGAATTTTCACCCTGCAAGGCAGGTAATAAATTTCCACCTACCTGCTGCTACCAAAAATCCCACTTTAGCTTAAACCTATTCATTCTCAAAAAGTGCGACTTGCCTGGGAGAGGCTTTTTGTGCATGACTTCGTCATTTTTTATTGGAAGCTCGCATTTTGAGGTTAATTCCTTCTGGCACTGTGTTGGTAGACGATCTCCATATGCTTCGGGCAACTAAACAGACTATACTGGCGAAAGACTTGACCTAGGGAAATTTCACAGAGAAACCGAGGAGAAAACCGAAGAAAAATGCAAAAGAAATAAATAAAAGCGAAAAACGTTGCCGAAAGTTGCAAAAAAAGCTTAGGATTCATTCCTGATGAAAACCCTATTGATATATGTGAATACTGACATGCGAAACTTCATTAGGGTTCAACCGGAGCACAATTTACTTCAAACAGGGCACTATTTATTTAATAAATAATTAAATAAAAATTTCCCGCAGACAAAACTTGGCGGAGGGATAAAACGAGTTTCAACATCTGGGTATTTGTCGAAATTGGCTCATATGATTAACTAGGGATATCTTAACGCAACACAGGTATCTTCTAGCAATAAAAACACAAAACGACCCATTATTTTAAAAGTATGAAAATTTTAACATGGGGGTAGTCTCATATTTCAGGATGAAATCTGGGGACACTAGTTATGCATGCTTCAGAATTTATTCTCTTAGATTTGGAACATACTATGCTTTCTTTCTCATCCATTGAGGACGAAAAATCTCCATGGAGTTCTATTGAGGATGAAATCCCTCAATATCACTTAGATTTGAGGATGGAAACCCTCACCTTTTCATTGGTGATCTCTTACAAAAGTCATACTTGTGCTACAATCAAATTTATAGAGGTTCAAGGCATATTTATCGGTGCTACGACATTGTTAATAGCTAGGGTAGATCAAATTTGCATGGTTTTGAGTGTGGGACAACCACACAAGTTCGTGTTTGAGCTTACAAGGGTTTCAAACTTGCTGCTTGGCCAATTTCAGAACCTTTCCTAGAGTGGTGACCTGCCCTAAGGTGGAGTTTGGGGTGTTCTAGGGCACGACAACTTCAAATTCAATCATAATTGTGTTCCTCCTATTTTTAGTAGCTGGAATATTCGTTTATACTTGAGTTATTTTCAATCCATATTTGTAAGGGTTATTTTTTATTGTTCATAATTAATTTCCAATTGATATTAAATTGGTAAACAAGATATATTCTGTGATACCTTTTCTTTGCAATTAATTCCTGCTTTGAAGAATAATATTTTGAAGGGTTTCTATAAGTTTTGTGGCTGACTACTATCTTAAAAACATAGTTATAGCTTGTTGCTAGGGTTTGAGAATTTAATCACAGTTTAGTTTTATGCAAGTTCCTTTAGTGTTTAGATCCAACCCAAAAGGGGCATTACATTTCTAGACGACTTTTCCTATCCTACTACATATTCCACATATTTGCAACCACTACATAATGACAATTCATTCTCAAAATCTTTTCTACAAGTCAACAAATATATATTTCTTTGATTTATAAATTTTTTATGCATTTGATTTTTAGAACTTATAAAATTTTACAAAATATACTTCCTAATGTCTATCTATCATCATCACATACTAAACATTTAGTCTCTTCCTAAGATAAAACTTGAAGGATTGTTGTCCCAACGGAGGATGACTTCCTTTGTAGTTGTATTGCATGATCTTTACATCCTTTTGTCAAAAATTTAGGCCATGAATTTGTTGCATACCTTAAATCTTTATTTGTAGCTTTGTAAGAGGTTATTTACTTGGTTTTCACCCCATACATTGCTTAGATGCCACTGCATGTTTTCAATTAAGAATACAAACTATTGACTTTTATGGGATTTTAAAGATTAAGGTGACCAAGAGACCACCCTTTACAGGATTTCATTGGTCTTCAAAATCTTGTTGTATTCTTCAAAATTTCAAAACAGTGCTGCCCTTACAAACATACTTTGCTAGAGACACTTTTTTTGTTATATCAATAGTTATAGTTGAACACTTAGCGTTGTTGAAGTATCCTACAAAAAGGTAGATAGATTGGCCCATCCACCACTCCTAAATATGATAGATTAACTTGGGCCAAATCTTTCTTGTATGTGAGCCAATCATTCATTGCCTCTACAACTTCTACTTTGATCGTGCAACAATAACAATTTCGACTTTGTTTGCAAACTACATCTAGGAGATGTCAAATCAAATCTGTGTGTGTGGGTTTTCTATGAACCACACAACCTTATATTTTTCATAAAACTTTAGAATCACATGATTCATAACATTAAAAAAGATTTAATAGCAATCCAACACAAAGAATCTTGGATTCGGTGTTATTTTCTTCAGATCTTGTATGGACTCACTCTTAGACTGATGCTTCTTGAACTCTTCCTTTTAACTTATCATGTACATCCTTTAAACTTACATATATAATCTAAATCTCCTACGAATGTGTATGGCTTCTTGTCATTATCTTTGACACACTTAAGTTGTTATTTCATGTCACACGCTAAGATATAATTTTTTGGACCCTTAGACCCATCATATGGTACCGATGTTACAAAAGCGTTTGGTGGTAGAGTCACGATTCACGCTCTGGAATCCCTCCACTTTTCGTCCATGCGTTCTTGTTTGAGAAGATTTTATGCGTTTAGTTATACCCAAGTTAGCTACTCTATCAAATGTTTCCTTCCCTTTATCTACTATGCTAGTTTACTTCGACTTTCTTTGTACTGAATACATTTGTTCTCCTACATTGTTTTGATTCATCAATTTTAGGTGCACGAGATGTGTCTTCAATCATAGCACTTAAGGGACTCAATTTTTATCAGGATTTGTCACATGAATTATCATTCCATGCTTGCGCTTCATATGATATAATCTCCTTGATTGTGTATTGAAGATTCAATTACATCCTAAAAGTATCACCAATTTTTTATCTACCTCGTCTTGAGTGATCACAATTGTTATTGAGGCTAGAAATAGGTCTTGTGAAAGGTAGAAGACCATTCTATATTCAACAAATATGTTTTTTAGTCCAAAAAATTATCCAGGACTTTAGGAAAGAGATTGTCCAAATGAAAGAATTAACTAGATCATGGTTAAATGTTAGAATGGGTATAGTAAAGGAGGATCTACACACACAATCTATATTTAGAGAGGAAGGTAGATGATCTTACTAGACTTGTCAATGTCATTAAACAATAAGAGATATGATACTTACGTCAAGGATTGTGGTAAATTTAAGGGCCATAGTAACAACGTAAGGATAAAAATCAAGTAAATGATGATAAACATATACGATAACATAAATGAAATGAAACATACAATGCTCACAATTCAATTATACACAAAGTAAAGGGTAAGGTTATGAATACTTACCTTGAATTGACATGTTGGTACATTGATCGTCCCTTTGGATTTGAGCCTTTGTAAGAGATAGTAGTAGGTGAAGTCAAGATGTACAGAAGAAATTCTAAGTAGAACATAGTTGGGGATGTAACACCCACATTTGCAACACATCAAAAACACCATTTTTTAAAACTTAAACTTAAAAGCGTATAACACTTTTCAACAACACTTACATTATCACTTAGGCCCACATAATAATAACACAATGCCTGAACGAAAAACACAACATGAGTCACTTCGCATGTATCTCCAAAACAAGAAGATG
The DNA here is from genome assembly GCA_019776745.2 of Taxus chinensis. NCBI lineage: Eukaryota > Viridiplantae > Streptophyta > Pinopsida > Cupressales > Taxaceae > Taxus > Taxus chinensis. Next base: position 13,848,678 of record CM034148.1, read on the forward strand.
ATTATACTAACAAAACATTATAAATGAGAAACATAATACCACCAAACCATAAAATGGCCCGCCAAGGGGAAATGGTGCCAATACTTCCACTTACCCCTCCAATAAGGAAGGGAAACTAGCATTTGGATCCTCTAAGAAGTCATGCAACCATGCATGAAACCACACTTATCCCTCCGCACTTATAGCTCCACGAAGACTAGTCTTACCAACCTTTGTTTCCTCCCAAAAATAAACAAGAGACCCCATACACCATAATAACACTTATCGCTCCACATTTGGCAATGCAAGTCCCCAACATACACACATACAAAGCATACTTATGCATATAAGGAAAATACAACACATCAATCAATGCACATGTATTCCAAATAGAAACCAATCAATTCCACTAAGGTTTAGAATTAAGAGAAAGTGAAACTACATTTAATGAAATATGTGTAACCATGTCAAGCCTTCATAAGAGGATCGAAGAGAGAGGGTTAGAGACATTCACGAAATTAGAACACACTACCAAGCCTCTAATGGCTTACAAAGGGAACTAGGGTCAATCCGTACCACTTATCACTCCACTAAGATATGAGACATAAGTTCTTGGTTCCTCTAGTAAAATAAAGTGCATTCAACTTACCTTTAATGCAATAAACATCAGATTTACGTTTAATGCAATAAACCCACACCTTTCTTGTAACATCATCAATGAAAGTAACATAATACTGGGATACTCCACAAGAAGCTACCTGAGCTGGTCCCCACACATCTGAGTGTACAAGCTCTAATTTTTGCTCCTTCTTAGTTGCCCCAACTTTGAGAAATCTCACTCTCTTTTACTTTCCAAAGATACAATGCTCACAAAAATCAAGATCTAAATATTTCAAATATGATAACTTATCCTTAGTCTTTAAGATCTGTATTCCTTTTTGACTCATATGATCCAATCGATTATACCACATGCATGCATCTGAATCTGAAGTAGATAATGCAGAAAAAGAATTAGTAATACAGGTAGATAAATATAATGTTCCTACCTTCTTACCTCTTGCCACAACAAAAGCACCCTTGGTGACTTTCCAAGAGTCTCCTGTAAAAGTAACCATGCAACCAGATTCACCTAGTTGCCCTGAAAAAATAAGATTCCTCCTAAGGCTTTAAACATGCCTCACATCTTTCAATACCCATGTATTTCCATTATGTAATTTTAGATGAACTTCCTCTTTACCATTAATACTGCAAGGTTCATCATCACCCAAATAAACATGCCCAAAATTTCCCTGGACATAATTTATGAAATAACCCTTATTAGCGGTTGCATGGAAAGAAGTTCCTAAATCTAAAACCCATGATTCAATTCTACTATCTAAAGAAACAATAAGAGCATCTTGCATTACCTCTGATGCAACAAGATTTGCTTCTTTACCTTTGTCTGGTTGTTGGTTCTCTTTATCCTTTGACCAACAATATTTCTTTGCATGTCCTTTCTTTCCACATTTCTAACAAGTAATTTCTTTACTTCTAGATTTAGATTTGCTATCCCTTGACTTTCATTTCCCATTACTCGTACTCTTGGATCCCTCCTTCTACCTGCCCTTGCTTTCTACATTCAAAGCATTTCCAGATGATGATGCCTCTGTACTCTTCGTGCGAATTTCTTCATTCAAGATTATACTAACCACATCATCAAACTTCAAAATATTATTAGCAGATGCTGTATTACTAACAACCATAACCAAGTTATCCCAACAATCAGGAAAAGAATTGTCGACACTAAAATTTTCCTCCATAATTTCTATTTCATTAATGTATGTATTAGGAATAGGATGTTGTTAAGTATAATTAGTAGTAGCGTCTGATAGAAGATAACGGTGCCGTCAGTACGGTGTCGCCAATAATGTGGAGTACGGTAACAGTCAAAGTACAATAGGAATGTTGTAAAAAGTAAATATTTGTCGTAAGTGGTTCGGTAATGTTAAAATGTCAAAGTTTGGGTAATTAGAGAAGTAGGGTCTACATGATTAGGAATTAGAAATATTATATTGGTAATAAGGACAAGGAGTGAGGTCATAAATATTTTGTGTATTTTATTTGTAAAATGTCTAAAAATGTGGAACCCATGTAAAATGATAAGGTTTATCTTATCTTAAGAGATAAGCTTACATGTACAGATAAGAGTTAAGGTATGGAATATGATTCGTCAGAGTGGATTTCTTATCCTATCTTAGAGATAGGATGGATAAGCCTGGAAGTTCTATAAATAGAGAGGCCACCCCCCTCATTTAGCATAGAAAGAAGTAGTGGGAAATATTGTAGGAAGTGTGCAAAGGAAGCCATCAGTTAAAGGTGTGTTGAAGAAGCCATCAAGAGGCGTAATTGTAAAGTTTCTCCCATAGTCTTGTTGAAGTACCTCATGGGTGAGATTGTAACAATTTCATGTTAATATTATAATTTACTTTGATATTTCAGATTTGTCATCATTCCGTCTTATCATATTCAATGGTATTCTTGTGTTTGGTTGTTCTTTTGTTTCCAGATTACATCCACCAAACTAAAGGCTGTGCATTAGTAAATAATCATAGCACGAGGAGTTCCCGGTGAAGAATTATCATAGTGCCGGATTGGTGATGACAGAACATAAGAATACAAGTTCTTTTACTTCATCATCAAATGGTATAGCAAACAATTTTAATGATTTACAATAGATCGGAAATCATTCAAATGACTAGATGCAAATTCACCTTCATGCATCTTAGAAATAAATAGTTTCTTCATCAAATAAAATTTATTTGAAGCACTAGGTTTTTCATATAAATTAGCAAGAGATTTCATTAAGTCTACCGTAGAAGTCGCTTCTGTAATATTGGAAGCCACAGATGCTGCCAGGCTCAATCTTATAGATCCCAAAGACTTTCTGTCAAGATTCTTCCATTCTTCATCAGTCATCTTCATCGGTCTAGACTTCACATCCAACGGTAAATACAAATCTCTTTGATACAGATAATCCTTAATCTGCATCTTCCATAATTGATAATTTCGGCCGTCAAATTTCTCTACCTTGTATTTGTTTTCTTCTGTCATTGTTGTAGCTCCCACTCAATTAGAAAACCCTCTATGAGTAAATCCTATCAACACACAAAACCCTTAAACAAAGCTCTGATACCAGTTGTTGGGGTTAAACCATATAACAATGTTGCATAGATCTATAATCAGATAAATCATACAAGTAATGAATGCAGAAATAACCAGAAGATAAAATAAACAAGAGAAAGATTACACCAGATTTAACGTGGTTCACCTAGTATGGGCTACGTTCACTAAGAAACAACCAATATTATTATTTAATGCTTTACAAGGGAAATACAATGAATATCTACTGTCTTGCAACACACAAGTTTTCAATGCTTTTCCCTCACTCAGCTACTCTTTCTTGCTCACCAAGGAAACTTACATGCAAAAAAATTGCTATATATATTCTCTCCTTCTTACTTACCCTCATACAATGCATACATGCATATATATCTATTTTGGGTAACTTAACTTTGATTTTACAATCAATAAAGCATCTTTAAAATAATTGATTTATTATAAATTTTTATTAAAAACAAAAAACTGTGTCGCACAGGTAACTGTCGCCGGTTACTACTTGACCGATGCTGGTCACTTCCTGACCTAGACTAACCAATGTCGATTACACCCTGACCAACGCCGGTTACACCATAACCGACGCCAGTTGCTATCAGAACCAGTAACATGTAAAAACAAGCTTCTTGTGAAGCAATTAAGCTTCATTCTCAACATTTTAAGTGTTTAATATTATACCAAAGTTAGCTACTCTATCAAATGTTTCCTTCCCTTTATCTACTATGCTAGTTTACTTCGAATTTCTTGGTACCGAATACATTTGTTCTCCTACATTGTTTTGATTCATCAATTTTAGGTGTATGAGATGTATCTTCAATGATAGGACTTAAGGGACTCAAATTTTATCCAGATTCATGAATTATCATTCCATGATTGCGCTTCATATGATATAATCTCCTTGATTGTGTATTGAAGATTCAATTACATCCTAAAAATATCACCAATTTTTATCTACCTCGTCTTGCATGATCACAATTTGTATTAAGGCTAGAAATAGGTCTTGTGAAAGGTAGAAGACCATTCTATATTCAAAAATTATGTTTTTTTGTCCACAAAATTATCCAGGACTTTAGGAAAGAGGCCATCCAAATGAAAGAATTAACTAGATCATAGTTAAATGTCAGAATGGGTATAGTAAAGGAGGATCTACACACATAATTTATATTTAGAGAGGAAGGTAGAGGATCTTACTAGACTTGTCAATGTCATTAAACAATAAGAGATATGATACTTACGCCAAGGACCGTGGTAAATTTAAGGGCTATAGTAACAATGTAAGGATAACAATCAAGTAAATGATGATAAATATATACAATAACATAAATGAAATGAAACATACAACGTTTAAAATTCAATTATACACAAAGTAAAGGGGTGAGGCTATGAATACATACCTTGAATTGAATTGTTGACACATTGATCTTCCCCTTGGATTTGAGCCTTTGTAAGAGATGATTTTAGGTGAATTCAAGATGTATAGAAGAAATTATAAGTAGAACATTGCTGGGGATGTAACACACACACTTGTAACACATAAAAAACACCATTATTATTTTTAACTTAAACTTAAAAGCATATAACACTTTTAAACACCACTTACATTATCACTTAGGCCCACATAACAATAAAAAAATCCCTAAACCAAAACATAACATGTGTCACTTCGCATGTATCTCCAAAACAAGGAGATTATTATACTAACAAAAAATTATAAATGAGAACCATAATACTGCCAAACCATAAAATGGACTGTCAAGGGGAAATGGTGCCAATACTTCAACTTACCTCTCCACTAAAGAAGGGATACTAGCCTTTGGATCCTCCAAGAAGTCATGCAACTATGTATGAAATTAAAACTTATCCCTCTGCACTTATCGCTCCACTAAGACTAGTCTTACCAACCTTTGCTTCCTCCCAAAAATAAATAATAGAGCCCATACACCATAATAACACTTATCGCTTAACCTTTGGCAATGCAAGTCCCCAACATACACACATACAAAGCATACATATGTGTACAAGAAAAATACAACACATTAATCAATGCACATGTATTCCAAATATAAACTAATTAATTCCACTAGGGTTTACCATTAAGAGAAAGAGAAACTACAATTAATCAAATATATGTCACCATGTCAAGCCTTTGTAAGAGGATCAGAGAGAGAGGGCTAGGAATATTCACAACATTAGCACACACTAATAAGCCTCTAATGGCTTGCAAAGGGAACTAGGGTAAATCCACACCACTTGTCTCTCCACTAAGATATGAGGGATAAGTTTTTGGTTCCTCCAGTAAAATAAAGTGAAAGCCACTTATCCCTCCACCTAGTTTATTTTAAAACTACTTATTTTCTCCACTAGAACAAAGCCCACATACCTTTGGTTTCTTCTTAATGTCACACAAGGTTTACTTCAGTTTTATCTTACTTATCCCTCCATAATGACCCTACCTTCCCCCATACACACAAGTTGTTTGTTAGTCTCAAAATGAGTACTACACAAGTACAAAACATATAAGAAAATCACATACTACTCAAATGATCATTAAATAACATACATCCCATAAAATGAGAATTTACAAGAATGAGGAGAGAGAGAGAGAGTGAGGTCTTTGAACATCACTGAGCGCATCACATGGCTTGCTTTATAATCATATAAATCCTGTTTGTTAAACATGGTTTAAGAAAATTAGTACTCCTTCAAACTCATAATCACATGAATGGGGTAACAATAAATCACAAGACATTGTCTCCAACAAGCCTAATACTAATAATAAGGAGGGACCAATAGATGGATAAGAGAGATGGTTACAAACAAGATACATAAAATAAATTAACCCACTTTTCCTTTTTAGATTACTCGATCAATTGCCACCTTTGTTTTTAAACCTAGTATTGAATGAGAATAGGTCTCCTTCTTTGAATATTACAAGTTTGCATTGTTAAAATGTCGATTGAACTTAGGATACATACCATTATTTTCATTTTTTGTAAGATCATATTAAGCATTTTTAACCGTTCTGACCTCATTCAAGGTGTGTGATATGTTCATCGCAATCACACCAAAATTCATTTTATTTACTTTTGTTTATATTTCATTTACATTATTTACCTTTCTCTTAGGTTGGCATCATCACCTTTTGAAGAAATCATAATCATATAACATTATTTCTTGACTTAGTGAAAATAAGCTTTCAAGGGGTATTAACTCATACAACACACATCTTTTATTAGACTTAGAAAACTCAAGTAAATAGAAAACATATTTCACAAGTGGGACATTCAATATGTTATTATGAATTTAAAATCCTTCTACAACTCTACTATAACTATTGTATAAGTGTATGTTAAGGGTATTTTTGTTGGTGTGTGGGATCTTATATGTCCTCCACTCACATATGGAGGGTCATCTCACATGGGTTAGGTTTAGGGTTTACTTGTGTGTCATGCACTAGGGTTACTCAGCACCCTATATGTATCCCTTCATTTGACATTTATGAGTATGCCAAGACACTCCATTGTCTTTCTCTATGTGCAAGCTTTGTTCTATTATGCAAGTTCTTCCATTGATTGATTGATTCCTCCTTGTGATTACGTTGGAGCTATTACGTTTCCTTTGGAGTGCGAATTCATCATGGTGCACAATTTTCGATACGATTCTCGCCAACTCTTTCATGGTATCAGAGATGAGATCGGGTAAACGTGCATTCGTCATCTGAGTTGCGATTACTCTTGGTTTCGTTATTTTTTACTCCTCATGCAATTTTTTTTGATCATCAGATTCTGGAAATTTATTGCTAACGTTCTTAACAAGTTGCTCTTGGAAAGTTTTTGGTTTTGCTGTGTTCTTCATGCATGTGCAGATCTCCTCAAGTTTTCAGGGGTTTTGTAGCTACATTTAGCTAGCTGTAGCTAAATTTAGTAGATCAGCTAAAAATAGAGGTTCTTTATTCTGGTTTTTAATCATTTATTAAACTGGAAATTATTTTTTAGAACTCTGTTTTCTATTTTTTTTGCTTTTTTTTGCAGATTCAGGTCAAAAAAATTAGTGATTGGTGTTTTTTGTTGCACTTCTCTCCATCGAGCTCCTGCCTGCGAGCTTCTGAAACCTTACCAAGTTCCTCCTCGAGCTCTCTTGGCTCATGCATAACCTGCATTTGGTTAAGTGCTCACCCGATTTGTAGTTTTCTCATGCCTCTACATTGACTACCACCGATTACCTTGCTTGGACTTGGGCTCATTCGTAGTCTAAATGTGGTAGTTTTTGTTCGTGATTGCGTCTACTCGTGAGCTCATTTTTGTTGTCGTGGTTTACCTTCTTGCACTCTCGACATTAGTTTCACACATCTGCGAGCTTGGGTTTACATTGTTTCCTTTTACATTGTCTGTGATTTTGCAAGGACATTTTTTTGCATTAGCTCATCTTCATTTGCATTGGTTGGACTTGACTCTGCCGTTGTGCATCTGCCTTCAGCTCAAGCTCGTGGCACTGGTTTTGTTCCATTTGGCTCAGATTAAAAGATGAGTTTGTAGGAGCTTCCCTTGATATATCTCGAGCCCGTGTTCTTGTGCTTAGACGCCTTTCCTCTGGTTGCATTGGATTGGATTCCCGTTGCATTGGATTCCCGTTGTTGTGAACGTGCAGTGGAACTGTGGGCTCGAATTTATGCTCAACCGTTATTTTCTTGGATTCCTCCCTACTACTCGTGTTGTTCGGGATATTTGTTTGGTGTGTGCCCACTCGCCAACGTTTACACCACATACCTTCCTGTCAACCGTCTCAGGATCCTCCCCCCAACGTCTCACCGAGACCCACACCAAGTTCTGTCCTCCTGCTTTCCCGCCTCCAATCGCCTCCAATCGCCTCCAACTCAATTTTTTTGGTAAGTTTATTTCATTTCATTTCGTGGGTGCTTTTTAAAATAAAGGTAAGCTTTTTAAAATCTATTTCTATTAATAGATATTAATAGAAATTAGTTTCTTTTAAATTTAATAGATTTTAATAGATCTTAGTAGTTTCCTTTAATAGATCTTAACCGAAAAATTCTAAATTGTAAGTGGAAACAATTTAAAATTTGATTTCTTTTAAAAAGGAAAGTATTTAAATATTTAATTAGGATTTAATTTTTAATTAGATCTTAATTAGTTGAAATTAATTAGATTTAATTATATTAAATCTAGTTTTATTAATTTCAAATTGACCTCATTTACGATTAGATAAAATATTTAAAATTGTCCTTTTCTTTAATGTTAATTATCATTTTTTAAACTCCCATAGCTTAAAATTAGCTAAATTAGGCGTTTCCAAACGATAATTTTTTAAGCGTTATTGTCGATTTTTTTTACTAATCATGCGCTCAAGTGTGCAGTAACACTCCGAGCTCCTATTTGTCTTCCGCATGCTTTTCCAGCATTCTGAAGATCTCTCAGACTCATCTTGAGTTTGTTTAAAACATTGTATTTTACCCTTATTATTGCTTGCGACTAGTGAGTGCATCTGCCATAGTTTGCAGCAAGGGGGTATCCTTTGCGACGTGAGACACTTTTTCTCACAACCAGGATTTGATTTCGCCTCCTTCCTAGTTTTTTGCAATTGTGCTTATGTACGGTGTCACTTTGCTGCGCTCCACGAAACACGATTGTGGTCTCCTCTCTTGCACGTTATTATGCTGATTGTAATGTGAGTTACCAAGTGTTTCAAGATGCATGCTCGGAACCGATTGTATTCAACGCACTAAACTATAAAGTGTTGAAAGTAGGGGGGTTATTATATTGTCCTGGGTGGTTGTGATTCTTGTGTTTCTTTTCTGCATTCTTTCTCTCTCTTCACTATGGATGCACTTTCAATTCCTTTGCTTACGCCATTCAACTTCTTCAAATGGAGATTGAAAATAATTATGAAACTAAGGGGTAAAGGGTTATTCCGCATCACCATGGGAACTGAGACTGAACCAAATGAAAACCCTGAAAAATCTAAGTGGTTAAACCGTAGTGATGAAGCTTTAGGTCTTCTTTGCATGTCTGTTTCTCCTGACTTGCTCTTCCACATTGAGTCGTCTGAAACACCTAATTCTGCGTGGAAAACGTTAGATGGAATGTTTAGACAACAAGATGACATGAGAGCGCATGAGTTGGAAAACAAACTACTAGGGTTAAATCCTAGTGATTTTGAAAACCTACAAGCATTCTTCTCTAAGTTTGTCCACACTAGATTGTTGTTAAAAGAATGTCAAGTAGAGAAGAAAGATTCTCAACTGATCTTGTTGATTCTCTCTAAGTTAGGTCCTGAATATTTTGTCTTTGTGTCAACTTTTTACGCTACAAAAGCTGCCTTGGGCAAGGATTGGAATATGCCCTCCTTTGACTATTTTTCATCCCAACTCATTCGAGAACATGAAAAACTCATTCAAATGGGGTCTCTCAAGTCCAAGTCACATGCCCTTGTAGCAAGTACTAGTAAGGAAAAGAAGACTGAAAAGAAGAAAGAAAAAAAGGATCAACCTAAGAAGGAAACCAAGACCAAAACTAAATTTAACATGAACACTTCGACTTCTGAGCCTAGAGCACAGAAAGACAAGTATTTGTGTTCCTATTGTAAGAAGAATGGTCATAAAGAGCATATGTGTATGAGAAAAAAATTGATCACCTTACTCATTTACTTGAGAAAAATCAAATAGGTGTTCCTGAGTCTATCAAACAAAATGCTCCGAAGGCCGAGTCTTCTACTGCAAAAGGTTCTAAATATGATAAGAAGAAAGGAAAGGACCTTGTAGCCAAAGTTTCTCCTTCATCGATGTGGATTATAGATTCCGGTGCCTCGCACCACATGGATTCTTCGCATGTTGAGTTCTCCAACATCAAGCCTTGTGGTATGTCCCAAATCACGATGGGTAATGACACGACAATGTTGGTTTCCGGTAGTGGATCGGTAGAGATGGATGGGGGAACATTCAACCAAGTGTTGAGTGTTCCTGATCTCTCTACCAATCTCCTATCGATTTACCAAATTACTCACCTTGGTGAAGGAATGCGAGTGGAATTTGGTCCTAACTCGGTGATTATTCGTTAGCTTAACGATGACACTACAATAGTTGAGGGAAAGGCAGATCACCATTCACGGTTGTATAACTTTTCCCACTTTACTTATGATTCTAAGCACACTGCCTTGCTCACTCATGCAAATGAGGTTGGTAAGATATGCCATGAGCATTTCAAACATCGAAATTATCGCTACCTTGAAAAATTGAGCCAAAAATAAATGGTCAATGGGTTACCTCATGTCAAGTTTTCTAAGGGTCTTTGTGAGGGTTATACCCTTAGAAAGCATCCTGAAAAGAACTTTGATAAAGGAAAAGCCTGGAGAGATACTCATCCTTTGGATCTTGTTCACAATGATATTTTTGTTCCATTTCCATTCTCCTTCATTTACTAGAGCTCTTTATGTGCTGACCTTCATTGATGACTATTCGTGATATACTTGGGTATATTTTCTTAAGCTTAAGTCTGAAGTCTTTGAACATTTTCAGGACTTTAAGGCTCTTGCTGAGAAACAGGTGGAATGGTCTATTAAGGTTCTTCAAACCGAACAATGGAGGTGAATATGTAAACAATAGGTTCATGGATTTCTGTACTTCTGAAGGGATCTCCTTGTAGCATATAGTTTACTTATATCCCTTCGCAGAATGGAGTAGAAGAAAGAAATAATTGTACTCTTAAGGAGATGGCCACTTGTATGATTCATTCGAAGTCTCTTCCTCCGCAGTATTGGGCTGAAGCAGTGAATTGTGCTAATTACATTCAGAACCGTGTTCCACACAAGGCAGTAAGAGGGATGACACCCTTTAAAGCTTGGTTTGGACTCAATCCTGATGTTGAGCACTTTCGAGTCTTTGGATCCAAGGCTATGGCTCGGATTCCCAAGAAGAAATGCAAGGCATTGGAACCACAATCCAAACCTTGTATCTTTGTAGGGTATCCTGATGGCATGAAGGGATATCGATTGTTGAATCCTACTTCTCATGAGATTTATATTGAGAGAAGTGTTAAGTTCAATGAGTCTTCTTCGACTTCTACTTCTCTACCTATTGAGGTTCTTCAGCTTGCTGATTCAGATTCTGACTCATCAGATGATGATGTTGTTGAGCGTGCTCCTCTTCCTGATCCTCCCGACCATCAGAGCCTTGAGTCTTCCAATTCTAACAGTAGTGATGATGAGGACTATGTCCCTTCTCACTCGAGTGATGAATCTTTCGACTCAGAGCCTGATCCTCCTGGTCCTCTTTGGGCTAGGAAAACTTTGCAAAGTGCTAGAGATTTAGTTGGAGATACTTCAGATATGAGATGTACTCACTCATATTTCATTGGACCCCACTCTTTCTTCACCTCTGCCTCTGATCCACAGTCTTTTTGGGAGGCTTCTGGTATTCCTGAGTGGGATTCTGCCATGGATGAGGAGTATTCCTCTCTCATGAAGAATGATACTTGGGATCTCACCCCTCTTCCGAAAGGAAGAAAAATCGTTTGGTGTAAGTGGGTGTTCTGAACAAAGTATGGAGTAGATGGAGATGCCGAAAAGTTTAAAGCATGATTAGTAGCTAAGGGTTTCTCCCAGATAGTTGGGGTTGATTATACTGAAACCTTTGCTCCGGTTGCAAAGATGACTTCTATTCGACTGACCCTAGCCATTGCCACAACAAACAGATGGAAATTCCATCAAATGGACGTTAAGAGTGCCTTCCTTCATGGTGACCTAGAGGAAGAGATCTACATGGAACAACCTCTGGGTTATGTCCATGATCCCTCCCTCATTTGTAAGTTAAAGAAGTCTCTTTATGGCCTTAAACAAGCCCCTCGGGCTTGGTATGCAAGATGGACTCCTTTTTACTTACATCAGGGTTTACTAGGTGTCACTCTGATCCAAATGTTTATATTCTACAGCAAGATGACTCCATACTCATTCTTGTTCTCTATGTTGATGACTTGTTGATCACAGGAAACTCTTCCTCTATCATTGATTCTGTGAAGATCACCTTGGCCAACAAGTTTTCCATGACTGACTTAGGTCTGCTTCATTACTTTCTTGGGATCCATATTTCACAATATGACTCGGGAATTTTGATTTCGTAACCTAAGTATGCTCTTGACTTGCTTGCTCATTTTCAGATGTCTGATTGCAAGTCTTCTCCTACTCCTTTTCTTTCCAGGGTTAAGTTGGTTTCTGATTTCTCTACTCCCTTGGTTGATGGTACCCTTTATTGAAAGTTGGTGGGGAGCTTGATTTACTTGACTCACACTCGACTGGATTTATCTTATGTTGTTGGGATCGTGTCTAGATTCATGCAGGAACCACATGAGCTACATTGGAAAGTAGCTAAGTGGATCCTTCATTATGTTCGTGGCACCTATACTGATGGCATTCACTATTTTGGAGGGGTGGATATTGACTTGATTGGGTTCACAGATTCTGACTGGGCTGGTGACTTAGATCATTAGAAATCTACCTCTGGCTATAGTTTCTCTCTTGGTTCGGGTCCTATAAGTTGGTCTAGCAAGAAGCAGAATGCAATTGTGATATCTTCTACAGAGTTAGAATACAGAGGAGTAGTTAACACTGCCACAGAGGTTGTTTGGCTACAAGGTATTCTGACAAAGTTTGGCATCCACTTTCGGCAGCCTACCATTATCTATTGTGACAACATGAGAACTATCTCAATTTGCAGAAATTCAGTTCAACATCAACGAACAAAGCACATTGATATCCATATGCACTTCATATGAGAGCTTATTCATGATGGTATCATCGACATTCAGTACATTTAGACAGCTGATCAGATTGCAGATATATTCACCAAGCCCTTCACTGAGGTGAAGTTTCTTCACTTGCAGTCTCTTCTTGGGGTGAGGTCTTATGCAGCTGCTCATCTTCTTTGGGCTATATAGTCCTTCTCTTCTTCTTCTTCTTCTTCTAGGAAGATGTTGTTTGTATATGGGCACCTTATCAGGCCTTTAGTTTCCGGGCCCCATTGACACATCTTTCTTAGTTGTTTAGGAGTGTCTTCTTGTTCTGTCTGACTCATCATAGCCGCTACCCCAGCTTTGATGAAGGGGGGGTGTTGGTGTGTGGGATCCTATATGTCCTCCACTCACATATGGAGGGTCATCTCACATGGGTTAGGTTTAGGGTTTGCTTGTGTGTGTCATGCACTAGGGTTACTCAACACCCTATATGTATCCCTTCATTTGACATTTATGAGTATGCCAAGACACTTCGTTGTCTTTCTCTATGTGCAAGCTTTGTTCTGTTATACAAGTTCTTCCATTGATTGATTGATTCCTCCTTGTGATTACACTGGAGCTATTACGTTTCCTTTGGAGTGTAACTTCATCGTGGTGCACAATTTTCGATACGACTCTTGTTAGGCTAATTATTATTTACATATATATTAATTATGCATTTCATATTAATTAATGTATTTATTAATTATATGGTTCTTTCTAATTATAAACCATATTATTGTTTTTTATTCAAACAATAAAATTGTTGTTATATTGTTTTAACAATATAATTGTTTGGTTGTAGTTATGCTTCCTGGATGTAATATTGGAAGCTTATGTAATATGGAATATGGTTTCACCTGTGCAACTTAGTTTCTTGTTTGTATTTGACTATGAAATATCTATAAATATCGTAGCCCATTCTTTGTAATGTTGGTTGATTATGATTAATATAAACTTCAGGCTTCCGTCCCTGTTTACATTTGGTACCAGAGTGAGAATCTGGACCTGTGAAGCTATGAAAAGGGGTGGAAGGAGAGGTTGTAGTAGGAAGATAGAGGTGTCTTGGAGAAGAATGTTTCTTTTCATCAGAGAGCTTGTGTTGCCTCCAGCAACTTCTTAGCCCCAACCCTGCATACCTCACAACCCTCTCTGTTCATCCCAGGTGTTTAGAACGTAATTTTTTTCTTACACTGGTGAACCCAGCACCAGGCAAATTTTTTGTTGCAGATAACATCTATACAGTGGCATATATATATATATATATATATGGATAAAGTTTGAGCTATTTCGGTGAATCGAGCTCTACATAGTTTACAGACCGTAGTTCCTGAGTCGAGCTGCATATTCCTTCTCACCAAGTCTGATTGTAATTGGCAGGTTTGCATCGGGTCGTATCTACAGACTGAGTTCTATAGGCGGCATTGGCGAGTCATTGTAAGCATTTGCACCGAGCTATTGTGAAAAGGGAGCTTTCCATTTACCATGTGCTGGTTTTTATTTTGAAACAACGAGCAACTGTGGAGCTAAAGCCATGTGAAATCCCAAGCCTCCTGCACATGACAAAGTAACGCACAAAACAATGATGTGCCATTAAAAGCCGAGACTCCTGTCTGATTTGGAGACCTACTGTTCACAAAAGGCTTCCAGCTTTATCCTCCATGCCAATGAAGCTGGATGCACAAAGAAACCTAGCCACTCTAGACCTATAAACAAAAAGTACAAAACGTCATTGAACAAGATATGCAGCTAAAGAAATTAAATAAAAACAATGACTTGCACAAAAGACAAGGTCTCAGAAGACAAAAAAGGGTGAAGGAAACCCTAGATATTTACAAAAGCTACGGTTTTTTCAATAAAAAGAGAGCTCCAGACCCTAAATTTTTGTGCTTGGAGAATACCCATCAAAGCTCACCTTACCACGCATGGATAGCCACGTGGAGCTTCATTCACCACGTTGCCATTCTTTCAAAAGGTTAGTCAGTTTTACATTTGTTTAAATAAAATTTGTTCGTTCTATTAAACAAGTGCACAAGCGGCCAAGGTGGATAGACCAAACGACTTAGAAGTGAGAGGTCTGGAGTTCGAATCCCACCCCCAATTTTTCATTTTGAAATTTTGCAGAACCGCTAAATTTAGTTGAAAATTCAAATTTAGTTATAACTAACTAAATTTAGCGAGAACATCCCTAATTTAGGGTTAATTTTTTTTCTTCCATTCAGCGTATTTTTTCATTCTGGTCAACTTTTTCCAAAGGGGGGATATCTAAAAATTTCATTTTTACTATGGTTTTCTGCAATTATTTGTATTTTGGGTCGTTTTGGGCTCTGGAGGCCACTAGGGCCCACAAAACATTTTTTTTTTGCCTGCCATTCAATTTTTTCAGATTTTTGAATGTAATTTGTATACTGCATTATATTGTACTAATTTACAGGTTTCCATAGTCAACTGCAAACTTTGTAACTGCTCAAAAACTGGCAGGATATTGTAATCACAAAAAAGTAAAAAAATTGGTTCTGAAACACTCACGAAATCCTAGATCTCATTCGTAGGGTTTGGTATATACGGTGCCTCTGGGAAGCACTTACAGGTAAAGTCGTCATGACTACTACTAAACTTAATGCCTAATATAGCTACAACAACATCGTCTAGGAATCGACCCTTTAAATTGATGGGGAGTAATAAGGTCATAATGCACACACTATGAGCCATCCCATCCGTCTATGAACGATTGCACGACATAAATCTGGACTGAGAAATTATTCGAGTATATGGTGAAGTTACACATGCGTATGAGGATATTTCTTTAAGCCGGTGTCAATAATTGTACAGACCCCATCAGTACTATCTTGGTACCACGTATTGAATTCTTTCTTGTACGTTAATGCCTCTTTCACGTACCATCGGGTATATAGAAAGGATGAGCTTCTTCCACGTATCGCCGGGTATATCGGAAGGGCACGTATATAGAAATGTTCGGTATATTAGAATGATGGTATATATATTGAGAGACCTAATACTTGGAGTGATAAGAGCCAAACCCTGTCAGTGATATTTAAAAAAATGGGCACCAATGCCCCCAAATTTTTTCTTTCAGATTCACAACTACTCAGAGGAAACAACTATGCTGCATGGAAGACAAAAATTAAGACACAGCTTGAGTTTGAAGAGATCTATCTTGCTGTGAATGGTACTCTAACCAAATCAACTACTGATACAACACAACAACGATAATTTGATAAAGCAGATCAGAAGGCCAAACTCATCATCTTATTTGGAGTGTCTGATGATGTGCAACCCCACATTTGAGATGCCAAAACAACCAAAGAAGCATGGGATAAATTGAGCACAGTATACGAGGCCAAGAAAAATAATGTTATACTAAATTTGCAGAGTCAGTTACACACATTAAAGTTCAAGTAGGATGAAAAAATATAAGCTTTCCTACGAAGATTTACAGATTTAAGGGCTTAACTTCTAGCCCTGGGAGAACCGGTCACAGATGATGCTCTTGTTCCCATTGTTTTGAGAGCACTCCCCTGTTATTACCACATTTTTTTCACAACACTAAATGTGTCAGATACGATAGTTGGTTTTGACAAGCTGGTAAACCTACTGTAATAAGAGGAAGAAATGCACAATAAGGATGATGAAGAGGAACAAGCACTGTCTTCACATCAAAAATGGAAAGGAAAAGGTAAAGGAAAACCTAATTCCTATAAAAAATCCCAAAATCAAAATCAGTATCAAGGGGATAGAAATCAGAAGAAGCAATGTCCAATCTGCAAAAGAGGACATAACCTACAAGATTGTTGGTATAATACTTATAATAAAGGTTCATCAAGTAACTCTGGACCTCCACAACAATCTAACAAGGGACATTCTAACTACAATCAAGGGCAGAAAAAAGGGGAATTGGAAAAGAAGACCCCACCAACAAGGTAATATTATTGAGCAACAAGAACATTTAGACAATGAAGACTTCTTGTTCACTGCTCGATCAAGTGAACCATCCACATCATCTAGTGATGTTTGGTATGTTGATTCGGGGGCCACTCGACACATGACTGGCCATAGAGACTGGTTTATTTCAATGAGGGACACGCCATCGAAAAATCATGTTTTGTTTGGAGATGATTCTTCATATATAGTTCAGGGGATTTGGAACATTTCTCTACCCCTTGGTTCATGCAAATGCAGACTATCAGATGTCCTATATGTCCTTGGGTTGACTAAGAATCTTCTTTCATTCAGTCAACTCCTAGATCACAGCATAAAAATTGACTTTTATAGTCAACCCAACAAGAAAACATGTTTGATTCGAGACAAATCAAGAGGCTAAAAAATAATTGTAAAAGCCTCCAATATGGGACGCATGTTCCAACTTGATGTTTGTTCATAGAGATGATCAAGCATTTGTGGCCAATAACTCCACCTCAGCACAATTGTGGCATTGGAGATTTGGTCATGTAAGTTTCAAATATCTCAAAACACTTTTTTGGTGTAATATGGTACATGGGCTACCATCTCTTCAGAAGGATACATGCAAGTGTCCTCACTGCCTGGCAGGAAAACAACATAGAGCTTCGTTCCAGAGGAGTACATTTTGAGCTCATGGTAAACTTGACCTGGTTCATACCGATCTTTACGGTCTGATACAGCCAAGTCATTCTGGATTCTAGTACTTCATGCTTTGTGTTGACGACTATTCAAG
This sequence comes from Taxus chinensis, assembly GCA_019776745.2. NCBI lineage: Eukaryota > Viridiplantae > Streptophyta > Pinopsida > Cupressales > Taxaceae > Taxus > Taxus chinensis. The sequence goes on from CM034148.1 coordinate 13,866,300, forward strand.
AAAAATGTGAATTTTCTGTCTTTGCAAGAAAAGTGAAGCGTTTGAAACCTTCAAAAAGTTCAAAGTAGCAGTTGAGAAAGAAACTAGTCGTCACACCAGAACTATCCACTCAGATCGAGGGGGGGAATTCACCAATGATGATTTCAGAGACTACCTACAAACTCATGAGATTCGTCGACAAATGCCTCCTCCACACACATCGCAGCAAAATGGTGTTGTTGAGAGAAGAAATAGTACTATCATGGAAATGGTGTGATGCATGATCGATGATTCCGGACTTGCAAAGACATTCTGGGTAGAAGCAATAAAGACAACGGTGTATTTTTTGAATAGAGTGCCCACTGTTGCTCTTGACGAAGTAACACCACAAGAAGCATGGTCAAAATAGAAACCATCTATTACACACCTCAGAGTATTTAGGTGCAAAGAAAGCATGCACATACTCAAATATAACATAAAGAAATTGGACATGAAGTTATAGAAACTCATCTTCATTGGTTACAGTGAAGAGACTCTTGGGTATAGATTGATGGATCCTAAGACTAGAAAAGTCTACACCAGTAGAGATGTTGAGTTTTTCGAGAAGGAAGCAGAGACTCCTCCTCCGGACTCACAAGATGTATATTTTTCACCTGTTGTAAAAATTGAAGTTGATGTTCCCTCAGAAGATGAAAGTGATGAAGGGGATGATGGTGTTGATCAGATAGAACCATGACCCATGGGAATAGTTCAGTGTATGCCTAAATGGTGTACAAGTACATTACGAGATGTAAGAATGGATGCTCCACCGGATAAATCCACCCATGGATCACAGACTCATAGTAAAGAAAGAGAAGAAGTTAATTTTTCTTTGATGAGTAGAGTTATTGAATCAGATGAGCCCTCTACAGTCTAGGAATCCCTACATTTAAAAGCTTAGAAAGATGTCATGGATTTTGAATATCAATCAGTGATGAAGAATAACACTTGGCAACTTGTCGATCTTCCACCAGGGAAGAAACCCATTGGATGCAGATGGATATTTAAAACAAAGTACAAAGTAGATGGGACAGTGGACAAGTATAAAGCAAGACTTGTAGCAAAGGGGTATGCACAAAAAGAAGGCATTGAATATGAGGAGACATTTTCTCCCATAGCTAAGATCAAAAAAATCAAGATGATCTTTGCTCTAGCTGCACAGTTTGGATGGAAAGTCCACCAAATCGACGTAAAAAGTGCCTTCCTAAATGGATATTTACAAGAAGAAGTCTACATGACTCAACCTGAGGGATATGTAGTACCTTGTCAAGAAGAAAAGGTATGTAGACTCAGGAAATATCTGTATGGTCTCAAATAGGCACCCCGGGCATGGTACATCAAGATTGATGAGCATCTCGTACAACATGGATTTGTTAGAAATCCATACGATCCCAATCTTTACCTCAAAAAGCAAGGGGGGAGATTGTGATTGTCGTTGTCTATGTCGATGATATAGTCATCACTGGTAGTGCAGTGAGGATGATCGATGCAATGAAGAAATATCTTAATTGATCATTTGACATGACTGATCTTAGGCTGATGCATTACTATTTTGGATTAGAAGTATGGCAGAAATAGAATCACATTTTTGTATCTCAGATGGAATATACCTAGACAACGCTTGAAAAGTTTAGGATGATGGATTGCACACCAATTGCTACACCTATAGAGAACATATTACAATTATCTTGTTTAGATCCATCTCCTGAGGTAAGTGCCACTCTCTATCGACAGGTGATCGAGAGTCTCATTTACTTGACCTACACTAGACTAGATATCAACTTTGTAGTGAGCTATCTATCCAGGTTCATACAGGAACAAAAAGTTTTTCATTGGAAAGTAGCAAGGTGCATTTTGAGATATCTCAAAGGATCAGTGGATCTTGGTCTAGAATACAAGAATAACGACAACTTCTTCTTGACTGGATATTCGGATTCAAATCATGCAGGTAACATTGATGATAGAAAATCCACTTCTGGATTTGTATTCTTTATGGGATTTGGAACAATATCATGGGGAAGCAAGAAACAACACTTCATTTCTCACTCTTCCATATAAGCCAAGTATCATTCTACAGGAGAAGTTGTCTGTGAAGTGATTTGGCTACGTCGCATACTAGAAGGACTTGGAATACCATAGGACAAACCAACCACCATGTATGTTGACAATGAAGGTGTTCTCAAACTTGTTTGCAATCTAGTTTTTCACGAAATAACAAAGCACATTGAGGTACAGGTACATTTCATATGCAAACATGTGTTAAAGCACAACATCCAGCTTCCATTTTGTCCAACAGCTGAACAATGAGCAAATATTTTCACAAAGTCACTTGCACGTGACAAGTTCGAGTTGTTCAGAGAGTTCCTCTCCTCATCCCTTGAGACAATGCACAATTAAGGGGGGGAATGTTAGGTTAATTATTATTTACCTATATATTAATTATGCATTTCATATTAATTAATGTATTTATTAATTATATGGTTATATCTAATTATAAACTATATTATTGTTTTTTATTCAAACAATAAAAGTGTTGTTATATTGTTTTAACAATATAATTGTTTGGTTGTAGTTATGCTTCCCGGATGCAATATTGGAAGCTTATGTAATATGGAATATGGTTGCACATGTGAAACTTAGTTTCTTATTTGTATTTGAATGTGCAATATCTATAAATATTGCAGCCCATTCTTTGTAACGTTGGTTGATTCTGATTAATATAAGCTTCAGGCTTTCGTCCCTGTTTACAATTCTCGCCAACTCTTTCAATTTATCAACAATCCTTGTAGGAATTACAAGAAACATTCAACATCATTAAAACTTAAGGTGTTTGTGCCATATCCGAAGGAAAAACTTATGGTAACAAATACCTTTGCGTCGTAACCCTTTGAATAACCCCAGTGTACCTCGAAGCAACTGGCCAAGGTAACACTTAATTTGTGAAGAGATAAGGCTTAGGCTTGATGGTTTAATGCGTAGGTAACTAAGACATAGATTCCACTCGACTCATTTAAATTTCTATAACGAGATCATCTGAAAGTGAAAACATCCCAATTATATCCACAAGGCCTTATTTACCCAATAGATTACTAAGAGTAAAACACACATAATGGAGAGTTTGTTTGCGAAGAGAAGATAACTACATCTAGGGATGACAGATTTACTCACACTAAAAGTGACGGGGTACACTTAGTGTAGCCCTTCCCTCATAAAAATGTACCTAAACTGTGAAAAGGTTTAGAAAGATTAGTCCCAAGTACAAACAAGGAAACAACTAACAATAGGTTTAAACCTTGTCTTAGCATGATAAGGGCTTTCGTACTTAACAAGATTTGACTAAGAGTGAAGGTATGATAAAAGGGTTATAAAATTGTGTCATTTAGGTGGCCAAGGCAAGGCAATTTGCAACCAGCAATTTAAGTGTTAAGATGGAAAAACTACAATTAATATGATATATGATTAATTTAATAACTCGATATCATTGAACAACTTTCAATTAGAACTTCATACAACCTTCAATGCACACATGGAATAACTAACTTTTAATTTATTTTCATTTTATTTTTTCAAAATAGTAAATAATTAGAATTATTCAAATATACAATACGCTGCATCATTTTTTACATTTTACAATTTTAAATACAAGTATAAGGTCAAATTCCTTAATTTATCTTACTTCTTGTGCTACCTGCAACAACCATTAGAGCATGGGTCAACGATAATCGTTGACATGGCATTCTACTACAATCTAGCACAACTCATGATTACTACTTTTCTATTTGCAAAGAAAGAAACACTTTACATAACATGAAAGGTAAGACATACATTTTCATTTTCATTAAATTTTCAAAACTAGAGAGGGGTGAAGAGAGGAGAGAGAAACAACATCACAATTTCCCAAAATCAATTTTATTGAAACAAACAACCAAATTGAGATTCATAACATCATATGTTAGTGCCTACATGTATTTTTGCCAAATAGTTAACTTAATATGGGTCCATGATAGTGTTTTATGAATTTTCTCACTAGTTTGCGATAACGTCAAATTTAGACCAAGTGGTTGTAAAACTGTGTTTGAAAACTGATTTTCGATGGTCAACAAACTGTGATACAAATCCTATAAATTCAACTATATACAGGGAATTCACTGGAGTTGATGAAACTCAGAACTGATGAACATGGTAGAAATGACGACTACTTTTCTGAGCACACTAGTTATAGTTGGATTAGTTTGATATGGTCATTCAGCGACTGGAAGCCTATAAATCCCCCTTGTAAAACTAACCTACGAGGTGTATTTCTCATAACTAAGGTTCTCAAGCAATTTTCACATGTAGAAATACTAGATGTTGATATCCATTTCTTTACTTAGGCGCAAACGACAAGCCAAAACCAAACTCAAATTTTAAGTTTTAGCAACTTCCCAAGACTGTAAAAATGATTGACAGGGAGGGCTCCTAGAGGGGTTTCGAAAAGTGCACAAAAAAACCTGTGAGGTCATCCTAAGGTTCAATACAGTTCTCCACATGACAAGGTATCCATACAAAGCTCAATCTACCCATGACGAGGTTCATAAAAATGTTTTAGATGTTAAAAATTGTGTTTATTAACATTGCAATGTGTAACAACAAGTAGTTTAAACTAGAAATCTAATTGTTTCCGTCAACCTACATGCTTATCAAGATTGTCCATTCATCTAAGCAGAAAGTTTGGGAAAAGGGTTTAAGCTGAACTATTCCTGCAAGTTGAGTAAACGAGGAAAATTTTGGCTGTTTGTACCACAATTTATTTTAATTGTCTGAAAGCTTTTTTGTTTCTTAAATATTATTTTCAAAGCAATGCAAGGGAAGACTAGAACCACAAAAATAATGCAAGAGCGGGTTGAGAAAGGCCATGCCTATTAATCTAAGCTAGTGAGATGTTGCCCAAGGTTCTCCAAGCGGTTTTCATTCCTGACCCGTGGAAGCTCCACACTAAGGCATTTCACCAAGCGGGTTCACGGGATTTGTCCATGCTTCCACATTTCGCATACAACATCATCTGATAAGGATCCTCTATCCTTTATGCATTCGATGGATTCTCATACCATGTTCTGAAACTCCCATCTTGCCACAACTTGCGAGGACGTTGGCAAAAAAAAGATTTGTAGTCTACTTAAACCTATCAAATACTTTTTTCCTGGGAGTTCGAAGGCTGTTTATCAGAATCATTTTGTGCATATACTGTAGCCAATAAATCCATGCGGCCATGTCACTATGAGGATTTTTTTTCAAACAGTATACATGTTGTTCCTAGGCGCCCACATCTAGCATACTTTCCTACCAGGGTCGCTGCTCTAAAACTCCATTTTCAAACTTCCATTTGGGCATATCTTGCAACCATTTTTATCTAATAGGTTGCATTACTTCCAGAATTTTTTCCAAACAGTCCACGCTCTGCAGCACCTCCATTTTTTTGTGGATTTACCAGGCGCTGCAACAACACCACCTAAAAAATGAATGCCTCTTCATTCTATTTTGGTGCAGGTTAGGAGGATATGTTAGGAATGCAGTGGAAAGTTTGGACATACACCTATCATTGCAATGACATAAAGTTTCTATTCTCTTTTCAACAAATCCATTCTGTACAAATCTGGTAACAGTCCACCTGTCTTGATGTACTGTTTAGGGAGGCCCATACGCAGTATTACTCCGCCAACATCCCAAGAACGTGAGAAGGAGCTCCAAGTGGAAAATTAGATCTCACTTGTTTATTAATCCTTCAATTCATTTTGTTATATTAAAATCTTCCTTTTGCTTTTATTTATCTTATTTTATGCCTCCCTTTTTATTATATTTTGTTTTATTTATTTGTTACACGTATTCCGCGTATCTTAACTAACCTCAATTTTTTTTAAAAAAATCATTAAATATTATTATTATTATCTCCTTTTTTAAAAAGTAAAATTATTTAATATTTTATGGAAGGAAGTATATACAGAAAATAAATATTTAAATATAAGATTATTTTTTTATATATCTTTTTATTTTTTCTTATACTTTAAGTTATATTTAATGTATATATTTCTAGGATGTTTGAGAGTGGTTTTAGACATTAAGGAGATCAAATGCAAAATCTAGATTTTGGATGGCTCTACCAAATTTCAGACTCAACCAACTTCAGGGTTCTTAATTTTAGACTTAGCTCATTTTTACGTTCCCATTGAATTTGGCCTTGATTCAATTAACTTATAAATGTGAGTGCATTCCGAAAACACCAAATTGGGGTGTTTGGTAAGACAAGTTACTTCGCAAAGTGACCCACACCCTCACCGGTCAGGTGTAAAAGAGTGGGGCATTACAGGGGGCTCCAAAGACTTGGCACGTACCTTTCCATCGCAGCTCCTATTCTTGAATATTTAGGGCCTTTATCTAACCTTCCTTCCTTTGGTAAAACTCCTTAACCCTAATTATTCTTTATCTTCCCTAAGGAGATTTCTGAGTGCAACTAGAGAAAAATCTATTGTTTATCGAGAAACGACTATTAAAAAACCTATAAATAGGGGCGAAAATCAATAAAATTAAAACTTAGTTTTAGTCGATGTCTCCAGATGGTCAAAGGTATTGATAGAATTAAAAAAACTTTAACCCAATTAATGACAATATATGGTTCTAATGTCTTTAGGAGGGCCAAAGACGTTGGTTGTGGGAAATGCAATTTAAAAGGGGATGATAATAAGGATGAGGAGGTAGACGATGAAAAATATAACATCAATTTGGTATAAAAGTGGTAGAAAAGTACCTTTGACACATCTCTTACAGAGTTGGGTCAAAATTGACCCACTTTGATCTTGAATATGAAAAAATAATATACCAAAAATCCCCAGACAAAAGAAGTATTAATAAAAAGAATTTAATGTGTACAAACATATTCTTCTTGAAGCTTGTTGCTCATCATACTAACACAACAAACAATGATGCTTAGTGGAAAATATATTCCAAAAAATTGAATTGAACTTAATTGAGATATTGAAAATAACGTATATGTGCCAAAAATCAACTTTCCACTAAATAGATGCATGCATATATGTCCCAATCTTGATCATGATAAGAACAACTAATTCTTATTTCTTCATAGAGGGGCCAAGAGAATTTATACATTGTGCTAAAGAAATATATACTATACAATGGAACTAGCAATCACACATAAAATGTACAATGTGAACACTGAAGGAAAAATGAAAAGGGGGAGTTGCTATTATTTTATCACAATTTTTAATTGTTAATTTTTTTGGGTGGACAACAGTTTATATGTTTTTCATCAGAACTCTCAGGGGCAAGGCACATGCGGTAGCAAATCATGAAGAAAGTGAAATGTATCTTCCCTAACAGAACTTTAATAATACAATTAATACTAATTGCTTTTCACCCTACAACAAAAAAATTTCATTTTTTTGGCATGTTTCCGTCGTGAAGGAAAAAATATGACACCTTAACAACAATAATGGTGATACACATCTTAAAGTCAACGTCACAATCCCTATCGATAGTGCCTCTGCCAACATTAAAAATCCAAGCCATAATTTTATCGGTTGGTTCGTGCGAAGGCCCATCATGTATTGTTAAAAATTCCACCATTACTCCTTTCTTGATGGTCTTAAAGGCTCCCAAAGATACATTGTTATGAAAGAAAGAACAAACCCGAAGCAAAAAGATAGACCAAACATATGGTCCATCACTAAAAACAAGCATATATGGTCACACGATGTCCTTTGTTGTAAAGAAATCGTACATGCCATGCCCCGAACGGATGGAAAGAATCCTAGTAAACATATAAGAATGCTGACAGGGTCATCGATGTGTCTAAAATATGGAATGTGACAAGTATAATATGTTTTCAGAGCCCATAGGATTTCCACATGTACACACGCCTTTTGATGCATATGCATGTATGTGTGTGTGTGTGTGTTAAGATTACACACACACACACACACACACACACACACACACACACACACACACGCCCACACACACATATAGATATAAATATTTATATCTATATGTGTGTGTGTGGGCACGGTGTGTGTGTGTGTGTGTGTGTGTGTGTGTGTGTGTGTGTGTGTGTGTGTGTGTGTGTGTGTGTGTGTGTGTGTGTGTGTGTGTGTGTGTTAGGATTAAATATTTAACTGCGTTCATTTCATTATTCCTTATAAAAAAGACACACGTTCATATAATATGGATAATTTAATGGCATAAATAAGAAAATTAATGGAAAAAATAAAATTAACGAAATGCCCCACAAGAAAAAGGAATTGAAATGTACTAAACACTTGGACCTAATTGTAGTAGGTGGAAACGAAATAAATATATACTTTTGTAAAATTAAGGAAATTATTTTGTAAACTCTTGGTTCGTCTTTTGTCAATTTGGATGAGCACAATGAAGGAATCATCCTCGAAAAATACATAAATACATTAATAGTACAAAAAATGTTTAATAAGAATTATTTTTGCAATCCAATTAAAAATTACAAAGCTATGAAATAATGAAATAAAATAAATTTGTATCAACAAATCTCATTTATGAACAATCTATTAAAATATTAAATATGTTTAACCCCATGATATGACATTCAATTATATATAAAATTAAACATAGTTCATCGCTATAACATCTTCAATGGGAATAAAGCAACTATGTGACACATACTAATATTTAACAATTCACTTTTGCATTGATCCAAGACTAATATGACAATATTTTGCTTATGAGATGCTGATGTGAGCTTATTATAGTTTAGGGCCCACAATTTGAGACAATGCAAAAAATAGTGAATACGACGATATATTTCTAAATAAAAATGACATTTGTACAGATGAGGATGTTGACGACAAGGATTAAAAGTTGTTGTTAGAAGCTAGCTCAGAAATCTCCTTGACTTTGATAGTCAAATATGAAGGTATACTTTGGAGGATGATTTTGTAACATCAGAGAGATTCATTTACAAATCTCACACAAATGCCACACGAAGCATGATATTCCAGAGCAACCCCGAAGAAGCTCAAATGTACATGGACATAATCACCAGGCTCCGTCGACTCATGGAACATTTGTCTACCAAGGGCAGTACTAGCTCCATGAAGGTGATCTGTGTGCAATGTCTTATGAAGATTTCCACGGTCAAGAGAAGGAGTTTCAAAAAATATTGTTATGTAACATTGAACCTATTGATATGAAATGGTGGTCATTGACCAAGTTGTCATTTTATTTGCCTAGAGAGGACAAAGAATCCATGGCCAAATTTTTGACTGCTCACACAGATGGAGAGGATTTATTTCATCGATGTCCATGTACAACCGATAACTGTGCTCACTTCTTTTATTGTGCATGTCAGAGAGAGGTTGAGATTTCTACCGAGACAAAACCTTTCGATGTAAAAAAAAATATTTATATAATGTTGGTTTTTTATTTATTTATATTGTTTATATATATATATATATATATATATATATATATATATATATATATATATATATATATATATATATATATATATATATATATATATATTGATTAAAGGATAATTTTTTTAATTTTTCAGATAAATATTACATTATTTATATTGAATAAGAGTTATTGACATTTTAATATTTAGTATTAATAATTGGGGAGTATTTAGTATATCAAATTATTTTTTATTTCAGACATTAATCTTACTCTCATCCCTTGATATGGAGAAAATTTGACATAAATTATTTCTTATTACAATTAATGGATTTATTGCAATCATAATTATTTAAATTAAAGAAGGTTCCAATTTAAATAGACATATACTTATCAATTAGAATAAACCATATATAAAATACATAAACGAAATCACTCATATCTATATAAAATCTAGTGAAAGGATGGACAACCAGAGCCATCAGACATGCCTTGCCCATTGCATCTAGTAACGGAAATTATTGAACGCCAGGGAGCATTCAAACCCTTTACATCAGTGGATGAAAGGCTGAGGGCGAAGGGAGACATGCTGGAGCTAGATGTATTATTTGACAAGAGTTTAGACAAAACAGTGTGTAGTATCGATGACAAGTTTTGGATCCATGCAGTATCGAACAAATCTTGTTTCCTTTTTTGGAATTAACTTAAAAGGGTGTCCTATTTAGTTGAGTGTTATCAATTCTAACTCTGAAATGAATGTGTATAATCTAAAGTTGAAGTGAATATGGTGCCAATGCTAACTTCAACGCAATGACATTAAGGCAAGAGAAATTACACCATTTTTGGAGCTTCTTGGAGGGTTTTGCGGATATGTCCTCATTTGTACAAAATCCAAGCAACATAGTTAGTGTAGCTTTTATGGAAAAATCCACATGATTCAAATATCACATATTACATGAAAATCAAGTGTGCTTATGTATATACAATACAAACGTACACCTAGAGGCTACGACTTAAGCGATGAAATGGTCGATGTTGGAGTGAAAGCTAGGATTGAGCATCATAAGATGGATCCTTAGAAACTGTGTAATAGATAATGTTAGCATATATGTAAAGCATGCAAGAAATTATGTTATTTACCTTTATTTATGGTTTTTTTCTAATCAAAGTATTTTACCTGAACTTGACCCTGTATAGAGAGGACATTATTGATATTATATGACTTTAGTGTTGAAATGGTTGATGTCGAAGTAGAAACTAAGATTGAGTATTCCATGTTGGATCCAATGAAACTGCACAATAGATAATGTTAGCATATATGTAAAGCATGTGGGAAATTATGTTATTTACCTTTGTTTATGGATTTTTTCAATCAAAGTATTGTACCTCAACTTGACCTTGCATAGAGTGAACATTATTGATATTATAGTCCAACATTAATTTTTTTCTACTGGTCCAAACAAATTTTAAGTGAACAATTTTTTGCATTAAAAAATGGGCTAAGTTAAGTTTTTATTAATTTTTTGATGATACACACCTTACTACATCTCATAACCTCCAAAAGCTTCATCACTTGTGCATTTTATCTCTTCACATGTGCACAAACACCCAAACATACCAAATGTTATGCTTTCCTGATTCATTACATGGTTCCATGCAAATATGGCAATTGAAAGCCTTGTCTTTTACACCCACATTTGTGTTTTTAATCTCCTTTTAAATGTGGCAAAAACAATCTCCTTATAACTCATCTCTACTTTCAGGGTAAGTGCACCAAGTTGGGGGGCCAAAAAGTGGACAAAAACCCAAAAATGAGTGAAACGCGATCGCATTTTGCAATAATCCGATCACGTTATGTTTTCCCAGGCTTAGGAATTCATGAACCTAAAATGTGTATGCGTTATAACGTGATCACATTATAATGCATATGTGTTTCTATGAACACAAAAACATACATGTTTGTCACTATATTAAGTTTGTAGGGGCTGGAAGGAGGCATATTTAGTAAAATAAATGTTAAGTATACGAAATAATAAAAGTATAAAGAAATAATAAAAGAAAAATAATAAAAGAAATATTATATTTATATAAGAAATATAAAAAATTAGGGTCACTCTGCACCTGATGGGATTGGTCTCATAGTTCTGACAGTGAAAATGTAGAAGATAGTTTTTCAAAATCTAATCTGGTTAGTACTTACTCATTTTCAGAATTTCAGCAATGACCTAAATATTTCAAGCCATATATATTGTAATCGGTCTTTGTTTTGTGAAAACATATAGTCATTTTGTAGGTTTTTTGACCTTCTGGATTGGATTTTGGCCCTACCACTACTTGAATTGGTACTAATTTTGAAATTTTGGTCCATAATTCACTTTAGTGACTATGAATCAGCTTTATAATGCTTGTCTATTTCTTACTAAAATGAGATCCTTACTAAAATAATATTTAGGGTTTAGGGTTTAGTGTTTAGAATTTAAGGTTTACGGTTTAAGGTTTAGGTTTTAGGGATTTGGTGTTTAGTGTTTAGGGTTTAATGTTTAGGTTTTAGGGCTCAATATTTAGGGTTTTGGTTTTAGGATTTAGGGTTTAGGTGTTAGGGCTCAAGGTTCAGGGTTTAGGGTTTATGGTTTAGGGTTTAGGGTTTAGGACTAAGGGTTTAGGGTTAAGGATTTAGTGTTTAGGGTTTAGGGTTTAGGGTTTAGTGTTAAGGGTTTAGGGTTTATGTTTTTTGGCTCATGGTTTGGGGTTTATGATTTATGGTTCATAGCTCATGGTTAAGGGTTTAAGGTTTAGGGCTTAGAGTTGAGTGTTTAGGGGTTAGGGTTGAGGGTTTAGAGTTTTGGGCTCATGGTTCAGGGTTTAGGTTTTAGGGTTTAGGGTTTAGGGTTTAGTGTTTAGAATTTAAGGTTTAGGGTTTAGGTTTATAGTTTAGGGTTTAGGTTTAGGGTTTAAGGTTTAGGTTTTAGGGCTTTATAGGGTTTAGGGTTTAGGTTTTAGGGTTTAGGGCTTAGGGTTTAGGGTTTAGGGTTGAGGGTTTAGGGCTAAGGGTTTAGGGTTTATGATTTAGTGTGTATGGTTTAGGGTTTAGATTTTTCAGCTTAGGGTTTAGGGTTTAGGGCTTAGGGCTTAGGGGTCAGAGCTCATGGTTCAAGGTTTAGGGTTTAGGGCTCACAATTAAGGGTTTAAGTGTTAGGGTTCAGGGTTTAGGGCTCAAGGTTTAGGTTTTAGTGTTTAGGTTTTAAGGTTTAAAGTTTAGGTTTTGGGTCTTAGTATTTAGGGTTTGGGTTTTAGGGTTTAGGGTTTAGGGCTCAAGGTTTAGGGTTTAGGGTTTAGGGCTTTAGGGCTTAGGGTAAAGAAATATTACCCAATACAATTATCTTATTTTACCCATTGCATGGAAAATATTTCACTCATTGTAATGTTATGTGTCTTACCCATTCTTATTAGTAATTGACAATGAGTATTCAACTGAAAAGGGTTCATCGAACTTCGTAGGCAAAACATTCAAAGAGAGTCATCACAATTTGATGTCTTTCATCTGTTGATATTTTGAAGGAGGGAAATGTCAGATTCCTAAATGTCCAATCCTTCCACAGACCCCAGTAGTCCTCGATCCTTGGATAAAGGGAGACACTATTACTTGGCTTCCATTTATAATGATAGAGATATTTGTAAATTCATGTTATGACCTCTAAATCTATATGAATTTCAAGTTGCTTGGAAATCACATCACACCCTTCACTAGGATTGATGACTACCCCTATCTTTTTGAAGGAAACTTTTGAAAACATCCATGGGTTTATCATATAAGGAATTATCAATGAATGGAAGGTCACTAAGTCGTAGGCCAGGTGACTCCCATTTAGAACTAAACAAGAAATATTTACTAGGTGATTGATAACCCCTTTGTGTTCTTAGCCATTCCCCTATTTCTATGCTTATTTTGAATACTTCAGGAAGTTCTGTCAAATTTACTATCCATTCTAGTAGAACAAGAACTTTCTCTTTCTCTGAAGGAGAGGATACTGCAGGAAATTCAATTATGATCCTACACCTCCGCATTGGTGTATTCTCTATGTTTCTTTTGTTTCCTTTAAGAATAATTTTTGTGTTGTGATGGTTATTTTTTCCATCTTCCAATGGGTCATCTTGGCTTGCATAATACCATACATGGAAATATGAGAAATGTGAAATTTGTTTCAGAGTGTGAATAAATTTACATTCAAGAGCGCATGTGGGGAGAAATAAGTTTGGAAGAGATGTGTAATATTCATTACAAGGCAGAAGGTAGATGTCATATCCATTTAGTTACTTGTCCCACCTCTCATAAAAGGTAGTTCTATAACTAAACTCAATGATGTATTTAGGCATGAGACTAGGAAATATTGATGAAATATGGTTTAGGGTTTAGGGTTTAGGGTTCATGGTTAGGGTTTAGGGCTCATGGTTTGGTTTAGGGTTTATGGTCAGGTTTAGGGTTTAGGGTTTAAGGTTTAGGTTTAGGGTTTAGGGTTTAGGGTTTAGGAGTTTAGGTTTTAGGTGTTTATGGTTAGGGTTTAGGGTTTGAGGTTAAGGGTTTTAAGGTTTATGGTTCAGGGTTTAGGGTTTAGGATTTAATGTTTAGGGTTTAGGGTTTAGGGGTTTATAGGATTTAGGTTTTAGGGTTTAGGGTTTAGGGCTCACAGGTAAGGGATGGTTTAGGGTTTAGGGCTTAGGGTATATGGTCTAGGGTTTAGGGTTTAGATTTTAGGGCTTAGGGATAAGGGTTTAGGGTTTAAGGCTTAGGGTTTAGGATTGAGGAATTAATGTGATAATAGGGTTTAGGGGTCAGGGTTTAGGGTTTAGGATTTAGTTTTTAAAGTTAAGGTTTAGGGTTTATTTTATTATTTAGGGATCATATTTTTGTTCATGGTTTAGGGTTTAGGGTTTAGGGATCAAGGCTTTAGTTTGGTTTAGGGCTCATGTGTTTTTATGAAAATGTAAAAATGCCACTTCCTCCATGGGTAAGGGATGAATACCACGATGTTTAAGGTAACTAATTAGGTTTCCATTTAGGGTTTAGGTTTTAGGGTTTAGGGATCATGGTTCATCTTGTTAATGGGTTCGAAAGGGTTTAGGGTTTAGGGCTCAAGGTTTACAAGTTTAGGGTTTAGGTTTATGGCCTAGGGTTTAGGGTTTCAATTGTAGAAGTTAAACACTAAAAGCTTTAGGTTGAATGTTGAAATCCTGAAAATTACCTATGCTACACTGACCAGATTATACTATAAAAAATATCTCCTAAACCATGACTCATGGAGCTGTGAGACTAATTCCATAGTTCTTTCCTTAAGGTGCAAAGTGACCCTAATTTCTTATATTTACATAAATAAATTTAAAGTATAAGTTAAGCAAGACCCATTCTCAATTCATTTATAAATTATATTATATTACAAATTAAATGAAAATTAATTTTATCTTATACTTGTTTGATTAACATAAACATTTATTTTTGTAAATAGAAGCAGGAGATTGCTGTTGAATCCGTCAGTTTTAAATCTTTATTCATATAATGTTTATACAAAGGCTTTAAAGTACATTTACAGTCGTACACAGTTTTATGGTATGGTCATATGAGGCCTTAAAGTTTTATCTTTTTCCAAGCCATGCCTCAAGGCTTGGGATCTAAAATAAATATCAGAGCAAAATAGTTTGGATCCCTAAGCCTGAGGTTTTTTTCATGCTCTTTCCAATGGACCTGCACAAACACAACAAACAAGGTGTTTTTGCATTGTAAAAATGTAAAAATGCCACTTCCTCCATGATAAATCAACATAAAACAATCGATCCATTTAAAAAAAAATTATACCACGACGTAGAGTACAAAGTTTCTTCATTTCTAAAAATATAATTTTTTTAAATTTTTTCTGACTAATATAAGGTTTCCATATTATTTATTTTCTAACTATGCCTTTTTATAGCTATTTTTGAAGTTTAAATATGTCTATCTTTCATTGTGTATCTTTTTTTGGGTCATCGAAATTGAAAAAAAAGGACACTAGCACAAAATAGGCCTAATTATATACATATTAAAAAAATCTAATTTTTGATATTTTTGAGGTAGTTAGGGGGGGCACGGTCTTTTGTATTGGAGCTCCTTGTTATTTTTCAAAACATAAATTTGACATGTACTAGAAAAATCATAAAAAAATAAATGTTTGCTAAAAAAACCTAAAACAAAATCTGGCACAAACCGGATGCTCCTAGCTTTCTTTCTACCAAAGGGTTTTAAAAACTACTAAATGGTGCTTAAAAAATGGTGGGGGGCACAAAAGTCACTATGTTATGTTTTTTTAACAAAAATAGGAGCACATGTTGGTATTTTAGTAATTTGAACTACTTAAACTTATCCATTTTCAATAAAATTTAGTAGCTTATAAAATAGTCTGAAAATGCTACGATTCATGTTTATACAACATCTTCCAATTTTGAGTGTAATTATTTCAAAAAACTCATACAAGTTGAAGTTTTTTTATTTTTTAGAAAAATGTGTCCATTTAAAACCCCCTTTTGGCCCCCCAAATTGGTGCACTTACCCTTTTGTTTTATTAAATCTTTCATCACGTCCTCAGAATATTTCCTGCACTATTCTACTCTCTCTTGGCTCTCTTTGAGATTATTAACTAGTTTTTCTCCTTCAATATTCGAGCTTTCCCCTGGACCAAATATTCCAACTCTCTTTGAAGTGTGATTAGATCCTTCTTTGGATGCTCAAAATCTCACTTGTAACTATATCACACATGCTCTGTGTATTTCAAAGTGTAAGTTATGTAGCATTTCTCAATCGATAACTAACCTTTCTCTTAGAAAACATTACCGAATTCAAAATGCAGCGCACCCAAATATTCCACTTCCTATTCATAATTTTTCTTGTAGTTTCTATTCTTTAAGGGAGGATTGTGGGAAGATTAATTATCTATAAAGCTATGCCTAGCTCCAAGCTCCTATGCTTAGCCTTATATATCATAATTTTGTAAACAGTTTCTTCCCTTTATTTTTTTCTTTTTAGATTTGATTGATTGCTTTCTAATGCTCCTTGGTTGCTGGTGATTTTTATTTTTACGCTTCTCAAATGGTAACTGACCATCATAGAATTACCAAGAGACTTCATTTTCTAGCTCTTCAATTCCACTTTCTAGATTTTGTTTGTTCGCCTGCAGGTACGATCTGAAACAACATAATCCCATGACACCATCAAAATAAAATGTACATGGAGCAAAAGCCAACATTGAGAATGGGAAAATTTAAGGGGCATAGTCAATTGGGAAAATGTGTAGGGTAAGTGCATGAAGTTGGGGGGGCCAAAAATCGGACAAGAATATGAAAAAAAACAAAACGCGTAGGTGCAACATTTTTCTCGCTCATGTTTTAATTTGTTTGGCTTGGGAATCACTGAACCTATAACGCGTACGTGCTTCAAAAAAGGCAAAACGTGTACGCATTATAACGCGTACGTGTTTTGTGTAGCATGGACCTTGCATATGTGTTTTGGCGGTTTATACTTACAAATATAAAAGTATAAGATTTCTTTTAAGATTTATTTTATTATTTCTTATAAACTTTTATTATTTCTTATACTTTAAATTTATTTTAGTAAATATAAGAAATTAGGGTCACTCTACACCTTATGGAAGTGGTCTCGTAGCTCCAACAGTTATAATCTAGAAGATAGTTTTTCAAAATCTAATCTGGTCAGTACTTACTCATTTTCAGGATTTTAGCAAACGACCTAAAACTTTCAGGGCATATATATTGTAGTCGGTATTTTTTTGGGAAATCATATAGTCATTTTTTAGATTTTTTGACCTTCTAAAATGAATTTTGGCCCTACCACTACTTGAATTGGTACTAATTTTTAAATTTGGTCCAGAATTCACTTTAGTGACCATGAACTAACTCTATGATGTTTTTCTACTTCTTACTAAAAAAATATCCTCACTTTGTAGATAGAGGATTATTCCCTGAATGGGATTCCTATCCTATGGCCAAAATGAGGTGATTTTAATGTGCCTCCTCCTTGAGGTGTGATAACACTACTAGGTGTTAAATGAGTTGTTACAAATAGTACCAAGTGAATTACATCAAGTGAACTCAGATGATTGCTCATTCTTAGAAACATGGTGCTCCATATAAAGATCATCCCCTCACCTTTCCTAGCTCTAAAAGCATCCTTTCATGGAATCAAATTCATGATTCTCATACATGTTTTTGCTCATATGTCTCTTATGGAGACAAACGATGCCTTAATACTTCACAAATAATGGTCCTTGATAACTCGGTGACATGACTAGGTCATTTTAGCTTGTTCTGAAGGGTGTTCAATTAACTACAAAATGGCCAAAAATGCCTTTTTAGGCCTTCAAAGGAATTAGTCTCTCATAAAAACTAAATGAGTTGATCGATCACCTTAAACACTATTCCCTACACATTGAAACACACTGAATGATCTTTTTAGGAATTTCCTTTGGGTGAGGGTTTATGATTTAGGGTTTAGGGTTTAGGGCTCGGGGTTTAGGGTTTAGGGATAAGGGTTTAGGACTCAAGGTTTAAAGTTTAGGGTTTAAGGTTTAGTGTTTAAGGCTCATAGTTCAGATTTTAGGGTTTAGGGTTTAGGGCTCTCTTAGGGTTCATGGTTTGGTTTAGGGTTTAGAGTTTTGGGTTCATGTTTTAGGGTTAAGGGTTGATGGTTTAGGGTTTAGGGCTCAAGGTTAAAGGTTTAGGGTTTAGGGGTCAAGGTTGAGGGTTTAGGGTTTATGGCTCAAGGTTCAGTTTAGGGTTTAGGGATCAGGGTTGAGGGTGTAGGGTTTAGGGTTGAGAGTTGAGGGTTTAGGGTTTAGTTTTTAGGGTTTAGGGTTGAGGATTTAGGGTTTAGGTTAGGGTTTAGGTTTTTTTAGGGCTTAAGGTTTAGGGTTTATGGTTCAGGGTTTAGAGTTAGGGTTTAAGGTTTGAAAGGTACTAGGTTACAGGTTCTATGGTTTAGGAATCAGGGTTCAAGGTTCATGGTTTAGGGTTGAGTGTTAAGGGTTTAGGGTTTAGGGCTCAGGGTTTAGTTTTTAGATTTTAGGGTTGAGGGTTTATGTTTAATGGTTCAAGGTTTAGGGTTTTGGATTATGGCCTAGGGTTCAGGGGTTAGGGTTTAGGGTTTAGGGCTCAAGGTTTAGGGTTTAGGGGTTAGGGTTTAGGTTTTAGGGTTTAGGGTTTAGGATTTAGGGATTAGAGTTTAGGGTTTAGGGCTTAGGGTTTATGGTATAGGGTTTAGGGTTTAGGGCTTCGGGTTTAAGGTTTAGGGTTGAGGATTTAGTGTTTATGGTTTAGGGTTTAGGAGTTAGGGTTTAAGGTTTAAAGGTTAGGGTTAAGGGTTTAGGGAAAAGTGTTCAAGGTTTAGGGTTTAAGGCTTGAGGTTTAGGGTTTAGGTTTTAGGGTTAAGGGTTTAGGTTGCAGAGTTCAGGGTTTAGTGTTTAGGGCTCATGATTTAGGGCTTAGGGTTAGGGTTTAGGATTTAGTGCTTGAGGTTTAAAGTTTAGGGTTTAGGGATTATGGTTTAGGGTTTATGATTTAGTTTTTAGGGAATTTAGGGTTTAGGGGACCTTTAGGATTTTAACATTTAGGCCTTAAGGTTTAGGGTTTACTATTTAGGGCTTAGGGCTCGAGGTTTAGGGTTTAAGAGTTAAGGTGCATGGTTTAAGGTTTATGACTTCAGGGTTCAGGTTCTGAGTTACGGGTTTAAGGGTTTAGCTAATTTAGGGTTAGTTACGGGTTTAAGGTTTAGGGGTTAGAGATCAGGGCTCTAGATTTATTTTTTAGGGCTTAGGGTTTAAGGTTTATGGTTTAGGGCTTAAGGATTAGGGTGTAGGGTTCAAGGCTTAAGGTTTAGGGTTTATGGTTTAGGGTTAATGGTTCATAGTTTATGGCTTAAGGTTTGGGGTTTAGAGTTACTAGTTTAAGGTTTGGGGGTTAGAGCTTGGGGCTCTGGATTTAGTATTTAGGGTTTAGGGCTTAGGGCTTAGGGTTTAGGGTCTAGGGTCAAGGGTTTAGGGTTATGAATGATTTTAGGGTTTAGGTATTTAGGGTTTAGGATTTATTATTTTGGTTTTAGGGTTTAGAGTTTATAATTTATGGTTTAGGTCTCATGGTTGAGAGTTAAGGGTTTAGGTCATAGAGTTCAGGGTTCATCGAATTTGTAGGAAAAAACATTCAAAGAGAGTCATCAAAATTTGATGTTTTTCATCTATTGATATTTTGAAGGAGGGAAATGTCATGATTCCTGAATGTCCAATCCTTCCACAGACCCCAGTAGTCCTCGATCCTTGGATATAGGGAGACACTCTTACTTAGCTTCCATTTATAATGATAGAGATATTTGTAAATTCATGTTATGACCTCTAAATCTATATGAATTTCAAGTTGCTTGGAAATCACATCACACCCTTCACTAGGATTGATGACTACCCCTATCTTTTTGAAGATGATTTTGAAAACATCCATGGGTTTATCATATAAGGAATTATCAATGAATGGAAGGTCACTAAGTCGTAGGCCAGAAACTCCCATTTAGAACTAAACAAGAAATATTTACTAGGGGATTGATAACCCTGTTTGTGTTCTTAGCCATTCCCCTATTTCTATGCTTATTTTGAACACTTTAGGAAGTTTTTTCAAATTTATTATCCATTCTAGTAGAACAATAACTTTTTCTTTCTCTAGAGGAGAGGATACTACAGGAAATTCAATTATGATCCTATACCTCTGCATTGGTATATTCTCTATGTTTCTTTTGTTTCCTTTAAGATTAATTTTTTGTTACGATGGTTATTTTTTCCAACTTCCAATGGGTCTTGCATGATAATACCATACATGGAAATATGAGAAATGTGAAATTTGTTTCAGAGTGTGAATAAATTTACATTCAAGAGCACAAGTATATGTGGGGAGCTACAAGTTTGGAAGAGATGTGTAATATATGCATTAGAAGGCATAAGGTAGATGGCATATCCATTTAGTTACTTGTCCTACCTATCATAAACAAGGTAGTTCTATAAGCAGGCTCACTGATGGTTCTAGGCACGAGACTAGGAAATATTGATGAAATATGGTTTGGGGTTTAGGGTTTAGGGTTTAGGGCTCATGGTTTAGGGTTTAAGGTTTAGGGTTTAGGGTTCAAGGTTCAAGTTTTAGGGTTATGGTTTAGGATTTAGGTTTTAGGTTTAGGGTTTAGGGTTTAGTGTTTATGGTTAGGGTTTACGGATCGAGGTTAAGGATTTAGGGTTTAGGGTTTAGGATTTAGTGTTTAGGGATAAGGGTTTATGGTTTATGGTTCAGGTTTTAGGGTTTATGGTTTATGGTTCAGGGTTTAGGATTTAATGTTTAGGGATTAAGGTTTATGGCTTATGGTTTAGGGCTTGGGGTTTAGGTTTTAGGGCTTAGGGTATATGGTCTAGGGTTTAGGGTTTAGATTTTAGGGCTTAGGGATAAGGGTTTAGGGTTTAGGATTTAGTGTTTAAGGTTTAGGGTTTAGGGTTTAGGGGTCAAGGTTTAGGGTTTAGGATTTAGTGTTTACGGTTCAGGGTTTAGCATTTAGGGCTCATGGTTTATGGTTTAGGGTTTAGAGTTTAGGGCTTAAGGCTTAGGGTTTAGGGCTCATAGGTATAGTGCTGAATTTTTAAGGTTTAGGGTTTAGGGTTTAGGTTTTAGGGTCTAGGGATCATGGTTAAAGGTTTAGGGTTTAGGGTTTAGGGCTCAAGGTTTATAGTTTAGGGTTTAGGTTTATGGCCTAGGGTTTAGGGTTTCTATTATAGAAGTTAAACGATAAAATATTTAGGCTGAATGTTAAAATCCTGAAAAATTACCTATGTACTTGATCAGATTATACTATAAAAAACTATCTCCTAAACCATGACTCATGGAACTGTGAGACTAATTCCATAAGGATGTAGAGTGACCCTAATTTCTTATATTTACATAAATAAATTTAAAGTTTTTCATTTATTATAGATATAATGAATTATTATTTATATTTTATTATTTTCTTATACTTAAATATTTAATTTATGTAAATAGAAGCATGTTAAAAGCAAGCACAATGTTTATACTATACAAGAATGTGTATGCGTTATAAGTGTGTACACATTATGTAACGTGTACGTTTTTTACGTTTTCACTTTTCCCAAGCCATGCCTCAAGGCTTGGGATCCGGTTTGGATCCCCAAGCCTGAGGCATGGACTTGCAAAAACACAACAAACCACGTGTTTTTACAGGAAAATGTAAAAAATTCCACTTCCTCCATAATAAATCTAACATAAAACAATTGATTCGTTTAAAAAAAATTATACCACAACATAGAGTAGAGTTTCTTTTTTCTAAAAATATAATTTTTCAAATTTTCTAACTAATATAGGGTTTCCATATTATTTATTTTCTAACTATGCCTTTTTATAGCTATTTTTTGAAGTTTAAATATGTCTATCTTTCATTGTGTATCTTTTTTTTGGGTCATCGAAATTTAAAAAAAAATATACTAGCACAAACTAGGTATAATTCGATACACATTGAAAAAAAAAAATCTAATTTTCGATATTTTTTGAGGTAGTTAGGGGGGAGGAGGCACGGTCGGAGCTTCGTTATTTTTCAAAACATAAAATTTCCGTACTATAAAAATCACAAATAAAAAAATATTCGCTAAAAAAATCTAAAAAAAAATGGATCCCAAACTAGATGCTCCTAGCTATCTTTCTACCAAAGGTTTTTCAAAAATACTAAATGGTGCTCAAAAAATGGTGGGGGGCACGAAAGTTACTCTATTATGTTTTTTAACAAAAATAGGAGCATCTGTTGGTATTTTAGTTATTTGACCCACTTAAACTTATCCATTTTCAATAAAATTTAGTAGCTTAGAAACTAGACTCTAAATTCTACGATTCATATTTCTACAACATCTTCCAATTCGAAAAACTCGTACAAGTTGAAGTTTTTTTTTTCAGAAAAATGCGTCCACTTAAGACCCCCTTTTGGCCCCCCAACTTGGTGCACTTACCCTGTATTTGACAAAGATAAAATATTTTGTAGTGATTGTTCACTCGTATATGCAAATTTTACACGTTTAAACAGTTCTATCTCGTAATAAACTACAACATCTGTAAAAAGTGGGCATAGTCACACACACACACACACACACACACACACACACACACACACACACACACCACACACACACACACACACACATATATATATATTGATGGTGTTTTCTCGTGAATGAAAAGTTAAGTTTTAAAACTCCGAATAATTTTCTTTCCACAAAATTTATCAAAGGACTGATGTAAATTAAATATAAATCTATGCTCATATTTAACGAGGCTTGTTTATTACAGCCTTATTGTATCTTCTTCACTACCCAAAATGCCTCTCTAAATGCTCTGGTGACTTGACTATACGTTATGTCAGATCACAACATGATGCATAGATTACCGTAAGGTCACCCACAATGTTAACCATCTGACACTTCTTCATGTTATCTAAATCTCCTTAAATCATGCATCATTTTGCTTTCAGACAATTTTCTTAGTGTAGACGAAATTTTGAACGATTCTAATTTGTCTATGATCGACGTCCTCCTCTTCCACTTCATCTCATTGGAACGTCTCTCTAACATGCATAAAAGCCCCCCCGCCTCAATTCACATGCACCCAAAGGTCTAAGACCCAATCAAGACCGAGCCAAGACCCAATTAAGACCCAAAATTTGAAAAGGTTCAAGGTCTGAGACCCAATCAAGACCGAGCCAAAAAACCTTCTTGTTAAAATTTGTAGCCCCTCTTTGAGTTACAAATTCGAGTAATTATATGAATGTTCGTAAAAATGTTAGGTATTTTAATAAAACATTGGATCATCTCTTAACAATGTGACCTTGAATGTCCTTTTCTACCACTTCAATTCTCCACCTCTCTTGATCTATGACAATACAAATTTATTGCAATTTCATGCTTCGTATGAATTCTAGAAAATTGTCTTAATGTTTCTCCATCATCCTAGGGTTTCTCTCTGCATATCAGGCTAACGAGTAGGGTTCCCCTCATCAAAAATTGTAAAGGTGTACTCTTCCGATGACCCTCGACGTAAAATAATTTTAATTGTGTGACAATTAATTTGGTAGATATTAAGACAAAGACACGAATAAAACGTTACCAATAAGATTGCAGAAATTAAATGCCTTCACATGTCTATGATTTCAAGTTCATTTATCAGAAGACACTTATTTCGGTATGTAAAACGTTGATTTGAATCGAAAGTTGGAATTTCCAAGTTCTATATATAAATTGAGCTTAATAAAAACATGAAAAACATATCATCAAAAAAAATTCAAAATGCAATATACAAAACATTATATAGGTTATTATATAAATATACAAAATATAATTTATTTTATATATTGAATAAATAAAGAAAAAAAGTATAATGTATCATTAATAAAAACAAAATATATAATATATATAGATTATATATATAATGAATAAATAAATATTTATTAAAAATTTATAAAATGTACCATTAGTAATAACGGTATACATAAGGCAACATTGAGTTCATTCCTAAAGTTGGTGATCCTAAGAAAATAACTAATTAGCGGCCTAACACCATGTTAAAGGTTTATTATAAAATTCTTGCTAAGGCTGTGGCTCTTAGTATAACTGATATTTTTCCTAAAAATTGTTTTCCTTGAGAAAACCGGTTTTGTTAAAGGCTAGTACATTTTCGATAATCTTATTGCAGTTTGGGAAGGGATACAATGGGCTTGGGTGTCTCTGCAATGACCTCTATTTCTCAAAATTGAATTTGAAAAGGATTATGACCGTATCCAATGGCCATTTATTTTGGAGATGATCCAAGCCCTTGGCTTTGGTGATTTTTTAGGTCGGTAATCATTACTCTATTTTCTAATGTTTCGGCTTGCCTAACCATCAATTGACATCAATCTACTGCGATCAACCTATTTCACTCTATCAGACATGGGTGTCATTTTGTGTAATCCTTATTTGTTTTAGGTGTGGATGCCTTAGGTTATCTTATTGATCATCATGTTGCTTAAGGTCACATCCGGGGGATTTTCCTTCCCGATCATGTGACACAACTCCTCAATGGTCATTTTTCTGATGATTCTTTTCTTACCATTATCGAGTCTAAACAAAATGTGGCTAAGGTTTTTGATTTCCTTGATATGTTTTTCCTCGCCTCTAGATTCAACATTCAAATGGCTAAGACATTGGACTATTGGAAAATTTTCTCACCTATCCTGGACTAGTTGAAAGCTTACCCCTAGAAGTGGATTGGAAGAGGAGATCAATTCAAATTCTTTGACATTCTTTTCACTTTTGATAGCGAATCCACCATGCTTTGGCAATATGTTATTGATAGAGTGGAGCATAAGGTTTCTTGACGGTCTTCCAAACCTCTCTGTCTGGATGGAAAATTCCAAGTGTGTATTAAGATTCTAGTTGCCACCCATGAGTATTATTTTGCATGTTGGTGCCCTTTCCATGCTTTATTTTCCAAACTTGCCAAGCTGATGAGGGACTATTTTTGGTCTAAAAGTTTTGATGCAACTGACTTTAATATGGGGTCCTGGGAGGTCTATTGTGTCCTCGTGATCAAGGTGGTATAGGAATCATTTACGTTTACCGAAAAAGTGTGGCCGGGTAAGTGCAGGAAGTTGATGGACAAATATAGGGTCATTCGTGGACATCATATTGCAAATAACAACATAATATCAACTTGTAGGGATTATTAGCAATACATACACTCAAAATTAGATAAATTATATGAATATGAATCGTAGGATATAGGATCTAGTTTCTAAAATACTAATTTTTGTAAAAAATGGACAAGATTATATATATTAAACACTCAAAATTCAATGACTTGGTATTTTTTTTTAAAAACACAGATAAGATTATAGTCCGTTTGCCCACAATTTGGATGACCAAAAATTGATATATATTTTTTTCCTTTTGTGAGAAGTTATACGCAACTATCTATCTTGGGATGGATTTTATTTTGTATTTTTTTGAGTAATATTTTATTTTTTATGATTTTTTCCGTGAAAGTTGTATGAAAACATAAAGAAAACAAAGCACTTTCCGTTTGCCCGCCATAACTTCATCAAAAAATATTGAAATCAAATGTTGTTTTTTTTGAACATGTATATAATTTCACCACGTTTGTGATGGTATTATTTTTATCACATTTTGATAAGTGAAACAAATTTTGCAGTCTTAAACGTAGACATAAACATTCACAGGAAAAAGTGTCTTAAAGACCTACTATTAGTAAAAAATTATAAAATGATATTTATCCTCTTCTATTCACTTTAAAATCAGTATTTCTACAAAGCTAATAGTCTCCCCTACGCAATGGTACATTTACGTTTACCGAAAAAGTGTGGCCTTATGCTCTAAATGGGTTGTGCGTTGTCTGCCGAGTGATCAAGCATGGAAAATTATGCTTCAACATTGGATTACTTCTGGTGCTCCATATGAAAAAATGTTGAAACAATATTGGGTTGCACACCCTTATTGTCACTAGGGATCCAGTCAAAATTACTGACACATTTTTTTCCAAAAGTGTTTGGAAAGATTTTGAGACAATTAAGCCATTGATGCGTTGGATTGGTGATGGATTTCGCACTGGGATCTCTTTCAATTCTCAGAATCTTTGGTGTCTTCCCATCATCACTGATGATAATATTCCACTTGTAGATACTCTGGGCATCAAATATCTCTGGCTTTCTCGCAAAGGAATTCATACCATTTAGGATTTGGTCACCTGTAGAGATTGGGTGCCTTGGCTTTTCGGGCCTTCTCTTGTTACGCTGGTCACTAATCTCTTCTTATTTGGATAGGCCACATAGCAATGAAACAATCTTACTTTTAAATGTAGGCTCCTTTCTCCAATCATGCTCCAAAAATTCTTCCATTCTCAAGTGGTATGTAACAATCACAGTTACCAAATACGACCATTTTTTTTAGAATTACTGTATTTTTTTGTTTTGCCCAATCCACCATATGGAACTCCGAAACTTTCGGGCTTTGATTGTTAAAAAATCAGAAAAAGTTAAAATCTTAGGTGTCAATAATTATAAATTTATCAAATCTATTTACTGAACCGTAAAAGCCAAAAAGTGCGAAATTACCTAGAATCGAGGGCATTTGTTTGGAATTTTCTATTTATATATATACCGTACCATATTAATTAAAGGCAGTTAGAGAGTGAAAGTGTATAGTGAGTAGCAGAGGTAAAAACAATAATTTTCCAGAGTTTTCAACAATAGAGTTAAAAAAGATTTCAATGCAGCAACACGTCCAGGTTAGTTAAAATTTATTTCAAGTGTAATTTTTTTAATTTTTTTAATGGTTTACTATTATAATTTATTTTATCCAAAATAAGATTTCATTCATATATTTTAAAAACAAACATAGTATATAATATTCAAAATCAGATTGAAATTCAACTTAAGATCTTATACTTTTATTTCAAAACAGGGTAGATATGGGACAAAAAGGTACACAACACCTGAATGGAAATACATAGAATGGGATGATACAGAAAAGGTGCATAAATGCACATTTTGTAATCTAGAATGCAAGATAATTTAACTAGGATTCGAGGTCATCTTCTTGGAAATTCAAACCAAATTTCTAGTTGCCTACATATTGATAAGGATACAAAACATAATTTATTAAAACAATTTGAATCCAAATTGGAGAATTGTGCAAGGAAACAGAAAATACACATTGAAGTTGGATCAGTTCAATACCATTTGCAAATTTCACAAGGAAAACAAAAACAAACATTGAAGACATTTTGGAATCAAAAGTCTAAGGAAGATGTTGATAGGGCAGTGGGAAGGTATTTTTATGGTGATGCAGTACCTTTTAATCATGCTAGATCTCCATATTTTTGCGGAATGGTGCGTGTAATTTCATAATTTGGGAAAGGGTATATTAGCCCTTCTTACGAGATTTTGAGGACATCGGGTCTCAAGAAAGAGAAAGATGAAATAATAAAGGCGCTGAAACTTATTATAGATTCTTGGAGCAAAAATGGATGCACAATTGTTAGTGATGGTTGGTAAGATAGGAGACATAGAAATCTTTTCAATACTCTTTCTTGTTATCCTCGTGGAGATGTGTTTTTAAAGGTTGTGGATCCTTCAAATGAAACAAAAACTTCAGGATATATTGCTAATATCCTTGATCAAGCTATTTTACATGTTGGAGTGGAAAATGTAGTTCAAATTGTGATCGACAATGCTACAAATTGTGTTGGTGTAGGAAAATTTTTGATTAAAACATATCCAACTATATTTTGGAGTCCTTGTGTTGCTCATGTCTTGGATCTTCTTTTGGAAGATTTTGGAAATTTACATTGGGTATCAACAGTTGTGGAAGAAGGCAAATTGATTTCCAAGTTTATTACAAGCCATCAATTTACACTAAGCAAATACAAAAAAGAGTGCAAGAGGGAATTATTGATGCCAGGGGACACAAAATTTGCAACTCGATTTATTACCTTGCAAAGAGAAATTGAAGATAAGGAAGCAATTAGAAGTGTGGTGGTTGGTCGAGATTGGGAAAATAGTAAAATTTCATCTATTAAAAAAAACAAAGAAATTACAGCTATCATTCTAGGGGAACAATTTTGGGAGGGAGCAATAAAGGCTAATAAAATATTTGAGCCTATTGTAAGAGTTCTTAGAATGGTTGATGGTGACATTTCTTGCATGGGAGATATTATTGAGGCAATGGACATGACAAAAGAGACAATCAAACAATCCTTTGGTGGAGATTCTTGTAAGCCAGAATGGAATTATTTATGGGATATGATGGATGAGAGGTGGTATATGATGCACTCTCTGTTACATTCAGCAACATGTTACTTGAATCCTCACTTGTTTAGGATGAAACATGAAAGTGATAAGGAGCCTATGGATGGTTTGTATCAATGCATGGATAGAATGTGCTTAGATCCTGATATTCAAAGCAAGTTAGATGTTCACAAACATGCATATAGGGATGAGATTGGGCTCCTCTTCTCTCGACAAAAAACAAGAGAGAATAGAACTAATCCAAATATCACACATGTGCAATGGCGGGAATCTTATGGTGGTTCAACTCTAGAGTTACAAAAGTTTTCTATTCGTATTATAAGTCAAGTATGCAGTGCATCTAGTTGTGACAGGAATTGGAGTACATTTGTACTCATTCCTTCAAAGCGGAGGAATAAATTAGGGACTCAACAACTATCAGATCTAGTTTTTGTCCATAGCTACATGCGAGTCCTAAGTGGCAATATTGCAAAGCAATACTCTTCCACCTCTACTCCTCATTCTTTAAACCCTGATGCAAATTTGAACTATGATGCAGAGTACTATGCAGATGTAAGTAGTGGTGATGATGAGATATCGGATGGTGAATATTCAGATACTGATACAAATGAGGGATGACTCTTTATGTGGGAGCTTCAGAGTTGTGTTCCTATTTTTAGAAATTGCAAACATTTGTCAACACTCATGATGTTAGAGACATAAAATATGTTATTTCCATCATTTTAGTTAATGCATACATGTTTTAAGTTTAAGACATAAATCTTTGTCACTTCAAATTACCGTATTTTTTCCGTATTTATCGTATTTTTTCTATGGACCATTTTTTTTCCATATTTTGTGTCCACCGTTTAATACTCTCTGTACAAAAGTTACTACTATGGCAACGATTATGGATGTTCTTACACGCTCCTCCTCCAGATCATCATGGCTTCCTTGGGAAAGGTTTCATTTGTTGTTGTGGCTTAGAGATGGGGCATCTGCATCTGCATCTGCATCTTCTTTGTCTTCACGCCTTTTCCTTTTACATAGCACAATCTCAATCCCGATAGGAATTGGTAAAACTTGTTCCAACACCATGCTTTCCAATTAAAACAGTTTTTCTTCATGGAAACCCCCCGAGTTGTTCCAGGTCACAACATTTCCAACATGGGCATGATCATTTACTTATGTCGATGTCTCTAGCGTCAAACAAACTTCCTGGGTATTGAGATTTGATCACTAATAAATACGGAAGCGAGGATGTAAAATAAGGAAGCACATATATTATTTTAGGGGATTTCCACGCAGGAGGGAAAGTGACGATTCCAACAGACTTTGATATTCCTATCGGGATAGTAAAAACATGGTTTCAAAACCAAACGCTAGTCTTTGCAGATGTCAATGCAAGAAGAGAAACGCTCCCATGCTCCCACTATGATACCACTGTTAGTAAATCAAGAGATTGCAAAAATGTTCGAATAATATTACACAATGCAATAAGAGAATATATACACAGAGGAGATGTGGTTGGAGAAAAGGTAGCTACAAACCTGTCTACCTACGTAGAGGAAACAGAAATATAGCTACCCTTACAATGTAATACACATTTGTTTAATGCTAACAAAACATACTCTACTGGTTAGGTCAGTCATGGAAGGTACAAATTGGCAGTGTTTCCTTCCCTATCCAATCAAACCATTCAAGACCATTCAAGTATGTGAAGTTGCACCATTGGATGTCTGTGATGTACTTCTTGGATAACCATACATTTGGGATTTACGTTGTGTATTAGAAATAGAATTATGATGTACTTCTTGGACAGATATTCCCGCAACAACACAAAATAAAACATAGACGTTTGGAATAGAAATAATTGAGAAAATATTAACACAAACATTCGCTGAGCCGTATATTTCACATGTAGTCCCATGCAAAATAATAGCATAAGGCGAAAACAATAGTATCCACATTACATTTTATTTTTCCGCACTGTTGGAAAGAGAGTAAATACAACTCTAAAAAAAAGATGGCATCCTTACATATACCATCACATATTGCATAACAGTTTCTACATTTTTTTCGCATACTACAAACTTATAAGTCAACAACCTAATGTTCGATTTTGCAAATACATCACGGGCATATTTGCATATAACATTAAAAACATAATATTTACATAATTGGAATCAGGGGAGAACCAGAGCACCACACAAAAAATTAAAAAAGACTCTAAATCTGGTACGGCCCAATACTGGACGTTTCAGTCCAATCTAACTTTTTGCTAAATGGATATGCCTTAGGATCTTAAGCTGTAATGATGTCTACATCACCAAAACTAACTAGTTTGCACTTTTGGCCCAAATTTTGATGAAGAGCACCAGTGTGCAGAAAAATATATGCCCACCATTTTACTTTCCAATTGCCACAGAATTATTGAGGAAACTAAAATATGGCCCACGGCCTATTGTTAACAACCAGAGTAATTTATAACAAATACATTCAAAACGCATTAATCCTTGCTGTAGAATACGAAACAGGTAGAACAACATATCCTACAGCATTTGCATAAGCCAAAGTTATCTGTTAAACTTCAAGTTCTTTAAAACCCACAGCCCCTAATAGACAAATAACTCAATTACCATATCAGAAAACAAATATACAAAACATAAATTTTATGCTCACAAAAAGCAGGTTCCTATTGCTCTTATTGTCGGATCTGCAATTTTGTGGAGGAAATTTTGTGTTTGATTGGTCGTTGTTGGGGGTGAATGCGGTTGTGATATGAAGTGCCCAGCTGCCCTCCTCCATGCACGCTTGTGTGAATGGCAGTCACTTAGGGCAGCTGGGTTTTATTTTAGTGTGCTCGGTATACTGCAAAGGCTTGCAGATTTTGAGATTTTATTTTTCCTTTCTTTTGAATTTTAATGATCCTTTTTAAAGTACAAAACAAGAGAAAATCCCTAACTGCAACCAAGTCGAGGTCATGCATACAACCAATAGTCCAGAGCTCCCAAATGAGCACACATTGACAACACATTAACCATAGTCACAGAATTGGATTTCAATTCTATCTGCTGTGTTTTTATGAGCATTATCAATACTTCATTTACATACAAAAAACATATCAAAAATTTATAGGAAATGCAATGCACAAGAACCAATGTTGCATTACTAATGACGTTTATTCTAAAACAAGAACATGCAAGTAATCAACCTATATGCATTGTTGGCTGCTTTTGTTCTTTATATCATAGACACCACTCATGAAGCATTGAATAATGCAACTGGAGAAAAAGAAATTTTCATTGTTGGTAACTTGAACACTAACCTATCTAGACCCAATAAAAAAACAACTGTGCACAAACATCAAATTTCTCAACCTCTGTATTTCTTGTTTAACAAAACCAGCTCTGCTTCAAGAACAATCATTGTTACATAGCTAAAATAATTTCCTATTGGAGTGATCACAATGCCATGTCTTTAATAATCAATAGCAATGGAAAATAAAAAGGTCAAAATAATTTCATTGTTGACAATAACAAACACTAAACTGTTTTCTATCGAAATTGGTGGCCTAACAAAAAAATTCCAGCATATATTCTTTAATGCTTAATAGTTATTCCAACATATCCATGAGGTACAATTACAAAAATTTGTCTCTTATTTCACAACTCAATATTTAATAATTATTTTTCCCTAATCATTTACGACGTACTTTTCTCAGATATTGAAAATCCTTATAGTTCTGTGTTTTTGTTCTTGCTATTCCGCAGTGATCTTTTGATGCACATAGACTAACATGCAATTTTATCATAGATATGATGAAGAGGATGGTGTCACAAAACTAGGCAATCAAGCAAGCACCCGTAGAAGTGAAAGGTGAATCTATTAAAATATAGAAACACTAGGTTCACGTGAACAGGAAACAATTCAAATGACTGTGGTTGCAAGAGTTGTTTCTCACATCTCTAATGAGGCATGCATTTGTCATGATGAATGAAAAATGATGTCACGTCAAAAGCTAAACGTTAAGTATATTGTCATATTGATTATTTTGTGAACAGGAATCATATAAGCTTTGATGAGAGAACAAATTAAAAATGAAACTTTAATGTCAATGTGAAGTTCATGAAGAGATACATTCTAAGTAACGGGTCTTGTATCAAATCATACAGCTATATCATGTGTCAACTGAGCTGAGAAGATGAAAACGTTTGATTTAATTCAATGAATATCTAGCCAAACCAAATCTAGTCATTAAAAAATTTTAACTGATGAAAGGCAGCTGCTATGAACCTTTATCAATGAAAAATAATATTAAAATTCCGTCAATGAGTTCTGGGCAGACAACAATACTAAAAAATTAAGTGGGCATTTGAAAGATGATTTGATGTCATTAAATTCGGTAATTTTATCAAAGTTGTGTTTGTAGATCTTAAATATTAATGTGTCAAGTTCCAAAATTATGTTTACAAGTTGTCAATGTCATGAAGAATCAAGAATCCCCTCTTCAACATAAATACTTGTAAATGGTCAACCAAAGCATTTGCAACCTTGATATTTCACCACTGCTGTGAACAATGCAAGTATAGGTCAATGATACAGCCCAACTAACAGTGCATAGAACTTTCCAGCCAAAAGTAAGAGCTTGATGTAGAATCTTCTGTAATTTTTACTTTAAGAGCTGTGTGCATAAGAATGATGTTCAGGGAAATAAGCTAATAACTACATCTTCACCTTTCTGCTCATTTAAGAAAGGAGATCCCGCTTACATGATGAAACCATACTGCAAATATCAGACTTATGCTGTACTACAGTTTTGGTCCAGCACACCACAAATAATGAAAACTAATACAATAACCAAACCCATGCTTTCAAGATACCGAATTGGAAACTTTCTAGCCATACTCAATAATAAGGAAAGGCCCTAAATCTGCATCAATTGATCATATTCAAATCCTGCACTGTTAACATCAGAAGCAGATACATAGTGAGATCCACCAAAGCTATCAACAATATCACATGCAAAAGCAAAACAATTACAAATCCTAAAGATGCCCCTAAAGATAAGTCCCAACTCACATGATTTTATTCTTCACTACAGCATGCATGTGCTGAAGTTGTTCCCTTCCAATGCTCTTAACACCATGTCTTCCCTTTGTTGCAATCCCAATCAGCTGTTCATTACCTATGCACTCAAAACGATCACCTTCTGCAGAGCTCTCTGCCTGTGAATGATCAGCACAAAACTATTTTCGAGAAACACAATTCTGTTCTAGTATGTGTCTGGAACTTCGATACAATCACAACTCGCTCTACTCAACCTCTCTGCCATCTCTCACTCACTTTACCTTCAACTTCCTCTGGTGTATACCTGCAACTCCCTTTGCATCACCTCCTTGCCTCTCTTCTAAGGATATTTACCTTCATCATTACCCGGCCCTCTGTTTCTCTTTCAATGCTTCCTTCCATCTCAGCTGATCCATAAGGATCACGTAAAACATTCATTCATCAAACAACCAAGAATTCTATCAGAAACTTAGAAGAATTAGAAAGCGTTTTGTATGATGACAGAACCGCAGTTGTATTACTAACAACTTGTTCCGAATGTGATAGTGAAATTCCAAGGGTGTCATGATGGCTCCTCATGTGTCATGGCAGGTGGTATGTGGCATGGTGGTTTCTTTCCAATGTCAGTGGCAGTTCTGCTTTCTTCAAATAGAAAAAAAAATGTAATGGCAGGAGAGGGTTCCTCTTCAAGTTCTTTGGTGTTAAAATGAATGTTTGATTCTCTTAGTGCAATTCGGGGTACCCCATGTTAAATAAACTTCTTTTCTAATTTTCATAAGTCCAAATTTTGAATTCCTAAGAGTGAAAGAGGGTGTGGGAGGGAATTCTTATATTTCTATATGCTTAGATCGAACTACTAGAGTTTATTCGTGCATATTTAGCAGAGAGTAACAGAGCGAATATCAGCTAGTAAAAAAAAGGGGATAAAATGCTCTAACTGAAATGTTGCCATGGTCATACTACCTAGGTCACATTTATAGCATGCTAGGAAACTCCGTTTGTCACTTCGTGTTGGTTTTCCAAAAACATAGAGAGTAAACCACGAAAAGTCAAGAATTATGTCGATTTGAATCTTTGGTTGCTGTTACATGTTATTTTCATCTGTTTTATGCAACTGCTGATCTCTTTATTTCCAGCATGGGAAAAAACACTGGAAAAAACATTCTTAACTTGTCAAAATGAATGAATCAAATCAAGTAAGCTTTTAATGTACTTAGTTAATTCTCCACATTGAAGTGAATAGACTAGTGGTAAGAAATTCCATGGGGAGCAAGGCTACAGCTCGAACATGTTTTCCTTGCCCGATTCAGTAACAGATCTCTGATCGGTGAAAAAACAGGTGCCGCACCTCTTCAATCCTGTAATGTCAATGTTTCTAGAACTCTAAGGGCAGAAGTACAGAAAGCACAGTCTGCAAAGTTGCTGAGGTCGTGAAGGAAAGTTTGTTTATGGTCAAACTAGTCCAATCCGCTCTACGCTCAGGAGATCCAAACACATGCGTCCCTAGATATCTTGAAAGGTGGCTAGTTAAATGAAAACTAATAGTACACAAATCAAACATTCTTACCCAACATGAAGCACCTGAATAATGGTATTACTATGAATAGATTTATGTAGTCTATTGAAAAAAGTGTTGAGAGGATAGGATACACATTATTTTAATGGTAGAGCCATTGAGGCACAACAATGGGCTCAAAAGGTTCCTGATACTATTGCTGATATGGGAGTTCAAGCAGAATGTAATGTCCCCTTTTCTATGCCAAAGGCCTAAGGGTCAAGTCGAGTCCAAGCTGTCGTCAAACCCAAAGGGCTGTGGATGCTGGGAGCTAATGGGAAGGGGCCACGTGGTTCCAATATTCTAATTTTGCGTTGAGGGTCGTTTTTGGACCATGGCGACTTAAAGGGGAAAAGCAACTTAAAGTTATTTTTATTTTATTGACCCCTCCATGGAATGAAACGCATCTAGGTCTTTTGGGGCTCTTTTGCCCTGGAAGGTATATAAGGAGTTGGGCGAAAAAGGAGAGGAAACCTTTTGTTATATACATTTTTAGCCTCCTTCGCGTGCAATTGCTATTGTTGCGCATCTACAGCTTGTGGAGTCAAATCCCATAGGGACCATAGCTTTGGTGGTGAGAGACCCGTCCCTAGCTAGCAGGGCATTCTTCGGTAGTGAGAGATCTACCCTAGTCTATCATTTTGGAGCCGATTTCAGGGTTGTTTTGTAGAGATATTATCAGAGGTGTACAGAGGAAGGGATTTCGAAATTTTGGGGGCATAGTGGGGAAGATAATCGGATAGGGGCTCCAGATCCGATTATATTGGCAGTACATTTGGTCTGGGCGTGGCAGCACATTGAAGGCATCTCCATCATTTTTGACCCCTTTTTTCCAAGCGAGGCGACTTGCAGCCTTTATTTGGAGGGTTTTCTAGTCGGTCGTTGTCAGATCTAAAGGTGAAATATTATTTCCTATATCTGTACAATATTTATTTCCAAAGACCCTTATTTTTGCTCTTGTATTTAGAGAGCCCACGAACCTCGGAAGTTTTCCAGCTATCTAGGGCACGTTGTGTCAGAATTTCTGGCAAGCCAGTTTAGTTTGTGTAAAATTCCAAAAATCAATTTTATTATGTCCTCTATAATAATATCAAGCTCTCTGTAAATTTTCAAGCAATTCGAGTGGATATTTGGGAGATATTGATTCAAATTTAGTTAGTTGTCCTTACTGTAAAAATTTGTCATAAAAAATCAGTATTTTTACTTTGCTGCAATTTTCATAGTATTTTGTGCATTTTTAAGTAGTATCCCATAAGGGATATTTCAGTGGTATTAGACTGTTGTTCCTCCTAGCCACCTGTGTGGGTTAAATATGGTAGTTTGGAAAGATCTCAATGTGGGTTTTATGAAGGAAATGTTCACCAACATGGTGAAACAACAGGAAGCCACTAACCTTTATTTGAGTCAGCTCACTCAGAATTTGAATCAAAACAAATCTTGGGACAATAAGGAAAAAGGTGAGAACAATAATAAAGGGCACCCAATAGAGGTGATTGATGAGGATTCTTGTTGGAGGAAATACCAATCTTTGAGTAAGGGTTTCAGAGATAATATGTCATTTCCATATTATTGCATGATGAAGATTGGTAGCAAGCCCAAGTGAGATCATCATATGCCGGTACCTGAAGTACAAAAGAACTCATTTGTAGAAGAAGCTTCTAGAAAAATGGGTATGAGTTGCATTGAGCAAAATAATTGCATTAGTGAAACTTTGCTTGTTAGAGAAATTATTCCAGCTCAGGAGAAGAAATTTGTACATGCAAGCTAGGAGAATGTAATGGAAACTCTAAAAAGTGTGAAGAATGGAATAGCAGAGCTAGAGCTGCTAGGTTGAAAGTTGACTCAAGCAAGACAACACTTACAAGAGTTCAAGGAAACGATGAGGGAAATTGATGCAAGGAAGTCTACACCCATCAAAAGACTTCATGGAGCAGCTAATATCTATGGAGCAGCCTCACATGGACACTTGTGTAAAATTGCATCCTTGTCTGTA
Organism: Taxus chinensis; assembly: GCA_019776745.2. NCBI lineage: Eukaryota > Viridiplantae > Streptophyta > Pinopsida > Cupressales > Taxaceae > Taxus > Taxus chinensis. The sequence goes on from CM034148.1 coordinate 13,903,254, forward strand.
ATTTCCAAACCAACAACTTTTGATCATCTTTCAGATACTTTCAACAGGCACTCAGGCAACAAAGTTGGGGGCGGGTTCAACATATGTCTATCTTGAACACGTTGGGGACATTGATGGCCTTGAAAGGTATGAAGAGCACACTAATGTGTCTTATTTATTGTTGCCTATTCCAATTTTTATTTCCATCATGAGATGCATGGTATGGTAGATGATGAAGTCTTCATCATGGATTTTGTTGGACCATTGCTCCAACTATGTGTATATGAGCATCTTGTGGATGATATATGGTGGCAAGTTTTAGCTCACTTAACAGATACAAGGGCTCATGGGCATTATAAGGTATGGGATCCTGGTAATATGTGGCAATCATCCAAAACTATCAATTCTGATTTTGAAAACTTTGTGACTGATTTCATAAGCAAAAGAAGGAATTCAAATGTGTCTTTTGGGATTACAAGTGTTGGCAAGCATGATTTCTTCATTGGAGACTCTGGTGCAAGAAGGGAGAGTACCTCTTAAGGTACTAGTGTTGGTTCTATTATTTCTAAAAAGGGTAAGAGAATATTTTTTAATCATCTTCAACCTACTGGACTGTGTATAACAACAGTCATAATGAGAGGAGAAAATAGCAATATGGGACAACAGGGTCAAAGAGGTGAGAGTGGACATTCAGGGCAGCGGCCTCCCCATTCTTCTGCCAGGCCTTTGGGGCTTCATGAACCTTCTTTCTTGAAGGATCTAGAAGTTTCACAGGTATAACAGCCAGTAGATATTTTGGATGAGGAGTCTTGTTGGGAGAGGTACCAGACCTTGAGTGAGGGCTTTCGTAACAACATGCCATTCCAAGAATATTGCAAAATGAAGATTAGCAGTAGACCCAAGAGAGATCATCAGATACAGGTACCAAAGTTACAAAGGAGATTGGGACAGATTTCCATTCCACACTTTGATGGTTCTAAGAAGTGTACTGCACCAGTCTTGGGTTCAGAAGTTGAAGACATACTCCGACTTGAATCCTATGCGCGAGGAAGATGCAATTAATTTTGCAAGCTTGCATCTTGAGGGAGACGCTCATGATTGGTGGCATCATGGGTTGATTACACAGGGACACATACACATTACTACTTATGCAGAGTTCGCGCAGAGGCTGGTGAGTAGATTTGATAGGAGGGACCCTGACAGGTATTTTAGGGAGTGGACTCATTTGAGACAAACCGGTCCCCTGGATCAGTACATCACAGATTTTCAGAGATTATCAGTCATGGTACCTGATGTCACAGAGATGAGGTTGATTTCACTGTTCATAGCAGGTTTGACAGATGCTTTCGCTGGGTTTGTGAAGGCATTTGAACCTTCTTCTTTGCATGAGGCTGTTAGGAAAGCTCGGGACTTGGAGTTATCCACTCCAAAGCCAAGGGCTCCACCTCGCGTTCAGCCAAAGGGAACCTCCATTCTAGATCAAATTTGAACGTCAGCAAAGGGAGCCTCACTTGAGGCATGCAGGTGGCTAAAAAGCCAATCATTTCCCGAGAGGACAAAGATGAGTTGAGGCGAAAGAAACTATGTTTCGATTGCCACACACCTTGGATTCCAAGACATGATTGCAGAGGTAGAGGGAAGGCCCAATTCATTAAAGTCTTCGAGGAGAGCAATAGTGACAGAGGTGAGGAGTTAGAGACTCATGAGATGGATGATAGAGATGGGGTTGCGTTGGATAGTGCTGATGCGGGATAGTAGGAGGAGGCTTTTCCTCGGGAAATTATAGCCACATTGTCTAGTACTCTGATGTACAAGGCATTTAGGATTAAAGGAGTTATGCAGGGTCAACGAGTTGGGGTACTCATTGATAGTGGGGCAACCCACAACTTGTATTGATGCCTCATTGGTTGAGAGGCGAGGATTACAGACAGAGGATTTCGAGGGCCTCAACGAGGTTGTAGCCAATGGAGAGTCTTTGAGGTGCACGACAGGTTCCCCAAGTGAGCATCACAATGGGTAATTATACAGTTACCAATGATTTCCACATTGTTGTGACTATGGGAGTGACCAATATAGCGTTGGGAGTGCAGTGGCTTCACTCTCTTGTGAGTGTCAGACTAACTTTCCTGACCTAGACGAAGTCTAGCGACTGGAATTTCGTCTTAGCCTTGGTCATACCCAAGGGGCTAGTGGCGTAGAGAGTTGTTGGGTATGGTTTTCACCTACATTTCACGCGTTATATGTTATGTTTTGGCGTTGATGCAGGGTACTTTATGATGACTCACTAAGTGAATCAAGGTGGAGGTAATGTTCTATATCTTTGTTGAACGCGGGTCACTTAAGTGAACTTTTTGGCCTAGGATGAAATAAAGTCACTTTCAAGTGACGATTAAAAAATGACATATCTCGCAAGGGTTCCGGGTCGAATTCGGGTATTATGGCCAATTTTATGATGGTCAAAAAGTTATTGAAGGTGGTGTTTGGGGAGGAAAAAGGATAGAGGTTCATTTTGCCATCTTATGTTGGAGCTTTCAGCTTGCTTTCCTTACTTGTGGAGGTGAAATTCCTCAGAAACCCTAGCTTCGGTAGTGAAAGCCAATCTATGGTCTAGCTAGTAGAGCACTCTACGGTGGTTGAGATGATCCAGCCCTAGTTTGCTATTGTGAAGTCATAGGATTTAGATCGGGTTGTCAAATCCTTAGAGTTTTAGAAGCTTGTTGATCCAGTTTCAAGTCCAGAAAGAGACAGACAGCCATATTGAGACTCGCGAGAGATCATTTATTTTATCAATGGAACATGGATGTCATGAGGCATGTTGATGCATGTTAGTGATGCATGTCACAAGGCATGTTGATGCATGTTACTTGCCATAGTTGCTGCATGTCATTGATAGTGGGGTTTAATTGCAATAAAAGTGAAGTTATTGGTTATTGTCGTGATTTTATACCTTGCTGCCTTAACTGTACTCAATGGCTGTCATATTTTTCTGCATATACTGCTGTCAATAAAATCATATTATTATCCTTGTGAAGTTAAATTGGTTGGAAATATTGAATATAATTGTTGAATAAATCCGTTGAAAGCAAGATAATTCACTCTCTTGGTGAGTTTCGGACTAAATTTCAGACGATAGAGCTGAAGTTTAAGTCTGAGGGCAGGAATGTGATTTTGAGGGGAGTATCTACATGAGCACCAAGGGTGCGCTTTTACAGCTGAGGGGATGGAGAGGACGATCCACATGGTGAGGATTTTTATTATTACGGATCGATGTGGAGTATGATGGATGTGGGTGTGGCCAGCAATGTTGTACATGAGACTGTTACTGAGATTGGGATTACAAGTTCAGATCATCCGAGCTTATCATTATGTTGGTTATCTGAAGTTTCGATAGACTGGAGACCTCATTTTCTTGTTGAGTACTCCAAGAACCGACACACTTGTGAGATTCTGGATGGTCACATACAGGATGACAACTACAAATTGGAGGATGAGATGATCTTCTATCAGGGAAGATTGAGCCTTGTGTCAGATTCATGGTTGAGGATGGAGATATTGCGACATGTGCATTGTCCTTCCGTGACTGGGCATTTGAGCTGCGATGAGACCTACAGGTTCATGTCAGAGAGGTTCATATGGCATAGGTTGAGGGAGGATATCCCCAACTTTATACAGGCATATACGGTTTGTCACTGTGACAAGTCAAAGCCTACGGGTTCATCATTTTTTGAATCGACATTGGATAACACTCCTATGTATTTTACTGCTTCTATGCTCGGTGAGCACTTCACCCACATGTTAGTCAGTGGAGAGAAATTGACTCATGGTTATTCAGTAGGTTCACATTCAGTGCAGGAGGTGGACTATGTGGAGCCGATATTGCCGGTTGACTGTCTACTGGAGTCTTGGGACTTTTCCTCCACGGGACACATTGAGATACATTATGAGGAGCCTTGCTCTCACATGAGTGCAGGTCATGTGGGAGAGTTAGCACCATTTGTGCGTATACAGGTTGTTTCATAGGTGGATTCAGGGGATTCTACGGAATCCAGAGTGAACTTTCATACCCAGGAGTCGATTAGAGAGGTAGTGAGTGATCACATGATGATAGCCTTGCATTGGCAGGGATTGGAAAGATTGGAAATTTCGGTGTGGGTACCAGGGAGACCCGGTGTGGGCATCATACTACTTTAGGAGCAACATTGTTCTCCACACGACATGGAGAGCATGATCACTACATGGGGTGTCTTGGTTACTTCGCATCACACCGATCATTAGTTGACTACAGGGTGAGGTGGAGAAACTTACGGCGTGGTATTCAGCCTCTGCAGCATGACAGGATAATGCTTGGGGTCAAGCATTTCTCGGGAAGGGAGGACTATAATGTCCCCTTTTCTACGCCAAAGGCCTAAGGGTCAAGTCGAGTCCAAGTCGTGGTCATACCCAAGGGGTTGTGGACGCTGGGAGCTAATGGGAAGGGGCCACGTGGTTCCAATATTCTAAGTTGTGTTGAGGGTCATTTTTGGACCATGGCAACTTAAAGGGAAAAAGCAACTTAAAGTTATTTTTATTTTATTGACCCCTCCGTGGAATGAAACGCGTCTAGGTCTTTTGGGGCTCTTTTACCTTGGAAGGTATATAAGGAGCTGGGAGAGAAAGGAGAGGAAACCTTTTGTCATATACATTTTTAGCCCTTTCACGTGCAGTTGCTGTTGTTGCACATCTACAGCTTGTGGATTCAAATCCCACAGGGACCCTAGCTTCGGTGGTGAGAGACTCGTCCCTAGCTAGCAGGGCATTCTTCGGTAGTGAGAGATCTACCCTAGTTTGTCATTTTGGAGCCGCTTTCAGGGCCGTTTGGCAGAGACATTATCAGAGGTTTAAGAGGAAGGATTTCGAGGGTTTTGGGGGCATTTGGGGAAGATAATAAGAGGGGCTCCAGATCTGATTCACGGCAACCATTTGGGTTGGGCGTGGCAGCACGTTGAAGGTGCCTCCATCATTTTCCGACCCCATTCCAAGCGAGGCGACTTGCAGCCTTTATTTGGGGGTTTTCCAGTCAGTCGTGTTCAGATCTGAAGGTGGAAATATTATTTCCTATATCTGTCAATGTTATTTCCAGAGACCCTTATTTTTGCTCTTGTATTTAGAGAGTAACGAACCTCAGAAGTTTTCCAGCTGTCTAGGGCACGCTGTGCTTTTTCTGGCAGCAGTTTAATTTGTGTAAAATTCCAAAAAATAGTTTTATTATGTCCTCTATAATAATATCAAGCTCTCTTTAAATTTTCAAGTAATTCGAGTGGATATCTTAGGAGATATTGATTTTATTTAGTTGGTTGTCCTTACTGTAAAAATCTGCATAAATCAGTATTTTACTTTGCTGCAATTTTCATGTATTTTGTGCATTTTTAAGTAGTATCCCATAAGGGATATTTCACAGAATCAAAGAAAGAGAGCTACAGGACAACCCATTCAATCTTTGGACTTAAAACATGTCTCACTTGACAAGACCTTTTACAAGGCTTGGAGGACTGCAAACAACATTCTTGGTATTAGGTTTTGAACTGCAAAGTATATGTACTAAGAAGGGCCCTCTTAATAGGTCACTCTAATCTGTTGAAAAGAGGCGCCTATCTGCCATGTATATCAAAGACCTAGACAATATGAATTCAAACTAGGCTCTTGAATGTTGGTAGCCCTAGTTTCAGGGATTCCTCATATAGCAGTTATAAATGAAAATATATTTAATAAATTTATCAAGTGTTTTCATTTCAATATGTGGCCTGGCAGAAAATGGTAGACTTATGTAAACGATTGGCAATAAGACTCCAAAAAGAGCGCTCCTTCTATGGGTAAAGTGAAGAAAAACCCATTGTTTTGGGTTCCACTTTGGCACCCCCACACCATTATCCTGCACAAGATCAGACAATACTATAGGAGTAGTGAGATTCTGATAAGATAGCTTAACTTTTGCTCTGGATTTCAACACTGGCCTGCACTACAAGAGTTTTTCAGTGGCAGCCCTGTAGGATGCAACGAAGTCTTTTTGAAGACACAACTATGTGCACCATACATGCAAAGAAAGTCACCATCACTTCTGCTGCATTCGAGGTAAAAGGGTTAAAAAATTCCTCACTGGTAGTGTGCTCTCACATCACCAAAATCACAAGGAAAAATTTATGACATAGTTATGGGTAAAGCTGGATTTTGCAAGGCGTTTAGATGATTTTAGTCATTTTAGACGTAAAAGAATAGCCATTTCTAAAAAATGACCATCACAGTTGATAGGTGAAAAAATTATTTTTATGTTCAAAATTTAAATCTCATATGTATACACACACTTTCAAATGCAATCATAACTAGCAATCACACCCAAATGGTGCAATGGAGATGCCAATAGGGAAAGATGTTACCAAGTACGAAACAATGTGAAACTGCTATCAAATACAAGCCATGTCAATGATACAAATGTTAGTCTTGGGAACATAAGGATCTACAAGCCATAACAGTTAGTTTAGATTGCCATTTAACTTTCAAATAGTAACATGACTGGAAAAACCAACAAATCTAAATCATTGACAAGGATCCTACTAGGCTTTTTTCTACTGGAATTTGTACAAGAAGAAATATTACTATTATTAAACTTCCACACTAATAGAACACTAAGGATAAGATGAAGCTTTGCACTCAATCGCAAATTTTCCAAGGACAAAATAGAAAAGGGCAGAAATTAAGAAATTATATAATTAAAATTTTGAAAAAAAAGTCTACACTAACCAACCCATTCGAAGCCTCATGATCGAAATCCCATGAGACATACCAAGCATTCCAGAAAATATCGGGGCATCATTGCCCATTCAAGACAAATATTACTAAAAAGAAACCAACTTATCTAGCATTGGGAATCAAAGAGGCATTGGATCTTACATAACCTCTTAATCAACTGCAATATCAGACTGTTAGAAGGAAATCCCAAAAGAGGTATAAAAAATAGAAAACACAAAAGCAGGCACAACATACTTGCATCAGAAAGGCAAAAAGTGAGCATGCATCCATCCGACTTTGAAGTTAAAGAATGAAATAAACACCTCACTTCAAAACCCCTTGTGAGTTAAAGAACAAATAAAAACCCAACTTTAATCCCCTGCCAAAACTGCAATCTGCAACTTACTCAAAAAATATTAAAACTCCTCAAACAAGGATTAGCACTCAACCCAAACTTATGTGTGCCTAAAGGTAAATTGACAAGTAAAACAATAAACAAATCTACATGAATTTATGAAATATTGGTCGAAAAGAAACTCCGAACTTTAATCCCCTGTTCTAACCCCCAATTTACAATTCCAAAAGAAATTCAGTAATAATCAATAAGTGATCTTACTCAATTTGTTTTGTGAAAAATAACTTCCTTGTATCTTTATTAACATTAATTGGGACTGGGATTCTTAAAGCAATACCCGGGAATTCTGAGAGCAAAGAATTAATGACAAATTGGCTGATTTTGTTTGGGGCAAGGGGGGAGTCATCCTAGATAGCATTGAAACAAGGTATCCACCCACCTCCTCAACACATTTCCCATGGGAGATGTCATCAATTCCAAGTTTCCAACAACCATGGAGATACCTTATAATTTCAACGGAGATTCCCTATAGCATGGACAGTCAACTCCAATCTATAATCCTCCTGATTCCATTTCCATTTTGATTGCTGAAACATTACAAAGTCATGTTTTACTGAGCATTGAGTATTTAATATATTTCATATACAATGTTGTTGATCTCTTTTATACAAAGCATACGCCGTGGCTGGTTAGCTATTAAATCACAATGCATTTTCATTATTATATACTTTAGGCATATAAAAGTTGTGGTGCTTAATTCTGAGATAGAATAAGTGGCTTTGCTTGAATCATCCCTGCATTGCTCTACTCCACTTGCCCTGAATCTGCTACAAACAGCTATCATTTGTACGGTGAGAGCATAATCAAAATAGGGGTCCCAAATTCAGGATTCAAGGATTAGGCAGGAGTAGATAAGAGTTAGCTTAGTAAGAGTAAATACAAGTTAGCTAGCTTTCCAGGAGTAAATATGAGATTGCTGCATACTGATAATATAACTGTTCTTCTACCCAAGTTAATGGTTTTTGCAACAGTAATTGACAAGATATTTGACTCACTTTTCATGCTGAGGTTATAAACTCGGAGAGGAAAGAATGTGTATTGAAATACATAACTTTGTTCCTTGTGATCCGATAGGAATTAATTTTGTTTTGATTCACTCAAGAAATAGTAATAGATTTTTTATTTATGTTTTGCAATCACTTTGTGTATTCTCAAGAAAGTAGTAAATGATATGCACAAAGCACGGTTCTTTTAGAACTCCACAAAATTTAGCTAGAAATGAAGACATATAGAATATTATTTCCTAGAGTTCATCTCAGGATTTTGTAAAATAAAACCCACCGCATCCAGTGGAATTCGGCATTCAACACAAAAGTTTATTAAACCATGTTTATTTCACATTCTGGGTAGAAAACATCTTTCAAAACATAACTAGTCATTGTTACAAAATTTATCCATTAAACACTATATAATGCTTTTAAAAAATTGAAACAAATTCTCTGGGGATAGAAATAATATGAGAAAAAATGAAACATACAAAAAATATTTGTTTTAGCAAATCCCAAATTTTGAAGAAAACCCAGATGTGAAAAACCTTTCTAAAACACCCCCAAAGTTTTAAAAAACCAGATATGAGAAATCCATGATAAACAACCGCATTATTAATAAAATAAAATCTTTAACAACCTAAAATTTGGGATCTCTTTCAGAGTCACCTTCCTTCTTCGAGCTCCATCCTTGAAAGTGGATTTGATAAATGGATCAATGGGTTTCTGAACTATTACACTAGGTTTTAAGGAATATACCTCATTATAGTCAGAAAATGCGTGGAAAGCCATCCCAGAACACTTTAAAATTCTTGGATCATGTGGAGAGGATGTTGTGAGTAAGAATGGATGGGGCTGGGAACTAATGTGTGAACATCCACCTAGATTTGGCCACTAACCTACCAAAAATCGGACTTCCAAGATGCACAATAATCTCATTGAATGTACTATTTGCAGCGCCGGAATAAACAGTTTAGATTCATCAGTAAAAATAATACTGTGTTCAATGAAAGGTTTTGCAAAGAGCTATGGATATGGGGCAAGACCCCAAAGCTTTGTGCAAAGTCCCTCAATGGACCATCAGATAAGAAATGAGCAAGGAAACCTACTTTGCATACATTAGACTTGAAGCAAACAAGCAATCTAGCAAATATAACTATCCTCTATTCTTGAAAGCTTGATAAAATAAGCTTAATAAGGATCTCAGCAATCAATTTTGTTGTTTACTCCATGAGGGTGAATGAATCTCACTAAATGGCTACATGGCCAAGTTTAGCTATTCCATTACTAACCTATCATGGGTGCAAGATGAAGCTATTTCAATGGAGGATAGCCAAGATCAAATGCCTTATTAGCTTAGCTAATGCAAATGAGGTCTAATGCCAAGATCTCCAAATGTGAGAGAGGACTTGTGAGTGAAGTTGTAAGTTTGAATGGGTAGGCTTGGCCTTGTATTTATAGTTTTTGGTTTGGAAGAATTTGGAATTTGGGTGCATGTGGGACTAAAGCTTTTAGATTAGATTAGGATAAACATGTTTTAGGCTTAGTTAAGCTTGGTTTAGGCTAGTTAAACTTGATTAGCAAGTGATTAGAGACTCTTTGAGAGTTGGAAGGGGTCTGGATAACCAATTGTGACTGATAGATAGCCTACGAAGCCAATAGAAGTGGTCTAGAAAGAACTAGGTAGGTTCTAAATGGTTGAAAGGAGGAATGTTCAGCTAATAAGAGAGATATTAGCCAAATAAGTTGATTATAAGAGGAATACGACTGAGAAGGTGTCGTAAATGGGCATCCAAGAATGGAGCAAAGAATAGGGAATTAACAAAGTGTCGTTAATCGGTTGAAGTGGAGAAAATGCTAAGTGTAAGCATACTTTAGGTGTCTACAAATACACGACTGCATCAATGTTTGTGCAAACAAGAACATTTATATGGGTTTTGAAAGCAAACCAGAAACTTGGAAATATATATCAATCAAGGAAATTTTCTGCAATAGTCACCTGTCTTCAGTAGTGCAGGCGTGCATGCATGTAAACATTTCCCCAAGTCATCAAAAATCCCTGAATATCTTTAATGGGCTTCTCTCAATATTAAAAAATGCTTGTTTGACTTGAACAATGTTAGGGCTCGTCGTACTTTGCTTACTAATCTACCCAAAGAATTCATATGGACTTCATCCCACACTCATAGACAAATTACAGTTGCGGAAACCCTTCCCATATGTTATTCCTCCCTACCTAATCATTCCCCTGCATCATTTCACCCTAACTTTTCCTTTCCCTGCATTATTTCTACTTACCAATTCGTGGTAAAAAATAATAATTTATTAATAAAATATTGAATAAATACAAGAAAGGGAAAGTTAGATGAAACTATATTTTTGTCTCTAATAATTGTCTCAGACCACCTCCTTTTGTAGTAGTGTTGGGTGTCTGAAGGAAAACTATTAGATCTATTCCATGAAATTTTAGAAGGAAATCTTACTCATTGAATAGTACTCATGACTATATTCTATGGGTATCTTTTCAAAAACTCACGAATTTTTCAAGTCAACATATTATCATGAAATTGAACAATTCAAAACAGCATGGTAAGAACCACAGTTCACAATTAGTAGAAGCCTAGGTTTCTATATTTTTGCTTCTATGAATGTAACTACATTTTTTTTTCAAAAGAGAAAATAATTCTTACGAGGAAAATAAACAATAGATTATGTCTCCTTCACATCACATCCATTCCATACACAAATAGTTTAAATTGTTATAGCATAGAACTTCACATGAAGAATGTCAAACGTTTGTTGTGTTCAAGGCTCATCCTCCACTCTTAGCTTCTTTTACTTCAACTTTTTCTCTGTTTTTGCTCCTACCTGTCAACAATCGTAATTATTAATTAATAGTAATTAGTCATTTGTCACCCAACTGTTTCATTTTCATTTTATAGTCAATAGAGAAAGAATAATGCATGTCTTAATTAATAATTCCAATGGATAAATTTAGGTTGGTTTCTCCAAAACCTCTTAAAAAAGAAAAGATACAAAAGATTAACATCATTTCAACACTTAATTGACTTTACATGTATAACTGCAACTCGCCCACAAAGTTTGGCAATTTTTTCATTCAATTTTTTTTTTCATAATCTTGTTCAACAACCTGGAATTAATGACAATATTTCCATTGGTAAATGGCATCTATAGACTGTGTTGACATCAATATAAATTTTCTAATAATGCATAAAATTCCTTTCTATTTTTCATTGGAATCAAGATATTCAAAAAGCTAGGCTCTCACAGAGTATTAGCCACTATGAAATAAAATGTGGAAACACCAAACGGACAAGAAAAACATATTGAGAAAAGAAAAAATCCAAATTTACAAGATTCCACTTGAAGCTTAAAGGATACACAAAAATAATCCTAATAAATCCAAAATATGAAAAGACACCCCAATCAAGCTGCTGATTTGGGTAACCCTTCTCTCAACAGCCTCAAGAGTGCTCCCATCACCCATTATCTATTGTTGTTGAATCTTTTGTCCATATTACATTTTCTGGAGTACCCCGAACCTCATTCCCAACTTTTTCAAGGGCCAACTCCTCTTCATCTCTAATGACAGTGCTTGCATTAGAAAGTGTGGATTAGATAGATATAGTAGTATCTATAATATCAAGTAACATATTAGAGGTGTCATTGACCGTGCAATGAGTCAATCCCAATCCATATCAGTTACTCATCGTACTTAGAAAAGTTGCAATAAATCATTAAAAAATTAGTACTTCAATTATCGCCTCTGAAAAACTGATGATTATATTGATATCTGATAAGTAAAAACTCACTGCTAAGATCAGGCAACCATGTTCTGAAAAGAAATAGTTAATATGACCTATACTACCTTCCTAACAGAAAATCTATTGTTACAGCTGTAGAAATCTTTACCCACAATCTGAATGTTTTACTTCAACATCTAAATCCAACCCTTTAAATCTGTTACTAACAGGAAATTTGTGGCCTAAATGTAGAAACTATAGAAAATGCATAGAATGTCTTTTTACAAAGATCTTACGAGCTTTCAAGCAAACGTAATTAGGAGTAAAGCCAATTTCCACAACCTTTATTACCATCCTTCCTGCCTGTCATAACTTTGGAACAAATAATGGACATCCTTCAAAGCCTAAAGGATAGATGAATTAACATGAACCACGTACAAGAAAATAGCCTTGCAACGTTCTTAATAAGAGATCAAATGCAAAAACAACTTTCACTAGTGTCTCATATATTACAAAATAATTTAAATAGTTTCGAGGGAGGCTCAAAAGGTATACCAAAGGTATGCATGAAAACATCCAAATACTTAGAAAAACTCTATTAGAGGGCTCCTAACTGCTAAACGGTTTGAAAAAAATGACTCAATATAAATGAGATCTCATGGAATGTCGTGGTTGCAAGATATGCACAAAAGAGATTTTGCAATGATTCTATCAAACTCTATACTGCATTTATGACAATTATGACCTACATATCCTAGTTAGATAAAACTAGTGGGCATGCAAATGAATGCAACCTCATATTAATTGCATTCAAATTAACTACCAAATGCATTCAAATTCTAACATTCAAACTCATGTAAACAAAACCTCACTTTTTTTATGCTTTGGCATTCCAATCCTCCTACAGCCCCACTGCCAGTATGAGCAATGGTACGAGCATTCAACTCATGTAGATACATCTGTTTAAAAATCAACATACAATATGAAAAGAATTGTTATGAGCATTCATAAATACCTTATTGGTTGGGGCTCACCGGCTGCCCGTGAGTCATGCATTCATAACAGCTGGAGCCTCCCGCTTCCGCCCGACAAATTCCCCAGATTGTCTCTTGCCATCTCGCCCTTTCAAGCTACTGCTAAAGAAACTGAAGAAGGAAGCCACCAAGGCTCAGGTTGGGATGTGCCGGATAGTGGCAAAGGCCTTCCTGGCTCTGGCTGGCATGATCAAGACCTGCCCCTGCAGGACAAATATTTGCAGCGGCGGCGTAACTTCTCTTTTTTTCTTGCTATCTGATGCTTTGTAATCGGTCCTAGGCTTCGTTGTTGCCTAGTTTGTATTCGTGGCTTTAGGGTGCTTCCATACCACCCGGTTTTTTGTAAATTATCTAATATTTTACTTGTTAATAATATAAGATCTTATTCGTAAAAAAATGCCTTACTGTATTGCCGAATTATACTTCATAATTAAAGAGGCATGCGCAAGTGCCGATAACCCAAGCAAAAACTAGCTTTTGCACCTTCCCTTGTTTTAAGGCTTCAGCTAGAGAATACTTATTTTTTGCCCCAAGTTCCCCCAACACAACCATCATCTTAATCTGAGGTCAATCACCAAAATTCAATTAGTAATTTTAGTCCGCATTTCTTACCTGAAGCTTTTGCAATTAACTACTTTACGTCTCTTTTTCGGAACACCTTCGACTATTATAGCTATTATTCTAATTGCTGGCTACTTCATAGCTGACATGGAAGATGCATATGTACTGCACAAAAATTACTCGTGTATATTCTTTATTTACAAACAAGGAAGACATATATTACTAAGCATTTTAAAGGACTCTCTTGACAAAATTGTCTCTATCATTAGCTGAATAAATTCTTGAAATAGCAAGAGGTAGGTATGCTAAGATGTTGAAATCTACTTTCCCTAATACCCTTAGTTACAATGTGTAAGAAAGTCAATAAATATGTTAAAACTTCTATACCTCCTATAGGATGCAAAATTTATGAAGACGTTAGCTATTGGATGGACTTTGAATGCATACTTCAATACTGCACAAAACAAAAAGTTAATATAAACAGTCAGCATAGTTTCAAATAATTACGCTGAATGAACATGTATGAAAGTTTACTCTTGCCCAAAGAAAAGTTTCTGAAATCTTTCAGAACCAGGATTAATGATTCCAGCAACAGATGGGGTCTCTCTGCTTCAATATATAAATAAACTTGATCTCAGAAGACATTTATCTTGATTCAACCATGATAGCATTCACATAAACAAGGATGCCTCCACAAATGCCTACAATTTATGTACTAAAATGACCTTTTAAGGATGGATACACAATGAATAAGAAGGGAACTAACCACAGAGGAAATCAAAATCCAGCATACATTGAATAGGAAACTGCTTATAGTTATAAAATAATGCCTGAGTTGAGCGAGAGAAAAGCTGCCTGTTGACATGTTTTACAAGGGGAAATTCGACAGTCACCCTGTAAATAATTTCATGTGTTATTCCCTTCATATCAGCTGTAAGGATAATTTAAAAACAATTTGTCAATCAGTTGATAAGCTTCTTCAATGTGCTAGATTGTCCAAGACATTCCATAAAACTCGTGCAATAAGGGTAAAGACAACATCTCTAATTGCTAAAACATCAAAAAAACATAGGTGATGTACTCTACAACTCTAGGCACGTGCACGCATTGTGAAACATGATCAGTTTTTAAAAAGTGCAGCCACTACAGAATTCAATGAATTTTTTGTCTTCCTTCTCTATTTTGATCTGCCTTTTCTCTTACTGAACTAGCAAACAATGTTTGAAATGTTTTGTTCCGACTTAGTGTATCACCTTTAAATGCCCATAAAAAATATTACAAGTGACAATTAAAATTTCAATATTTGCTTATGTCTAATAAAGAAGCCTCTTTGAGTGTTTTTATAAAGAATTTTGCAAGAAACCCCCACTTGCCAATAAAATTAAACTGAAACGGAAAATTTTTAAAAACCTTGGATACGGTATGCTGTGGGTACTTTCGTGAAAATAAAATCCATGAGTTCATCTACTTGTGGGGTCACAAACATTCCACTTATTGTTAAGGCCTAGGGAAAGGTTTGGGGAGAAGACAATCTTTTCATAGAGTTGTTTGGAGATATCCTCTTGGAGAGGGGGCGCTTTGAGCCACCTCATAGTATCCCAAAAGTCATTCTCATCATCCATAATTATTCCAGTAGAGGGAGCTGTGAAAGCATTTCTGAAAATTGTATACAATCTGAACTGAGATTGAGGAAGCTTATAGAAAGCTTTAAGGTCTGTCCATTCCATCTACTTCCCAAATCTATACAAGTCATGAAATATTTTAATTCCTTTCTCAAACCAAAGGAGGGCAGAGCAGCCGCTTGTCAAGGTAAGGATTTTGTCATTATACTTCAGATTCAACGAAATCGATTTGTAGGCTTGGCAACTAGTGTCAAAGGAACAGAAGATAGGCTGCCCAACCACCAAATGCTTCACTTCTTCCCATGCCTTCCAGATTGACTGAAGAATAAAAGACACGTAAGAAGAAACAAGAAAGCCCCCAAATAGTAAGTCAACCAAATGAAGTCCTTTTCATCTCTCTTGACCCTTCAGAGCCTATTAGCAGTTTTGAATCTCACACGAACTTTCCAAGGTTCAATTCTAATCAAAGCCATTAAGTTTTATTTATTTTTATGCACTTATACAAAAACCGTTTGGGTACGCTGTGGGTACGTACCGACAGGCCTCAGATACATCCAGGGTATAGATTTTTGTACCCGGGATATATCTAGGGCCTATGGGTGCATACCTGAACCGTGAAGAAAATTTAAAAAGGAGTAGATTATTTTCAATTTTTGAAGATGTAAGTGCCTTGCCTTGGTAAACATTGATGAAAAATGTGAAGGCATTTGCTGAAGTATCCTCTCCATTCCATTTTATTGATAAATCCAACAAGGTTGCTGACCAGAAAACATTAATATCCGTAGATGTACCTGATCAGGATTTTCGGTAATGTGCGAAATTGCTTACAGTTAGAAATTTAGGCTTGACATACAGTAGATCTTATTCTATTACTGCTTTCCATCATGCGAACAGTGTAGTGTGTTGCTGATGCAATTCTTGTGTTCGGTGGAACAATTATCACACACTAAAAGCTCCATACCATTTTACTAAATTATTTTGTGTGCTCTTTGAAACACATTATCCACATAGATGATACATTTATGATTTTTCCATAGGGATGATAGTCCTATAAAGAAAGGGTTATTGTATACCAAAGCAACTCTGCAGTTGTTCAGCAAAAAAGGCTTCGATTTGTTGACTGAAGGGATTTAAGATTTTCAATGTTCCTATGGGCTTGGGTGTCCTAATTGTCTCCTTAGGTCACCCTTAAAAATTCCATATTTTTTATTGGTTTGGAAAATTGTAAGGTAGTATGGCTGATTCAGATTCCAAGATAAGGTGTCCTCTATTTTTGACACTAAAACCAGAGGGATCATCTGCCCTACTGAGTTTATGTACGCTTCATAGGCTATGGTGACAATGGACTGAATTTTCTAGCAGCTTCAGTAGCTTTCAGGAATGGTGAATGTTGCCATGATTAGATGACAACCATTCCTCTTCTGGTGGATCAAGACCTATCAAGATTCTTTATTCAGCTTGTTGTTGTAACAAGACAGCTTTAGTTAGAATATGGATAGGAACGCATTAATGAATTCAGTTTTGTGTGAATGCTATAAATCCGTGTATGCCCATTGAGGCTACACACAAAAAAATAGAGTTGTAAGAGGAAGAGTTGTGCTGATTGTAATTTCCAGATTTGAACAATAAGAGAATCGATACCGTTGCTCCGTGGATGTTTCCCTCTTGAGGGTTTTACCACGTAAATCTGTGTTTATGGTTTGTGTCTTTTTTGGCTATTTAATTTCGTTTACTCGCTTTATATTTTGTTGTGCTTAATCTTTTCGTGGCTATATAAGTTTCCAATAAGTGGTATCAGAGCAAGGTTGGAGGGAGGCCACGAGGGGCGAGTTTGAAGGGTGAATTCATTCGCTGCGTTGAAGCGTGATGGCAAAGACACAGAGTGCTAAATTCGAGATCGAGAAATTTGACGGTAGCAATAACTTCGAGTTATGGAAGGTCAAGATGCGGGATATACTGTGTGTGCAGGGAGTTGTGAAGGCGCTCGCAGGAAAGGAAAAGAAATCCGTGAGTATGGAAGATGATGACTGGGACGAGATGGAAACTTGTGCTCTCAGTGCTATTCACCTATGCTTGGCCGACGATGTATTATTCAACATCGTGTCTGAAACAACAACAGCAGGACTCTGGACAAAACTGGAAAGCTTGTATATGACTAAATCCTTGACGAATAGAATCCTCCTGAAGCGTCAGCTGTATACCTTGCGTATGAAGGAAGGTATGACAATTTCAGAACATTTAAATACTTTTAATACTCTTATTTGTAAATTGGACAGCACGGGTGACAAAATTTGAATGAAGATAAGATGGTAACATTATTAAGTTCTCTACCTGAATCTTGGGATCATTTCGTAACCTCTATTAGTTTTAGTTCTAAAGAGGTCATTAGCTTTGATGTTGTTGTTGGAGCTATGATATCTGAGGAAACTCGAAAGAGATCTTCTCTGGAAACTTCGACAACAGAAGTTATGATGGCCAGAGGCAGAACTACTGAGAGGGGACAGCATTCGAAGGGCCCAGCTAGATCCAAGTCGAAGGGCAAAAAGAGCAAGTTGAAGTGTTGGTTCTGTAACAAATCAGGACACCTCAAGAAAGATTGCTGGAAACGTAAAGAGGCATCTAAGGAGGAGGACTCTACAAAGGAGGCTAACATAGCCGAGAAGGACTCAGGTATGGTTGATGAGGTATTATCTACGTCTATTGTCTCACAGTACCATTATGACTGGTTAATTGATTCTGGGGCATCCCATCACATGTGTCTGCATAGGAATTGGTATTCTACATATCAATCTATTGATGATGGGGTAGTTTACATGGGTAATGATGTTACATGTAAAACTATTGGGATAGGGAGTATCAGAATTAAAATGTATGATGGGATTGTTAGAACACTGACAGATGTGAGACATGTGCCTGACTTGAGAAAGAATCTGATATCTTTGGGAGTTCTAGATTCTAGTGGACATAAGGGTTCAGTTCAAGGTGGAGTTTTGAAGATATCAAAAGGTATCTTGATAGTCATGAAAGCTAATAGAGTCGGGAACCTGTATAAACTTGAAGGAAGGACAGAAATTGATCAAGCAGGAGTCGCATCAGAGGATGCAGGTGAATCCACTCGCTTATGGCATCAACGACTGGGTCATATCAGCGAGAAAGGAATTAAGGTACTTGCTGATCGTAAACTTCTTCCTAGTTTAAAAACTGTAGATTTAAAGTTCTGTGAGCATTGTGTTTATGGGAAACAAGCTAGACATAAGTTTAAACCTGGAAAACATACAAGTAAAGGTATCCTAGACTATATTCATTCAGACCTATGGGGTCCAGCTCCGAAACTCTCATATGGAGGATCATCATATTTTGTTAGTTTTATAGATGATTACTCGAGGAAAGTTTGGATCTATTTGTTAAAGAGGAAAGCTGATGTATTTAACACTTTTAAACAGTTTAGAGCTTTGGTTGAAAAGAGCACAGGTAAATCCATTAAATGTCTTAGAACAGATAATGGAGGGGAATTTACTTCTAAGGAGTTTGAAAATTATTGCAAGAATGAAGGGATTGACAGGCATAAAACCACTGTGTACACTCCGCAGCAGAATGGCATTGCTGAACGCATGAACAGGACTCTTCTTGAGAGAGCAAGGAGCATGCTCAGTAATGCAAAGTTGCAGCAGGAATTGTGGGGAGAAGCTTTGCTTACAGCTTGTTACCTAGTTAATCGATCACCATCGACAGCAATTGACTGCAAGATTCCACAAGAGGTATGGACAGGTCAACCATGTAATTATTCTAGTCTTAGAGTTTTTGGTTGTGATGCCTATGCACTTATTCCAAAGAGTCAGCGTTCCAAGTTAGATCCTAAGTCAAAAATTAGTCTTTGTTGGATATGGTGATGGTGTGAAGGGGTATAGATTATGGAATCCTACTGCCCATAAGATCATCATAAACAGAGATGTTATATTTGATGAAATTTCCCTCATGAAATCAGATGGAAAGAATGTTATGAAACAGGTTGATGTACCACAGTCACAACAAATTCAATTTGATATACATTCATCCATGGGTGAAAATCATGAAGATGTCCGTGAGCAGGATATTCATGAGGAAATCACTCAGGAGGATGAGCAGATTGAAACACCTCAGGAAATTGAGGAAATACCACAACAAGCTCTATGAAGGTCTACACGGATCAGATCAGTTCCAAGCAGGTATGATGATTTTGTCACTTCTGTTGCTTTAATTTCTAATGAAGGAGAACCAAGTTGTTACAAAGAAGCAATAGAGGTTTCAGATAGTGACAAATGGAAACATGCCATGAAAGAGGAAATTGATGCTTTGATTAAAAACAAAACATGGGATCTGGTGGAACTTCCTAAGAACAGGAAATCGGTTGGTTGTAAGTGGGTATACAAGTTGAAGAAAGGTGTTGATGATGTTATTTCAAAGTACAAGGCGAGGCTGGTCGCAAAAGGGTTTTCTCAGGAAGCAGGTATTGACTTTCATGAGATTTTTTCGCCAGTTGTAAAAATTGTTTCTATTCGTATGGTGTTAGCACTAGTTGCATTGCATAATCTTGAATTAGAGCAGCTAGATGTTAAAACATTTCTACATGGAGATTTAGATGAGGAAATTTACATGGAACAACCGGAAGGGTTTTGTTCAAAATCACAACAAGAGGTTTGTTTGCAAACTCAAGAAATCATTGTATGGCTTGAAGCAGTCTTCAAGACAATGGTACAAGAAGTTTGATTCCTTCATGGTGAGCCATAATTTTACCAGGAGTGAATATGATCATTGCGTTTACTTTAAAAGGTTAGATAATGGCATGTTCATTATATTGGTATTGTATGTTGATGATATGCTTGTTGCAAGCAAGAGCATGGTTGATATCAGCAGGTTAAAGGCTCAGTTGGCTAGGACATTCGATATGAAGGATCTAGGAGCAGCAAGACAGATCTTGGGCATGGAGATACACAGAGACAAGATGAAAGGCAAGCTGTGGTTATCACAAGAGAAGTATGTGGAGAAAATACTTCAGAGATTCGATATGGATAAAGTGAAACCAGTGAATATCCCTTTAGCTTCGCATTTTAAACTTTCTTCAGGTTTGTGTCCTAGTAATGATGAAGAAAAGGAGTATATGTCTCGTGTACCGTATGCTAATGCAGTAGGAAGTTTGATGTATGCGATGGTTAGTACTAGACCTAATATTTCACATGCAGTTGGTGTTGTCAGTAGATACATGGCAAAGCCAGGTAAAGAACATTGGGCAGCAGTGAAATGGGTGCTTCAGTATCTTAGAGGCACAAGCAGTTACTGTATCACTTTTGATGGTTGCAGTGATAACGTATTTGCGGTTATGTTGATTCTGATTTTGCAGGTGATTTGGACAAAAGAAGATCTACTTCAGGTTATGTCTTTACTCTTGCAGGTGGTCCTATTAGTTGGATGTCAAAGCTTCAAAGCATTGTTGCTTTATCCACTACTGAGGCAGAGTATGTATCTGCTTCACTTGCTTGTCAAAGAGGCAGTATGGTTAAAAGGTTTATTGGGTGAGTTAGGAAGTTTCAGAAAAGTGTAAAAATTTTCTGTGATAGTCAAAGTGCAATTTATTTGGCTAAGAATCCAGCTTACCATAGTAAGTCGAAACATATTCCAGTTAAATACCATTATGTAAGACATGTTATTGATGAAGGACAAGTGATTCTTGATAAGGTCCACACTCAAAATAATTGTGCATACATGTTCATGAAACCGGTTATATTAGAGAAGCTACGGTGGTGCTTGGCTTCTCTTGGCTTGCAAAAAAGGTGATGAGCAATGAGCAAGGTATCAGGTTAATTGTTGTCAAGGTGGAGATTGTTGAGATTAGATGACAACCATTCCTCTTCTGGTGGATCAAGATCCTATTATTCAGCTTGTTGTTGTAACAAGACAGCTTTAGTTAGAATATGGATAGGAACGCATTAATGAATTCAGTTTTGTGTGAATGTTATAAATCCGTGTATGCCCATTAAGGCTATACACAAAAAAAAAAAAAGAGTTGTAAGAGGAAGAGCTGTGTTGATTGTAATTTCCAGATTTGAACAATAAGAGAATCGATACCGTTGCTCCGTGGATGTTTCCCTCTTGAGGGTTTTACCACGTAAATCTGTGTTTATGGTTTGTGTCTTTTTTGGCTATTTAATTTCGTTTACTCACTTTATATTTTGTTGTGCTTAATCTTTTCGTGGCTATATAAGTTTCCAATAAGCCATGGCCTCATTGTCATCAAATGGGATGTTAGGGTGCTTACCAGCTTGTCATTGTCATTGTCATAATACTAATTAGGTTAATCATGGTAGGAAAGCATGAGAAGTCACCAAAGAAGAAAATCTAAAATACCCAAACTTGTTGCAATTTGTGTGACAAAGTGGTGTTTAGTACATCCCTAGAAACCTCTATTGTAGTGTTACACTCACTCCATGACCTCGTCACTAATCTAGATTGCATGGGTTTTAAGAGAAAAACATGGTTACCATTACCAACTTAATAAAATGCACAGTTTAGAAATGTGCCTGAATTATATTATGATTGTTAGGCCAAGATGATCTATTTTGCCTTTGTACCATTGACATCACACTGCAGACCAAATACAACCATTAAAAGCCTGAAAAGGAAATTCCTAACCATCATATAATAGTATTTTTATCCTTATTTCACATGTTCAGTGAATTTGATAAAAAATCTAGGCCTTACTGAAAATATTAAATAAGAAAATTTCAATGGACATATAGTGACTTAGCGGTGATTTTACTGCAACTTTTTCTTCAGCTGGCATTCAACTACTTTTATTTTAATTTTTAAATCCACCCTAATTTAATTGTAATTCTTAGAGCCACATAACTTAATTGAATCCACACAATCTTCTAAATGGGAAAGGAGAAATGAAGGATTACAAAAGTTAGTTTACTTGACTATCACCATTGAGTGCCTAGAACGTGTTAGTCTACTTCAATATCAAAATTAAGAAATATTCAAATATGTAAACGTGTCTTTGGCTTTGGCAACATCATAAACTACAATAAAAAATTAAATTTAAGTTGAAGAAGAACTCAACCCATGATTAATTTTACCATCCAGTTCCATTCATTTAATCAAGAAATTTCACTGTAGACTTCACCAAAGCACAACACTTCTAGTTCATGTTTTCTTTTCTAATGGAAATTTTTTCCTCAATTTGAAACATTTTCAATACAGATAAAATTATATTTAATAAAGAAAATGTGACATAAAGTACTAACAGACTTGTATCTTGTTCAAGGAAGGTACTAGAGGAGACATCCACTTAATACTTTTGAATACTTGATGACACTTCCAATGACTGTACGTACCCAAAATTGTAGGGTACTGCACCGCCGGAACGATGTTACACATGCCCTAATGATGATACAGGTCACCTCGCAAGGTGTTCAGGATCCAGAGAAGCTCACGAAGTATATGTTAGCATCCCAAATGCTTTATCCAAATCCCTTGTGCTTTGTTTTATCCATTTCCCCCCTTTTTCTTGGGTTTTTGACCATTCAGTAATGAAACCGCCACCCTGCCAGGGTGACGGTCCTCGCCACACTCAGGGCGGCGGTCCTTCACACATTTTCCAGCACGTTCCTTTGATCGCGACTTGCGTGAATTTTCAACATTTACCAACTTTTCTCAACCGCCTTAGCTTGTATTTATGTTTTTGGTTCCCTGTAATAGTGTTTCTTCATTGTTTAATGGTAAAAGAGTTCCATTCCAAGTTACCCTTTGGTGAATGGGAATTCTATAAATAGCTGGTTTGTTTTCAAACAAATGGCCCCTCATCCTCTCAATTCTCTTGTTTAGTTTTTCAATTCCTTGCTTAGGATTTTATTAGTTTCAGGTTTTGCTTCCATTGTTGGCACTTTGGAGGTCATATCATCTTCTTGTTTCAGGTCTTGTTTCATTGCTGCTACATACAGTTAATTTAACACATAGAATAGCTTCATTTCTAGACTAGAATCCATTAAAGTTACAGGTTTTGTTTTGTCACAAGGATAATTTCTGAAACTCTCGGTGCATTTGTGTTGTATTCTCGTAATAAATCCTCACTAGGAATTGCATAGTCAAGCTCTGTTCACTTGCGCTATCCATCTCCTACTCCCATTGTATTCGGTCTATATCCAAAGATGCCATTGTTTGATTGCTATCCTCTATTGATACTATCATATACACACTTTTTAGAATCACGAGGACACGAAGGAACGAGGAGATCACACTGAGGGGATGAAATCATACACAACTAGATTTACCACTGTTTCTGTAAATGCCAGGTTTGAGCTATCAAAGTTCTAGTTACAACATATCAAATAGAGTAGTGAATTATTTCATTTCAGTTAAAAGTTCACTCTTGGTATCACTAGGGAAGTTGTGGGGATTGATAGTTTCTGAGAAACTGTGATTCATTCCTCACTTCTAAGGTAGGATCGAGAGCCTTTCAAATTAATATGTTTAGTTGCTTAGATATTTAGTATAATATCACAATTACACAGGCAAATAGCCATACCAGGCTACTTTGTTTGTTTTCATTTTGTTTCTAGATTAGTTGTCCATTTTATAAATATACTAGAGTAGCTGCTCTTCAATTTCATTGAAATACATCATTAAAAAAATACAAAAATAGCAGGATGCTTGCATAGTGTAAATACCTCTTTTGTAATCAGTTTATTAAATGTTAGTTAAAAATTGAATCATTTTGTATGACAATCACAGGACCTAGAGAGCCTAGAGAATATATATTTAAACCTATAGTACCTCAACCAAATTTACCCATGACTTTAGCTGATATAGATAAGGACCTTAGGATATAGGTCTTTCAATCCACAACAAACTTACAAGTAATTAGTGAGCAACTAAGAGGATTGAATATCGAAGATGACAAAGCTTACACATTCTGGTCAAACCATCCTGAATTATAGATTGCCTTGATAAAACCCTGAATGACCATGCAAGGGTTCAAACGAGAACAAACATTTGGTTGCGATCCTTTGGTTCTGCAACCTAACGCAGGAGACCTCCTCGTTGATATAGACACTAGCTTACGTATCCAAGTTGCCAGAACACCTGTTAGGTACTTCGAGAAAATCATACAACTTCTAGTTCTAAACATAGAAGCTGAAAAGGCATACGATTACTGGATAGTCGGAAGAAGGGATTGATTCTTCACATGACCATAACAGGTCCACAACAACCACGAACTCACGGTTGTGATCCCCAAGTCCCACAACCCAACGGGCCAACAAACCAGTCAAGTATTGACACCGGCTTGCGAACGCTGGTATTTAGATCCTCACCACTCCTACCAGATTTTATAGTACAGTTCTCCGTATTAAACATAGAAGCTAATCAATCCAATATTTTCTGGGCTAGACCAGAAAACCACCCATAGCTAACCACAAAATCCACTAAAACGACCTATCACCATTTTATGACCTTGTCTAGAGATATATACGAAGCTCCCACAGGTCACTTCCCACATATCGAACAACCAAGAAACAAGATCTCGGAAGATCTCAACATTGATTGGAGCCTCCAACAGCCATTATATCCTGAATGAGCCATTACACCAATCCAGGTTAGGAGGGCCTTCTTTGCCTTAGATTCACAGATTCCATTATTGTGTGTTGAGGATTTAAGATTACCCGATTAGCTTATACATATCCATTCACATTCAACATTCACCGGCTGTCTCGACATGACCTCGGGAAGTCAGGTATGAGGAAAGGGTACTTGTAGATTCCCATGCTCGCTTGTCACTTTTCCATCGTACAAAATTGGTGAACCCGACGTGAAACAAACTCATATTCCTCTTTCTATTTTCATTTTTCCATCCACCTTTGCTCTTTCTCATTATTTTGCAGGTATTCATATACCTCCCTAATATGTCGGGATATGATGCATATTGCAGACCTCTCTCAGGTCTCGAAGTAAACTATAGTCAAACAAATAGACAACCATCGCCCTCGCTTTCTATGTGGGCTGATAACTATTCGAGTAATTACTTGTCATCTCAAACTCCCCCTCACAGAACCAGTTCTAGTTCTTCATTCCGAATTGAGGAGTTTGATCAGTTTGCACAAACACAACAGCCAGAGCCATCAGGCTCTAACAATATGACGTTTACTGGAGAATCTGCTTCATCTCCTCGGGTCTTGTTCAGACCACAGATCGGTAGACAATCAGACCCACTCCCCTTTTTGGATGAGGAGTACTTAGCATGCTTCGCTAAAAGTGAACAATGCTTCCAAAATATGTATCCACCTTTAGGAAGTTTACAAATACAGTCTGATACCCTATTCCAGGAGAACACCCCCATTCCTCCACCTATGGGAAATACACTCGGTGAAGCTTGGCAGGGTAACGACCAATTCATAGCAGGGTATCATACCCCTTTACAACCTCAAGCTATACAACAAACACCCTTAAGGCAAAGCACTGCGTCTTCACCAATGGAGGTCATTTCAGCCTTAGCTGAGAAGGTTAGAGGGCTAGAACTTGCTCAAGCAAACCAAAATTCATATTTTGGGCAAGCGGGAATCCCCAACCCTCTGCATCACCCTAGTCAAGTTGACCTCCTTACAGGAACAAGCACGTTAGGCATGCCTCCTCAAAATCCTTATAGTTACCCACAACAAACACCAACTAGGACAATGTTTTCAAACACCGCTCCAGTTGAAAACATGACACCTCTCGGCTTGGCACCAAACAACCCGTACCAGAACAATGCTCCTCCTTATTTAAACATCTATTCAAAATCACCACAAGGAGACATGTTCTCTTCTCCCGAGATGTTCGTTCAACCACAGGGATTCCCTTATATCCCTACAAAACGCATATGTTATGCCATATCAACAACCCATTCCACCTCAACCCCCTCAGCAAGCCCCGTCGATGGTTGAGGCCTACGCAGTAGGGACTTATTCAGAATATTTAAAAGAACCCCTAGACTTCACCATATGAAGCGTTATGCTTCCGAGACCTCTTCCTGATTTTCCCAAATACAAAGGGGAAGGGGACCCAAATGCACACATTAAGGCCTATGCCACAGCCATACGGGAGTTACTCCCTTGGGACAGGGTTGTCGCTAAAATATTCCCTAAGACCCTAGAAGGTATTGCCCTTGAATGGTATTACAGAATACCTGAAGCTTCGATACACTCATTTAAACAACTTGTGTCAGAATTCATCAAAGCTTTCGACATGAACAAATTGTTAAGAACAGGAATCAGGGAGTTCTTACATATCAAACAAGAACATAATGAATCCGCCGCTCATTTTATCCAAAGATGGCGTACGGTTCTCTACTCATCAGCAAGTGCTCTAAATATGGATCAAATGGAACTATGCGATTTATTCCTTAATTCACTCAATAGAGAGATAAAGGAAGAAGTCCAAAAGTTCCCACTAAGAACTTACGATGAAGTACTCGAAAGTGCTCTCCGAATCGACCAAGTAGCGATTGATAGTGGTCATAAGACATATGGGACAAACGGGAAATTAACCACTCCCAATCAAAACACTGCGGCCTATCCTAATGCTGGGAACACTAATCAAGGACCTAAGATCCTTAACAAGAACTGCAGGGTTACAACAGATGGAGTAATTAACCAAGCTAAAAGGGAAAATGTTGTAAACATTTCGCCACCTGTTAATAATCAACGAAATAATAATTTTACCCTAACAATCAACGCGGTGGATTTTAATCATCCACCACAGCAACAACAACAATAGCGACAAGTCCAGACGCAAAGTCCAAATCAAAACCCAACCGGATATCAGATTCAAAACCAAAGGAAAAAGCCTCAAAATTTTAACTCTAAAAACCAGCAACCTTATTAGAATTTTGGGCCACAACAGGTTTTAAATCAATAGCCTCGAAATTACAATCCCAATCTATATTGTGGCTTCCACAAGATTCAAGGCCACGATACTAGGACTTGTCGTGAATACAATAAATTCATGCAGCGTTTTCCAGAAGATCAAAAACAACTCTTTATAGATATGTTTTTAGCAAATTCTGTAGTACCCATGCCAAACGCTTATGCAGGGGCAGTTTCCCCTCAAAATGCATCCCTCAAGATCTTCAATGACCCGCTCCCAAACCATTCTAACAACAACAGGTTAGATCCTAACAGAACAAATAAGGGTGTCATGACAGGAAACAATGATCATGAAGCTTCAACTTCATTAAATCCACCAGTCGCACCCCAATTAGGAACTCGACCTCAAACTAAGATAGTCGGTTTAGTGGAGTTAGACGCCGAGCTACCCATAGAAACCATAAAAAGAACACGGGATTATTCTTCTCAACCAACTCCAAGTTATTTGTTAGATCCAGAAAACACTAAACAAACATTGCTAAAACCTATAAGCGCCTATGATCTAATTAATGATTTAACTAAAACTTTCTCGCACATCTCCTTCTTGGATTTATTAAAAAACTCTCCTGCCCATAGGGCTGCCCTCTTAGAAGTATTAGGCCTCGTCCATTTAATCAACATCACTCCTCCTCCAGAAACCCAAGTAAACCATGTGGAATTTGACATTTATCCTCCGGGGCAGCTAGATAGGGATACTAAATTTATATTTGATATAAGCAAAATGCCAACAGACGCTGAAATTACATGAAGAGGCGACCCAAATTTACATTTACAAGTTTGGGTCTACAATAATTATGTTAAATGTGCAATGGTTGATGATGGGGCAGCAGTCAACATAGTCCCCTTCATTTCCTTCAAAAGTTAGGATATGGAGAGACAAGCTGTTCCACGACGCGAAATACGCTAAGAGGTTATGATAGCCTCAAAGCCACTTCAATTGGAACAATAATTTTACCAATTACTTTAGGAACCAAGACGGTCCTCATCGAGTTTTATATTATAGACCGGGAAACCAATTATAATATGATCCTTGGTTGGCCATGGATACACCGCATGAAGGCAATCCCTTCCACATTATTCCAAGAAATAAGATTTCTACACTTAGAGAAAATATTCGTGGCACACGGTGATCCAAAAATTTTTGATATACACCTAGCTGATTTGAAGAAAAGGCTAGGTGTTCACTCTGAGTTTGAACTCCCAAAAAATCAGCTTGTCAAACCAACTAATTCACAACCAAAAGAAAAGCTAATACCACCACTAAATTGGAAATTTCAAATCCAGTCGAGGAAATTCCAGTACTCAAAAATGAGACCAATGCTATAAAAGCATAGTATCATTAGGGACTACTGCAAAAATTGTTGAGTTACTAGAGAAAGACTTACCTATTCTCCTATTGTTTTATTCCATGGGTATGGGACACACCCTGGGAATCGCTTCACTTCCATCAGATGAATTTTTTATGGTAGAAGTAACCAAAGCAAAAGAAATAGATACGATAGATATCCCAACATCCATTTTTCCAAGAAAATATTAGACTCTCCACTTTGATGGAGCTAGATGTCATTTTGGAACTGGGGTAGGAGTGATCTTTACTTCACCTGAGGGAAAGATCCTACCTTTCATCTTCAAATTAAACTTTGAATGTACAAACAATGGAGCTGAGTACGAAGCTCTCCTCCTTGGCCTCATCCTAGCTAAAAGAATGGGTGTTGACAACATTAGAGTGCTAGGAGATGTGCAATTAGTTGCAAACCAAGTCTCTGAGGAATATGAAACTAGGGCTGAACATTGACAACTATACAAAACAACAGTATTATATCTAAGTAAGGGATTTAACTTCATATCAATTGAAGCAATCCCATGAGATCAAAACCTTCTCGTAGACTCAATAGCAACCTCAACTTCCTGTTTCACCCCAAACAGTGAGTTGGAGGACACAAATTTCATGGTATCACTTCGTACTGAACCATTAGTGCGTAAAATACCAAAAAACTCACTCCTAGCTCATGGAGAAGCTGAGGATGATTTATCTATCATAGGTCACTTTGATGATGATAGAGTCACTCTCAAATATCTAAATGCCTATGCAGAGCTACACCTTGCTCACTGTATAGTTGATCTTTCTCTAATACCTCATTCCTCTTCCTACTTTGGAAATCCCATGGTAGAGTCTCCTCCACAGAAAGGTCTTGATATCTACGAGATAGAAAATGGAGAAAGTTTGGAGCTACCTCCAGCCCCACCTGAATTTGAAGAAGGTAACGCTTCTTTGATAGAAGAAACCATTGATATAAACATTGGAACAGAGGAGGAACCAAGAATTTTGAAGTTGGGATCCTCGTTAACTCCAGAGGAGATAGAAATACACACCCAAATCCTTAAAGAACATCAAAAGGCTTTTGCATTTAATTATAAAGAAATGATGGGCATTGCACCACAAGTCACGGTGCATAATCTTGTCACTAAACCAGATGCGAATCCAATTAAATAGAAGTCAAGACCAATGAAGCCAAAAGTGGTTCTCATGGTAAAAGAGGAAGTAGTAAAACTTCTCCAAGTAGGATTCATCAAGCCCATTGACTATTCACAATGGGTATCTAATATCGTTCCTGTCCTAAAAAAGAATGGGAAAATATGCATTTGCATAGATTTTCGGGATATTAACAAAGCTTGTCCCAAGGATGATTTCCCATTACCATCCATTGACGTTATCATTGATGCAACAACTTGGATTCGAACTGCTATCCCTCATGGATGGGTTCTCAGGGTGTTAATCAGATTAAAATATCAGAGCAGGATCAAGCCAAAACCACATTCATAACTCCCTGGGGAACTTATTGTTACGCTGTCATGCCATTTGGTCTTAAGAAT
This sequence comes from Taxus chinensis, assembly GCA_019776745.2. Classification (NCBI taxonomy): domain Eukaryota; kingdom Viridiplantae; phylum Streptophyta; class Pinopsida; order Cupressales; family Taxaceae; genus Taxus; species Taxus chinensis. The sequence continues at coordinate 13,933,184 of CM034148.1, forward strand.
GCTGATGCTACGTATCAGTGGGCAATGACTTATATATTCCACGATCTTATCCATAAAATTGTGGAATCCTATGTGGATGACTTGTTGGCCAAAGCCAAGAAATGCTATGATCATCCGAAAGTGCTCCGTATCATCCTCTCACAACTAATCGAATATGGCGTCACATTAAATCCAGAGAAGTGTGTGTTTGGTGTGATAGGAGGTAAACTTCTGGGATACATTATATCTTCACGAGGGATTGATGTTGATCCAGCCAAAATACGGGCTGTTCTCGAAATGATCCCACCATCAGACGAGTCTGGAATCAGGTCATTTCTTGGGAAACTCGGTGCAATCCGAAGGTTCATCCCAAATTTAAGCTTTGCCATTCATCCAATCAACAATCTACTCAAGAATGATTATAGCGTCGATTAGAATGAAGAATGAAACAAGGCCTTCGAAGTAGTTAAATGCTTCTTGTTGTCACCACCCATGCTAATGCCTCCCAAGCCAGACCGCCCTTTAATCCTATACTCATGAACCACTCATATCTCGCTGGCCTGCATGCTGGCTCAAGAAGACGATGACAAATGAGAATGCACGATCTATTTCATTAGCCAAATGTTGCTCGATTATGAAACATGTTACACAAAAGTAGAGAGAGGATGCCTTGCCATAATTTTTACAACAAAACGTTTGAGACATTACATGTTAAACTAGGAAACAAGGGCTATTGTAAAAACAAACCATTTACGAACATTTCTCACACAAGGATCTTTATCTAAAAAAGCTAGCTATTTCGTAACCTTAATGGGAGAATTTGAATTAACATTCATAAAACAGAAATCCATTAAAGGAAAACTCATTGCAGACTGGTTAGCTAACAATCCACTAGATGGAGGCGAGCTGGTAGATCTAGACTTTCCTAATGAGTGCATATACTTTGTCGAAACCAGGCCCCCCATTTCTACATGTCCTTGGTATACTGATACAATCAATTTTATCATGGACCATACATACCCAGAAGGTGCCACATCACGTACAAAGAAGGCGGTTATGCATTATTACCACTAAATATGTTGTTTTAGACCAAATACTCTATCGTAGAGCCTTCGACGACATACTTCTAAGATGTGTTGACATAAAAGAATCTGTTATCCAAGAATTCCCACCTCAAGGTAATTTGATAGTGGGCATCAACTTCTTTGGTCCCAAGAAACCACTTGCAAAATACATCAGATCAACTATGTTTGGCCCACTCTTGAGCATGACGCAGTGGAATTTGTTGTAACTCTGCCATCTAATGCCAAGAATTCTCTCAACGAGATTAGAAAATGCCAACACAATCCCTAAACCAACCAATGAATTCGTGGGCCTTCTCCATGTGAAGTCTAAAATCGACTAGGGAAGTTCTCTTCCCATGCAACTGTTGGCCATAATTTTGGGATCACAGCCATGTGAACTATTTTAAAATCCGTGGAGACCATGCCTCTCACCAGCAGTTGGTTCAGTAATTGGACAAAATACATTCTGAACGTGAAATTATCTGCAAAATGGTCCCAAAAGTGGAAATTATCGCCAAGATTTTGTTATCGTCCTGGTTAAAAACAATGAAGGCCATGTAGTTATTGCGCAGGAGCATCAAGCGAACAAGGCATAATAAGGTGAATACATAGACCATGATTCATGTTGTCTTGGAGATATTCGTTAGGAGTTAAACATGTTGTACAAATGAATATATGCTTGCGGGACGTTGGTAAGGGCCTTAACTTGGCGATTTAAAGGCAAATATAGGGGGATTAAGGTCATTTTAAGCCCAAATCGGCCATCATGCATAGATTCCTTGTTTGGGACATAGGAGAGTATCAAGGTACGCGTATACATAGGGATTTCTATGTTAAGAAGATGGGAGTCAACCTACAGTGAAGAAAACTTATGATCAGTTTGACCCCGTGAACTTCAGAACGTCCATAACTTTAGACTAATGAATACCTATTTTCATAAAATTGATTCGATGGAGATGAAGCAGGGACAAGGGGGTATCAAGGATTTAGAGAATGGAATAATGAGGGTAACAACGTATGTATGATAATTGAAGAGAAGATACATATTCGGAATACAGAGTTAAGCTTGTTTCAGTGGACTGTGACAAGAACCCCTGGCAGGACAGCAAGATACCCTGCCATGCACCTCAGATGGCCATGATGTAATTCTCATTTCTCAGTATGAAATCACTCTACAAATTGACTGTTGGAATCATGGCATCTGGTAAATTTTGTATGTTTCACAGAAATCAGTATAGTTTGAATTTTGATGAGAAATTGGTTGAGATCTCGGGCCTAGAAATAGTGGCTTTGTTCATAACAGTTTTCATTCCATGGATGGGAATCAATTAAGAGGCATGGTTATCATTATATCTACTGCATTGACTATGATCTAAATGGGGAGCCAAATTTGGTGAAGTAATTATAATTGTGTCGCTCAAGCTATTGACTGTGTTTCGAGATACAACATGGTTAAGGTCAGATAAAGAACATGCACAGTTTTTTCCTTTATCATTGCTTCTCATGATCTATAAATTGGATAATATGGGCTCATAGGGATAAATGGGAGTATTTGCAGATCTAAAAGGTTTATCATGAAATTATCACCTTGTTAGTATATAAAAGATGATTGCATAGGCCCTTTAGTGGACTCCTTACATGGCAAGAAGGAGGCCCTTAATCATCTAAGGAGATTGAACTACAATATGATGAAGCAATAAAATGATCAGGAATGTGGAGGGCATCTTACCCAGCTGTGTATTTCTTGAATATCTTCTTACATTGGGCATCTTAGGTCTAAAGAATATTCCTTCCCTCTAGCTATAATGTAGATTGTACAGTGGTTAACTATCGTTAGTGAATGCATAAGATAGTGGAAAGGGCTAAATTTCAAGGAGAACTAGAGTTCAGTCACATCTTCATAGTTGGAGGATGACTATGCCTAGCATTATTAATTTTCGCATGATTCTAGAGAGAAATCTACCAGTGATTTCTAAATGTCACCACTAGTGTAGTATTTCATTCTAGGGCATTCTCTCTCCCTAGTCACTTGGAAATTCACATACAATATCTAGGTTCCCCTGCAGGGAAAACCTAGATCTGTGGCAGGTAGTATAGGAACTCATGCAATACCTCAACCATTGTGAAGGGAGGTCTGTATCTCAAGCTGTTGGTATGCCCTAAGAGACCAACTACCCATTGATCCAATATTAAGAGTTTGAGTATGGATTCTTTTGTACTAAGTTCAGTCAGGGCAGTTGTATTGGGACTGCACACTCCAAGAGAGATGCTTCAGAACCCCATAGTGGGATACTGTGAAACATTGGGCTACTACTCATAAAATAGATCGGATGGGATACTTTTGGCCCACTCTCGAGCATGAAAGAGTGGAATTTGGATGTAAGTGCCACAAATGCCAAGAATTATCTCACGAGATTCACATGCCAGCATGAATCCCTTGAACCAATAGTGAACTCCAGATGGCCCTTTGTCCACGTGGGATCTAGACTTGATAGGGAAGTTCTCTCCCTCATCATCTGATGGCCATAATTTTATAATCACAACCATGAAATACCTTTACCAAATGGGTGGAGGCCATGCCTCTCAGTTGTTGTCACGAGAGTTACCAGGTTAGGTAATTGCCAAATTCATACTGAACCAAATTATCTGCAATGAGGTATAATGTCCCACAAGTCATTATCTCAGTGATAATGGCATGCTCCTTTAAAAATGATTTTGGTAACCCCCTGCATGAGTTATGTAGCAAGTTCAAGATAAACCATCACACGGCTCTCTTTACTACCCTCAAGCCAATGGGCAGGCCGAAGCAACAAACAAAACATTAAAATCTATTCTCCTCAAAATAGTCAAGGAGAACAAGTGAGATTGGCATTTAAAGCTATATCCGGCCTTGTGGGCCCATCGAACCTCAATAAGAACACCAACAGGAGCAACTCCTTTCTCACTGGTATTTGGGGTAGAAGCAGTTCTCCCGCTTGAGGTTGAAATACCCAGTCTCTGTATCTCATTACAAGGGATTCTGGATGAAGAAGCTTATAGGGAGGCACGCCTCTCTCAACTAGAAAGCCTTGACGAGGCCAGGTTAAATGCCGAACAACGACATAGAGCCTATGCTGACCGGATGTGCCGTCAGTATAACAAAAAATTCTATGAGTGAGAAATATATGAAGGAGATCTAGTTCTAAGACTAGACATCCATATCGATAAAAAAACCGGTGAAGGAAGGAAGTTCCGGCCCAAATGGTTGGGCCCATACCGAGTCATGAAGGACTATGGAAATGGTGTGTATCTCTTGTGCACACTAGAAGGTGAGGAATTTGGTGAAACTGTCAATTCCTTGCATCTTAAGCGGTTTTACGCATAAAACACCAAAGTCATTACTAGTACATTATAGCTACTTACATTGCATTAGTCTCTTAGCTGCTTCATTCTGTCCATTTCGTAAAAATGGTAGTCCAGGAGCTTACTCTTAAAACAAATCTGTTACAAATTTTTGAAGATATTGGCAAAAGAATTCATGTCACATCTCTCCAAACATCATCAACTATTTTCAAATGTTCTCATCAAATACGACAGACAAGTTACATTGATGGAAACCATACCAACACCTGCATACTTGGCTTTGTTCTTTCTTTCTACTAGGTGAAGTTGTCCTTGCCCACGGTCTATTCTGGAAGCTTCTTGGTGTCACATCTATCCCTCTAAAATCTCTTGGAATGAAAGGATATCCCAAATTCATAGATCAAAAATGTCAAAATCAAATGAAATCAAAAGCACCAAGCAAACAAAATATTTTATTTTACACACTTCTTTGCCCCATCAACCTTTGGTGATAAGCCCACATCTCTTACTGGTGATGTGAGGTTGGGAAAGGAAAGAAGTGCCCTTACTCGCCTGTATCTTGCCTTTGGTGACAAACCCATGCTTCTTACTAGTGGCGTGAGGCAGGGTGTGGGGGGTCCAGTCACACAAACTAACAAATCTTGGTATGCTAAAAACACAAATCAAATTCTGTTAAGAGAAAGCAAATATCCAAATATCCAAATTCCAAAGAGATCAAATCCTCAAAACCAGATTTTGTCAACCAGGTTGCCATTTATGAATCTAAGTCTAGATAAATTGAAAAGTAAGTGGCCTTCTAAGCTTGGTAGTAGTTTTGAGTAGGGTGGGTGTGTAGGTCCAAATTTGGTTTCTGTTACTGGTTTTTCTATCTCTCATCATTCCATTCAGTCAAACTCATACAACTTGTGCCCTTCCTAACTCTTGGTGTTGAGCCCTCGCATCTTACTAGTTGCGTGGATTTGGGATTGGGGCAAGTTCATCTCTTTATCACTATGCATTCATCATGTTTTGCCAACATAAGAAGAAATTATAAACATTTCCCAAAGAGTTCAAAAGTTCAGTACTACCATATGTTAATATCATCTCATATCAGCATTACAAAAACATACAGAGTAAAACATTCTATCTACTATCATTTGTTATCCATTGCATACATTCTGAAAACATGAAAAATAGTATTCTAAAAAGCATCTAAATACACATATAGAAATGAGTCACAAAATTCAAGGCACCAAGAGTCTAGATCCAAATATATATATATATATATATATATATATATACACACACAAATCAGGTTTCGTATACAATGCCATCATGCACTAGGCATGGTCAAAATGCTCAATGAGCCTGGAAAGTACAAAAACTCTCGTATAAACATTTGAAAAAATACTACAAAAATAGTCTCTCAATCCCTATGGGATCCCTCAGAGGGTGCGCAGCCACACCTAGGACTCCGGCTACACCGGTGCTCAGAATGCACTGAGGGCTCGCGGTCACGCCCAATAGCTGTCGTCTCGCTACAAGAATGGCTCCTCCTCATCAAGTGCTCAGCTGTCCTATATCCAACTACCTTTGTGCGGAGAGAAGTCATAATATTTGTTGCATTCCAAATAGAGACAAAAACATCAGTGTCCCTACCAGCAGCTGAGGGCTCCCCCACGTCCATGGAAAGCTTAGCACGAGTCTTCTCCGAGGGAAGAAGTAGGGTATCGGTACACAATCGGTGAATCAAGTCTCGCCACTCATTAGTAGTTGCTGCAAAAAAAGGAGAAAACAAGTTAGAAAATAATCAATGATAGAATCAAGAGTAAACGAAACAAAAAGAAATAACAAACTAAGACAAGTCTAACTAAAAAAAATGTTAGGAGAAGAGTGACAACTGACTAGGATCACCAGGCCTCCAAGAAGGATCTCTAGGATCCGCACCTGCCACTGACATGCTGCCACCGACTGGTGCCCCTCTCCCACATCTGGGGCAATGCGATGGCCTACAACAGACTCACCATCTCCACCTAGGTCTCAAGAGAGTAACTCCTCTAAAACTAGAGTCACCCTCTCTGCGCTTCGCTCCACCCTCTCAGCCTACAGGATCTCTTGAGTATCATGCCACTCAGGATCACTATCATCCCCCCCACCACCCGTCTCAGTGATCTCCATGTCCTCGGTCTACTCCTCGGTCTCTCCCCCAGTGAACTCCCAGAATTGGAGTCCACGTCAATGGGCTCATCACTGCTATGAGAGAAACTGGCAGAAATCTGAAGTAAGGGTGCCTGAGGAGCATCGACTCTCCCTCGTGCACGTACCACCCTCCTTGTAGCAATAGGAGTACCGAAGCATAACAATGGTCCACCCCCGACCTCTAGGACCTCCCCGAGCCTCACGGATAGATCTATACACTGGCACCACTGGAGGAAGCATATCACTATAGGGGAGGCCAAACTGCTGTGGAACTCTATCAAAGGGGTGTATCTCTAACTTCCCCACCCTGTCTATCAACTGGCTGGTGGTCTGACAGGCAATCAAAGTAACGATCTCCTCTCCCCATACCCCTACCATGGCCTGATAAGGAGTGGCCTCCATGTCTGCAGTAGTTAGGGAAGCCACTGGTTGGTGGGGTGCTCTGAGAACTATCATCCCTGTCCACCTTGCTGCCCTGATGGCCCCAAGATCCTCCACCTCTACACCTCTCCCATATGGGATAATGTGCTCATACACCTAACTCATGACAAGAGTCAGGTGGCTCAGTGACTGCCCCTATAAATGGACTACCTTGTATAAGTCATGGTAGGTAGTCCCGAGGATATAGGCATAGACACGTCCATGGCCCTCAATTTGTGTAATAATGGGGGCCCAGGGTCAAAGCATATAATTGTATCCCACTTTTTAACAATTTATTTACCTTCAGCAAAATATGTCTGACAACCAAAACATGACCAAACACATAAAAAATGACCAAACATGTATTTTTAAGAGCTTATAAATAGAAAGGTGTAGGGCCCAATTTAAAAATATTTTTGGCCACCAAGTGGGACACATTTTTATGCTTTGACCCCCCAATAATATAAGAGGGTGTCCCCTCCCTTATCCCCAATCAGTCTAGATGCAAGGATTCCCATAATGGCCTTGCAGAGCAAGGGAATGTTTGACTCAATAATAGAGCGGATCCTCATGCCCTTCTTCGACCCCATTGATACAACCACATCTCCCATGTAGGTGGCCCACTAAACCACCTGTGATCTAGATACAACTGTCTTAAGAGACAGCCGCCGCCCAAGGATCAGAATCCCTAGTATATGGTAAATGTCCTCCAGGGTGATAGACCACTCACCCCTAACTCCTAGCAATCGGAAGGTATTACGATCCACATCCCAATATGAGAATAAGTCACACAATATGTGACTGACAGGTGCAACATGAGGAACCTGTGCAATCCTCCATATACCAGCCCTCTGGAGTGTATCCCACTCTGCCTGGGAGAGTACCTCCAACACTGCTGAGAGCCAATCACACTCCCTCTCCCGGCTCCATCTAATGTACTCCTTCTTTTGCATACACCCAAAAACACACAAAAAGGAGTAAGTACCAAAATTGCATTGGAAAAACTATTAAGAACATGCAACAATGCTAAAAATGCAAAAAAAAATTAAGTAAACTGTTGTTTTGACACTCTATAATGGACCGCCGCCTTCTGAGGCGGTGGTCCCGTAACTACCACCCTGCTCAGGGCGGCGGTCTTGTCCTGCGAGTTCAAATGGGTCGTGTGCCCTAAAAATGCTCAAAAACGCAAAAATTGACCATTTTAACTAAAACAAAAGCCTACCCATTAGGCGCCCCCTAAGTGACCCTATTAACACTAGCATTTCTAAAAATAACCCCCCCCCCCCAAGACAAAGATTTCGACGTTTAACATTTTGGGTGCAAAAATGGTAAATTGAGAAGAACTAACCTGAGATCTCGTAGGTCGACGTTCCGCTCTCGGAGGCATGATCGCTATCTCACCACGAACATTTTGACTATGCTCTTGTCGAAAACCGTCACCATGGGTCCCAGAGCTCAAAAACTATCAAATCAACACACGCAAATGAATACGAAAATGAGCCAGTTATATATATATAATGTTTTGACTCATTTTTGAATGCCCCTTTCACAGGTTTGGAGCGCCGACGGAGGTAAGTTCTTATCCCCACGCAAATGGTAAGTCCTCATTCCATATTAATTTAGTATTTGTTTTCTCTACTTATTTTATCTATCTGCACTTGAGTCCTCTCTTCATTTTGCAGGTAGCGGGAATTTGGATGACGTCATTTCGACACACGAGCAAGTCAGGTATAATTTCTAGCTTCCCATTTTGGGACTGCCATACTTGGACCCACCATTTTACGCCTCTTCATGGCTAAAACACTTCTCTAAGGGGGCAATATGTACGTACCCAAAATTGTAGGGTACTGCACTGCCGAAACGATGTTACACATGACCCAATGATGATACAGGTCACCTCGCAAGGTGTTCAGGATCCAAAGAAGCTCGCGAAGTATATGTTAGCATCCCTAATGCTTTATCCATGTTCCTTATGCTTTGTTTTATCCCTTGCCCCCCTTTTTCTTGGCTTTTTGATCTTCAGTAACGAAACCACTGCCCTGCTAGAGCGGCGGTCTCGTGATTGCCGCCCTGCCAGGGCGGTGGTCCTTCACGCATTTTCTAGCACGTTCCTTTGATCGTGACTTGCGTGAATTTTCAACATTTACTAGCTTTTCTCAATTGCCTTAGCTTGTATTTATGTTTATGGTTCCCTGTAATAGTGTTTCTTCATTGTTTAATGGTAAAAGAGTTCCATTCCAAGTTACCCTTTGGTGAATGGGAATTCTATAAATAGCTGGTTTGTTTTCAAACAAATGGCCCCTCATCCTCTCAATTCTCTTGTTCAATTTTTCAATTCCTTGCTTAGGATTTTATTAGTTTCAGGTTTTTCTTCCATTTTTTACACTTTGGAGGTCATATCATATTCTTGTTTCAGGTCTTGTTTCATTGCTACTACATACATTCAATTTAAAACATAGAATAACTTCATTTCTAGACTAGAATCCATTAAAGTTGCAGGTTTTGTTTTGTCACAAGGATAATTTCTGAAACTCTTGGTACATTTGTGTTGTATTCCCATAATAAATCCCGCTAGGAATTGCATAGTCAAGCTCTTTTCACTTGTGCTATCCCTGTCCTACTCACATTGTATTCGGTCTATATCCAAAGCTACCATTGTTCAATTGCTATCTTCTGTTGATACTATCATATACACACTTTCTAGATTCACGAGGACATGAAGGAATGAGGAGATCACACTGAGGGGATGAAATCACACACAATTGGATTTACCACTGTTCTGTAAATGCCAGGTTTGAGCTATCAAAGTTCTAGTTACAACATATCAAATAGAGTAGTGAATTATTTCATTTCAGTTAAAATTTCACTCTCAGTATCACTAGGGAAGCTGTGGGGATTGATAGTTTCTGAGAAACTGTGATTCATTCCTCACTTCTGAGGTAGGATCGAGAGCCTTTCAAATTAATATGTTTAGTTGCTTAGATATTTAGTATAATATCACAATTGCATAGGCAAATAGCCATACCAGGCTACTTTGTTTGTTTTCATTTTGTTTTTACATTAGTTGTCCATTTTACAGATATACCAGAGTAGCGGCTCTTTAATTTCATTTAAATACGTCATTGAAAAATACAAAAATAGCAGGATACTTGCATAGTGTAAATACCTCTTTTGTAATCAGTTAATTTAATGTTAATTAGAAGGTTAGTCATTTTGTATGACAATCACAGGACCTAGAGAGCCTAGAGAGTATATATTTGAACCCATAGTGCCTCAGCCAAATCTACCCATGAATTTAGCTGATATAGATAAGGACCTTAGGATATAGGTTTTTCGAGCCACAACAAACTTACAAACAATTAGTGAGAAACTAAGAGGATTGAATATCGAAGACAACAGAGCTTACCCATTCTAGTCAAACCATCTGAATTATAGGTTGCCTTGATAAAACACCTGAATGACTGTGCAAGGGTTCGAACAAGAACAAACATTTGGTTGCGATCCTTTGGTTCCACAACCTAATGCAAGAGACCTCCTCGTTGATATAGACACTAGCTTACGCATCCAAGTTTCCAGAACACATGTTAGGTACTCCGAGAAAATCGTACAACTTCTAGTTCTAAACGTAGAAGCTGAAAAGGCATATGATTACTGGATAGTCAGAAGAAGGGATTGATTCTTCACATGACCATAACAGGTCCTCAACAACCATGAACTCACGGTTGTGATCCCCAAGTCCCACAACCCAACGGGCCAACAAACCAGTCAAGTATTGACACCGGCTTGTGAACGCTGGTATTTAGATCCTCACCACTCCTGCCAGATATCATCACGCAATTCTCCGTATTAAACATAGAAGCCAATCAATCCAATATTTTCTAGGTTAGACCAGAGAACCACCCATAGCTAACCAAAAAATCCACTAAAATGACCTACCACCACTTTTATGACCTTGTCTGGAGATATATACGAAGCTCCCACAGGTCACTTCCCACGTATCCAACAACCAAGAAACAGGATCTCGACAGAGCTTGACATTGATTGGAGCCTCCAAGCAGCCATTATATCCGAATGAGCCATTACACCAATCCAGGTTAGGAGGGCCTTCTTCGCCTTAGATTCGTAGATTCCATTATTGCATGTTGAGGATTTAAGATTGCCCGATTAGCTTATACATATCCATTCACATTCAACATTCACCGGGTGTCTCGACACGACCTTGGGAAGTCGGGTATGAGGAAAGGGTACTTGTAGATTCCCTTGCTCGCTTGTCTCTTTTCCACCGTACAATGACCTACTTGATGAAACTTCCAGTGACCATACAAAAATCAGTTGATTACAAAATTTCTAGAAATGGGAAAATAATCTATGTTGCACATTCCTTTTGTAGCTGCAATTACTTTTTGGTTCTAACGACTAGATTCAATCACTAACAAACAATAATGTAGTTTATCTTCTTAAAATTAATGTAAACTAGACTTAGCGACATTGCATAAACTTACAATCCAAGTGAGTGAAGAATTGTTATTGGTAATGATTACCTTTACTAGATTCTAACAAGTTGTCTCATATAGCAGATTTTAATCATGACACTTGTATCAATATGAGAGGAGGAATGGATTGTTTTATTTGATATTTAATGTAGGATACATGTAACGAAGAGTGATATGGTACTGAGAATTATGTTCTAATCTATTTCACAATCACGCTAAAACAAGAGAATTCACTAAATTTTGTCACAGATTATGTAAATGTATGAGATGATTAGAAGTATGCTTTGGCATATCAACATTGACCTTGTTATGAATGACATATAGTTTCAAATATCTTAGTCATGTATAACACAATGGATTGTTTTTATAACACCAACAAACCACCACATCAAATCCCTTGTAATGTAAAACATTAAGCAAGTGAAACAAATTTTTTTTTGAATATAAACCCCCTTGTAGTGTAAACATTAATCAAGTGAAATGTATTGGCTACCACTTACCAGGACAGATGAGCACACATGCCATGTAGAATCTATACACATCCACTCACATTTTGGACATTATTTCAATGCCTTGCTGCAAATATATATGTGGATCTTATATCATTATAAAATCAGTGTTAGAAAATAGCTAAACTAAGGGTTTGTACAATTTAATGCGAATATACATTATAGCAGTCTAGGCTAATTGGTAAGGCCAGGCACTTACTAAGAGGAGGTTCAAGGTTCAAACCTCATTGGCATATCCGAACGTGAGGAGTAATTTGACCGGAGTCCGTGCATGCTGCCATAGTAGTCCGACCAACGTCCTTGATTATGCGCCAGTTGTATTGACCGGAATCTGTGCGTGCTACCAGAGTAGTCCGACTAACGTCCCTGAGTGTGCGCCAATTGTTTGAAGGAGGTATGAAACCTAGGCTCCAGTTGTACGAAGGCAGTATGAAACTTGTGCACTTGGGGGTCCCTTCCTCACTTCAGGCTAATAATTACCGAGGCTGAGAGGTTGTGCTTAAGAATGTAATGTAATGATTCCTCATATCATAAAAAATATATACATTATAGCGGTGATACTTGTCTGTTGCTATGCCACCATTCTCTCCATCCTCGATTTTTCCTAGAAACAAAACTATCAGTAGTTACAGTATAGTGGAGCAACATAAATTACAAGGAACACAAAAGGAAAATAGGAAATGGGTGAATTTATATTTGAGATAGCTCGTTGATCTATAGATTAGGGGTATCATAGTTGGAGTAATGATAAATTGTATTGTTACTTTTATTGAAATACCCTTCTATTGGATAAAAGGGTTTCCTAAAATGCAACTTGCACAAGAATATATTTGAAAATACTAGGAGTATGGAATAGGTCCTAGTTGTTAAGCCACTTTTTGTCTTCTATATAAACCCCCTCATACTACAACAAAAATATCTTCTATAAGGTAAAAATGTAAACATTATATCTCTCTGTCTCTACAACAATATAATACAAAGACATTAAAGTGGAGGTAGAGCACCTGATAGGTAAAAGACGTCGCCCAACCATTTCTTCCATCAGGACCACATGGTGTTGTTGTTGGCGTCCATGGTGGATGTGCTACCAAAATTCCACTACATGGGTTTCATTATGACCTTTCTAAATAGTGTCTCGATGCTTCCCCTGCCACCACCACTTCCTTCTCTTTAGAAAATGGCCCCATCGCCCGTACTATTGCTCGAGGTGAATATCTTATGGTCAACAATATGAACTTTTCCACTCCTCACTCTCAACAGGCGCTCACACTCTTCCCCGACTCATCCACACCTATAGATTTTCTTCTTGCTAAATGAAACCCTAATTTGGGAAAATGGGCCCGATGAAACCCTTCCGACACATTACCCTATAATCTTTTGAAAAAGTCAAAAGCATTATTATTATTTTTATAAGCTAGAAACAAAACCGCAATAATGCCTCTACTATTCGTCTCAAATGACCCCCCATTGTAGTAGTGAGTACTCAACACCATGGTTCCTTTTGCTACAACCTCCAAAGATTTTTCATCACCAGTTTTGATCTCGGTCTTGAAACTTCTATCCAATGTAGAAAGCAAGTCATTATTCCTTGTCACGTGATTGGAACAACTTGAATCTAGGTACCAAAACTCTTTAGGACTGATTTCAGCTTTATCATATAAAAGAAACAAATTAAAGCGACGGGTGTTGTAGCAGAACTGATTGCAAAAGAAGGCCAATTGACCACATTAAGATTACCATCTGGGAAGGATCGTTTAACATATGAGAATTATTCAGCAACAATTGGACAAGTAGGTAACGTAAAATGGAAAAATAGAACTTTGAGTAAAGCTGGATCGAAACGTTGGCTGGGTAAACGTCCTGAAGTAAGAGGAGTAGTTATGAATGTTGTGGACCATCCTCACGGGGGCGGTGAAGGAAGATCCCCAATTGGTAGGAAAAAACCCCTAACCCCTTGGGACTACAACGCACTTGGAAGAAAGAGTCAGAATGTAGAATCTTCATCATCCTCACTAGCATAATTAGTGCCTTTTCATTCTTTACTTGCTTTTATTCTACACTCCCATTCAAAATGACCATATCAATGGCAATAATAACATTGAATATTTCTCTTATACAATCTACCTCTTCCTCTTGTAGTTGAAGCACTTCTTCTTCCTCTTCCTCTTGAATAATTCTGATTTTTATCTTTCCTTTCCCTTGGTTGTTTCTAATCATGTTTTTTCCTTGTACTTCGTTGCTTTTGCTTCTAGTGCTTGTACCTTCACTCTTTGTGATATTCAATTTTGAAGAAAAACTCTTCTCTTCAATTTCAACAACTGTGCCTGCCAATCTTTCTTCATGAGACACAAGAGATCCAACTAGATGATCAAACTCTAGAGTAGTCAAGTCTTTGATTTCTTCAATGATGATGGCAACATGATTCCACCTTGGTGTTAGACACCTTAACACCTTTTTCAGCACAACCTCTTTGTTCAATGCTTCTCTAAGAGTAACCATTTTATTGACCACATCCTTTACTCTTACACATAAATCATTTACACTTACGGCGTCTTGCATCCTCAAATTCTCTCTTCATAGCTTCCTTGTCTGTCTTTGCACTTGCAATTCTTGGAAATAGGCTCTTCTCTAGAGTTGTTTGAATATGAAACAAAGCTTGTGAATTAATCCTCTTAGCTTGTCTTCCATTAATTGGAACATTGGCGTAATTCGTTGGCTCTTCATAAGCAACTTCTACAACATCCCATAAGTCTTTTCCTGTCAAAAGAGTCACCATCTTGATGCTTCAATAATCGTAGTCACTTCCACTAAATTTTGGAATGGGAAGAGAGTTAGAGTTAGAGTTTGCCATGACCAACTGTTAGAGAGATCTTAAACATAATACTACAACCCAAACTTTGTTTTGATACCAATTGAAGATTTTAAAATAGAAAACGACTTTAATATTCACATCAATGGATAAATATGAAAAATCAAATAAACTTATACCCATAACCAACTTGCCATAAACAATCCAAGAGAAGCTTAGAGCAACACAAACTTTATAACTCATTTGATTATTAAAATTATTCACCCATTACATATATTTATAGATTTACATGCATACATACTTTTCCCAAAAATAAATAATTATAAAAAATAAAACTATTAGTATTTTTAATAACAATCCAATTTAATTTTAAACCATCCATAACATAGCTTTACTCTATTTCAAAAATATCCTCACAAATCTAATTTTAACTTTAGCCATTGCATGACTTTTCCTTTTTTTAATATAAAGCCATTACACGACTTTTTATTAATAAAAAATAAACTTAACCACACTCAGCAGCAACTATTAACCGACAAAACCTTCCTGAATTCCTGAGGAAAGTAAAGTGTTTATTTTGCTTGGTAAATGAATGGTTACAGCCCATCCCCTAGGTGGTTCAGATTTATTTAGAACTCTAAATTATATCTCCAAAATGGCAGCAGCAGTAATATGGCCCTGGAAACCTGATGGGGTCTCAATGTCAATCAGCTTGGTTGCTCCTTGTGTCCCACTTGGAGATACTAACGTGTGAAGAACTGGACTGAAAGTGCGTTTCCAACCACCCACAAAGATGTTGTGGCCAAATACTGTAGCCCACTTAACACCAGGAACAAGCCCTATCATCTTCCACATATTTTGACTGTAGTCGTAGTCTATCAAACCTAAGCTAGAAAACTAATATATGTGTCCAACAGTACTTACAACAGGCCCGGCGTGGGCGTTCCATCTGTTCTCACGAGTTTTCCAACGTACTGTGTGGGAATCGATTTGCCAGGTTCTTGTGTGGAGATCGAAAACTTGTATGGTGGAGCCATACAAGTCTTTGACATAAAACCTGCCGTCAAAAAAAGCGCTTAGACAGCTGCTCATGGCGGTCACCATGTAAGGGAGTTCCTCCCACTTGTTTTCCTCCACCTTGTAAACTAAGGCGATTCTCACTGGCTCTCCAAATATGCAACCCCCTCCTGCAACATTTATCAGTCCTCCCGCACAATCGGCTGCCGAGGTAAAATTATTTGGGCACACGGGGAAACTGGCACCCCTTCGCCATTCACGAGAAGAAAAATCATACAAATATACTCCCGGGTTTTCCAAAGCAGACGAATATACGTTCGGGTTTTCCTTATAATAACCGGCATGCCAACCCCCCATCAAAACCAGTTTTTGCTTCAACGAGTGACAGTGAGGATCGATCGAAATTCCTTTTCCCTTTTGGAATGATTTGGGCATGGGGAGGGAGCCTTTTCCATGTGTTCTGCGTCGGGTTGTATACGCTTACTCTGTAGTCGTACTCGCCGTGGCCATTCCCGCCTATATTCTGGATCAGACATACGCACTGCTCCGAAACCTTCGACCTTTGTCTGTCTTGATAAAATTGGTGGCTATTTACTGCGCTCTTCCAACTTCTGCAGACGCATCTGAGGTGGAAGTGAGAGTTGAATTCGACCCTGAGCAGGCACTCCCATCCAATTTCATCAGGAAGAATCGGAAAGAGGATTCCATTTCCCATTTACCGACTCTGGAATTGTTTCACTGTATTAATGCTGCCATAATCTGTTGTTTTCGCATTTATAAATTATACTCGGGTAGATAAGCAACCGATCTCATGCATGCACGAGGGTTCTATTTTAGGAACAAGAGCATCAATGTTGCTAAGTAGTGCCTCAGCTGAAATGATCATGTATGATCCTAAAAGTGAAAATTGAAGAGGGATCCGGAAATAAAGAGTGCATTATATTGATATTTGGAGCCAAGAAAAACACATAAATTAAAAATGTTTCCCTGATATGCGATAGAATTACGATAAGTAATGCTAGAGTTAGTTGAAAGTAAGGGTCTTGGTGCCGATTTCATATGAATAACATTCACTATGCAAGAAATTGTAGTTGATGGTGGGTGGAACTTGGTGTAGAATGGAAAATTCAAACTCAATAGATTAGTTGTTGGTTATGTTTATGCTTCATGGAGCAACCCTATGGGTGTTTTTTGCGCTACGTTCCTATGTTGACTTTTGACGGAATCTATGGTGCTTGGTTTCTCAATTTGGTGGGTAAAGCTTTTTTTATGTTATCCTTTGGTGAGATTACTACTTATTAGTAAAAAAACGATAATGTTAGCATTAAGGATAGCTTTATTATGTACAAAGAGTAATGTGAATATTGAAAAACATTCAATATTGTCATCACTACGATCAATCTATAAATATTGAAGTCCACATATAAATTAATGCTAACCATTGTAATTGATGTTTAAAATTATAGTAATGGAGATAATGACAACCATTGTGGTAACTCACAAATCACCGATAGGAATCTCCATCTCATACATACATATATTAGTCACATTTAGGTATACATATTATAATCAGTTTGTAACAACATTATTACCTAGTTCGAAGATTATTAACTATAACAATGAGGGTGTTTTAGAAAGCTTTTCCGTTACTTTTGTTTACTAGCAATTGTACCGAAGGATGCAATGTAGACGCCGATAGGATGCAACACCTTCGAGTATGAGATAACAGGAGTATTTTGAGTAATGGAAAGCTGAGATAACATAATAAAAGTGGGGAAAGGGATGTGGAACATGCAGGTGACGTAGGCCAATGTGTTTGTAAAGAACATTCTAACATACTTTTTAGATGCACAAATATCACTCCCCAAAAAAATATGCAGCAAAATTGAGTTCATCCAAATTCCAAAAAGAAGTTCTTGCAAATGTACAAAAAAAGTACCTGGAAATAACTACAACTATGATCATGAAGTGTTGATGCAAAGCTCACTATATTTTTGTCCTGATTTATTAATTGAACAGATGTGCCATTCCTTTGAAGAAATAAGTTCTAAGTGACATGTTTAGTTTCCAAAATGGCCGAGGTATTAGAAGGGTCTGTATTTCCCAACGCAAATAAAAACAATCTGGTTAATTTTTGAATTTTATAATAATATATTACGGGAATATTATGCTCAAAACCCGCTATAGCAATGGCATATATGCTATTGTCAATGTCAAAATTTTCATTAAAAACAAATGGATTTGAGAGAGAAAGTAAGACATGCTGCGCATTGCTAAAGAAATAAAATTGCCATTCCAAAGTAAATAATGCATGAGAACATAACATGCCAGGCAGACGTAAATTTCCAGGTAGTTTAGACCATACATTGGAGTCACTGAAAATAAGTAATTGTGAATACAGGTAGGAAAAGAGGTGACCTGCTGAAGCACCTATTGTACTTGTCACACATATATCCATATGTGAGGAACAAAATCATTATTTAAAACAAATGCCTTTGGAAGGTTATAAAATATACCTGGCACAAAGATAAAATATTCTAATCGACATACCATTGTAATGAATACCTGAGAAGATAATATGATAGGGAGAGAAAAATTTTCTGGTAGTTATGACCATCCATTCGAAGCAGAGAAATAATAAATGGAGAGAAAAGAAACATAGTTTAACAGGCCTGCAAGATGTAGGGGATAATAAGTTTCCTGAGAGATAAATGTTCTTCTATTTAGGGGGAAGAAAATAAACACTTGAAGGTTACAGCTTGTCACATTCCGTCAATTGTTTAAGGAAAGCACGAAAATCACACTATCTCATTACAATGTGATGTAAAACCTAAAACAATGCTATGGAGAATGAACTGAAAGGTTTACAAATTTCACCACAAATAGCGTGTGTTTATGCATGCATGTTAATAATTTGGAAACTTGGAAGATGTCTGGATTCTTATAGCAAATGGGATGTAACCATTTCCCAAAACCACTGTAGTTCTCAATACTCGATTGTGGTAGTAGAGGATTACTGCCCATTATTTATTGGTGCATGGAGCAGCCGCCCTTGACCAAATGGCGCTCAATGAAAGGAGACCCAACATAGAAACGTGCCCTAAGACTCAGTCTTCTGTAGCCATGCCTGTGACAGCACACATTAAAATCTTGTCCCCCCATCCATAGTGTTTCAATTAAATGTATCATCTACCCTAGCAGCGCAATAGGGGATTACCAGGCCAAGGGTGTTCAACAGGAGCCTCACAAAAAAATAGAAACTTCATAGTAAATCCTCCAACGGCCCAAAACAATTCCATGGTCTTATGCGGTGTAAGAAAACCTAAGGGCCGTGATGCCACCAGTGCAGGTAGGATTGATGATTTATGGAGAGCCCATATCAATGTGAAATATTGTATATATCCCCCTTACTCACAAAAGCCATTGTATTTCCATGTGATAGCTTTACCGTTATGTCACAATTGAGGCACTGAGTTCCGCAACATATTTATAGACAGAAGTTTCCCACTAAGGGGTGAATGTTGGCATGAAGATATGACAAACGAACTCCTATTGAATCCTTTCCACTGTAATTTCTTCTTATGTAGAGCAGCCATAAGCATGGAATTCGAGAACATTTCCACCAGAGGCAGAGATTTTGATTTCCAAGTGTTGTACAAGAGCAGAACTTTCCAAGCCTTCTTGGCCAGTAATGCTTATGAGGGAATACAATGTCGAAAATCCATCTTTACAACAAACAACATAAAAGTGCCTACTTAAATAACTTGACGTTGAATAGATCAATAATTCGAGTCCCCCAGAACTGCTGGCAACATATCTCCTAGGCCACCCGATGAAATCCTTTTCCTGTAGAAGAATTCAGCTCTTTACAATCAAGGCTGTGCGTGCAACTGTTTCCAGCTTTCAATGCACATGTGAAGATTTGGACACCTTTGTGATGCATACCATTACAATTGTTGATTTAAATAGTAATAACTCATCCACTAATAGCTCGTCAACTGAATTCTAAATCTAAACTCATGCTTTGGAATAGTTCCATGCTATGCATGAATTAATATAGATTTATTTGAATTAAATCCAATGACTAAAAATAAGATAAAGCTAACTTAACCTAAAGCAAGCTGAATAACATATTGCTAAAATTAGCTTTCCTAAAAAGCTCGGTTGGACGCTTGAAATATGCAACACATGGAATTTCCAAGAACTTAAGATGTCCATCTCTGCCATCGTGCCTTAAAATACTTCCATAGCTCGATTAGAGTCTCCAATTTTCCAGCAGTTTTCCGCAAGTAGAAACAAGTGATTCTTGGCATTCACATGCCAATGTGCACCCTGGGCAAATGTGTTTGCCATTGAATAGAGCACTGAGCCAGGGCTAAGCAGAAAATTATCCTTGAGCATAAGTCAATTTTGAATGCTTGGATTCCATCAGGGCAATGAGTTTTGTAAGAAAGCCAACTGTCTCGACAACACCACCACAAAAGCTTTTATCTAAGACATTGACAACCAATAGAAGTCTGACCACTAGTGAAAGCCAAAGTAGGCAAGCAGAGTTGAATCCCCTAACACCTCAGACCCTAAAACCTTATAAATTAAGCTCTGTATTGAACAGTAAAATACTATTTACATTCTGTATTGATACAAAAAAGATTTTGGTTTCCCTATTGAACAATGATTAAAATGAATGAGATGCTAAGGTGAGACAGCCTATGCCGAATAGAATTGGAAATCCAAATGGTTCCGCGGTGATTAGATGTCATTGATAGAGATCTGAGTAGAGGATCCTCTGCTGGCAAAAAGCAATTTTTATTAATGGTATCCTTGTCAATTCAACTACTCTACTCTCCAATTGGGGCCAAATCCAATGGTGCCCCTCCACTTGAAGACATGCAAGCAATAACTACTTGGTCATTCGACGTCCTTGATCCAACCAACCTGCTTAACTTGCGGTGAAAACTCAACCACGTGAAACTTGAAAGGCGTAGTTTACACATAGCGCTTATCTTTGGAATGGTGAAATGTGAGATGTCAAGGTGGGTTACCCAGGTTCCATGCCGAGGTGGAACATAACTGGTACATGAGTTATTAAATCCATTTTGATACAATATCATTATTTTCCCTTGAAAATGCTGCAAGCCGCAATCATGTTAAATGTTCTAGGCCAATCAAATAACATAAATCGGTAATGATATTGCGTGTGCATCTTTGCAAATATTCATCATTAATGTGAGAAGTGTTTATTCGTTTATGAAAATAATAACAAGCTCTAATAGGAGAAATACAAATACTAATAACTAGTTAAACAAATATGAAGACTATAGTAGAATTTTCCTTGGGGTAGTACTAATAACATCATTTATACTTTTTTTTGTTGATAAAAAAATCTTATATTATATTAATTCAATACGATACAAGATAACTTTCAACAAAAAAGTGGACAGTATGAGAGCACACCCCAAAACCACAAGTAAAGCTAAACCGAGCCTAGAAAAATGAAGGACAAACTAGGCCGAGCCTAGGAGATTACAAAATTTAGGCAATGCCTAGAAGCAGACAAAAAACTAAATCACGCAGCAGTAGCAACAAACATGCCCGAAGCGGGTGGATCATGATCATTCGGCCAACCCGAGCCAGGTAAGTCTTTGCCAGCATCTGGGAGCTCCCAACCAGCAACAACTTCTTCCTCTGGGTCCGCCTCCCTACGAGTAGGAATGGCGAGGCTAAGGCGAGGGAACTTGTCACATGATGGTGGTGGCGGGGGCAGATTCCAACCATCAACAGTATGAGGTGCAATGGCAAGAGGAGAGCCCCATCCATGTTGGCGAGGCGGTGATCCCCAGCCCTGCTGACAAGCTGGTGAAGGACTCCTGCGGTGATGAGGTGGCAAGCCCTGGCCACGACGACGAGCTGGCGAGTAACTTATTTGGTGCAAAGGGCCTAGGGAGCAGCGAGCTCAACTAAATGCACGTCGTTGTGAGTGGCTACATCTACCACCACCGGTCGGAGGCGGGGAGCACCTGGTAGGAGACGGTGGCACACAAGCAACATTACATGGGGCTTCCCCCCAGTGGCGGAGCAGGGTCTAGAGGTGGTCCACCTCCAGTGCAACCTTGTTGGCCTGGACTTTTATCTGCAATAGCACATTGGAGATCACCATAGATTTATTATAAGTTGAAAAAGATTGATCAAGTGAAGAATTAGCAAAAAAAAAATATTTCCTTCTTTCCAAATCCAAAACAGAATCTCCCCTTTAAAAACATGCCAAATTTGGGTGAACATAGGCAGAAGCTTGGGATTGTCTCCCAAAAGGATATGTTTCTAAGTAAAGGAATGTGGCCTTAATGGAAAGAAAAATGAATGAATCCAATTCCAGGAAATCTGAGCTTTGGGACAAAACTAGAAGATATGCAAGATTGTTTCCAGGTGACCGCAGAATGGGCATTTGGGAGCTGGGATCCCAATTCGAACAAGATGATCCCCAATAGGAAGTCCTTGGTGCAGAATACACTAGAGGAAGTGGGCAATTTTGGGCTCCACACAAAGAGTCCACACAGTGGAAAATCACCTACTCCAGGTAGACGGAGTGGAGTGAATTCCCCAGCACGTGTTGAGTTTATCCACCATGGGAAAATGAGGCAAAAGCCAATTGTAGCCTTTACTGGCTTTGTAATTGTGAAATGGAGTATCCACATACCATTTCCAATCTGTCCACCATGTGCGAGAGGAATGCACAACAATCTTGTGCAACATGTGGTCAGGAACCGAGTTGATCACTATAGTATAAGTATCTTGGTCCTGGTTAGAGAGTCGAAAATGAGTTTTAAATGTCAGCCAAGAGAACCAGGATTGCGCATTTTTGCAGAATAAGTCCTCAATGGTGTGAATTCTGCATTTTAAAATTTGAGCACGGAGATTCCCAAGACTTCTACCAAACACTTATCTTGCGATTGAAAAATCGGTGACCACCAGAGAGATTGATGATTTATGGAGAGCCCATTCCGAAATCCATCCCCCTTCCACAAAAGCCAGGGCTTAATGCATTCCCATGCTTTCCAAATACTCTTAAGCACAAAAGTGTCTACAATTTTGACAGGCACAGGGGTGATGAGCAGATTGACAAACCCCAATCCTTTCCACGCAGAGCAGCCATAAGGAGAACCTTTCACCAATACCATGTTGTATGAGAACTTTCCAAGCTTCTTGGCCAGTAATGCTTCTGATGATCCATTTTGCGCAAAGTGCCTACCCTTGACGTTGAATGTCAATAAGGTCGAGTCCCCCAGAACTGCGGGGAAGGCAACATATCTCCCAGGCCACCCGATGAAATCCTTTTCCTGTAGAAGCATTAGCCCATTAAAAGGCTTTGAGCAACTTTTCCAGCTTTTGAATGGAAGCTTTGGAAGGAACCCAACATGACGAGTAATAAACATGTGTGGCCGTAAGAACTTTGGAACAAATTTGGAATTTTCCAGCCAAAGATAAGGGTCTGGTGATCCAATACTCCAATGTTTTTGCCGACCTGTGAATAACATATTGCCAGAGCTTAGTCAGGGAGGCTTGAAAAGAAAAAGGAATACCCAAGAACTTAAATATCTCGCCATGTGCTAAAATCTTCCATTCGAAAGTGGCAAGCCAATTGGGCGCAGGAAGGAAGGATTGTCGATAACACTGGGTTTTTTGCCATTGAATGGACGAGCCAGAAGCTAAGCAAAAATTATCCAAGCATTGCATAACATTTCAAATGTTGGCTTCGTCTTCAATGAGTGTAAGAAAGGAGTCGTCCACAAAATACCCATTGAGAAGTTGAGAACTGGGCACACCAGGAAGCGAGATTCCCCTAACAAGACCTTGGCATTTAGCATGAGCTAATAAATACGCAAAGCCTTTGGCCATGAGCACATACAATGCAGGGGCCAAGGGGCAGCCTTGCCAAATAGAAAAAAAATCCCAAATGGTTCCGAGTTGATGTCATTGATAGAGATCTGAGTAGAGGCATCTGCAAAAAGCATATTGACGGATTGAATAAAAATGGGGCCAAAGCCAAGGGCTTGAAGCATTGCAAGAATAAATGGCCATTCAATTCGATCATATGCTTTCTCAAATTCAATTTAAATGAACATGATGGATTGATTAGATCTGTGGTCCCATTCCATGCCTTCCCACACAACAATGATGTTATCCAGGATATATCTACCCTGTATAAATCATGTTTGTTTTGGCTGAATAACATCCGACAAGATATTGCGTAGCCGCATAGCCAAAGCTTTGGCGATGATTTTATAGGAGACATTCAACAATGTGATCGACCGCCAACAAGTGATTTTCTCTGGATCTCCTTGTTTAGGGATGAATTTGATGTTTCCCTTATTGATTCGTGGCCCTAAGGATTGATTATGAAACCCTTCGAGGTAAACTTGGAACAGGTCATGCCCGACCGAGTCCCAAAGGGCTTTATAGAATTCACAGGGGAATCCATCGCATCCCAACACTTTATCATTGGCCATCTACATGGTGGCTTCATGGAGGTCCTCAATGGTGAGCATTCTTTCGCATATCACCTTCTAAGCCTCAGATAATTTGTGTGGCGCAACACCCAAGCATTGATCGAGAGCAGCTTGGCGAGTTGTGGAAGGTTGTTGAGCTTGGAACACGAGCTTGTAGTGGTGCACAAAGGCTTGCAACATAAGTTATGGGTCTGTAATCCTAGCTCCACCCTCCATGATAGCCCAAATTTTTTGGGAAGGTTTCTTGGCTCTGAGAGAAAGAAAAAATTCTTTCGAGACCCGATCTCCAATTTTGAGCCAGTGCATACGGGCTCAGATCTGTGCTCCCTGGACATTGTAGTTGTCCGCAATTTGAATTTGTTGGCGAAGTGTTGCAACATGAAGTTGTAGGGTTTTAGAGAAAGGATCGCCTTGAAGTGCCACCACCACTCAACTAAGGGTTGATGTGTTAGCGGAGTAAGAGCAGCGCTGAATTTTGGCCACCTTCCTACTGTAGATTCTGAGGAATCTAGTCATTTGAGTCAGCGCATCCTCCCACCATTGAAATCCAGTTGGCTTGCATAGGTGGATGATACCGCTAGCAGTGACTAGGACGTGGAATTAAATTCCAAACATGCTTGATATGATTGACAATGGGGCCATGTTGCATCAAGGCAATATTAAGAAAGAATTGGCCTTTATGACAAAAAGGGCATGTATCATGCCAAGTGATACAAAATCGTATTGGAGAATGATCCAAAAGGACAAAGTCAAGCATGACCTCCACTGGCAGGGAATAAATGCTATCAAACTCAAAATAATCTTGAGATGACAGCATGGCTCTGTCAAGCCGTTTAAGTACGTGATTTGTCCCTCCACATAGATTGGACCAAGTAAACCATGCTTCAGTGGTGGGAAAGCGAGATGCGTTAGGATCAAAAAATCCAAATTTATTACTCATAAAGTACCACGCTTCCCTTTTCGCTAGGTGTCCACCACCTCATTGGCAAGTGGCCATATTTATCATTAGGTGACTCAACCATATTAAAATCTCCACTTATGACCCAATAAGCATCGGGAATGGAGTTGGCGATCCACCGCCATAGATCGGCCCTTTCGGCTGCATCATTCGAGGTGTAAATATTAATGAGGCCAAAAGGGTGGCCATCCACATTAAATAGGACCCATATGGCACGGTTGGTGGGGTCGATGCCATGGTCAATTAATACAGGCCGCCATTTGGGAGAAAAAAGTGAAATTAATCCCCCATGCCCTGCTTCATGATTGCTATAGAAAGCCAAGTTGTCAGGTCAGATGGACTTGCAAACCATCTGTAACTGAAAACCTATAATTTTCACTTCCTGCAAAAACAAAACGTCCAAGTTTGCACATCGTTGCCGAGTTTCACGCACAACATATTTACGACAAGAGTTTGTAAGACCCCGAACATTCCAAGATAAACAATTCATGGGAAAT
This sequence comes from Taxus chinensis, assembly GCA_019776745.2. Classification (NCBI taxonomy): domain Eukaryota; kingdom Viridiplantae; phylum Streptophyta; class Pinopsida; order Cupressales; family Taxaceae; genus Taxus; species Taxus chinensis. The sequence continues at coordinate 13,958,954 of CM034148.1, forward strand.
GATGGTCAAGAGCCATATCCCCATCCTCCAAGCCATCAAGGGCATCATATTGATTTTACATGAAACACGTAGTATTGTGTTGCAAAAAATTTTGCAAATCAACTTTTTTCTGTTCGGCATACTCAATGTTGTACTTCACTTCAGTTGAGTCCACGCTACAAGTTGGGCTATGGTCTTGAGAGATGCGAGAGGGGCTTTGGGGCTTGTTGGAGGGCCCTTGTGAATTACTTGGTAGGAGTAACGACACTGATTGTTGGATGGGAGCACTATAAACATAATTTTTCTAGTCCATGAGAACCGACGCTGTGAGGGGTGTGTTAGAATACTTTGGAAATGGGTAGCCTGAGTTGGCAGCGGTAGTTGGTTCTTTAGCAACAATCAGTTGGCTCTTTAGCATGTACACTATGTGGTTGTTCCTTAACAGTTGGCTCCCGGTGGCCATTAGAGCCAGAGGCCTTGGATTGTTGGGCTTTGTTCTTGTTTCGTTCCGGCCCCGGGAAACTTGCCAACCTTCCTTCTGCTGGGGTTTGACTGGTTTGGGAGCTACTTTGGCCACAGTGTGGTTACGGGGTACATAAAGAGGACAATATTTGATCTTGTGATTAGAAGCCTTGCAACTGAAGCATGTGTTAGGAAGATTGATATACATGACCCACTGAGAATAGCGTTTGTCTCCCATCTGGATATCCACAAATTCCTTTAGATCTTGAGAGAGATCAATCTCAATGCATACTTGCTTCTACGGTCGAGCATGGTAAAACCTATCGGTTTCAAGGTAAACTACCCGACCAAGAGAAGCAACAATTTGTCGTAAAAATGGCACACATGGAAAAGGGGGGCTAGGGAATTCAACCCAAACATGCACTTTAAGGGTGGTATACTCAAATACCATGAAATACTTGTGCCATGGAGTTGACACAAGCAGCGAGTTGCAAACATACCAAGTGGCTTTCTTAGCCAGAATATTGGGCGCATTAGCAGGGTCAGAAAAGTGAAAGAGGAAGAAACCCTTGGTCATGTTTTGAACACTATCCAGTCTGACTCCATGAGGAGTCCAGACGGTGTTAACCCAAGATTTGAGCATGCTTTCAGAGGGGATGCGACCCAAAAAATACCCAATGAGACAAAACTGCTCTAACCATTGACAAGCAACATTAAATTCAGGAATGGGAAAAACCACATTAGGAGGATAAATATTACCTCGTGAAATAATTTCATAACAAACTTCCTAGGTCACTTCACCATCGGTGTCATTGCTCAAAGCTCCACTATCTCTAGCTATGGTTGAAATAACCGGGTTTCAAGATGGTGAGGTCATTATATAGGGGGCACCCAGAGGGCGAGAAACTATAGCAATAAATTCCCATGGTGCCCAAAAAGGTCATGGTATGGTGGTACCAAATGTAAAACCCTAAAAAACCAACTCTTGTTTTTCACCAGAGTTACAAAGCGTTTTTTCATTTCCAGTCATGAATTATTTATACATATATTTTTTAGTTGTGGCTAATTAAAAATTTCCATTTTCAATATTATAAAATTTCTAATTTTTATTTTCAATTTGAAATAAAGCTCAAAGAGATATTATAGGCCATTCGCATAAATTCTAGATCATCTCTTACTTTCCTAAATTAAAAATTAATAATTATTTGATTGATTGACAATTATTCATTTGACAAATTTATATTTTTTATTGGATTATTGAGGCAAGGCCTGAAGTTTCAAATAATAAATGCCTGTCAAATCAAAATTTGTTGACAACGTAGCACTTTGTGGTAGTATGTTCTATATTATTTGTTCACATATTAATAAATAATTTTTATACTATATATATTACTAGTAGTTGCTCCTCCAAGGGGAGCAAGGATACGTCGTGATTTCTGTGGGGGCAGATGTCACAATAACAAGGTTTTTAATTTCATTTCTTTGTTTCTATGTGTATATGACCCGCAATAGGAATTATGAATGTTAAGTGTGTATGGCGAATGTTGACTTCCCGATATCTGAACTGGTTGTATAAATATTATTTTCGAAAATAGTAACTGTATTCATTGTCAATGCCAAACAGGTTGCCCGAAAAAGCTTGTTAGCTGCTAGACTATTTGAAGAAACGTCTTTTTCATCTTCCATATATTGCATGCAAATTTATTCCCAAGCGAATAAAAGATTCAACGAACAAGAACTTCCTACACACCTCCTTAAAATGTATGGAAAAAGCACAACATTCCAAAGATAACATATCTTCATTTAAACATTATGTACCACCAATCATATTTTGTCTGAAATAATTGGAGATCTTGAACCATACCAACACACTCCTTCGAAATTTTGATTAGTCAATTCTTAGTCAAAAATATTAATAACGATTTGAACATTTATGAAAAATGTCAGTAATGGGTTGATAATATCACTAATGAGTACACATTGCCATCAAATTGTGGCTATTGACACCATATTTTTGTGATAGTAAAATAAAAAATGGAAACCATATAGAAATCACTTATTTATAAAATTGAAATTGCATTAATTAATTAATTTATATTTCTTTATGATTAAATATTCTTTGATATTTGACGTAAAATTTCATTGGTCGATCAAGAGATTTTATTTGTGATTTTTCTTTGGAACACGATGGTTAGCTTTCATTTATTTTTCGTATTTTATTCATCATGCTTGATCAATTCTATATACCCAAATGAAATTCATGGGGCTAGGAAGATTTTGAGGAGGTTTAAAATTTATGTTTAATTTATATATTTTAGATGGTAAATTTTACATTTGTCATATTAATTACATTTACTCAAATAGTTTTTAAGTAAATAAGATACATCTTGATCTCTTCATTGCCCCACTTTTAATGTTATTGGATGGATATGGAACACACCTCACTTGAAACATCACACAATGAACCCTCAATTCATACTCCAACTTAAAAATACACAATTGAAAATTTGATATTGATGATAATCATTTATCACCTAAAACATTTTTCATTGAAAATAGCTTATTAAAAAATCCTAGGTAAACAACATATTATTAATCAACACCTACATTTAAACAATGCCATGATATGGCAAATCTTGCTGAAGCAAATGTAATAGATATAGCCAAACATAATAAAGATAGAAGTTATAAATATTTATTGCAACTATTGTGACAATATCTTTTTGTTTATTGTTAAATGCAATAAATGATATGGAATATTCCGTTAGACTAGTCATAGAAGGCTCTATAGGTGATGTAGCTATTGTTTGTAATTGAAGTTATATTCTTTATATTTAATGAAATGTTTAGTAGAACATTGTTTATAATTAAAGTCATTGTAGTTTTAAATGAGTCTTAAAGTCATTTTTATTTTGTAGAAGTTTTTTGCACTTGCACTATAATTTGGCATAATTTTGAAAGGCATGGGACGATATTGCAATCAGTGTGCTACTTTAGCAATATAAGCTTGACATAATCTTGTACACCATGGAATGATATTGCATTCAAATTGTTATGCTAAATTAATAAACATATCGATTGATAAACAATGTAAATCGAGAACAAATCTAAGCAAGAGCAAGAACATGACATATGAAAAATGGGCTAGCATATAGTTACTTATCAATTGATTATCTAAAATACAAAACAACCAAAAATTTATTGATTTGATTATATTAATAAAGCACAAAGTAAAAACAAATTAGTAAATGTGCAAACTTATAAAGACACAATTATAGTGAATCATAGCTAACACTATATTACAAAATTAGATTCATTTATAAGATTAAAACTCACATTGTTGTTTGAAGGTGAAGGATGACAACATGAGGTTATTGTGAAAAAATAAAAAATTGAAATAGGTAAGAAATGAATTTAAATTTTTAAAATTTTATAGCTAGAGTTTTCTACTGTTGTTCAAGATTTCCATGTCCACCACAGCTAAAAAAATCATCTAAACAACATGTATGCAATTTTTAAAGTAAAAATGATTTACTTCATGTTTGAAGGAACTATTTTCATTTTATTCTTAACAACTACATTCATGAATGAGGATAAGTTAAGAATTATTCAAAGTGATTTGACATTTTATTGAAAGTGACTTGTTTGAGTTTTTTCATTAGATTTTGGATATGTGCTCCATGAGTTGTTCAAATTGGAGGAAGGAGTTACATATTTATAAAGACACATAATTTAGAATTAGGAAATTAAGTTGCATGCTATGTTTGTAAATATCCCAAACACTACAACTAGATTGATGGGTTTGCCTTTCCATCGACAAGCTTAACGCCAAAGCATGATATAAAGGGGATTTGTATCATATATTAATAGAAAACTGTCTTGGTTACAAAATATGAATAAAATAGTTTTGTTGAGATTTTTCATCAATTCCTATTCATCTATTCCAACATTCTTCCCATTCCTTCAACATCTTTTGAATCACTCAGTCTTCAAAACAAAAAGTGGAAATCCTATCATCATGTTTGTAACTGTTTTGTCTTAATGTCCAATCAAAAATGCGGAGAGATAGAGCAGTATTTTGTTGGGAAGTGAGCACAGTGACTAAGTTTCGATGGGAGAGACCTTCTACAAATTTTTGATTACTTCCTTCATTCGGGTGAATGAAGATTGATGAATTCTCTGTCCATTTTTGCAAGTTCCTTTCAATATTCAATCTATCTATAACATGTTTCATTTTACCATTTATTTTACTATAGTAATCATTAGTACAATAGTGGGCTATCTATCTTAAAAGATTGAGCTCCAAATGACAAACCAACAAAAAGAGGGATGATAGAAACATGATCCAAACAATTTGTGCAAGAAATGTAACACAATTTACTGGGCATCTCAGCATGTTAGCGAACAATTCAACTACAACATTTAAGTTCTAAGAAAATTTGAGAAAAGGAGCATAGAATTTGACCAAAAATAGGAAAAATTAAATGTCAGGCCTCGTGGATAATAAATTTTATTTTAGAACTGATAGCAACTCAAAGAAAATTGATTCAGTGGTTAAGAAAAATGCCTCAAACATGTAGTTACCATTGGACAAATCCTGGTTAAGGGAGTGTGCAACTTTTCCCAATTTATCTATCATGGTTTGTAAAAGCAATGAAACATGGAGCAATTAGTTGACATGCTTTGAGATATCTCTCCAGCCAGTATCATTCTCTCTCATTGTCATTTGCCTTAATAATTGCACAACCATATCTAGATGTTCCATCAAATAGAGCCCATAAAAAATAATGTTACTTTCTATACAAATGAAATGTATCAAACAACATTTCTAGGTGTATTCTCTATGCCATAAAAGTGGGACCTTGAGAAAATACCGAAATTTAGAATTGCTTAAATCTAATAAATTTACTAGTCAAATCCCATGGCAGTTGAATAAATCACATAAACTTCAAATTTTAGATATCTCCAGCAATAATTTTTTTGGAGTTATTCCAAGTGGCTTTATGAATTAGAATCCAATGGAAAATCAACAATATTTGGCATGATGGGAATCAACAAGATTTGGGTATGCAACTCATTCACTTATCCAATCAAAAATACCACTACGGCTTTCCAAATTTGAGTTACTAACTCTGTAAGTTTTGTAGGGGAACTTTAAATTGTTTCCTTTGTTAAGATAGCAAAAAAGAAAAAAGTAAAAAAAATCTTTCCTTAATAAAAGTTACAGTGCAGTTTTTTTAAATTTTTTTTTTCCCTCATTAAGAATAAAGGTCCAACCAATAAAATTGAGGATAAATGTTTTTTATTTTATTTTATTGAAATTTTAACATCAAATATTATAAAAACCAAATGAAATCACATATGGTAAATTTTGATTGGTTCTAGTGAAACTGAATATTGATATCTTTATTTTTTAACCAATTGCATTAGATAGCTTAAGCATCCTACAAATTAATAACATTCCTGGTGAGGTGGTTGTCATCACGGATTTGGCTATGTGGCCAAAGGAGATATCGGAAGCTATGGACCATAGGACACCCTTCCAATTCATCCCTCTCATCACCGGGATGGAAAAATATGATGAACGAAATGCTCATGGTGAAAATAGGGAAGGTTGTCGCCGTGAGTTCCGTTGTACAGTTGCATCCGCTCTTGGAAGAGGACGATCCACCACAATTGTAGACACCTAAAATCGGCATCTCTACCTCGTCTGCCTGCGTGCACATATTTTATTAGGATCCTATCTAGGTTCCCTTTTAATTAAATGCATGCCCTTAATTTAATTAAAATGTCCATTCCATCACTTTTAATTAATTTAATTGATTAACTTCTATTAATAAATTAATTAAGATCCTCATCATAACATGCCCTGATCCACTTTCTATTTAGGATGCTTTTATCCTAACCTACACCCCCTTGCATTTTCCTAGCTTTCCTATCTATTTTTATGCCCTAACTACCCATGATTTATCCCCAAACAACCTATTCCCTCCTACATGCTTTAAAGCAGTTTTCCCCACTCATTAAAACATAAAATCACGCTAAAAACATAAAAGCTAGCTCATTGGGGAAACTTTCCTCGTAGTCAGCGATGACCCAGCCCAATCACCATCAACCCTATAGAACCAAGTTAAATCCTTCAAAAAATGAGAAGTCATATGCATGTGAATTCTGGAGCTTCCTCGTGACTTGTGAATCAAATCTCATACTAGAGCATTCCAGCAATAGCCACATACCTCCCAAACCCCCTTGGAAGTGCTTGCATCACTCATGATCATCCTTCGTGAGATTATCACTGTTTTGCATTACTTTAATAAGATTTTTTATCATATATTATCATTTTTTTCTTGTAGCTAAAATTTTGCAGGTTTAGATCAGTCTCTACAACACTCGAGGATTCTTTAATAGCCATCTATTTCAGCTCCTTTGCTTGCAGTTTTCCTTTTCCATCTGTTTATCTTCGGCCCTATCCAGCCCTACTACAGTCGTCGTCGACCCACCCTGGTCGCCATCGACCAATGTCCTGATTTTTAATCTACCCTCATACATCTCTATTTTTTACCATTTCGTGGTTTCTGCCTCCCCAAATTCCCTCTATAGATTGACTCCAACATATATAAACCTCTACTGCATCCAGATTACACTCAAATCTTGCATGGTCTGTATATTTCTCATATATTCTAGATCTAGTCTCTCAGGTCATCGTCGACCTATCTATGCATAGTCTAGGTCATTGTTGACCCAAACCAAGTAACCTGTCATTTGTAGTTTCTTCAATTAAATCAACTTCTAGACCAGTTTTAATCATTTTTCAAATTCAATATACTTTTGTTTCTGTATGATATCTATTGTTCTTGCTTTATCTCACTCTTTCTAAACAAATAGGGGTTGACATCTGCCAATGAAGTTAACGCTTCTTGGATCCGCTTTGTTAGGAACCCCTCGCATAAATCTATCTAATAAATATTGTTTTAGTTTATCTTATTTGCAGGTCATTGGCTACAGTAAGGATCATCTAATTTGTGCTCGTCCATCCATCACATCATGTTAGAGGTACTATAAACCCTCCATGTTATGAGTTGCTAGTTTCTTTCAGTAGCTAGTTCATTTATTTGATATCGAACAAAGAAACTCTGACAACATTCTTGACACGCTCGGTGGGACCACCCTTTGGTGATTCCCTTCTTTTCTATTGTCTTTCTCCTTCTGTGTTCTACCAACACTGCAACGTGAGTCCCTGCTTATTGTTTTCTCTTATTGGTTTGGCTACTGGATTGTTCTTCGGTAAGGTTTAGATAAAAAGGAAAAGATTTATCTAGGTTTTCCTCTTTTTCCTTATTTTCTCCTTTCTGCATTGTACATCCCTTTCCTGTGTGTTTCCTCATCTAAAGATCACACCTCAATTTAGTTTTAAAAATAACCTTTCTTTTTTGCATCCTGCTTAATCACATAGTTTAAGTAGGAGGTTAACTTGTTGCATTTCACAACAACCTTAAAAACCTTAAACTCAAAATCAATTAACACATCAAAACAACCTTCTACTTGACAACCTGATTGGGATTTCATCACCCAATAAGAAGCCTCTTGAGACTTCCCGAGCCATAAGAAACCTGAACAAGAAATAGAATACCTTCTTCTAGGTACCCCATTATCCATCCCTTTTTCTTTTTCACATTCTCAATTAAAAACAATCGAAAGGAACTGGTTGCTTGACTTACTTGATTTAAAATGGAACAAAATTCTTCCTTGAATAATTCTGCATGAACTATCATTGATATCTCATGCTTTCCTCCTTCTGGCCCTATCCGTGATCTTTCTTTCTCCGTAGATCATGCCAACCAGTAGAATCTATCCACCACCTTGTATCAACCTTATCAACTATTATGCCACTTCTCTCATATCTACATCTAGTCTGTCTCTTACCACATCCCCATTGGCTTCGAATGTACCCACTTCTTCATCCACACCCATCCTACCCCAACTTGTCATTAGTACCCCATTATCCACACCTATCCCAAATACACCCATCACTACAATTATATCTACTACGCCAACAAATCCACCTATGTATGTCTTGAAATCATTATCACACATCTCTTTACCCATGCCCATATCATCAAATTCATCCCACTTATATACATCTATTATCATACCAATCATACATTCTCAATCTACAAACATATCCATAGTGCCTCCTGAAATACCTAAGACAAACATGAAAGGCATTCGTACCTCTTATACCCCTCATTTCCAAACCAAATGATCCAAAATCTACATCACCTCCCTCTCACATAGATTTCATCAAACACATGGTCCAAACACCCCTTCTTCTATCCACACATACATTTATCATCGACCCTATACCAACACATATCTCACCCACTTCATTGGATACCACTCCCTCATCCACATCTATTCCACCATTACTCGTGATACCATCTGTCAAATAAGTCTCAATCCATCTTTCTGCAGTCATACCCACACCTATCACATCGACTATCATAACCACATCTCCCACATCATCATCTTCTCCTCCCATATCCTTTGAAGAATATTGGAGAGCACTACAACTGGTAACAACCATAGCTGGACCTCTTATTTCATCTACACAACCAAACATTTCTTTACCTTAGATCAAATTATGCAAAAATTTCTTCCCTCATCAGCCACAACTTCATCATCACACCCACTAGTCGAAATCATTTTCATTCCTGCCAAGGGTACTGCTTCAAAAATAAAACCTAAAAAACTTGGTACCCTTCCATAGTGGTCCCTTGCGCACCCTCACAAGAAGATATATTTTACTCCAACAAAGACCAAACCTACATCATCCATTTTGGGGCCACATCCATCTATCCTAGGACCATCCCCTTTATCACGATCAATCAACCAATCCAAATCCAAACAATCTGAATCCCTCCTAGGACCAGCTCCTTTGCAAAGAATGCTCCCATCCACTAGCCCATCTCAACTAATATCATCTAACCCTTCTTTTTATAGGACACCAACCACCACCAAAATTGAAAATAAAACATCAAGACCTCAAAATGATCTACCCTCAGCATCAACATCCAAAACATTTTCCAAGTCATCTCCGAACACATATCGAATCCTATGCGGAAGTCCTATGACATTTAATCCAAATTTCTTCCATCATACTTCCATCTATCAGGGCCTTTGATCCAGACCATCCGAAGCCATCTTGGTTTGATCCCCATCACATTTGTACCTATCATCATACTCAGTTCATGACACTGAACAATATAAGGCCCTATAAATTGTTATCCACGATATTATCGAGAGAGAGGACCTTCTTAGGAAATCTCCTCCCTCATCTACCATCTTATCCTCGACTAATTCCACTACTATTTCTGCCTCTCCATCTATAGGAGCCCTTAAGCCTCCTCCTTTTTCCACCACTTCTTCACATGCCGATCCTCTTAGTGAGGTTCCTCCCTTATTCATCGATATAGTTCACCTTGATATACCATCCCTATGATATCCGATCCTATACCGCATCTTTATATGGCATTTCTTCTATATATACCATCTTGTTCCTTCTGATATTTACTAGTTCATCCGCATCTCTCTCACTAGGGGGAGCACTGCCCCTTGGCTGTTGATTCTTTTGTATCTCCTTCCCCATCATCCTATGCCCACAACATTTTTAATGCTGGGGGAATTCACTCTAGGGTTTGTCTGTTTCCGGATTGGATCCTCTCCATACCTGACATTATCTTATTCAATTTATCTCACCTCACCCAATCATATCAGCTAGTTTATACATCATCTTCTTCTCCTAGCACTACCTTTGTGGCCATATCTCATCCTAAAATCACTGTAGTAACTTTTAGTTTTGTTCTCCCAAAAAGCGTGTTTTTATTCAAAATTTGTGATCCTTATCTAACTTACTTCAACCTACATATGTTCAACCTTTCTATCTATTTTCTTATCAAAATTCCCCTACCATAGGCAAAGGGGTCATCGGTCTTATTAATCCTCAATATTTGAGTTGTTTGTTTCAAATATTTTGGGGGTTCTTTCAAGATTCTTACCCCATGTTCATAGCTTTAACAAAATTTTCATTGTACACATTTGGCACGTCCGGTGGGAGACTCACCATTGTCCTCTAGGGGCCTTTTTCAAGCATTTAAAGTCCACTTTCATGTTTTCTAGGAGAAACAACTTGTTATTTACTTGAATTCATTTTTTAAGTGAGCTAAATCACCCTTATTCATATATTATTTTTGGGTTTAATCTAGAAATAGGCTTCTTTAACTAATGTTTAACATGTTTTACTGTTGAAAATTTCAATTTCTGTGACCTTTCTAGGCTTTTCAGGGGGTACGCATAGGTGTCATGGAGGGGGGCGTCTCCATCAAAACCCTAGTGTAGGTGTCGAGCTAGCCACACACCCATCTAATCGTACTTCTTGTTGAAAACTCATTTAGAATAGGTCATGTATCCATCGAACCATCAGCGTCTCTGTTGACTCTCAAGTGTCCCCGTGCATCTGGATGCACTAGTGTCTTTTGTCACACTGTATATTTTCTAATATTTTTGCTTGCATGCGTATCCATTGAGCTAGGGGTGTCTTCGTTGAAACCCTAGTGTACCTATTTGGCAGGCTCGTGTAGGTGTTAGAGCCCAATGTCATAAATTCATGTCATGTGTCCGCATTGGTTGGGGCACGTATCCGTTGGCTAGGGTGCGCAGGTGTAATTTTGGATGCGCATGCGTCTATGTTAAAATTTGAAATTTTTTTCTCCGAGCTGTAAGATCATTTCTTTGGTTTTTTTTGAAGTTTTCAAGGTCTAACAAGTAAATTTCAGGTTGTTGTTTGGCTATTTAGGCTAGCATAGCTTAAGCGTTTTAGTTTCTTAGCTAGAATGAGGTTTGTGAAGTGTGTATGCTCTCTCGTCGCGCCTTCTAGGTGATCTTGGAGATCAAAATCACTTCTGCAACCTTTTTTCACATCTAAAAACACTTGTTTTATGCTTCTTAAAGGTACTTTCCATATGATTTTTAGGGGAATTTTTATGTTGTGTATGCTCTTCCTTCGCGCCTTTTGGTGATCTTAGGAATAAAAAAAACATGTACATTCTCTTTCTTGATATCAGTATTCGATGAAAAATTACTAACTCTTCGCATGCAGGGCCTAAACACTTGTCAAAGAAAGGAGTAAAAAAACAACAAAACCTTCTAATACACGTGTTTTCATACAGGTCACCAAACGGTGTGCTACTTAAAAGCACATTAAGTTAAGCAAAATAAAAAACACACCACTTCACTTCACACTGTATTGTAGGTTTCAGAAAAGGGTACGTCCCTATCCGCTCAACTGGAACATAACCCCTTTAGCATAACACCTTAAGCTATAACAATGGGGGTGGTTCTAGGAACCCTAAAGTAATCCACTACTGAGTAACCTTGTGGATGAAATAGGAAATGCTTCGCTTACCCACTTGACTAGTTTTACATTGTAAGTTAGAGTCAAAGTTGTTCGTATCGTGACCCCAGTGATGGTACAACTGAATGCACTAGTTGCTCATTATATCAGAAGGTGGTAAAGTAAAGCCAAGATACTCCCAAATCAGTTAGTGTGAATCTTTGGGTAAATTGAGCTCACTCCTAGACAACTTGTGATACCTAGTTGAGAGATCTTGTTAGGGAACCATTCTATCTTGGAGCCCACTTTACTAGTCCATTGTCACATCGAGCCATCACGAAGTGATGCATTACTTAGATTTTAAAACTTATTTCTCAAATAAGGTAAAGAACCCACGTAAGTTAGATATGAGTTTCTTTTATCATGAAATTGAATGATGTCTCACTTAGCGTAGTTTCTTTCTCTCGCCTTTGGACAAGGTGAAACTCTGCCCAAGTGGCACTTAGTTAGTTTCATCTTTTTAATCTATACCCTTGCATTCTCACCCCCCATTTTGGGGTGAGAAGGGGGCATACCTCATGCATCTTATCAAAGACAGTACTCACCAATTTTTTGTTTGTTTATGCCCATCCATGTTTATGGCTAGGTTGTTAAACGTATAAAGTGTGCAAGTATGTTTTCGTATCTTTGATATTCCTTTGATCTTGATTTTAAGATCATCTTCAGTACTGCTATTTCGGTTCATCATTTATCTCTCCCTAAGTTGATAGTTTTGCTCCCATTTTAGTCACACAATTTTGGTACTTACATCGTGTTTTCAATCTCTTGAGAACTGGATATAAGTCCCTTTATTACACAGTTACATTTCTCGGACAATTAAAAACTTCTTGATATACTCATACTTAGTTTTAGTTTTGACATTATCTAAGTCATTTGAGAGTGTCAATATTGCCTTATATATACTGCAATAACATCATCTTTATACTAACACCTTTCTTGCTCAATTAATGTATTAAGATAGTGTTGTTACACTATACATATTTGCAGATTCCATTTTTCAGCAAACTTAGCTTTCATCGGCATTTAAACTAGTTTTAGTATACCCCGTCAAGAAATTGCGTTGGTACCACTTTAATATTTAGGCCTTGTTAGAATTATAACTTGACCTACGTATTGATATGACATTGTCACTATTTGTTAGGGCATAGACTTGATAATGACAATTCAAGTGATAATTTCGTTTAAATGTTCATATGAGTGTTCTTTGAAAAAAATGACTGCATATCATTAATTTTATAACGCACAATTCTATTTCAAACATCACCTCAAATGACGTACGCAAACATATGTTTAGGTTTCATGCAAAATTTCAAGTCATTTAGACACACCTCGTATAACTTTGACTAGTGATGCCTAGAATCATGAAGATGACATCCAAATAAAATGAACACAACTTAGGAGAAAAGCCTTTTGAGTCCTTCTCATTTAGCGGAAACAACTTAGCACCTATCTTTTCATAGGTCAAGGATGTAGAGCCATTAATTGATCATAGCGAAGAAGATTTTGAATCTTCTGGAGAACAACATAAATTAGACCTAGGCCTATTTGACGAGCTTATATATTATAACAGAGATCAAGTACTCGCAAGATTCCTAGAACTAGGAGCTAAAATTCCGCATGAATGCGAAGTAGAAACCAAGGTCATTAATAATAAAATGGGAGAATGAATATCCCTCTTAGACATGGATAACCCCTTTGATATGGGGTATGCCTCTACTTCCAGGAAACATCATATTACCATTGAAAGAGACCCACCACAACACCCTTATTACAAGGCTTCATGTAAAGTGAAGATTGGGTGCAAAGCCTCACCGCCTCCCAAGTTCGATGAGGAAGAGGATCCTTTAGTTGAAGAAGATATCCTTCAAAAATAGATCTTGAAACTGAGCCAAAATTAGCAAACTTAGGCTCTTCAAGAAGAAATGTATACAAAGACAAAGAAAAAATTAAATCTAGCGAGTTCTAATTTGAGCCCTATACCGACATTGCCTTTACAGTGGCTAAAGTACAAAGACCAATATTACCTACCAAAGAACAACTCATTCAGCGGGAGTTACAATATGTGAAGGACACACTTACTACACCGCAGGAGGGAAACATATGACATAGTAGGAAATAATTGAATGAAGAATTATGCTCTTACCCCTTTGATAAGGATATGTTCTGACAACCCTTCCCAAAGCATTTTACCATTCCAAAATTTGACAAATATAAAAACAAAGGTGATCCTCGTGATCACATCAAGGAATTTTATATGGCTTGCCAAGAGGTTGTGTACAACGATAATTTCTTGATACGTAATGAGTGCCTTAGTTCACTCAAGATTTCTCTCCTTCCTCTGGCAGATCTCTCTTGGCATCAGTGCAAACTCCTTGTTGGGAATCACTCTTTGACAAACTTTTACACACCTTAAACAACACCTAATCACAACAAATGCTAAACTGACTTCCCTAACCTGCTCACACTCACACACACTTTAGGAACTCTTATTCAGGATAGAAAGAACCCATCTCACCCCTTAATACAACATGACACAACTCTGAACAAGACTGTCCCTTGTAGGCTTGGGGTTTTGCCTTGTAGGCCTGAAAAATTTGAAAATTTGATGCTACCTATTTCTACACATCCAACCAGACTAGAAACCTCATGTTTTTGGGTACCCATTTGGGTCTCACAAAACATATTTCAAAATGGAGAGAGGTTATTTTGGAATAGTTAACCCTATCCGACTGTCCTAAGAGAGAATTGCTGATTTTTTTTTATGCTTGAATAGGTCAAAACTGTAAAATTCACCCTTCTTGCTTTAAACCTCTAAAAAATTCACTCAACAGGGCAAGGGAGGTATTTGAAACTTGCTCATGTGGATTGAAGGACTTAGTAGGTAACAAAAAGTGAGAAGAATTGAAATTTCATAACCAAAATGGCCTGCACAAAGTGATTTCACGGTTGGGTAAGTCCAGGAAGTTGATGGACAAATATAGGGTCATCCGTGGACATCATATTGCAAATAACAACATAATATCAACTTGTAGGGATTATTAACAATACATACACTCAAAATTAGAAAAAAATATATTAATATGAATCGTAGCATCCAGAATCTAGTTTCTAAAATACTAATTTTTGTAAAAAATGGACAAGATTAGCTATATTAAACACTCAAAATTCAATGACTTGGTATTTTTTTTGAAAACGTCGATAAGATTATAGTCCGTTTGCCCACAATTTGGATGACCAAAAATTGATATATATTTTTTTCCTTTGGTGAGAAGTTATATGCCACTATCTATCTTGGGATGGATTTTATTTTTTATTTTTTTGAGTAATATTTTATTTTTTATGATTTTTTCCGTGTAAGTGGTATGAAAACATAAAGAAAACAGAGCACTTTCCGTTTGCCCGCCATAACTTCATCAAAAAATATTGAAATAAAATAATTTTTTTTTTGAACATGTATATAATTCCACCATAGTTGGGATGGTATAAGTTTTATCACATTCTGATAAGTGAAACAATTTTTGCAGTCTTAAACGTAGACATAAAAATTCACAGGAAAAAGTGTCTTAAAGACCTACTATTAGTAAAAAATTATAAAATGATATTTATCCTCTTCTATTCACTTTAAAATCAGTATTTCTACAAAGCTAATAGTCTCCCCTACGCAATGGTACCATTTTTATGACATAGTTTTTACTTTTTCGGCATGGTTCAAGTCCGCGGAAGACTAAATTTGATGTTTTGCTATTTTTAATGTAAAATGATATTTATCCTCTTCTATTCACTTTAAAATCAGTATTTCTACAAAGCTAATAGTCTCCCCTACGCAATGGTACCATTTTTATGACATAGTTTTTACTTTTTCGGCATGGTTCAAGTCCGCGGCAGACTAAATTTGATGTTTTGCTATTTTTAATGTAAAATTCAGGATTTGATGTCCACTTAATTGTCCCCCAACTTGGTGCACTTACCCGGTTAGGGGGGTTCCAGATGGTTTCAAGACCTGAAATTACATGTATAGGGTCATTTTCTCATTAAAATGGTGTGGGAGAATTTTTAGAGCATGAAACCATGTATCCAAGGAGAACCAGAAAGCCCTAGATCCACGTTCTTATGCACAAAACTATGTTGGTTGCACGTGCGAAGGAGTTTCAAAGGCTAATAGAATTTGAAGAGCCTTCCATTGAGTCCTCCTTCATGCTGCAACCATCACAGTCAGGATTAGTGACCCTCCACAAGCTCTATAAAAATGGATGCCTCAGCCTTGCAGGGAAAACAAGTTTCTGAATACAAAAAAACATGCAACCTTTGTTAAGAAACATTCATTTTTTTTCTTCCAAACACACCAACTTGTCTATTTTTCCATCTGTGAACTATTTTTACATCTCTTTTCATGAATTTCTCCTTCTTCCCTTTGAATACATTCCAAAATTTACAAAAACAAACCTCCCAATTTTGGACTGCCACCATTTTCCCCCTATTTTCTCCAATTTTACCGACTTGGACTTGACTCTCTCAACTTAGCAAAGCTCTAAAACAAGGAGATAAACTTTCCCTCCTATTTTATTCACCTCTATCCTATTGAAAATCTCTATTTTTCCCAAAAAACCAAATTAGGCCTTATTTAGCTCCTGGAGCTGTTTTACATCCTCACCCCGTTTGATTCAACCAGAAAAAAATACAATAATGGAGGGAAATGGTGAAAACAACTTCCATCCCTCTTACATGACAAATTAAACTAAAAACAAATAAAACATAGTTTATTTTTTTTAACTAACTAAGATGCTCTTGCATCAATACGACTCTTCCCTTGCAGCCTAGGGGCACTAACATTGGAATGGTTTTTTAGCATACCCAAGGGCTCTATTACAACGTGGCCCACATTAGCAGAGAAATTGGTATGACATTATTCCTTCAACATGGAAAATGATATCACAATAAGTGACCTCTGCAATGTAAAGTAGAATCCCAATGAGACCTTTGCAAGCTTTTTATAATGGTGGCAAGGGTTGACTAGTAGGTTCCCTTATGCATTACAAAAAAAACACCTAATGAGCATATTTGTTCCTAACTTAAACCCAAAAATACCCTTCCATTTACAAATGCATTGCAACTCTAACTTTAAAGAAGTGATCAGGGGACCAATTTTCATGTCAAATGTTCCATAAACTTCCCTAAACCATGCCAGTGTAGTAGAGCCTTCAGAGATATTTCCGACGATTATAAGAATGTAAAAAACAAACACTCTAAGCTCAAGATATGTCTGGTCAAAGTTTGGTCAATTGGAAAGTCAACTATGGTCAACAGGTCAACAATGGATCAATAACACTATGACACGTCGCAAAAGGGAAATGCTGAAAAAAATTGGAGGTTCGAGAGGTTTTCACCTGCCAGTCTTCGAAACGATGTAAAATGTTATAGCTCGGTGGAACAAGAGGCTCAACTTTTGTTACGGAGGGGAGCACTGGTCACCAGTGAGGACGATTATATTATCGCCGACGTGGTGGGTCCTCAAACCACCACGTGGCTTGCCACCACGAGTTCGAATTTTCCTAATTATCCTATAGGGATCGACAAGTGGTCTTTATTTTGTCACTTTATATATTTCATTTGCCACATGTCATTATATTACCTAGGTCGAATTTTATATTACCTTTGTAATTACTTGGCACATGTTAATTGAGATTTATCCAAACCACACTTGGATTGAGCTATTTGTCTCATTGCTCAGTATTTATTTATGGTTGGCGAGTCAAAATTATCTCACAAGGACCATTCTACCCAATGCACTATATACACGACCTTATCCGTCCAACAAACTATCCAACTTCATTACGCCTATGGCCTATCCAATGCCAAGTCAAAGTTTCCATGACCTTAATAATGCCCAAACTGGTAGGCCATAACAAAGTTAGGGCCATAATACATGCCATGACCAACTTTGTTCAAACCACACGGCATAGGTGGCAAAACTTGGCTCATCAAAGCCAATAAATATACTGCCTCACCCATTGGCCCTTATTGGTCAAACCACATAACCACATGTGGCTAAAATGGAGGGCTCAAATGCGGCCTAATAAAAATATAAACCAGGGGAAGCCTTCGCAATATAAAAATCAATCCCACCATTTTAGCATTTGAATGTGGGATGTAAAACAAAGGCACGTAAGAGATAAAGGAGGTCGTGTCAATTTGAACCTAGAGTTTTGAACCCACATACCTCAATGCCTAAAGCGCTTATCCACCCAACTAACTCGGCTTACAATCTCGGCTTGCTTGGAGTATAAAATGAGCTCAGTGCCTTTTTTAAAAGCACTCAGTGCCAGGTCTGTGTTAAGGCATAATAAGGAGGTAATTTACAGAAAAGTGCAATTTTGAGGCACTTCCACTCACTTCCAGATCTTCGAAGTTATATATGAAAGTTGCTTAAAATTTTGAGATGATCACGATGGTGTGATCATTTATGTAATTTGGAGCTTTTGTGATAGAGTTATTTTTTGTTAAAGTCACATGAAAGGTGTAGAACCAAAGGGAGACACTGTTGCAAGTGGATCAGGAAGGTGAAGGACATAAAGGCTGAGCTCCATTAACATCCTTTGAAGGTGTAAAAAATAGTTTTACAGGTTTTTGATTCATTATTGGTTAATGTAAAGGTTATTGTATTTACATTTTTTAACATTATTAATGGATCGGTTCACCATGAACCCAAGGATGTAGGAATTCTGAACCCCGTAAACAATCTGGTGTTGTGTTCTGATTTTTATTTTCAGTTTTCTGATTATTTGCAATAATTGAAGTTCATAAAAATAATGTGGATGCAATATAATCAGTATTTGATAAAATTTGGAAAATCAATTAAAATCAAGAAACAGTGAATTTGGGCTTTGATCAAACAGTGAAATGTTGAATAAAAAGGAATTTAATTTCAATTTGAAATTCAGTCCTAAATCAGAATTTGATCAATTTTTGGAGTATAAAAGACTTCAAGTTGATTAAAAATTAACAATCCTTGAAAATGTTTAAAAGTGGAAAAAATAAAACACCCATTTTCGGATCAAGTTTTGGTATCAGAGCAGTTAGATTGTCGGATTAGCTTCTAATTGTGTTTGAAAATTTGGCTTCAGTTTCAGTATTGATTTCAGTTTTCAGTGTGCAGACATTTTGGGGCTTGTTAATCTTCTTTTGTAGTGTGTAATTTTGGAAGTACAGGTTGTGTTTGTAGGAACAAGGAATCATGGGCAAGTCATCCAAACAGGAGCAACTGGATGAGCTTGAAGCCATAAACCGCCAACTCTAGGAAGAAAAATCTTTCCTGAGAGCTAATTTTTATTCCTTGGAAGAGGAAATAGTGTGGTTAAAATTTGAGCCACAATCCTCTATAACCAAGAAAGAGGAATATGTCAACAGAATGCTTGTACAAAGCCAAAAGTTGATGGTTTTTGTTAAAGAGTTGCAGGAAGAAATACGGACCAAGGATGCCCTCTTGGCAAAGCTGCAACAAGGTGAACACAAGAAGGAAATGCCTTCCAAATCAGATGCAGGTACTATGACAGAATGCACTATAAGTTGTTCACATTTTAATTCTTCCTCTCATTTAGTTTCAGATATTCCTTTGGGTCAGTTTGAAAAACACACTAAGGGAATTGGGTCTAAACTAATGGTTAAGATGGGATTTAATGGAAAGGGCCTTGGTAAAAATGAACAAGGTGATGCTAACCCAATACAGGTAGAGGATCAACCTCGGTTTGCAGGTTTGGGTTATTCTAGTGGGAAAATGGAAATTGGAGAAAGTTCCAAAGCAGCTGAAGGAAGACAAGCTTCCAACAACCAAGGATCTACGCCACTAGAATTGCAGGATTCTGCCATCAAGAGGAACAATGAAAGGTGTAAGAAAATAGGTAAATGAGGTAATGAAATTCCACCTCCTCCCACTTACACTAAAAATAACACTAAGGGGAAATTAAATCCTAAAACTTCTAAAACACTCTTTCAGTTTGAACAATATAGCTTTGGTAGACAAAAGTATGGTTTTCCTTGCACGTTTTGTGAAGGTACTAATCATTCTGCAACATATTGTTGGAAGAGGAAAAATATGATAAAGAAGTTAATGCCTTTTGTGAATGATAAGGCAGGTGCTAAAGACCAATCTCACTCTGGTAAGGCGAGAAATGGAAAAAAGGTTACCTCTCCTAAACAGAGGAATCATTCTCCTAGATAGAGTTCAGGGAATGAAAAAATGGGTAAGACTCCTAAAAACATGGAAGTTAAATTTTGTTCCCATTGTAAAAGGAATGGTCATGATGTTAAGATGTGTTGGTATGTTCCTTCAGTGCAACATTGGAAAGTTGTTAAAAAGGAAAATAATGTCAAACCAAAATTTGTTGATCTAACTCATGTAAATGCTCATTTTGGTACTGGGGAAGTAAAACCACCTAAACGGAAAAATCCAAGTAATTGGATGGGTAAAACATTCCTCAACTTTATGTTTGCATTGCAGTAACTGGTGATAGTATGCAAACATTTTCAAAGCTATATTTTAGGGATTTGATCCTATGTTTATATTTAGCTTTGAAATAATTTGGAAGCAGCCGTAGAGAAGATTTGAGTGATAGGTTCATCATACTCATATTCATATTCTCACATTTTGGTTGGTTATTCCATTTCTGACAACAGTATGCAGGGATATGGGCATCATCAAAATGTCTATTTTGAAACTTGCAGTTTTATAGTGTTGTGCTTATAAGACCCATTTGTGTAAATATTATGGATGCTTATAAAGACCCATTCGGGCACCTGTTTGATATTGTAATAAATAGAAAAACTTGTTGTATCCACATGTGTTATTTGCACTAATTTATAAGACCCTTATTTTGGGCAAATTTGATTTTTGTAACTATCAGATGTGGTTGCAATTAGGGTGTAAATTTATTACACTAACAAACTAGTTTGCAAAGGCACCAGGTGATCATTTTGTAGATTATGGCAGTTCACCAATTTGGGTAAGCATACAATTTATTATCTATCCCTTTACAGTTCAACATGTATGGATAGAATTTGCATATTCACGTTGATTCAGATTTTGACTATAGCCATTTTTGGGAGTTGATGGTTTAATTATTCTGGATAGTGAATATTTGCAGTTGTAATCAACATAATCACAAAGTGTCAGTTGAACACTAGCTTCCGTTATAGATGGGTGTTATTATCTGACTTATTATTTGTGATGGCGATACAATGTTTTTGGAAGATTTCACGTGGATTCAGTTGTTGACTATAGTTATTTTTGGGTGTTGATAGTCTATTTTATTCTAGATAGTGAATATTTGATGTTGTTATAGTTTCATATGGACATTGGGCACTAGCCTAATTATGGGTAGTTTAGATGTCTTGTATACTGATTTGTGTTATGGAATTGTAATTTTTATTAATAGGTTGTATCACAAATTGACCGTTGAACACTAGCTTTCTGTATTAGAATGGGTGTTATTATCTAGTCAGTTATTTGTGATGGCATTACAGTGGGGTATGAAAGTTCACAGTTGTGTGCAGAGTTGACAGGGTTGTAGTGTTTCAGTTGAACACTAGCTTAATTGGGTGTTATTATCTGATCAGTTATGTGAATAGCTAATCAACTATTTGCATTTATATTAACCTATAATGTTATTTTGGGTTCATGTATATGTTTGTACAATGTAGGAATAGATAGCATATTTTGTGGGTTGATACATAGCTTTTTGTGGAAAAAAATCCTTCTTAGTAGGGAGGAGTGATCAGGGGATCAATTTTAGTTTCAAATGTTCCCTAAACTTCCCTAAACCATGCCAGTGTAGTAGATCCTTCAGAGAGATTTCTGATGACTATAAGAACGTGAAAAACAGACACTCTGAGCTCAAGTTATGTCCAGTCAAAGTTCAGTCAACGGGAAAGTCAACTCTGGTCAACAGGTCAATAATAGACCAATAACACTGTGACATGTGGAGAAAGGAGAAAAAGGAAAAAATTAAAGTTGTTCGAGTTTGTTTTCACCTCCAGTCTTCAACGATCAAACATAAAGCGGGCTAGAACAAGAGGCTCAACTTTTGTTACGGAGGGGAGCCTAGCCACCATGAGGATGATTATATTATCGCCGACGTGGTGGGTCCTCAAACCACCACGTGGCTTGCCACCATGAGTTCAATTTTCCTATCAAGGGTCGACAGGTGGTCTTATTTTTCATATTTCATTTGGGTTGAATTCCATTTCATATTACTTTGTAATTATTTGACATTTATTATACCCCCACACTTATTTGCCTAAGGATAATATTATCACATATTATCTCCAAACATTAATGCATTCTATATACCCTTATCCCTCCAAACTCCATGCTTATATCCTACATGCCACGTCCATCATATATAATGTGCCAATTTTTTTGGGTCAAATAAGCATCCACAAACCACAGGATAATTCAAAATAGCCACTTAAATGCGAGTATCTAAACCCCTTACCTATTAAAAACCTCCGCCCATCATAAATGCAATCCATGTTTCACGCCCAAATGTGGGATTAGATTCCCAAAGTAGGTAGGCAGGAGGGAGGATTTGAACCCTTGACCTCATGGTTCTAGAAAGATCCAAGTGGCCAATCCAACCAACTAATCTCTTGGAATTATAAAATGAGCTCACAGAGTATTTATAAAAACAAGTGTTAGGTCTATGTTAAGGGAATAAGGAGGAAGTTTTGGAAAAGTGCAATTTTGGGGCACTTCTGCTCACTTCCAGATCTTGAGTTATATATGAAAGTTTCTTAGAATTTTGAGACGATTGTGATGGTGTGATCATTTATCTGATTTGGAGATTTTGTGATAGATTTATTTTCTATGTTAAAGTCACATGAAGGCATAGAACCAAAGGGAGACACTGCTGCAAGTGGATCAGGAAGGTGAAGGACAGAGGTTGAGCTCCATTAATGTCCTTCGAAGGTCTGAAACACAGTTTTGTAGGTTTTTGATTCATTATTGGTTAATGTAAAGGTTATTGTATTTACATTTTTTAACATTATTAATGGATCGGTTCACCATGAACCCAGGGACGTAGGAATTCCGAACCCCGTAAACAATCTAGTGTTGTGTTCTAATTTTAATTTTCAGTTTTTTGATTATTTGCAATAATTGAATTTCATAAAAAGAATGTGGATGCAATGGTAATCAGTAATTGATAAAATTGGAAAATCAATTAAAATCAAGAAACAATGAATTTGGGATTTGATCAAACAGTGAAAATGTTGAGTAAAAAGGAATTTAATTTCAGTTTGAAAATAATCCTAAATCTGAATTTGATCAATTTTTGGAGTATAAGAGACTTCAAGTTGATTAAAATTGAAGATCCTTTGAAATGATTAAAAGTGTTAGTTTCAAGCACCCGTTTTCGGATCAAGTTTTGGTATCAGAGCAGTTAGATTGCCGGATTAGCTTCTAATTGTGTTTGAAAATTTGGCTTCAGTTTGAGTATTGATTTCAGTTTTCAGTGTGCAGACATTTTGGGGCTTGTTAATCCTCTTTTGCAGTGTGCAGTTTTGGAAGTACAAGTTGTGTTTGTAGGAACATGGAATCATGGGAAATTCATCCAAATAGGAGCAACTGGATGAGCTTGAAGCCATAAACCGCCAACTCCAAGAAGAAAACTCTTTCCTAAGAGCTAATTTTTATTCCTTGGAAGAGGAAATAGTGTGGTTAAAATTTGAGCCACAATCCTCTATAACCAAGAAAGAGGAATATGTCAACGAAATGCTTGTACAGAGCCAGAAATTGATGGTTTTTGTTAAAGAGTTGCAGGAAGAAATACGGACCAAGGATGCCCTCTTGGAAAAGCTGCAACAAGGTGAACATAAGGAGGAAATTCCTTCCAAACAAGATGCATATACTATGATAGAAAAATGCACTATAAGTTGTTCACATTTTAATTCTTCCTCTCATTTAGTTTCAGATATTCCTTTGGGTCAGTTTGAAAAACACACTAAGGGAATTGGGTCTAAACTAATGGTTAAGATGGGATTTAATGGAAAGGGCCTTGGTAAAAATGGACAAGGTGATGCTAACCCAATACAAGTAGAGGATCAGCCTCGGTTTGTAGGTTTGGGATATTCTAGTGGGAAAATGGAAATTGGAGAAAGTTCCAAAGCAGCTGAAGGAAGAAAGCTTCCAACAACCAAGGATCTATGCCACTAGAATTGCAGGATTCTGCCATCAAGAGGAATAATGAAAGGTGTAAGAAAATAGGTAAATGAGGTAATGAAATTCCACCTCCTCCCACTTACACTAAAAATAGCACTAAGGGGAAATTAAATCCTAAGACTTCTAAAACACTCTTTCAGTTTGAACAATATAGCTTTGGTAGACAAAAGTATGGTTTTCCTTGCACGTTTTGTGAAGGTTCTAATCATTCTGTAGCATATTGTTGGAAGAGGAAAACAATGGTTAAGAATTTAATGCCTTTTGTGAATGATAAGGCAGGTGCTAAAGACCAATATCACTCTGGTAAGGTGAGAAATGGAAAAAAGGTTACCTATCCTAAACAGGGGAATCATTTTCCTAGACAGAGTTCAAGGAATGACAAAATGGTTAAGAATCCTAAAAACAAGGAAGTTAAATTTTTGTTCCTATTGTAAAAGGAATGGTCATGATGTTAAGATGTGTTGGTATGTTCCTTTAGTGCAACATTGGAAAGTTGTTAAAAAGGAAAATAATGTCAAACCAAAAATTTGTTGATCTAACTCATGTAAATGTCTCATTCTGGTACTGGGGAAGTAAAACCACCTAAATGGATAAATCCAAGTAATTGGATGGGTAAAACATTCCTCAACTTTATGTTTGCATTGCAGTAACTGGTGATAGTATGCAAACATTTTCAAAGCTATATTTTAGGGATTTGATCCTATGTTTATATTTAGCTTTGAAATAATTTGGAAGTAGTCATAGAGAAGATTTGAGTGATAGGTTCATCATACTCATATTCATCTTCTCACATTTTGGTTGGTTATTCCATTTATGACAACAGTATGCAGGGATATGGGCATCATCAGAATGTTTATTTTGAAACTTGTAGTTTTATAGTGTTGTCATTTGTGCAAATATTATGGATGCTTATAAGACCCATTCAGGAACCTGTTTGATAATTAATAAATAGACAAACTTGTTGTATCCACATGTGTTATTTGCACTAATTTATAAGACCCTTATTTTGGGAAAATTTGATTTTTGTAACTATTATATGTGGTTGTAATTAGGGTGTAAATTTATTACACTAACAAACTAGTTTGTAAAGGCACCAGTGATCATTTTACAGATTATGGCAATTCACCAATTTGGGTAAGCATATAGTTTATAATCTATCCCTTTATAGTTTAGTGTATGGATAGAATATTTGCATATTCATGTTGATTCAGATTTTGACTATAGCCATTTTGGGCATTGATGGTTTAATTATTTTGGATAGTGAATATTTGTAGTTGTAATCAACATAATCACAAAGTGTCAGTTGAACACTAGCTTCCATTATAGATGGGTGTTATTATCTGACTTATTATTTGTGATGGCGATACAGTGTTTTTGGAAGATTCACGTGGATTCAGTTTTTGACTATATCTATTTTTGGGTGTTGATAGTCTATTTTATTCTGGATAGTGAATACTTGTAGTTGTTACAGTTTCAGATGGACAGTGGGCACTAGCCTAATTGTGGGCAGTTTAGATGTCTAGTATACTGATCTGTGTTTATGAAATTGTAATTTAAGTAATCGGTCGTATCAAAAAGTGACAGTTGAACACTATTTTTCCATAATAGAATGGGTGTTATTATCTGCTCAATTATTTGTGATGGCATTACATTGGGGTATGATAGTTCACAGTTGTGTGTAAAGTTGACAGGGTTATAGCATTTCAGTTGAACACTAGCTTAATTGGGTGTTATTATCTGATCGATTATGTGACTAGCTAATCAACTATTTGCATTTTATTAACCTATAATGTTAATTCGGGTTCTTTTATGTGTTTTTTCAATGCATGAATAGATAACATTTTTTGTGGGTTGATACACAACTTTTTGTGGACAAAAAGCCTTCTCGGTAGGGAGGAGTGTTCAGGGGATCAATTTTTGTGTCAAATGTTCCCTAAACTTCCCTAAACCATGTGAGTGTAGGTAGATCCTTCATAGAGTTTTCCGATGACTGTAAGAACGTAAAAACGAGACACTCTAAGCTCAAGTTATGTCTCGGTCAAAGTTCAATCAATGGAAAAGTCAACTCTAGTCAACAGGTTAATAATGAAACCAATAGCACTGTGACGCGTGGAAAAAGGAGAAAAAGGAAAAATGAAGGTTGTTCGAGTTCGTTTGCAACCTCTGATGTTTGACACACGTAAAATGTGAGGCCAGAACAAGAGGCTCAACTTTTGTTATGGAGGGGAGCCCAGCCACCGTGTAGGACGATTATATTATGCCGATGTGGTGGGTCCTCAAACCACCACGTGGCTTATCCACCACGAGTTGGATTTTCCATTATAGGGTCGACACAGTGGTCTTATTGCCATATTTCATTATGGAATTCATTATATTTGGGTCACATTTTATATTACTTTGCAATTATTTGTAAATCCATGTTAATTTATTAGCCACATTGCATTTGCCTAAGTGCTTTGGATATATTTATTCATCACATACTTTAATCGGAGGACCATTTACCCATTAATCCACCAAACCCTTATCCCTCCAAACTATCCACGTGCCTATATCCTAATGCCATGTCCATCATTTTCAATGGTGCCAAACTTGGGTCAAATACCCATCCACAAGGAACCCATAGCGACATTGGTTTATCCAAAAATAAACCACTTAAATTCTAAACCTCCTTACTATTAAAAACCTCCTTCCATGTATATACCCAATTGGAAGAATGGGATTTACCATAGTAGGCGGAATGGTAGGAGGTGGGATCATGATCCCTGGACCTCATGGCTCTAAAGCAAAAGTGGCCAATCCACCAACTAAGCACCCTCTTGGAAGTTATAAAATGAGCTTGCAGACCTTTATAGAGGACAAGTGTCAGAGTCTGTGTCAAGGGAATAAGGAGGCAGTTTTGGAAAAGTGTAATTTTGGGGCACTTCTTCTCACTTCCAGATCTCGAGTTATATATGAAATTTTCTCATAATTTTGATAAAATCACGATGATGTGATCATTTATCCGATTTGGAACTTTTGTGATAGATTTATTTTCTGTTAAATTCACATGAAGGTGTAGAACCAAAGGGAGACACTGCTACAAGTGGATCAGGAAGGTGAAGGAAAAAGATTGAGCTCCATTAACATCCTTTGAAGGTCTGAAACACTAGTTTTACAGGTTTTTGATTCATTATTGGTTAATGTAAAGGTTATTGTATTTAAATTTTTTAACATTATTAATGGATCAGTTCACCACGAACCCGGGGATGTAGGAATTCTGA
Source organism: Taxus chinensis (assembly GCA_019776745.2). Taxonomy (NCBI): domain Eukaryota; kingdom Viridiplantae; phylum Streptophyta; class Pinopsida; order Cupressales; family Taxaceae; genus Taxus; species Taxus chinensis. The sequence goes on from CM034148.1 coordinate 13,986,315, forward strand.
ACCCTATAAACAATCTGGTGTTGTGTTCTAATTTTAATTTTAGTTTATGATTATTTGCAATAATTGAAGTTCATAAAAACAATGTGGATGCAATGGTAATCAGTAATTGATAACTTTGGAAAATCAATTAAAATCAAGAAACAATGACTTTTGGGCTTTGATCAAACAATGAATTTTGAGTAAAACAGGAATTTAAATTTCAGTTTGAATTCAGTCCTAAATCATAGATTTTAATCAATTTTTGGAAGTCTAAAGACTTTTAAGTTGATTAAAAATTGAAGATCCTTTGAAATGATTAAAAGTGTTAGTTTCAAGCACCTGTTTTCGGATCAAGAAGTCATAGAGAAGGGCGGTCAAATCGAGAAGGCCCTCAACGCAAAGGGAACACTTAAACTGGTTGTTAAAGACACACATGAATCAAAATCCATACGCAAACCAAAGTTTTTCAACAAAACAAGCATGTCATTGGTGATGGTATTACATACTCCAAAAGAGTCCAAGCCGTGTAGATGGGTCCGATCTTAAAGCTCTCACAAGGACCTCATCCCAAAGTACCCACTAAATGTACATTTACACCATTAACAAAATCCTTATCTGCCATACTAAAAAAGATGGATAATGTAAACATGGTGGAATACCCAATTGCAACAATACCATATCTAAAAGATGCTCCAAAACTTGGTTGGTTCAAAGAGCGTGAGTACTGTGAATTCCACCATGTTAAAGGACATAAAAAAAATAGGTGTTTAAGACTATGTCATTACATACAAGAGCTTATTGAAAAGGGAAAAGTCATCGTAGATTCTCCCCCTAATTCAGGACAAGGTCTAAATGAGAAAACAAACATCTTTGAAGAGCCTTTCCCTAACCATGTAGATAAAATGAAAAGGAAGCCAGATCACAGACAAACTTCCAATGAGTATAGGAATGCCAGTTATATTTATCGCAGTAATGATAGTCCCTTCGATGCTCTCATTGGATGTATCCATTCATCTGATGAACATGTCAATACTATTAGGATCTTAGAAAAGAGTTGTGTAGTAGGGACGAGATGTGCTCGTTTAATCATACTAGATCCCCTGCTTGTCCCTCAGGAAGGTCAATATAATTTGATAGATCAGTTAGAGAATACACCTACTAGGATATCAATTTTAGGTCTCCTCAAAAACTCTAAGCCATGATTGCACACCTTGACTCCAACAATCATATCACCTTTGATCACACTATAATATTGCATAGCGACCCAAAGCATAACTTACCCTTATACCTAGAAGTGGTGGTTACCTGTGGCAAAATCAAGAGATTACTTTTGGATGGTGGATCTGGTCTAAACATTTGTACTTTGAAGCTAGTTAAGCATCTAGGGAAATCAGAGACATATCTAGGGGAAAAGACTATTACAATCACAACCTATGATAATGAGGAACGAGAATCAACGGGGTACTATAGTAGTTCCAATGGAAGTAGGGCCGACTTGTCATGATACGACCTTCCATGTCCTTGACCTAGATATTCCATACAACATGCTCCTAGGATGCCCATGGATCCATGCCATGCAGGCCATTCCTTCGACTTTCCATCAATGTATCAAGCTGTGTCATGAAGGCCAAATAGTCACCATTCAGGGTGACCCAAAACCATTCATGCATTGTATAACATTGCACTATTTTTCTCGTGCAACTTATGAATGTCCTTCTATAGATGTTTTAATCTCCTTATAAACATAATCTATAAAAAAATAGGTGGATTCAGATTCGCTTACACCTTGTAATCAAGACTTTCCTTCATTGGTTAACCCTTTTGCATCATGGGAGACAACATTGGAAAAATATATCCCACACAAGCCATTCAATCTTGAACAAGAATTGTTAATATCAGATCTATCAGTATCTACCAGAACACACGATAAAACTTACTTTCAGTTCAAGATCACTCAGAAGCAATGCCCTAAACCACTAGAGAAATTCATCCCTAGCAGTCTCCTATCTGTGGAAAATATGTTAGAGGACCCCACTAGCAGAGTGTCGGAAGGTACCATGGCTTCATGCCATCAAGCCCCCCAGTATATCAAAGACCATTGCATGATGTTTGTCATGGGTTACAATGGGTTTAGATGTGAAATCAATGCATAAGGGCGGTTAGAGCCCATTCCTATCCCTCATTTGAAGTCTAATAGACATGTTATCAGGATAAGACCTCATAATGATTCACCGTTTGAGATTGACGCCACCTCTTATGAACGTGAGGACGACTCATCTCATTATGATAGTGACAAAAATTCGCAATGTAGCCTCTAGGAGGATCTTTCTTCCACTAACCTATTCCCTGATTCAGCTGTCCTTACCTTATCCGGATCCAACCCTCAAACCAATTACCAAATAAACCTTGTGTATCCCAAAGTTATAGATTAGGATAAAAAATTTCACGTGCCAATCAAAATATTTAAGAATGATGAGGAATTTGTAGAATTCACGGGACTCGGGGATTCTATTCTTCCTGGGGATCATAAGAAAGGATTCACAATTCAATTAAACACCTATGCATACTTCAGAAAAGAGGTAGAGATGTGTGGACGTTTGAATAGGAAGGTCATAAACAAGAGTAAGAACACTTTAGAGAAGCCTTGTAGGAAGGATAAACGAAAGTCTCATAGTGACAAACTCTTTGAAGCACTCATAGATAAACAAAACAAAGAACCTATGGAAAAAATGGTCTATCCATTTAAAGATGACGACGAGGCACCTACGGAGGTTGATCTTACTCTTCCCCCTGATCCTACAAAAATGGAGGATGATTCTAAGATGCTTGTTGAGGAAACAATCAATGTCAATATTGGCTCACAGGAACAACCTAGAATGATAAATTTGGGGGCTTCACTCTTAATTAAGGAATATAAGGTTTTTGTAGAGCTATTAAGAGAATAAAAAATATATTTGCATGGACATACATAGATATTCTTGGTTTGGACCCAGAATTGGTCGTAAACAACCTCTTTGTACACCCAAATGTCAAACCCATCAAGCAAAAGTTGAGGAAGATGCACCCTAAGATTGCACTCATTGTCAAAGAAGAACTTGAGAAATTATTATCTGTTGATTTCATTAAGCCCATCGACTATTCAGATTGGATATCTAACATAGTCACTGTGAAGAAGAAACCTATTGGCATAAGGATTTGCATCGATTTCCATGACATCAATAAAGCATGTCCCAAGGATGACTTCCCCTTGCCTAACATTGATATGATCATTAATTCCACTTATGGTTATGAAATTTTGTCCTTAATGGATGGTTTTTCAGGTTATAACTAGATTTGGATTGCAGAAGAAGATCAACATAAAACAACTTTCATCACCCCTTTGGGAACATTTTGTTACAAATTCATGCCTTTCGGACTCAAGAATGTCGGGCCACCTATCAACGTGCAATGACTGCCATCTTCCACGACATGATGAATGACATCATGGAGGATTACGTTGATGACATCCTAGCTAAATCCAAAAGCATAGGAGAGCACCCTGAGATGTTGAGGCATATTTTTCAGCATCTCCAGCATTGCAAGGTGTGCTTGAACCCTAATAAGTGTGTCTTTGAATTTTTATCGGGAAATCTCATGGGTTTCATCATTTCAAAAAGAGGTATAAAAGTGGATCCTACAAAGGTTACAACTATCACATAAATGCCTCCACCTACCACTCTCAAACAACTAAGAAGTTTACAAGGAAAGATTCAAGAAATCCATCACTTTATTTCATAGCTTGCAGATAAGTGCCACCCATTTACGCATCTCCTTAAAAAGGACATTGCATTCAACTAGGGACCAAACTGTCAGAGGCAATTTGCACTACTTAAACAATACCTTGTCAACCCACCTGTACTCATGTCGCCTACCCTAGGTAAATCTCTCCTCTTATACATCTCCGCTACCTAGTTCGCTATTGGTGCACTGCTTTCCCAATATGACCTAGACCATAGAGAAAGGGCAGTTTATTATCTCAGTCACACCTTGATTGCCTATGAGTTAAATTACCCACAGATTGAAAATGCCTATCTGGCAGTTATCTTTACCTTCCAAAAACTTTGCCTTTACCTCCTTAACAATAAAACCAAACTAATATCTAAATTTGACCCTCTCAAGTACCTTTTATCCAAACCCACCCTTACAGGACAAATGGCTAATTGGATCATTCTCTTAAGTGAATTTGATATTGAGTTTGTGAATTAGAAATCCTTGAAAGGACAGGTGTTGGCCGATCAGTTGGCAGAAGTTCCTTTACCATGAATGAAACCTTTGCGTCTGGATCTGCCCGATGCATCCATGATGTATATTGATGAATATAAGGAATGACAGGTCTATTTTTATGGATCGTTCAATTTCCATGGATTTGAAGCAGGGGTGGTTCTCATCACTCCCACAGGGGAGGTTATTCCAAGAGCATTCTGTTTGGGATTCCCTTGCACTAATAACATTGCAGAGTATGAGGCACTCATTGCTGGCCTCAAGTTAGCTATCACTTGGAATATCAGACAACTATGAGTCATTGGTGACTCCCAACTTATCATTAAACAAGTTAATGATGAGTATAAGGTTAAAGATGAAAAGCTTATTCCATACAAGAAATTGGTTGAAACCTTGAAGGAATAATTTACACATATTATATTTGAACAAAAGCCAAGGTCACACAATAGATCAACAGATGCTATGGCTACAATTGGGTCTCCTTACGCATTCCACCTTAGGAAAAAAATGCCCTTCTTTGTAGAGCATCTACAAGTACTCGCATATGATATGCCAGAGTCGTGTTTGGCATGTGAAATTGTTGGCCCATTCTCCCCTTGGTATGACCCTATATTCAGGTACCTACAAGATGGCACATTTCCCCCAGACATTACCCATTCTGAGAAGAAATCCCTTATCTGCCGTATAGCCCATTATACCCTCCTAGGAGGCACCCTTTATCGTCGTGGCTACGACGGGAATCTGCTTCGTTGTTTGGATGTTATTGACTCAGTCCACGCTATTAAGGAAGTACACGGTGGTATTTGTGGAGCACATACCAATGACATGGTCTTAGTTAAGAAGATATTTAAGGGTAGGTTATTATTAGCCAACCATGGAAGCAGACTGTTGTAATTTTGTAAAGAAATGTGAGTTATGCCAAAAGTATGGAAACTTGATACATGCGCCAACACAGGCTTTACAACCCATTGCGACACCTTGGCCATTTTCTAAATGGGTTCTAGATCTCATAGGGAAGCTCCATCCTTCTTCTTCAGATGGCCATACCCACATTATCACTGCCACCAAGTATTTTACTAAATGGGTAGAGGTTGTGCCTCTCACTTATGTCACTGGTGCGTAAATTTCCAAATTCATCATGAATCATCTCATTTTCCGTTACGGTATCCCTTCCTCCATTGTCACTGATAATGGTAAATCCTTCAAGAATAAAATGGTTAAGACATTGTGTCAGCTTCCATATTCAGCTCAAGTGGTCTACCCCTTATTACCCCTAAGGTAATGGACAAGCACAAGCTACCAATAAAACCCTTTTATGGATCATGGAGAAAATGGTAAGTAAGACTTGCTATTATTGGCACTTACAGATACACCCCACCCTTTGGGCCTATCAAACCTCCATCCACACTCCTATTGGTATGACCCCCATATTCACTTGTCTATGACACTGAAGCCATCATACCCTTGGAAGTGGAGCTTCCCTCCCTGAGAATATCTCTCTGGGACTATCTTGATAAAGATGAGGACTATAGAGTTTCTCGGCTAGCAGAGTTGGAACTATTAGATGAAAAGCATATCAGAACACTTAATCACTTAAATTTCTATCAGAACAGAGTATCAAGGGGATACAAAAACAGATCATTCATCATGAATTTGATGTAGGTGATCTATTTCTAAAGGAAAATCAGAAGAACATTGTCAAAGACAGAGAAAAGAAAGGTAAGTTTGAAGCCAACTGGTTAGGGCCTTATGTGGTGGTTACTAAGTATGGATCAGGGGCTTATAAACTGGCATATTCAGATGGTGAAGAGCTTTTGAAACCTATGAATGCCATGCATCTCAAGTGTTTTTATGCTCAAGCATGGTGCAAATATCAGATAAGAAGTAAAAAGTAGAAAAACAAAGAAAAAACAAGCATAACATGAAAAAATCGAGAACATAGTAAAGAAAAAATAGGTCATCCACATGTGAAAACCACACAATTGTGGCGCAGTGGGCAGGTATTTGGGTGAAAAATGGTTCTCGGTGCTCAAGGAGGATTCACCGGTCACAATTTACTCTTGCATTAAGATGGGTGACTCCCACCGCTTTCTAGGATTAGTTTCATTTGCTAGGTCTAGGAATCCTACCGAATCTATTTTGCAAAGCAGTGATCTGGCTTATTTGTTCTTGTATCTGCATGAAGGACGTGCCTTTGAATATTCCCATCTAACACTGGGGGCACCTTCACATTTCACTTTCTCATACATACATGCATGGCATTCTGCCTTTTGTATATTCCCACATCACGTTGGGGGCATCCACGCTTCTTCATCCTTGTACATTACTTTCTGGAACAAGACATTAGAAAATACAAAAACATCCAGAAAAGGATGCAAAACCTCAACATTCATAAAATCTCCCTTTTAGGGATGAGGCTACACCAACATTGTAACATTGTCTTTGGGAAGCCTCGGAAACAATGAGAACAGTAGCCTTGAAAACTTATCCTTTAGGATAACCCAAAAACATTAGAAAATATATCAATGTTGTCTCGCAAAAACAAAGTACTATTTGGAATTGATTTTAGTTTATGGTATGTATAGTTTTGATGTGCTTATATTTTTGTTCATTTGATGTTAGAGAATGGTTCATTTTCTTACCTTAGATTGAATCTCGTTTGATTAAATTGTGTGTTGCATTGAGTTCATTTTCCATACTTGTAAAATATTGTTATGTTTTCATCATTTGCTGTGTGCATCTATTGGGATTCATTTTACTCACTTAGATTGAATATCAATTTAATCTTTTGTTAGCATTGTCATGAATTCATTTTAGTTGCATTTTTTGTGTTGTTTTGTATGTGTATATTTGTTTAGTTTGTTTTTTTTCTTGTGTGTTTGTTACTGCACATTTGTTTGTTATCACATCTATCATCTACCATTCATCACATATAACATCATCTAATACATCATATATACAAAAATGCTAAGTTTTACATCATGCATGTATACTAAGCTAATCATCACATATTGTATCATCAATGGGGGTAAGAGGGGTTGCACATAATAAAAAATCTATCCCCCTGCACCAATATCATCTAGTATCATCCTAAAATGCTAGCATAAAAATCAGAAATGATACATAAAGTATATGATATTATCTATGAATATATCATTAGTACAAAACATGAAATCCAACATCTCTAATCTAAACATGGAATATACATAGGAAAGAAAAAAAATCATACATCATGATACACTCATACATCTGCAGAACATGAATCATCATCATAAATGCATATCAAATTATGACAAGTCTAAACCATCGAATGTCCATATAATACATGTATAAATTTCTATCTCAAAATAAGATATACATCATCAATACAATCTGCCATCTAAAGGGCATGGATCAAAACTAAGCCTTCATCAAGAGGCATCATCAAAATAATGGTACATCAATCTATACATCGATCAAAATCAGCCTTCATAAGAGGCATGTATACATACATACATTTGTAAAAAATAGAAAAGTCAACCACAACTCTCACCCTCTTCGGGGCTGCCTGGTCTATATCCTGGGGGAAAAAATGGTGGTGGTTGTGATGGGCTGACCCCAAGAGTGCCACACTACTGTCTAGCTAGCTATTGCACTGATCGGTCTGACCATCATGATTTGGAGCCTGTCCTGATCACGTCTAACTGATCAAAGGGAGTCACTTGCTGCCTTGCGGGAACTACTCTGTAATAGGTGGCCTTGTAATACGAGGCCTCACCGCTAGCTCTCATAATATCCTGGATTATCTCAGAATCACTAAAAGAAATGGTTTCCTGAATAAAAGCATCTCTCTCTCCTACCAATCAGACTCTATTAGCACGGGTATGTCTCACAACAACAACCTCTCGATCTCTATCTGTAGTGATGGTCTAAACCTGGGCTCGTGCTGGTCCCTCTAAATAATATAACCCTGGGCCTACCTGTGCCTGATCTTGCTGATTAGTGATAGTCTGCACCTGAGTCTGTGCCTGGTGTAATAAGCTCAATAGCTAGGCCCTCTGTGTTACCAACTTATTGATCTAGTGCTTCCATGCTGCACCATTTCCACCTTGAGCAGCCTATGCTCTAGCCTGATCTCTCTCTACTTTCAGGGCCTGTACCTATGCCCTGGCCTGGTCTCTCTCACCTGCCACCTGAAGCTGGATGGCTATCACCACCTGTAGCTGTCTGCTGTAGTGCATCCAACTGTCCATCATCACCACCACCCCTGGAGCACAAGGTGGCAAACCCTGCTATGGAAATAACTGTTGTAATGGGGCATATATCCCCACTGGAATACCTACTGAAGGAAACTATATGTCCAGAGACCTAGGTGCCTTTCTCTTCCTGAGCTTGGGTCCCTATCTCTATGGCTGCTGTAGTAGAGGACCCTGTCCCCCACACCCATCATGATGCGGGTCGTCAAAAGGATCATCATCATCATCATCATCATCATTGTCACCGTCAACTCCTCCCTCATCACCACTAGGAGGCCCCACTGGGGGTGCTCTCACTCCTACATCATATGCCACTCTGGGAATAGTCAAGTGGCATGGAATCACTCCATGGTACCATGGGCGCATACTCGGGGTGTAGCCTGGATCTCTAACCTGTCTCTGGGGTACCCACATAACTGGTACTACCTGTAGAAAACTAGTCACTACTCTGTCCTGGGAAATATGTGGCCCCATATCGAAGTACTCTCTAGCCCTGCGAGCATACCACATATCTAGCCCAAGTACATCCTTGGTGATTCCAAATTGTCTCTGACACCGATCTACCCTGTATATCTCCCTCATATAGCTACAGCTTCCCAACATGAAATGTTCAACTATCATTGTACTGAGCTCTAGGACATCCTGAGGCCATTGGAAATGTTTGTAAGGCCTCCATACTATGGTAGCTTGTTTTAAATCATCTAACTCATAGTGGTAATGATAGGCATCGCCCATGTGTGGCCGCACATCATCCCTAATCAGAACCCATCCCATAGAAGAAAGCTCCTCGAGAGCTCTAGCTCTCAAAACACCTATGGGGTGACCAATGGCAATATGGTCCCATGTCCAAATCTGTAGTAACCTATGGTGCCTACCAGTCTTCTGATGGTAGTATGTAATCATATGCAGGTCCCAGTATAAGTGTGCTAGTATGCACTAGCCCCAACAGTAGGTCTCCCCATTTATCAATCCGCGTATCACTCCAATGAGGCCAAGTGGAAATGAAGCTCCAGTTTTTTCAGGGAGTAAAACTCCACAGAAAAAATACATCAAATAAACTACAACTAGATCAAGATTAGGATCCTCTATACACCGCGACAATCTGATTATCATCATGGTGTGGTATGGCTGGGATGCCAAATAACTCGATGATACACTGATCAATGTCAGGCTGATGACTCATATATTGGATCAGCTCACCCTAGATGGGGCCTACATGATGTGCCATACGTCCTCCAATGTGATCGTAATCTCACCAGTGGGTAGCCGAAAGCACTGAATCTCACTGTGTCATCGCTCGGCTAGGGATGTAAGGAGGCCATGGTCCAAAGTAATTTGTGGCATGTCGGCCACGTAGGCTAATCCTGTGACATATAGGAGGATATCCAATATCTTCCTATCATCCTCATCAAACTGTGCCTCTATCACCGCCAGCTGGCCATACCTCTCATAGGTATGAAGGATGGGTAATATCTGCTGCAAACAAAGGTACACATGTTAGGACTACATTTCTATCTACTTCTATCTAATTTTCTAGAAAAATTCTTCTTTCATTCATCTAACATTCTATTTATTACTTTCTTCTACAACAATCAAGTTTATTTTCATCTATACTTAGCTATTTGTTTACAAGGGTGGATTGTCCTCTTTTCCCTGACATATGTGCCTCTACTTTGATGCATGCACGCCTATCTCAGTGGGTATGTGCCCAACACTTGTGCACCTCCACTTTGGCACCTATAGCCTCCAGTCCGACGCGTATGCTCCCCCCTCTTTTCTATCTAACTACCCTATCTACCCAGACACATGCGCCCCCAGTTTGACACATACACCTACCCTTCGACGTGCATGCGTGCATCCATGTTTTTTACCCCTAGATGCATATGCCCTCCCTTCAGTGGATACGCATACGCGTACCTATTTTTTTGACATGTACACATACATGTACCCATCGATTTGACGCATGTGTGTGCGCACACCCATTGAATCGATGCATGTGCACATGCACATACGTCAAAAAATGCCTAATCTAGCCTAAAAGGACCTAAAATGATATTAAATGCACAATTGACAAAGGAGGGATAGGGCACTCATGTAGGGTATCTGTTCGGTCCCGACAGGTACTCTCGGATGCGATCTTCCCGTCTCCACTTTCTCGGTAGCCTCATCATCTCACTCCAAGTCTATTGCTCTCACTCGTGGTAAAAATTGCAAGAGCTCTGCTACAAATGAACTGGTTGTGATTGATTTACCCCCCCGGGTGGGTATATTAGGCTACCGTGATGCCCCTGGGGCATGTTTTCTCCATCATGATCACTCTAACACTTCTTCGGCTCAACAAAATGATTATTTTTGTATTTAAATAATTATTTTTACTAATTTTCGCATGCTGGAACACTAAGTGCTACCTAGCGGTCACTTCTTCTCCATGTAACAATTTACGAATATTCCTGGCATTTGTTTTCTATCATTTTCTTCTGTTTTTCCTCTATTTTAGCTGTCGCGATGATTATTTTTTAAATAATTATTTTTGGATAGTTATTAAAACTCACACGGGGCATTTTATTGTTGTATGGTGCCCTTGTCTTCGCCTTAGGGATTTTTATGTGCTTTTAGGAGATCTTCTATCTCTTAAATTCTTCCGACCAATAAAAAATTTAAAATTATTAAATCATCCAAAAACCCAAAAACATCGGGAAAATTTTGAAAATGAACAAAAATTGGTAATCAACTCATTTACGGCTGAAATCTATGTCATTCACATGGCATTCATCCCAGATCTTGTTGACATTTCCACACGTATTGAAACAATGACTTCGCGGATCATCTGAATTTCCAAACCATTTGCAAAAGCTATACTACTTACTTTGTCGATACTCTGGGGAAGGAATTGTCTAGTATTGTTTCACTGTGCACACTACTTTTTCATTGGACCTAAGTGTCCTTCATCCTTTCCCTCGCATATACAAATTTCTTGGGGCCTCATCTTTTCAACCCTCTTCATTTATCAAAACATTTGGGATTACAACTCGATAAAAAATATTTTTGCAACCGTCTTAAGCATTGTTGGTTTGAGTGTGTGTGATTGTAGTTATTTCCCTGTTATGTGAGTTTGTTTGCTTCTCGTATTGCATTGCATTTATGTATGTTGCATGGAGCTGGCCAATTTTTAGCAATGGAAATTTGTTTGTATCTTGGATTTTCATTTCATTTTACGCTCTCTTCGTATGCTTATATCTTAATAAATACCGATGATGAAGATTACTAGCAACATGATGAATGAGAAATTGTTTTTATAGCAATGCCTTGTGGATAGCTCAAAATTCCCTTTTCTTGTTGTTCTCTCCTCTTTCATCACACTTTGATTTCTGACATCCTCTTTTCAATCATCGATCACATTCTTCCATCACCCCATCGACACTCGAGGGGGCATCCTCCATCCTACTAATTTTTCTTCTACCCCTTCAAAAATGTTTATACTTGTCTACTTTCTTTGAAGTAACGTCACACACGTCACCTCAAAGAGGGGAAAATGTAGACACCTGTAATTTGGTCTACATGATATTTTCACTAAGATCATACTAACTACCCCAGTCTCGTGTTCATTTACTACACTATGCTAGTAAATCCCCCTTTCTAACCCCTTCTAAACCCCCTAAATCTGTTAATCCCTCTCTAACCATCTTCTATAATCTTGTTTTCCCTTTAATTAACCTTGTTTAGGTTAATTAACTCTCTTATTGACTTTCTAATGAGAGTTTGAATTTCTAAACAAATATCTCACTTTTTTCAAATAGCCAGCCACTTGGCTTTCCAAATCCAGTTCACACCTCCCAATGTGCTTTTTCTAAAAAGCACCTTTTGGCTCCTTTTTAGTCCCACATGCTTCCAAAACACCTTTTTCTCCAAACCAAAAACTATAAATAGGAGGGTACCCCTCCTACCTTTTCCTAAGAACTCTCTCTCTCATCTCATTTCTGATTTAGGTTATGCTTTAGTCTTTTTAGAGTCATTTCATTTCATATTTGAGCTATTTACTTGTATTTGCTAAATCTTTCAAAGCTTGAAGTAAATGGGAGAAGCCATTAATGGTGAGATCTCATTCTTAAGATTTTGAGACATCAAGAAACACATAACTGATTGCTAGAGCTTTAATAGGTTCATTTTATAGATAATTTTCATGGAGTAGAGAACTGATATAGTCATGTTTAGAGGTTGATTGTTTGTTTCAAGCTTTATATATGCATGCAAATAGGAAGTTCTTGCTTAGCTCTAATTTGATGGTCATTTGAGTTGTTTGTTTCAAATATTTTGGGGTTTCTTTCGAGATTCTTACCCCATGTTCATATCATTAGTACTTTCTATGACATGGAGGATGCTTTCCTCCATCAGTTTATAATCAGTAACGACCCTAAAGTTACTTATGAATGCTTACCTACTCCACATAAGGGCTTATCTGAACCTATCAAGGATTATATTTTATGATTCTATGCTTGTATGCATCAACTAGTATTCTAATCTATAGATCTTGAGAAGCAATTCATCTTCTAGGTAAGTGCACCAAGTTGGGGGGCCAAAAGGGGGTTTTAAGTGGACAATTTTTTCTAAAAAATAAAAAACTTCAACTTGTACGTGTGTTTTGAAATAGTTACACTCAAAATTGGAATATGTTGTATAAACATGAATCATAACATTTATAATCTAGTTTCTTAGCTACTAAATTTTATTGAAAACAGAAAAGTTTAAGTGGGAAAAATAAGTAAACTACTAATAAGTGCTCCTATTTTTGTTAAAAAAACATAATAGAGTGACTTTTGTGCCCCCTCACCATTTTTTGAGCACCATTTAGTATTTTTGAAAACCCTGTCTGGTAGAAATAGAGCTAGGAAGCATCTAGTTTGTGCTAGAATTATTTTAGGTTTTTTTAGCAAGTATTTTTTTAATGATTTTTCTAGTACAAAAATTTTAAATTTTTAAAAATAACGGATCTTCAACCATGCACCCCCTAACTACCTCAAAATATATTGAAAATTAGTTTTTTTTTTACTATGTATAGAACTGGTCCTAGTTTGCGCCTAAAAAAATTATTCAATTTCAATGAGTCAAAAAAAAGATACACAAAAAAAGATAAGCATTTACAATTACTAAAAATAGAGGTATAAAAGACATAGTTTGAAATAAATATAAATGGAAACTTTAGAATAGTCAGAAAAATATAAAAAATTACATATTTAGAAAGAGGATAGTTTTCTTAACATTGTAGGAAATGTTTTAAGAAAGATAGTAATTTTTTAGGATTTAGCATGGTGGAAGGTGAGTTTTTACATATTTTGTCAAAAACATGCAAGTTGTTGTGTTGTTGCAAGTCCAAGGCTTAGGTTTGGGAAACCAAGGTAATTCCAAGCCTACAAATTCTTGGTTTGGGGGCATAATAAGCAAAACGTGTACATGTTCTGCATAGTATAAACATTATATGTGCTTATGGCATGCTTCTATTTATAAAAATAAAAGTATAAGTTTTTCATTTACTATTATTTATATTTTATTATTTCTTATAATTTAAATTTATTTTAGTAAATATAAGCAATTAGGGTCATTATGCACCTTATGGAACTATTCTCACATCTCCATGAGTGATGGTTTAGGAGATAGTTTTTTATAGTATAATATGGTCAGTACATAGGTAATTTTCAGGATTTCAACATTCAACCTAAATATTTTAGCATTTAAATTCTATAATCAAAACCCTAAACCATAAATCCTAAATCCTAAACCCTACCTTGAGCACTAAACCTAAATCCTAAATCCTAAACCCTAAGCCCGTAAGACCTAAACCTTAAACATTCAACCCTAAACCCATGAGCCCTAAACCCTAAACCTCAAGCCTTAAGCCCTAAGCCCTAAACCATAAAAGCCCTAAGCCCTAAACCCTAAACCCTAAACACCAACCCCTAAAACCTAAACCTTAAACCCTAGACCTTGAGCCCTAAACACTAAACCCTAAACCCTAAACTTTGAGACCTAAACCCTAAACCCTTAACCATAACCCTGAGCCCTTAAACATTAATCCTAAACCATAAATCTTGAACCCTTAACCCTTAACCCTAAACTGTAAACCCTAAATCTTAAAAACTAAGCCCTAAACCCTAAACCTTAATCCCTAAATGCTAAATCCTAAACCCTAAACCCTAAAACCTAAAAACTGAACCCTAAACCCTAAACACTAAATCCTTAACCTCAAACCCTAAACCCTTAACCCTTAACCCTGATCCATAAACCATAACCATAAACCCTAAGACCTAAACCCTAAACCCTAAACCTAAATCCTAAACCATTAACCCTAAACCTTGAACCTTGAACCCTAAAATCTAAACCCTAAACCTTAAACCATGAACCATGAGCCCTAAACCCTAAACCCTAAACCCTAAACCTTAGTTCATCAATATTTCCTAGTCTCGTACCTAGAACCATCATTGAGTCTGTTTGTACAACTATTGTTTATGAGAGGTGGGAAAAATAATTAAATGGATATGACATCTACCTTGTGCCTTACAATGCATATTACACATCTCTTCCAAACCTATTTCTCCCCACATATACTTGCACTCTTGAATGTCAATTTCTTCACACTCTGAAACAAATTTCACATTTCTCATATTTCCATGTACGGTATTATGCAAGCCAAGATGACCCATTGGAAACTGGAAAAAATAACCATCACAACACAAAAATTAATATCAAAGGAAATGGAAGAAACATAGATAATATACCAACGCAAAGGTGTAGGATCAGAACTGAATTTCCTGTAGTATTTTCTCCTCTAGAGAAAGAGAAAGCTCTTCTGCTACTTGAATTAATAGAAAATTTGACAAAACTTCTTGAAGTGTTCAAAATAAGAATAGCAACAGGGGAATGGATAAGAACACAAAGGGGTTATCAATCACCTAGTAAATATTTCTTGTCTAGTTCTGACTGGGAGTCAACTGACCTATGACTTAGTGACCTTCCATTCATTGATAATTCCTTCTATGATAAACCCATGGATGCTTTCAAAAGTGGCTTAAAAATATAGGGGTAGTCATCAAGCCTAGTGAAGGGTGTGATGTTATTTCCAAACAACTTGATATTCATACAGATTTAGAAGTCATAACATAAATTTACAAATATCTCTATCATTATGAATGGAAACCAAGTAACGGTGTCTCCTTATATCCAAGGATCGAAGACTACTGGGGTTTGTGGAAGGATTGGACATTCAAGAATCATTGAGTGTCTGAATCATAATTTCATTGCATCTAGAGAAACATTTTCAAACATTTGAGTAATGCATCTTGGAAAATAAAATTGAACCTTAGAAATCCTCTCAAATTACGAGCTTACATAAGCACTGGACATATCAAGTTTGGTTCTTCGAATGAAACCTTCATTTCCGACAGCTTGCAACTGAAATAATTATTAAAAAGAGCGTCAAAAACATTTCTTTGTACCCAAATTTTCTTGGATATCTGGCATTTCCCTCCTTTAAAATATCAACAGATGAAAGACATCAAATTGTGATGACTCTCTTTGAATTTTTTGCCTACAAAGCAGCTGAACCCTTTTCAATTGAATACTATTTGTAAATACTAATAAGAATGGGAAAGACACATAATATTATAATGAGTGAAATAGTTCCCGTGCAATGGGAAAAAGAAGATAGTTGTATTGGGTAACATTTCTTTGTACCAAATTGTTCTTGGATATTTGGAATTTCCCTCCTTCAAAATATCAATAGATGAAAGACATCAAATCACGATGACTCCCTTTAAATCTTCTGCCTATGAAACAAATGAACCCTTTTAGTTGAATACTCTATGTCAATACTAACTAGAATTGGTAAGACATAGAACATTACAGTGAGTCAATGGGTGAGCCTAAACCCTAAGCCCTAAACCATAAACCCTAACCCCTAAACCCTAAACACTGAGCCTTAAACCCTAAAACCTAAACCCTTAAACCTTAAACCATGATCCCTTAAACCCTAAACCCTAACCCTTAAACCTTAAACCCTAAACCCTAACCCTTGAGCCCTAAACCCTAAATCCTAAAACCTAAACCTTAAACCCTGAGCCCTAAACCATAAACCCTCAACCCTAAACCCTAACCATAAAACTTGAGCCCCAAACTATACACCCTAAACCCTAAATCCTAAACTTTACCCTAAAATCTAAACCATTAATCCTAAACCCTAAATCCTAAACTATAAAACCTATTTTTACTACCCATAACCCTAAGTCATAAACCCTTAACCCTAAACCCTAAGCCATAATCCCTATACCTGAACCCTGAACCCTCAACTTAAACACTAAACCCTAAAACTTGAGACCTAAACACTAAACCCTAAATTCTGAGCCTTAAAACCTAATCCCAAACCCTAATTTCAACCCTCAAACCCTCAACCCTAAACCCTAAACCCTGAGCCCTAAAACCTTGACCTTGAACCCTGAACCCTTAACCCTGAGCCCTAAACCTTAAGTCATAAACCCTAAACCCTAAAACCTGAACCATGATCCTTAAACCCTAAACGCTGAACCTTGAGCCCAAAAACCTTAAAGCGCTGTCTAGTGGTGAACCCTAAACCCTTAACCCTAAACCCTTAACCCTCAACCCTGAGCCATAATCCCTAAGGAGGAGGCACCTTACAATGACCTCATTTTTTCCATAGGAAAGGAATCTCATTCAAGGAGCAATCCTTTATCTACAAAGTGAGGATCTCATTTTAGTAAGAAGTAGACACACATCATAGAGCTGATTCATGGTCACTAAAGTGAATCATAGACCAAATTTCAAAATTAGTACTAATTCAAGCAGTGGTAGGCCCAAAGGATAATCTAGAAGGTCAAAAAACCTACAAAATGACTATATGTTTTCACAAAACAAAGACCGAACTACAATATATATGGCCTGAAAGTTTTTAGGTCATTACTGAAATACTGAAAATGATTAAGTAATGACAAGATTAGATTTTGAAAAACTATCTTCTAGATTATAACTGCCAGAGCTACAGGACCACTTCCATTAGGTGTAGAGTGACCCTAACTTCTTATATTTACTAAAATAAATAAAATTAATGAAATAATAAAAGTATAAAGAAATAATAAAATAAATCTTATACTTAACATTTATTTTAGTAAATATGGCTCCTTCAATCCCTCCTAAACTTCATATAGATCAAAACGCATACGCATTTCATAGCACAAGAAACACGTATGCATTATAACATGTGCACATTATAATGCGTACATATTTTAGGTTTGTGAATTCCCGAGCCCAATAAAACATAATGTGATCGCATTATTACAGAACATGTACGCGTTTCGTTCATTTTCGGGTTTTTGTCCACTTTTTGGCCCCCCAGATTGGTGCACTTTCCCTTCTGTCGTAGTTTAATTCCTCCACTCAAGAAAATATTACAGTATGATACCTGTGAGTCATTCATTCTTTTATGCTATAAAGTTATCAACCTAGAACAAGATCTTCTCTCAACACACATTATCGATCCACCACATATCTCTACTACTGTTGGTTCATCTAGTGATCCTTCAATATCTTTGGGTAAACATCCTACACAATCTCCATCTTTGCTTCACCAACAAAGCAAACAAGCTCAACCCACTCTACCACAAAGCCTACTTCTTCTCTGGCTTCGTGATAGGATACTTATCACACCACCCCATCTAGGTTGCGCGATCCTTTACATTTCTCTCATCATGCTCGAACACACAATGTGTTGCGTGTTTTACTTACTAAGTAATTAATTCACCTACCGTCAAATCAACATCATCTGTAACACCAATTACAACGACAATGTGACCAACCTTATTGTAATTATCATCGTATAAATGACCATAGGGATAATGATTGTCTTTCCCTTCATGATATATTTCAACAACTAGAGGATAAAGGCATCATCTCATTTAGATCTCTCTCACATGAGTGATCCATATCTTCTCTACCTCACCATAAGATTTCTACCATAGTTGAGTCGTCACCTATATCTGGTGCTCAGGCCATGATAAGTTCACCACAGTTTGTTACTCAAGCACACTCTCCATTGTGTCCATACACCGCTACATCATCACATCCATTGCATCCACTTCATCCATCTCATTCATCAAATTCATGCCATCCACCACAAAATGTTGCTCCTTCACATTAGTTTCCACAACACTCCACTCTCGCGCATCCCACCTTAGCTCCATATGATATTCAGTTTGGTTCATACACTCATATTGCTTCCATCCCACATGCTTCCACCACTTCATGCCGCCTTGGTATTTTGTAGATGATTACTATCACCTTACCCTCTGATGATGCACTTGTGTTCTTATTGTTCTTATACAACTATTGAGGGTTTTCTCTAAGAACCTTTCATCATGTGCTCTATCATTTATCTAGCACACCGAATCATTTACCGATGATGCACGCTTGCTTTCCATGGTTCATTCTTGACTGTTGAGGTATCTTAATTAAATGAACTTAATCATCCATACACTGAGGGGGCATTGCTCATCTCCCCCAAATTCAGACCACTAACATATTACGATTACATTACATTATTATAACACACATTCATCACAACATGTTATTTTGATAATCATACATCACCTCTTTCTACATTCATTTTACTATCATCATCATCCTAACTATGAGTTACAAATTCCATTTAATAAACATTGCGCTTAACTCATCACATTCTATATGTATTCATTAAGTGTATATTCCATCAACCAACACTAATAATATAAAAAATATCACATATATTCCAAAAGTAATCACCAACTCATACAACATTGATACAACACAAAATAAGCTCATCATATATAAGTCACATTTATTCATACATAACAAATAAAATCGTCACTGGGGGGAAAGTCCCCTACATCATATACAATAATACCCATCACACCTCATCATCGTTATTGCTCTCTGGTACTACGACAACCATAAAACTAGATGCCTCGCCACTAACTCGGTGTCGTTGTTCGCGGCTTTGATACCTCTCCACTTTCCTACATAATAAGGTGTTCTCCATGTACTGCTCTAAGAACTGGCACTACAAATCCACGTATCAAACAAATGCATCTTGTGCCAGGGGATCACCACCTAATGCCTCTCTAGGCCATCGAATCTCCTCACATTCCTTGTATCTCTTATATAACAATATAGTACATGTGGCTGATGCTATGACCACTGGCTCAAATAAATGGGCATTCTCACCCGTGATCTCATCCACTCACTCAAGTATACCTCCACCAAGTACATCGGTTGACACATTCCATGTCAATGTGTGGATGAATGTTTCGAATATCAGGGACTAATACACATCGCCTACAAAACAAAAAACAAAATGCGTTAGATAACCATTACCAACTCATCAATCAATAAAAAACACAAAAAATAGACATATTTCAATACATACGCTCTGATGTAGCTGCTACCATATTGTCGGAGGAATGTGCTTCCCCCTCTCCTCCTCCTTTTACATGTGGTAGCTCCATAGAACCTACAAATTATGGTAATAAAAATTCCCATTGATGTGTCTCCCACCATGTGTGGCACTTCTTGGTATATCCTGCATCATTTATATCTATAGCCTCTATCACCGCATCTACCTCATCCAGACCGAGAGGATCTAACTACTCTACTATGGGCCCTAGTCTGGCCCAAACCCTCCTCGATGCCCTAATAGCTCTCAACCTTATATATGGCTCTAGGGGCACATCTTGAGCCATACCAAACTGACACGGTAACCTCTACACATGGAAGAGCTCCGCCACACTTAGGAATCGATCTTCTAACCACATAATCCTCTGCATACACTGAGACTCTATAGCATCCTCAGGCCATCCTCCATGATCAATAGGATTTTTTAGGTGTTGGAAGTTTCCTAAACCTCCCTAAACTATGAAAACATTGTATAGTGTTCTAAGACCTTTTTTACGTTATGCAAAACTCTATAAATGGAGTCTGGGTGTAGAAGATATCATTGGTAAAAGATTTGGTTTGAAAACGGTCAAAGTGGGTCAACTGGTGAATAATGCATTGACACGTGGTAGTTTGGAAAAGGTGAAAAAGGTTAAGTTTTTTTGTTTTGACCTCCTTTATTTAACAAATGGTTAAAAAATTGGTGGAACCCAATATCTCCTAATTGGGGGCCCTCAGCCAGGTTCGACACACTCTTTTGTAGGAGGGGTGTCTTTGCCTCCTTTTTATTCACATCGCTATTATCATTTTTACAATTTTATATGCCATTTTTTCTCTAACATTACCCATGTTGGATTATTTTATTGGAGAGTTCATATTGTGCATTGCAAGATTGAATCATCATAGGCGAGCTATATTTTAGCTTGGTGGGGTGATCAACTCCCCACCGAGTTGATTACATTACTACCACATTGATCGGGTTTATCCCATATTACTCGATATCATTTTATATGCCTCGACTTTATATTTTTCCATAGAAACCAATTAGATTACATTTCCACATTATTCGGGCTTGTCTCCATATGGTTTAGGATTATTCCTTATTACCAAAGATATCACAGTGCATAGCCAAAAATGACCTATTATTTGGGCTTATATGATTTCCTTATCTATTACCATATGGTTCAAGAAGATTCAAAGATATGCATTACCCCCACCGGTATCAATGATAATGAATCAACCTTATATTTAGTAGTCTAACCATTTAAAAAATACACATGCCTAAGTATTCGACATATCTAATATACCTCGGAATGGCTCATGGCACAACTTGGCACTTATCTAAATCGCAACATCCGGATGGCTCAGCCCTCACAGCATCCACTATTGGTTTGAGAAACAAAATGTTCCAAATGTGGCTAATTTCACATATATGGTGGGTTATTTTCCCCCATTTAACAAACCAACTACCCCACCTCTGGCATTATTGGAATATCCTACTTCTATGCAAAGTGAACCTGGTGTAAAAGGATCAAGTGGGATTCCAATAGTGGAATAGGTGGTTATAAGGGATATGCTTAACCAACTTTCCCATATAGCTCATTGAACTATAAAATAGTTCACTAGAATTTGAACAGAGGAGTTTGTAGGTTTGTGTGCAAAGGCAATGATGGAAAAAATTGTAGAAATGTCTAATTTTGGAGCACTTAGGGGCCGAATTAGGCAATAGTGTAAAAATGAAAATTGCTTAGAATTTTGAGAGGATCTCTAAATTTTATTTTTTTCCATGTAGTGTTTATAAATTTCTATTATAGGAATTTTTCGGTCACATTTGCAAGGGGATCACACTATGGAAGAAATGTAGGAGCCATGGATCAACTTCAAGATAGTTTTTGGTTATGTGTAGAGTTCCATGAGTCTTATATCAACTCAATTATAGGTATACTAGTATATTTTTCATTATGGAAGGGTTAATTTTAATTATTTGGGCACTAATATATCGATTCTCTTTTCAAGAATCCAGAGATGTGGCCTTCAAGTGAACCCCGTTATCAAACTTGTGTTCTGGATATTTGTTTTAGTTTTAGATGAAGATTTTGATGATAATAAAAAATTAATTGGTGTTTATTTATTTGATTAAGCAATTCATCATTAAAATGAGAAATTGGATTTTAAAAGATAATTTTAGTATCCATAATTTACAAATGCACATTTTAGTATGGTGAACAAAATTCATACTGAGGTGCATATTTTTAAAGGAATTAATCAATTTTGGAGTTTTAAAATCCGTAAAATTTATGTCGAGTTCCTTAGTTCCTTGGAAATGTAGAAAATTGAATACTTACCTCACCCATTTTTGGATCAAGTTTGGTATCAGAGCTGGTTTTAGTTTGTTATTTTTCTTTTAGTTTAATCTTATTTAATAGTGATTACTTGAGTTAGTGTAATTGATATTAGTGGTTGAACAGGTTCAGGTGCACTATGGGTAGTTGCAGATTTTTCAGATGAGGCATCAGGTTGAACTATTGGAAATTTTGTCCAACAAACCATCTAGAGTATGGTATGACAAGTTAGAGTCAAGTTAAAGGAAGTTTTGAACCACCAATTTTAAATCAACCTCTATCCATTTTTGAATCACTTATGATTCTGTTCAATTTTGATATGGAAAATGTAGGCTTATGTGAGTTGGATAGTTTTGTTTTGCATGCTTTCAACAATACAAACTTCTTAGGGTAATTTTGAGGATTTCTGGTGTATGATGAAGGAATAATTCACATATGTTTTTTTTAATTATCTTGAAATTGTAAATTGGGGTCACCTATAAGAGGATCTGGGAGATAGGTTTAAAATGGTCAAATTTAACTTCTTACTTTTTAAAGGATGGCAATATACCACTTTTTATTTTTAATCAACAATTTATGTAGTTTTAATGGGCATGTTGTGAATGAAGTCTATTTTTGGAATGTATTTTTGAGTACTGTTGTTAAATTTCATTGTGTAATTTTGTTGATTGATTTTGTAGATAATATACAAATTTTTTGTGTCCTCACAAGGTAATTGTACATACATGACAACCCTTATTTTTAGGGTGTTTATTTGTGACTACTCTCTGTAGTTACAATTGAAGTATACATTATTTTCAATAAGAAACTAGTGTGCAAGTATGCTTGGTGATCATTTGTAGCATTGAGCAGTTCACCATCATGCGTAAGCACAGTTATAATTTGATCTATCCTTCACAATTCAGTGTGTATGGATAGAATTTACATATTCACATTGATTAAGATTTTGAATATAGCTTTTTTTGGCATTGATGGTTTAATTATTCTCGATAGTGAATATTTGCAGTTATAATCAGCATAATCACAAAGTGTCAGTTGAACACTAGATTTTATTATAGATGGGTGTTATTATCTAGCTTATTATTTGTGATGGCATTATATTGTTTTGGGAAGATTCACATAGATTCATTATTGTGACTATATCTATTTTGGAATTGAAGGTCTAACTATATACTGGATAGTGAATATTTACTTTTATATAGTTTTAGATAGAAAGTGGACACTAGCCTAATTGTGGGATTTAGATGTCTAGTATAATGAGCTGTGTTATGAAATTGTAACTCAAGTAATTGGTTGCATCACAAATTAAAAATTGAATACTAACTTAATTGGGTGTTATTATCTTGTTAGTTTTTTGTGATGGCATTACAAGGGATTTTTCAGTTCACAATTTTCTGCAGAGTTGACAAGGTTATAACTATCAATTTAGCACTAACTTAATTGGATGTTATTATCTTATTGGGTTTATGTGACTAGAAAATAAATTTTTTGCATTTAATTAACCTATGATGTTATTTTGGGTTCATGTATTTGTTTGTGTAGTTACAGGAAGAGATAACACATTTTGAGGGTTAATACACAAGTTTTTGTGGACAAAAAAACATTCCTAGTTGGGAGGATTGATCTAAAGGATTTTTCAGGTGTTGGAAGTTTCCTAAACATCCCTAACCATGACCATGTTGTAGAGTTTTCTAAGAAATTTCTGATGGTATGCAGAACACCAAAAATGGAGTCTGAGTGTAGAAGATATCTTAGATCAAAGATTTGGTTTAAAAATGGTCAAAGTGGGTCAACTAGCAAAAAATGTGTTGACACGTGGAAATTTGGAAAAAGGTGAAAAAGGTTAAGTTTTATTGTTTTGATGTATGTTCTTTGAAAATGATTAAAAAATTGGTGGACCCTGCTATTTTTCTAGCCGGGGGCCCTCAGGCAGGTTAAAAACATTCTTTTATAGGATGGATGCCTTTGGCACCTTTTTATTCACATTTCTAATATCATTTGTATGATTTTATATGCCATTTATTCTCTAACATTTCCCATGTGGGATTTTTGTATTATAGAGTTCATATTGTGCATTTCAAGATTGAACCATCTTGGGTGAGCTATGTTTTAGCTCAGTAGGGTAATAAACTCCCCACTGAGTTGATCACATTGCTACCACATTAAGCGGGTTTATCCCATTTTATAAAGGATCAGTTTATATTCCTTGGATTTATATTTATCCATAGAAACTGATTGGAAACTGATTGGATTTCATTTCCACATTATTTGATCTTGTCTCCATATGGTTTGAGATTATTCCTTATTACCAAATATATCACAATGGATAACCAACAATGTCTTATTTTTTGGGCTAATATGAACGACCTTATCTATTACCATATGGTTCAGGTGGATTCACAGCTATGCATTACCCCTACATGACTTGGTGATAATGACTCGACCTTATATTTGGTAGTCTAACCATTTAAAACAAAGCACAACCTTATGTATTGGGCATATCCAATACACCTCGGCACGTTTCGTGGCACAACTCAGTATTTATCTAAAGCGCAACATCCAGATGGATCAGCCCTCATAGAATCCACTATTGGTTTTGGAAACAAAATGTTGCAAATGTGGTTAATGCCACGTATATGGTGGGTTGTTTTACCCATTTAAACAAACCAATCCCCCACCTCCAGCACATGATATCCCAGTTCTATGCAAAGTGATCCTAGCGGAAAAGGATCAAGCAGGATTCAAACCATAGACTAGAAGGTTATAAAGGGAGGTGTTTAACCAACTCACCCATATAGCTCATTGAGATATAAAACAAATCACTGGTATTTGAATAGAGTAGTTTGTAGATCTGTGTGCAAAGGTAGTGATGGACCAGTTTGCAAAGATGTCCAATTTTGGAGTACTTAGGGGCCGAATTAGACCATAGTGTAAAAATGTAAATTTTTTAGAATTCTGAGAGGATCTCTGAAATGTAATTTTTTTTCATGTAGTTTTAATAAATTTATAGTTGTAGGAATTTTTCAGTTATAGTTGCAAGGGGATCATGATGTGGAAGCACTATAGGAGCCATGGATCGACTTCGAGATAGTTTTTGGCTGTGCAGAGTTCCATGAGTCGTACATCAACTCATTTCTAGGTATAATGGTCTATTTTTCATTATGGAAGGGTTAATTGTACTTTTCTTGGAAATAATAGATTGATTCTCTTTTTGAGAATCTATAGAGGTAGCCTGTAGGTGAACTCCATTATAAAACTTGTTTTATGGATGTTTGTTTCAGTTTTAGATGAATCTTTTGATCAAATAAATCAATAATTGGTTTTTATTTATTTAGTTAAGAATTTCATCATTAAAATGAGAAATTGGATTTATAAAGATAATTTCATTATCCATAATCCACAAATGCATATTTCTAGTATGGTGAATAAAATTCTAACTGAGGTACATATTTTTACAGGAATTAATAAATGTTGGATTTTTAAAATCCATTAAATTAATGTTGAGTTCCTGATTTTATTAGAAATTAGAAAAGTGAAAATTTACCTCACCCATTTGCAGATTACTCCATAATAACGATATGGCCTTCATGTAATTACCTCAGGCCCCATCCTATCTATCAGTACCCTGTAGGTATTTTTATACATCCTACGCCCATGAATATTAATCCACCTCCTCACATATATCTCGAGCCTAGCCCACTCTACTCATGGACCCCCAAATGGCCTCAACACTATTATGTGCTCATACGCCCACACATGTAACAAGGTAATAAATCCTATCCCCCCTTTGTGCTCTCATCATGAGTAAATAGGTACAGATATTTATATAGGTGGGTCAAAACACATTGGGCCCACTCATATCTAGTACCCTCCTCCTCTATCCACCGATATAAATCATGCATCTTATATAATATTCCTACACCTCCTCCCTCCACTGCTATCGATGAAGCAATCACAATTGCTATGAAGTTCCGCAAGCAAATAACTACAGACCTCAGAATAAAATCTAGACTAATATGTGACTTGGTAGGTACTAGAGTCCCCACAAAATATTGTTTCTCTTCTTTCATCTGCATCTCCATATCCTCTAATGGCATCACCTGTACTCTCTCACCCACATCCAGAAACTGCAATATCCGATACACATCCTCTAAAGTCACAGTCATCTCCTTTATATGAAACCAAAATGTGCCAGTATCTGAATACCATCTCTCACATAGTGCATTCAACATAGGAATATTATGGGGCACATCCCCCATCCGAGCTATGTGTCATAGGCCAGAATGGTGCATAACATTCCAATCCTCATCTGATAAACCTAGCCCAAGAAACTACTCAAATGATGACCTCCATAGAATTCCCTTAAGTGAAATCTCTCTGCATAACACAAACTGACAAAAAACATATCATTAGAACACTATATAAATCCAAAAACACTCCCTTATCACATTCATATACATTACAAATCTCATTTTCCATCAATCTAGACCAAGTACACACTTTCTGGACTAGGGAACCCAAATTCCGAACTGGGGCACCCGAGAGCAGGACAATAATGCCTAGATCTGGGTGCACCTATCCCAAGGGTCACTAGCGCCCTCACCGCTATTGTCCAAGTCTAAAACGCTGAGAAAAGTAACTTCTCAAATTTTCAAAAATTCAATAAAAATGATTACTACACCATACATTTTTCAAAAAATAATGCACTTACCAATTCCGCGGTCGTGCGAGACGCTATGATGGTCACCACCCTCTTAAACTGACTAGGACATGCTGCTCTCACTTGTGGAATTTTCACTCACTTTGTGCTCAATCTCACAATTGTAAAAACAAAAAATGAAGTGACTAACTCCTTTTTCACTTCACTACTTATAATTACTTGTTCACCTAATTTAATATAGTCATTATTTCATGTTTATTCACACAACTAATACACACCACACCATTTTTGTAATATCTTGAGCGTCTCTACCTTGATTTACACCCCGTTTGTGGAATTATTTATAGGATTATACCTACCACCGTAACATACACGCGAAACACACATTATGTCTTATTAAAATTGTCTTCCGTTAAATCTAGTCCACATTTTGGGTGTTTTCTACCACATTCTATTTATCTAGCTCTTACTTTCAGCTTAATGTTCGTTCTTTTCATCACTTCCCCTTTCACCGAAATGGGGGGCATACCTTTGGGGTCATCCTTTAATTTCTCTTTGTCACCACGTGTTTAAAACACTATCAATTCATCATTTCTCAAACATTTACTAATTTACCGCGCGACATTTCACCATCAATTCCCCCTAATGACCTAAGTTGGGGGCAACAAACATACAAATTATCTATACAAAATTTCATCACTTCCCCCTAATGACATAACCTGGGGGGAAATAAGTGTTTAAATATTTCTATACATAAATTTCTACCAATTCTCCTAATGACACAGCCTGGGGGTAACTAGCGCAAAATTTCTCTATGAGTAACCAATCAATTCGCCAATGCATGTAATTCTCTAATCACACTATTTAATCAAAATGACAAATTTAACACAATTAACCTCCCATATGACCTAACCTGGGAATTATGTGTGGCCTCCTAGATGACCTAACTTAGGAGATTACATTCATTGCTTTCTTAGAGGACGTAACTTGGGAAGCTATTCATACATTTCACATTTGCTTCCAGATGACCTAACTTGGAAGCCATCTCACATTGTGTGTTCACTTCCAGATGACCTAACTTGGAATCCATCACATTGCGACGACACCCGTGGACATGGGGGCAAGAGTGCCTGTCCTATACCACTCCTATATGGGTCAACTATTTGATGGAAATTATTTGGATCCAGAAAACCACAAAATCTTTGATCTGAGTCCATCTGCAGTGACTAGATCTTGAGGATGTAGTTAGAGGTTAACACACTTTTCTCCCTACACTCTTCCTCTGGTGGAAGGATGCCCAAATCCTCTAGTCAGTTATTCGTATACATGCATATCAGGTTGGGAACTTATCACTCCCTTTCCCATATTATCATTATCATACGCATTCAAAATCATCAATCAAATTCAAAATCATCACTCTAATTTAATACACTTCATAATACTAGTACACTTTTCATTATGTTGCATGGATAAACCCACTGATCCATGGTTTGGAAGGCTTTATGGTTCTTTAGACACACTTTTACTACTACATCTGCACGTTCTACTACAACATGGGCTTCAATGAATTTTTCTTAGGTATGCATTTCTATCTATTTTATGTTATAGAGATTTCCACTCAACAACATGAAGTGGGAGAAAATATAGTCACAAAATCACACACTTACTATTACATGTATACTGTCAAATATGTTATTTTATATATGGATCTCACGTAAGAAAAGTATTCACTAATGGCTCATCCCCTAGTTCTGTTGTCGGTTAGTTGGTCATCATCATTTGTATTTCACAGTCATCAGTTGTTTGCATAGTTTTGGTCTGTCTCTTAGAAAGTCTTAGTGTCATTATTTGGTCATTCGTCGTCTCTAGTCTCTGACTAGGGCACCTAGGAGAAGGTACTGGGGGAGCTCGTCAGTGCCGCAGTCCTCTTTTTAGGTGCCATGGTCCCATTGCACTTGGTTCTCATTTAGAGTTTTAAGGTCGGTCTTTATGGTTTGTTGTCTCATTCTCCTAGGTGCTAGTTGACATGTCAGTTCATTAGTGATTAACTAAAATTAAATAATCCCTATATGTAACACATGGATATTTAATCTATTATGTAGGAGCGGACAATTCTTATAATGTAGTAAGCTAGATACACTAAAAAGGAATATGTGGGTGCATTATTCGTAAATACACTACTGCATATTAAAAAACCTAGTTCATGTGTATTCCAGGGGAGAGGATGTTAATATTTTACTGAATAATAGAATCCTACTGTACTGTGGTCACAGTGGTGCACACAAAATCACAAATTAGGAAAAAATGTGATTGGGATCACTGTGGAGGAAAAATATGGAAGATACATCTAGTACTGGAGCACCTGGTAGAGGACTAGGGCGCAGCTCGTGGGAACTCTGGTTTGTATTCTATGGTGCCCTGGTATAATCTGACAAAATCTTTCTATCTTTCATATTCATAGGCACAAATGGTGATCTGAAACCCTAACCTCTCGTTTCGTATTAGGATTTTCCTGCACTACAGGTACCGAACGATACAACATATTCTAAGAGGAATAAATAACCTAAGATGCCACACCAATGGGCTTACTAACTTAGCATTGCACTACATTTTGGACCCATATGTAGTTCTGACATGTGTGTGCATGTCTTGCCCTAAGTGCTCTTGTGCTAGTCGTACTTTGTGAAATAGAGAGTAATAACTAAATGTAGAAAATGTAATAGAATGTGTACATGGAATAGAATAGAATCCCTCCTCCATAATAGATCAAGTGTAATGCATATCTCCTAGCTTTTGCCTTGATGATGGATGTCTATTTGGATGTCAATGCAATAGATGGATTCAATTCTAGATGGGTGAATGATCAATAGTGTATTATGCTAAGTCACTCATTATTGTCTCATAACTTTATATTTATAGGGTTATCTTTCTCTAATTTCATAATTAACCCCGAAATGGCTGACCAAAAGAAAGATAAAGATGAAAATGGATAGAAGAGGCCCAAAAAAGTGGTGGGAAAGTGCAAAAGGCACCGAGGTGCCCCCATGTGGGGCCAGGGTGCCCATAGGTGCTCCTATACTAAATATGGGTTCCCCAACCGAGGCTAATATAATGTGGGATGTGCAGAAATGTTCAATAGGAATATAGGTGCAATAGGTTGCAAACTATGATTTTTAATGGGAATAAACAAGATTGTGAAAGGAAACCATTCCAATTTGTACATCTATCAAGAGATCCTAAGAACAATTCAATTAAAAGTAGTACTTTCCATGATAAATAAATTGTTAAATTCACATGAAAATGTGACTACAGTTTTCCCCCACTTTATGCATTGGTGAGTAGTCTTATAGGTAACATAATGTAGATAAGATGTGTGCTTAGAATCATGAAGAGCTGGTAATATACACCCTTCCCATGTTTGAGCTCACCAAAGGAAGAATATTTAAACGTGGAACTTCTATAAACTTCTAATAAGAGGTTGGAAACTATAAATGAACCTTGAGAAAAGAAAGAGTATGAGAAACATTAGGGCACAACGAATGTGTTTAGCTTCCGCATTTGAAACTTACCTTCCAATGAAAAGTGTGTTTATTGACTCTAGTGTGTTTAGAGTTGTGTGTTACCACATAGTGTTGTTATCATTGATCGTCATTTTTGTAAACACATCCCCATACACAAATGTTGGGTAAGTGGGTAGAAGTTGGGGGGCCAAAAAGTGGACAAAAAACCTAAAAATTTTACCAAAACACATACACGTTTTGCTAAACACACTCACAAGGATTTGTTTGGCTTGAAAGAATTATCTGAACCTATAATGTGTACACGTGTTATTTAATACTCAAAAAGCGTTGAGTTTCAGAGAAGGCAAAAAGCGTACGCGTTTTAGATAAGCAAACATGCGTACATGTTTTATAGAAGTTCAAAACACGTACACGTTTTGTATATTATGGACAAAATGTATGTGTATTCAGGTGTCTTATACTTACAAAAATAAATTCCAAGTTTAAGATTTATTTTATTATTTCTTATTATTTCTTTAAATTTATTTGAGTAAATATAAGAAATTAGGGTCACTCTGCACTGCTCCAAAAGTTATAATCTAGAAGAGAGTTTTTCAAAATCCAATCTGGTTAGTACTTACTCATTTACAGGATTTCAGGAAAGGACCTAAAACTTTTAGGGCATATATACTGTAGTCATAACTATCTTTATTTTGGGAAAACATATAGTCAAGTTTTTAGGTTTTTGACCTTCTAAACATGGATTTTTTCCCTACCACTGCTTGAATTGGTACTAATTTTTAAATTTGGTCCATAATTCACTTTAGTGACCATGAATTAACTCTATGATGCTTGTTACTTCTTACTAAAAATAGATCATCATTTTGTATATAGAGGATTCATTCCTTGAATGGGATTTTGTCCTATATCGAATCAAAATGAGGTGATTGTAACGTGCCTCCTCCTTAAGGTGTGATAACACTACTAGAGTGTTGAATGAGTTTATTACGAATAGATTACCAAGTGAATTGCATCAAGTGAACTCATATGATTTTCTCATTCTTAGAAACATGGTGCTCCATATAAAGATCATCCCCTCACCTTTCCTAGCTCTAAAAGCATCCTTTCATCAGAATCAAATTCATAATTCTCATACATGTTTTTTCTCATATGTATTCTTATGGAGACAAATGATGCCTTAATGCATTCAACAAATGGATGGTCCTTGCATACTCTCAGTGACATGACTAGATCATTTTAGCTTGTTCTGAAGGGTGTTCAATTATGATACATAAATGGCCAAAATGCCTTTTTAGGCCTTCAATAGGAAGTAGTCTCTCATAAAAACTGAAAAATGAGTTGGGATTGATCACCTTAAGTTACACTATTCCCTGCACACTAATTCTTACACGTTGAATGATCTTACATTAAGACTTTCCTAACAACCAGGGTGAGGGTTTATGATTTAGGGTTTAGGCTTTAGGGCTCAGGGTTTAGGGTTTTTCAAGGGTTGAGGCTCAAGGTTTAGAGTTTAGGGTTTAAGGTTTAGTGTTTAAGACTCATCGTTCAAATTTAAGGGTTAAGGGTTTAGGGCTCAGGGCTTAGGGTAAATGGTTCATGGTTTATGGTTTAACAGTCAAGTTGAGGGTTTAGAGGTTTAAGGGTTTATGATTTATATTCCAAGGGTTAGTCGGGGTTTAGGGTTTGCAGGGATCAAAGTTTAATTAGTGAAACTAAGTCGAGGGTTTAGGGTTTAGGGCTCAAGGTTCAGGGTTTAGGAGATCCTAGCTCAAGGTTAAGGGTTTAGGGTTTATGGGAAAAGTCCTTAGAGTTTAACGTTAAACTAGGGTTTAGTTTTTAGGGTTTAGGGAAAGGGTTTATGTTTGAGGGTTCAGGGTTTAGGGTTTCATGGCTTAGGGCTCTAGAGTTTAGGGATTAGGGTCATTTAGGGTTTAGGGTTGTACTCAAGGTTTACCTATTGGGCTAGGGTTTATGTTTTAGGGTTTAGGGTTTAGAAGGATGTCAGAGGAATATTAGGGCAACAAAAGATTCTACTGGTATATGATGTGGTTTATGATGCTCGCAGTTTAAAGTTTAAAAGAATGTCAGAAGATTGTACAAGGGGTGCATCAATTTGTGATGTGGAGTTAGGGCCACATAGGTACGAAAGGTCACCATAGATTTAGATTTAAAAACAGGTTTAGGGTTGACCATGGCCCCCATGTGGTGTCATCTGGTGAACTCTTCTGCTCTGTTAAACCTCTATCAAAGTATTTAGGGTTGTGGAAAATTCAGAATATAGCTCAAATATATAGGCTCAAACGTGGGTATATAAAGTGAACATGGAGATAAACTTAGTTTCACTAAAAGAGAATACACTAACAAAGGTTAAACAACTAGGGTTTAAGGGTAGAGAAAACATGAGTTCACAAGTTTAGAAAGTTGAAAGAGGTTTAGGTAAAATGTGACCACTTAACTAGATATGTTTAACCAACTAAACATGTAATTTAACCCAGGGTTTAGCAAACAAAATGCAAATATAAAGCATGAAAAAATGAACAATTAGGGTTTAGGTTTATTATTTTAGAGGAGTTTAGGTCATATACATTCACAGGGTTATAGGTTTTATTTAGGAACAGAGGATACGTAGGTTTAGGGTTTAGTTAAGGTTTAGGGTTTAGTGCTTGAGGGATTAGAGTTTAGGGTTTAGGGGTCAAGGGTTTAGGGTTTATGATTTAGTCAAGAAAAGGGTTAACAGAGAATAGGGACCTATAAACTAACATTTAAACCTTAAGTATCAACTTTACGGTTTAGGGCTTCAGGGCTAATGTTTTAGGGCTAGGGGAAAGGTTGCAAGGTTTAGGTTGTTGGCTTAGGGTTCGGGGTTCAAAGTTACTGGTTTAATGTTTATCGGGTTAGTTACTTTAAGTTTAATTTTTAGGGGTAAGATAGACTATCAACTCTTAAAATAAACATGAGACGGGCTTAACCAGCAGGCCTGTGGAACCTTGGCTTAAGAGTTTAGGGTTTATGGTTTAGGGTTCATGAGTTCAACTCTTCATGGTCTATATGGCTTAAGGATTTTAATAGAAACGGAGTTTAAGGTTTGGGGGTTAGAACATTGAAAATTATAGATTAGTGTATAAAGCTTAGGGCTTAGGGCTCAGGGTTTAGGGTCCTCAAGGAATCTATTTGAGGGTTTAGGGTTTAGGGTTTAACCCTCCAGTTTCTTTTTGGGTTTAGGATTTATTATTTTGGTTATAGGGTAATTAGGGTTTAGGTCTCATGGTTGAGGGTTAAGGGTTTAGGTCATAAGTTTCAGGGTTTGTGGTTTAGTGTTTAGGATTTATGGCTTATGGTTTAGGGCTTAGGGCTCATGCGTTAGGGTTTACCTTTAGTGTTTAGGGTTTATGGTTTATGGTTTATAGGTTATGGATATTTAGGGTTTAGGATCTTAGTTTTCAGGGTTTAGGGTTTAACATTTAAGGCTCAAGGTTCATGGTTTAGGGTTTAGGGATTAAGACTCAAGATTTAGGATTTAGGGCTCATGGGTAAGGGCTAAATATTTTAGGATTAGGGTTTAGGGCTTAGGATTTAGGGCTTAAGGTTTATGGTTTAGGTTTTAGGATTTAGGGATCATGGTTTAGGGCTTAGGTTTAAGACCTTGGGTTTAGGGTTCTTAGATTAGGGTTTATGGTTTTGATTGTAGAATTTAAATGCTAAAAGATTTAGGTTGAATGCTGAAATCCTAAAAATTACCTATGTACTGACCAAATTATACTATAAAAAACTATCTCCTAAACCGTGATCTAATTGAGCTGTGAGACTAGTTCCATAAGGTGCAGAGTGACCCTAATTTGTTATCTTGGCTAAAATAAATTTAAAGTATAATAAAATAATAAAATATAAATAATAATAAATGAACACCCATTAAAGTCCTTAGCCCTTGGTCATATGGCATGGTCATATGAGGGCTTAAAGATTGTGACTCCTACTGGTATGGTGCTTAACTTCAGCCCCCTTTATTTTTATTTTTGTGATGAAGGCAACAAATATTTATTTTGTTTTAGTGGCAACTAAAATAAATAACAGAGCAAAAAATATTGAAAAGTTTGTAACGTTTGATTGATAACTCGGTTTTGAGTGCCATTTTTTTTTGCAAAAGTGCTTGTTTTTTCTTGTTCTTTCCATTAGAAATATTTATTTTGAGACTTGCACTATAATTATAAAGTGACAAATGTGGAGGAGTGTTGTAATCAATTGTGGCCGCAATTTTGGCTGAGCCTCGATGTCCTAAGCTTTCTGGGAGTTGCAGTTTTTACCTATCATGGATTCTGAGAATGATATGATTTTCTCTGAAGTATGTGGACTTCAAGAGGATATTGTAAATTTTGTGGAAGAAAATAGATCGATTAAGAAGCAAAATTCTCTTCTACAATCACTCATTCACGATAAGGATACAATAATACACTCCCTGCAGAAAAAACTTGCTAGCCTACAGCATCACCAGCATATTGTGGATAGCCATATCCATGCTACTATTCTACTTGTAGCTATTGTTCCTGAACCCACTGATATTGATCTATCAGTCTCTTTGAGTTTGTTCCTTCTCTTGATGCTCGTACACCTATGAAGCTTGTTACTGCATGCTCTTCCACATCTATGCCTATTACAGTATCACATGTTGTGCATCCTACTTTTGCTCAGTTGCATGGATCTTTTGAGAATCATAACACTGCATTCTAGTTCTTGCATACTCCGTTTTATGGGTCTCACTAGCGGAGTCATTGGAAGACATTTAGAGGGTATTGTTTCCTTTATTCCACATTTTAAGTAGAATTCTCATCATGACATTGGTTTTCAAGAAAATACATCATTGGGAACACACATTAAAATATATCATTTTTTTGTTTGCTCGAACTCTTTCTAAGAGATCATGAGTAACACATGAGTTCTACACCTTCACTCAGGCTTGAGAAACCTGAGATTTCAGTTGTCAGACATGATCAACCTGACATACATTCTGATGTTCTTTTACATGCACCCATTGTGCATTTTGCACCAAGTCATATGCAGGCATCTTCTTCATCCATCCATGTTGATTTGGGGTGGATATCTGATCACTTGTGGTGGCGAAATATACATTCATTGAGAGGACTTTACAGGTTTGGCTCCTCCACCGTTCGGCCTCTTGCTCCACTTTCTATACCTTCTACATTGTGATGCTTCTTGTTTTGAGCATTTTTCTTTAGCAGGTGTAGTGTATCTCTCTTTTTTTTGTTGAGAGGTTTTGTATCTATATTTTCGACACTTTTGGCATGTTGACAATATTTTTTGTGGGGGATCTATTCTGGTGAAGTCCAGTGTTATTTTGTCAGTGTTCGAGTAGTTGATTTTGGGCAACTCATATAGATTTGTAGCATCACTTCACCCATTCAGTAGTATGGGAGGGTGTGATGTTGATCTTTCTTCTTCGGGTTTCGTGCCCTTGCCTTATTACCTTGGATTTTCTTGGATCGTGACACTTTGGAGTTTGTGTCCTTACCTTGTTGCTTTGGTTATTGTTCTTGGATTGTGGCACACCTATTTGCAGCAGTTGATCGAATTATGTTTGGTGTTTTTTTTACACTTTTGACATCACTCTGTTGACAGTCTCCTTGTATGGAGCTATTCTGGTGAAACCCAGTGTCAGTTGTTTTTGAGTTTTGTGATTGAGCAGTGGATTCAAACTACAGTGCACACCAAACTTCTTCAGCATTGTATGATTTTTTTGAGCCGAGCTTCTTGGGATGCCTTGGAGTGGGTCTTTACTCTCTTTACTTTGTTGTTACTGGTTTTGGGTACCTTGTGATGTCCTTTTTTCCTAGATATTGTACACGAGTACTGTTGTATATCTTTCCCTCTCCGGCCCGACACCAGGGCAAGTCGCGAAAACCACGCGGGCGGAGGAATCGGGAAGCCAGGGGGAAAGAGCATGGCGCGGGGGCATGACAGAAGGGTTAAAAAAAATGACACCAGGGCAAACACGGGTTGAGGTAGTCGGGAGGACAGGGCGGAGAAGCACGAGCGTAGAACATGTTGCACATCCTCCCAAGCCCGATGCATATGCACAGCACCTCCCGAACCTGACTGGAACAGATCCGGCGGAAACCAGAAGCGGAAAGACACGGAAAAGGGACATGTCGGGGTTTCTTCCAAACCCGACAAAGAGGAAAACATGTATACGGGCCTCCAAATCCCGCGCCAAGGAAATCGGGTTTCCGGGGCGGGAAAACAAGTCAGGTTTTCGGGTCGGAAACGCATGGTCAAAAAGCATGTCGGGAGCCCACCAAAACCCGACACCAAAGGACATGCCGGAAGGGTTAAAAAATCCGACGCACAAGGAAATCGGGTTTCCGGGGCGGGGAAAACAAGTCGGGTTCGCATGGTCAAAAAGCATGTCGGGAGCTCTAAAGAACCCGACACAAGAAAATATGTTTTCGGGTCGCCAAAACCCGACGCAAAAGCAAATCGGGAAAACACGTCGGAAGAGCATGAAAAGGAAGCATGTCGAGCAGTCCTCTATACCCGATGCAAATGCACAAGGGAGTTCCGAACCCGACAGGCGTTGGGGATCTCACCTACCACCATGGTTGTTGAAGAGTTAAGTGCAGTCTTGGAGGTGGTTGGGGCAGTTCGAATTCCTCTCTTCTCCCCCTCTTTTCCTCCATATAAAAGGTAAGGAGGGGGCTGTTTTTAAAAGGTCGAACATTTTTGTTTTGTGCCTCCTCCCTTCTTCTCTTTGGCAGGTGGAGTTGTGGAGCTCAAACCTCCCATTTGAAACTGTAATGCACCTTTGCCTCTGGGCATTTTTTTGCAGTGTATTGTATCAACCTTTGGAGAAAATAAATGCATGACTGTGGATGTTTCTCAACCCTCTATGTGTTTCATTTTGCATCCTCCTGATCTTTCACTGTGAATATGTTTATCTGTGCATAATATTGCATTCCATTTCTATTGGTCTGTGTTTAATATTGGCAAAACATGTGTTCTTCATTCCTCGGTGCATCACCTCCTTAGCTTAGGTTTATTTTTTATGCATTTCTCTCTCCCTGTCTCCTTGGTAGTTAGATTAGGTTTTTTGGGTAAACCTCTGCGTTTCATTGGTGCATCTGAACAGAGGAATAGGAGCCGGCCTTCATCCGGAGAGCTTTTCCGATTTCGCGAGGTCCCACACTTGGGAAAAGCTCCATGTTGTGCAATCGCACTGGGAGTCTCAAACGATCGCGTTGCGGAGTCCCAGGGGTGCTGTGATTCGACACCAACAGTTTTGGCACGCCCGGTGGGACCAAGAGGTCTTTCCATCAAAAATTTGAAGGAGTTTTTCATGAAATTTGCACAAAAAAATTGCAGTTTTTTACAAATTTCAGATTTTGCATCTCCCAGCCTGAACCCCGAAATCAATTTTCAAGGGCTTAACTTGCTCAAAACGAGTCAAAATTTCACCAGTTGGTAGATCCGACTGTAATCTTCAAATGGGTATTCTTAGTTTTTTGAGATTTTGATTTTCAAAATTTCGGGTTTTTGGTGATTTCGGGATTTCAGGATCCGAAAACATCAAAGCAGCAAATCGGGTTTTGAGGGATGTCGGACATGTTCCAAGTTCCGACACATAGCAATTCGGGTTTTGTGAGTTGCATCGCATGACCTGAGTTCCGACTGTGCTTTTCGGGAATCCGCAGCTGCACAACATGACATGAGTTCCGAACTGAAGATTGCATTCCTCCAGGTCTTTCAAATTTTAAATCTCGATTTCGATATTGTCAAGTTTGGTGTGTAACTTGGCAACATCCATCCTTTTAGAGGCATTTTCAAAAAAACACATCTGGCGACTCCATCTGATCAACAAACCCATTTCTCTGAGTTACAGACCCGTTCCCATCCATTTCCACCCATCTTTCTTTCCATCTCTTTCATTCTTTTCCATTCCATGAAGTTGTGCAACCATGACTTCATTTCCATCATGGAATCCACATCAACAGCAGCAATATATCACACCTCCAACATGTTTTACAAATCCTCCAAATCAGCATTTTGGTCAAGTTCAGGATCAACATGCATACCCATATGAGCAGCAATGCCAAAATCAGTTTGGCTATGGAGCTTTCCAAGAGCAAGGGTACGCATGCAATGAAGACAATGAAGAAGAAAATGCAGATATGTTGGAGAAAATCCAAAAGATGGAGGTGAACATGGTGCAATCTAGGGCTCAGGCACAAATGAAAGCATTTGGAATTGGTTGCAGAGCACCTTGTCCATGGGTGGGACCTTTTCCAAGGCATTACAGCTCTCAAGAGAAGTTAGACTTCATGATTGCAACACTGCCATTACTTACAAGGTGGATTGAAGGAATAGAGGTGTATGAGAGAAGTATTCTGCAACCTTGTCAATGGGTAAGCACACCACCTCATACTCTTTCTTTTCCTCCTTCTCAATCTATATCATTTCAGCAGTGTCAAGTTTTAAACTCACCATCTGCTGCCCTAAATGTTGAATCCATCCCTCCATCCCCTAGTCTTCCACCCCATCTCGATTCTTCTTTCCTTTTCCCTTCCAAACAGTCATCCCCTCCACAAGAGCTAACAGAAATACCCCCTCCTCCAAAGAAACAAGAGGTTTCACCGCCTCCACCACCACACAAAATTGTCAAATCAGTTGAGCTTCAACCTATCCCTCCTATTGCATTCCCTAATCCATGTTGGGAGGATGAAAATCAGAATGCCAGCCAAGGAAAACCACAGCAAAAAGAGAGTGCCAACAAAGAGGAAGAAATTCAAAGTCTGAAGAGTTGGGCTCTTAGATTTGGGATGACAAAGATCCCCTTGATGGTTAAGCCTACAGAAGAGGCTGAGGTTGAACAAATGGTGGTGAGGACTGATTTTGTTGGAGAAGAAGATCTTGCAGTCCCAACTTGTCCTCTAGAGCAACAAATTGAAGAGTTTGACTTGACAAACTTCATGCTGGAGGAGGAGTTCAATCAAGAGCAAGATTCTCTTCAAACATTGGAGGAAGGAGAAGCTGCTCCAAAGGCAAAAGAAGAGGAGCACATCCCAGTTGTGGAGGAGAAAATTGCGGATCCAAAGGGTTTGAGCACAAAGCAGGTTACAGGAGAACCTTCAGTTCTTCTTTCTACTTCACCTCTCTCGAGTTCCAGTGCTGAAAGGGAGTTTGATCTTTCAAACTCAATATTGGAGAGTGAAGGAAACCATGGTGGTCAAGTTGCAGATCAAGAGGACACCATGGAGGAAGTTGAGCATTTACAGCAGGACAGCCATGAGGCAGTTTATCTGTCAGATTTGGAAGATTGTTTTGATGGGGAGGAGCCGGTTGAGTTTCCACCACTCTCTTTTTCATCATCCCCATTCCAAACACTCGAGTCTGTTGTCATGAAGGAGAACATTCATTTACAGCAGCCTGCATCTTATAGCAGCTCTTTGGAACCAAGATTGGAAGATTTTAATCTTTCACAATCAGCCATGGAGGAAGAGAAAGGACAGAGGAATTTCACCATTTCTTCCACGCCATCCATTCAAGGAGGTCTACAAGAGAACTCCATTCCTGGAGTTGAAAATCAGAGCAATGGGCATACTCAAAGGATCATGCCGTGCCCAATCAGATACTTGGCTTCATTGGAGCCAAGGGAGAAGCCAAAACCAGTCATGCTCGCTTATGAGCATGAGGGTGAGATACAAAGTACCGAGGATCAGCTGCCATACCTCTTCAATTCAAATGCAGAGCAACTAAAAGAGGTATTGGATTTGCCTTCAGCTGATACCTTGATGATTTGGGTAGAAGACTAGCTTCTTGTTGATTTTCCATCCATCCAAACAGCCATGATCAGTGCCAAATCAATTGCATGGCTGCCAATTTTGAAGAAAGGAAGCTATTTTGCACAACCAGTTGCAGGGTTTGTTTAGCTCATCTTTGCTTCCAGTTAGAGTAGAGTAGGTAGGTTTGCTTTCAGCAGAAGAAGTGCTTGTGCACACTCTGCGTGTTCCATTTGGGGCATGTATGATTTTCAAATTTTGTACATAGTTTTTGGTGTTGCTGGTTTTTGCTCTTGCTTAGTTCATTGCAGCGGATTTTGGTGAGAACAACTCTTAAGTTGCGTGTTCTCGGAGAAGAAGTTCAGATATCAGATTAGTTCGGGTTATCGCTTATGACTCCATGCCCAATGGATTGCTGAAAGGCCACTGATCTTCTACCTAGCAGGCAGGTAATCCCGTTGAGTCGCCAGATTGTTGTATATCTTTCCCTCTCCGGCCCGACACCAGGGCAAGTCGCGAAAACCACGCGGGCGGAGGAATCGGGAAGCCAGGGGGAAAGAGCATGGCGCAGGGGCATGACAGAAGGGTTAAAAAATCAAAGAGGAAAACATGACGCACAAGGAAATCGGGTTTCCGGGGCCAGAAGGGAAAACAAGTCGGGTTCAAGTCGGGTTCGCATGGTCAAAAAGCATGTCGGGAGCTCTAAAGAACCCGACACAAGAAAATATGTTTTCGGGTCGCCAAAACCCGACGCAAAAGCAAATCGGGAAAACACGTCGGAAGAGCATGAAAAGGAAGCATGTCGAGCAGTCCTCTATACCCGATGCAAATGCACAAGGGAGTTCCGAACCCGACAGGCGTTGGGGATCTCACCTACCACCATGGTTGTTGAAGAGTTAAGTGCAGTCTTGGAGGTGGTTGGGGCAGTTCGAATTCCTCTCTTCTCCCCCTCTTTTCCTCCATATAAAAGGTAAGGAGGGGGCTGTTTTTAAAAGGTTGAACATTTTTGTTTTGTGCCTCCTCCCTTCTTCTCTTTGGCAGGTGGAGTTGTGGAGCTCAAACCTCCCATTTGAAACTGTAATGCACCTTTGCCTCTTGGCATTTTTTGCAGTGTATTGTATCAACCTTCGGAGAAAATAAATGCATGACTGTGGATGTTTCTCAACCCTCTATGTGTTTCATTTTGCATCCTCCTGATCTTTCACTGTGAATATGTTTATCTGTGCATAATATTGCATTCCATTTCTGTGGTCTGTGTTTAATATTGGCAAAACATGTGTTCTTCATTCCTCGGTGCATCACCTCCTTAGCTTAGGTTTATTTTTTATGCATTTCTCTCTCCCTGTCTCCTTGGTAGTTAGATTAGGTTTTTTGGGTAAACCTCTGCGTTTCATTGGTGCATCTGAACAGAGGAATAGGAGCCGGCCTTCATCTGGAGAGCTTTTCCGATTTCGCGAGGTCCCACACTTGGGAAAAGCTCCATGTTGTGCAATCGCACTGGGAGTCTCAAACGATCGCGTTGCGGAGTCCCAGGGGTGCTGTGATTCGACACCAACAAGTACCTCATCAGGCCTAGTTTTCAGGACTCATATTGTGGACATGCCACTTTTATTTTGGCCCCTAGCTTTACTTAAGGGGGGTGTTAGAGTAGGTATTTACCTTAGCTCATGTTCACCTAGGTACTTTATTTACCTTTATTGTATTTATCCTCACCCACTTATGAGTGTGGATATTTCTTTTATCTTATTTAGATATTAGGAGATATTATCTAGTTGTTAGGTATAGTTCTTTCCTTGATCTATGGTATTGACTAGATCCTTGATATCTAGTTCTCTCCTAAATCTATGGTCTTGACTAGTTCTTTGATGACTAGTTATTTACTTGATTTA
This sequence comes from Taxus chinensis, assembly GCA_019776745.2. Lineage (NCBI taxonomy): Eukaryota > Viridiplantae > Streptophyta > Pinopsida > Cupressales > Taxaceae > Taxus > Taxus chinensis. Next base: position 14,028,452 of record CM034148.1, read on the forward strand.
TGGCTTGATCTATGACCTTGATGAGTTCTTAGATTGTTATTCCTTGCCTATTTAAGTAAGGCCCATTTTCAATGTATTGCATTGAGTTCCATTATAAAATATGATATTGCTGCTCATTTGTTTGCAAAATTTTTATGTAAAATTATTCTGGTGAATTACGTTCATCTTGTTGATCGTGGTGTTTGATTAGCATTTGTGTTCTTGGTTTGGTATAATTTGGTTATCATTCCTTTCACAAAATGCATACGCATTTTACATTTTCACTTTTTCCAATCCATGCCTCAAGGCTTGGGATCTGGTTTGGATCCCCAAGCTTGAGGCATGGACCTACACAAACACAACAAACAATGTGTTTTTGCAGGAAAATGTAAAAATTCCACTTCCTCTATGATAAATCAACATAAAACAATTGATTCATTTAAATTTTTTTACCACGATGTAGAGTAGAGTTTCTTCTTTCTAAAAATATATTTTTTCAATTTTTTTTTACTAATATAAGGTTTCCATATTATTTATTTTCTAACTATGCCTTTTTATAGCTATTTTTTGAAGTTTAAATATGTCTATATTTCATCATGTATATATTTTTAGGGTCATTGAGATTGAAAAAAAACATACTAACACAAACGAGGCCTAATTCTATACATATTCAAAAAAAAATTCTAATTTTCTATATTTTTTGAGGTAGTTAGGTGGGGGGCATGGTTAGAGCTCCATTATTTTTCAAAACATAAAATTTATGTACTAGAAAAATCATAAAAAAATTAAATATTTGTTAAAAAAATTTTTAAAAAAATTCTAGAACAAATTAGATGCTCCTAGCTATCTTTCTACCAAGGGGTTTTCAAAACTACTAAATGGTTCTCAAAAAATTTTAGGGGGCACGAAAGTCACTATGTTATGTTTTTAAACAAAAATAGGAGCACTTGTTGGTATTTTAGTTATTTGACCCACTTAAACTTATCCATTTGCAATAAAATTTAGTAGCTTAGAAACTAGACTCAAAATGATATGATTCATGTTTACACAACATCTTCCAATTTTGAGTGTAACTATTTCAAAAAACTCGTACAAGTTTATTTTTTTTATTTTTCAGAAAAATGCATCCACTTAAGACCCCCTTTTGGCCCCACAACTTGGTGCACTTACCCTGCTTGTTTCTCATATAGCCAAACCTGCAAGGAGAAAATGATCAAGTAATAAAATACGTATGTATGTAATTGTAAAAATGCTATGTAAAAGACACGTGTATGTTAATGCAAAGTAAGAAAATGTAACTGGAAAATGAAAATGAAAATGTAAATAGAACATGTGCACTTGATCCATGTCGAGAAAGAGTGTGGAAGATATCTTGTACTGCAATTTTTTTGGGAAATCTCACACCATAGGCTGGAGAAGTGTAGGGAGGAAATGCTCTTTGTCCTCCAAGCTCTAATTTCTTCCCTAAACTATGTGTAGAGATCTCTGTACTATCCTATTTTTTTGGGTGATCCGACGCCACTGGCCAAAGTAGTGTAGGAAGGCACACCCACTATAACCTCCAAGCCTATAATTGCTTCCTAGAAATGCCGAGGACACCATGTCCTATAAAATCCACTATTTATGGGGTTCATAGACTGGTCTAAACAGACTCCCTGAATATAAATAAATTGAAACAGTGTAGAATCTCTGTGTTAGTATGTAAACCCCAAATGATGCCCCACCTCTTTGGGGGAAAATGCGACGTCACTAATAGGAGACATGTGACCCCAAAAGAGGTCTAACCACATGTACACTGAAAAGTGCTTGGTCGAAACCAATGCATGCACAAACAAGAAGGCTAGCCAAAGACTAGTGAAAATACACATGCATGAAAAAATAGTGTATACACTACATAAACATTGTGTAAACTACCAAGCAAAGTAATGTAAATACACAAGAAGACAAGCATGTTCCACAAAGAGGGTTACAAACATGGGACATCACTCATGATGTCGCAAGATACGCAAGGCCATCATGACTGTAAACAACAGACAAGTGTGCACATCAAACATAGGGCAAGGACCACAAACAATAGAAAATAATAACAGACATTGAGATGTAATGTAACAAACACGTATGGAAACCAATATCCATGCATAACAAATGATGCACATGAAGCACCTATTATCCTGTTAGAAAGATAACTAGTATGTCAAAAGTGTGTATAAGCAAGTAATGTAAAGTGTTAAGTACAAAATGAAACAATAACACCTAGAAGATACAAATGTTGATGCCCCCTGCGACCAGTGTAGGAAGGGTAGAAGGTGAGCATCCGTGCTGCGTGTAAGAGACCTGTATCTGTAATCACAACTAGAAAAAGGTGTGAATGTGCGTGTATGGATGGTATAGATAAATGTCATATGAGTAAGCTAACTAGCATGTGTAATAAAGGTATTAAGAACAACAAAAATAAGCAAGAGTATAAGCAACCATAATATGCAGCATGTTGTGGATGGATGGAATGGTATGCAACATGGAGTAATAGGAGCCATGTCCCCCCTAAGTGGATGGAAATGTCTGCAATGAGGTTCATTTTGTTTTCCCCCTCAACAGTTAAGAATGAACCGTAAACGAGAGCTTGTCATCAGGAAATGGTCGAGTAGTGTGTATCATGTCTAGCACGATGTGAGGAAATGTGTATATACATAGTGGTGATGATATGCAAAATTTAGAATAGATGTACGTGGACCTTATAGCCTAAGCATATACCACGATGAGATGAAATGTGGAGTGATGATTTATCCCTAAGCGTATATGACTACAAGATAAATGGCTGAGTGATGATTTACCACTAAGCGTATATCATTATAAAGTGTAATGGGGGGTGTGGTGATGTACCCTAAGGTGTAGAAAACTAGAACATGATAGAATAGGTGAAGATTTAGCCTAATGCATATATCACTACAAGATGGATAGTAGGGAGTGGTGATGTGACCTAAGGTGTATACCATTACAAACTGATAGAAAAGGTGACGATTTAGCCTAAAGCTTATGTCACTAAGCTAGTAATGTCACATGATGAAAGCTGGAATAGTAAATTTTTGATGAGTGTAGGGTCCATTTGATTCGTAAACCCTCGGCAGTGGAGTATGGACCAAGGAACTAAAGCGTGTCATTGAGTAGTGACTGCAACGTGTAGAAGATAATGTATTATATGCAATGATAAAGGACGACCATGTGATGAGTTGAATATGTAAAGACTCTGTGTAAAATGAAATACAACATGTGTAGAGTGTGGACAATGTAATGTATAGAGTGACATGTAAGGTATGTAGATAGGCTAATAATTTAATATGCAAGGGAATATGATGCCAGACTCATATGTAATGAAGACTAGTAGAATATGTGTGAAAATACATGGTGTAGTATGTGTGGTATATAGTTAGATAAATAATGTAGTATATATGATAGGATAATGTAGAATGAAAGATGCGTAAACAATGATGTATACAACTAGCATGATGCATGGGGTGTAAAAATGCAAACGACAAAATGTAGAATGTATAACACGTGATGTGTGATGAAGTGCAATGTGTAATGCCTATGGTGCCGTGTGTGGAGTTCAGTGTGGTAGTAATCCCTCAATAGTCAAGTGTGAGTCAAAGCACAAGAGTGTGTCATCGGGTAATGACACTTAGCATGTGTGATGAATATGCCTCATGTGAAGATATGAATGTAAAAGATGATAATGATGAATATGCTAAAATGAAGTGTTGGGGGGAAGTGGAGCACCATGCCCCCCAAGTATGTGATAGAAAAGATGCCTATGAACTGCTATTAAGAAGATCATCATTATCATGATCAAAATCTACTGGGGAAGCATTGAAAACTTCATTAGATATAGAGTGGGGAGGGTCATAGAGGGACCTGTTGCAATGGAGTGTATAGACATTCATTGCATATTCTTCATCAATAAAGGTGATCAGTGGGAAACCATGAGCGTGCCAATGAGAGATATTTGGAACGTAAGCAAGAGAAGAATCACTGAGAATAGAGATATTGTTGAAAGGCATGGGAAATTTGAGCAAGGAGCAATGAAAATTTATTGTACCGCTAATGTAATCGAGCCATGACTATCCAAGTGTGAGGGGAGAGTCATGAGGAGAGTGTGCAACAAAAATTGTAAATTGAAAAACACACAATCCATAAGATGTTGTAGTGTGAAAATAATCATGATAGATATGTGGTGAATGAATAGGTGGTAAGATGTCATGAAGTTTTATTCTAAATCTAGCCAAATTATCAAGTGTACACATAGTTTCTAAGGACATAGAGTCGACGGGGATATGCTGCCAAAATGTTCTATTGATGAACAATGTGCATGTAAAAGGAGGTAGTGGAGAAACATTTCGTGGAGGAGAAGAGGTGATAGCATCAACGTTATGGACAAATCCCTTATACATTACAATAGCATAAGTATATGGAGGGGTCTTAAACCTATATTCGCCAGGGCCATCGACCACAAAGGTCTCTTTGAAATAAGATTTTTCTACACCGAGAGGGGTAAAGTCAAGTTGTCTCAATGCTTCATCTGTAATTTCAGTAGCATCAACTTCGTTATCAGAATGCTCAGAGTCATCAATGTGAGCAACATCATGTGGTATGTCATTATCAAGAATGTTGGTAGGGGGCACCGTAATTGGAGTAGTAGATGGTTTTGTAACTAGTGGAGGAGGAACACTAGGAGGAAATAACATTGTAGGTGGGATAATAGAAGGTGTCATGATGGGTAATGAAGGGACAATAATAGGAGCTGATATTATAGGTGAAATAATATTTGTTGTGTGTGTCGAAATAACTGGGGTACTAAGAGCAATAGAGGAAGATGACAAAGCGCTAGATTTACCAATGCCATGTGTATCAAGGTTAGTGTATGGAATGCACTACGAAGGTGGTATGGGCATAGAGGTAGTGGGGTCTGTGCGGAAATGTTTGAAGGGCTTTAGGTTAACAATGATATCGTGTTCATAGCCATCATGCAAGAACTTGACTCATTGGTGGATAGTAGATGGTACTGCACGCATTGCATGAATCCAAGGCCTACCTAACAAGAGATTAAACTTGAAGGAGCCATCAATAACGTAGAACTCAGTGAGAATGGTCATAGGTCTAATCTGGATATATAAAGAGATAGTTCCTAAGTAGGTGCAAGTGGTAGAGTCATCCATTATCAACGAGGACTTGTTTAATGCAAGTAGTGCTAATAATGGAGGTAACGAGAAAAGGAGCACATGGATTGTTTTTGGTAAAAGGTGAGATATTCTAATCAGTGAAAGATATGACACACGGTAGATTATGAAGGGATTGTATGAGATGTGAAAAATATTTCGTGGAATGATTAATTTCAATATGGATGGCATGAAGGGAAACTTCTAGTGTGTTGCGAAAATCTGGTGCATTACGCAATAGGTCATAAAGAGAGATCTTAGTGGGTGCATTCTTAAGTTGCTCAATGATGTCACAACCCTTATAAATAGTAGGAGGAGGTACTTAAGTAATGGGTGGGGGAATAGATGCGGGTGGAGCTGTAAGCAGATTAGGATGAGCACATCGAGTAGTAACGACATTAATGGATGGGTTAACCCTAGGGGGATGAAACAAGGAGGATGCTGAGTACACACCAACATGAAATTAGCAGCAGTAGTAACTATTCCTATGACCTTAGTTGGTGTAAAGGTAGGATAAGAGAATTGAGCCATAACACGAGAAGGAGATGAGATTGTCAAAAGTTTGGTTCACCAAAATGATTAACTAAAATTAAATAATTGGATGTAGTAAAGGACAATTATTCTAATCTAGGAGGACATGTAACATAGTAAGTAGATGCACTAAGAAAATATGTAAATGAGATAAGCAAATAAACTAATGAAATTAAAATCCCTAATGTGTAAGAAGGAAGAGGAAATAACTCCTGGCTGAATAATAGAAGCTTGTCGGACTGTGTTGGAGTGGTGCACAAAAATCAGAAAGCAGGAACAACTATGCTAGGTTCCTCCGGAGGATAGATTTGGAAGATGTGGCTAGATTGGAGTGCTTGGAAGAGGAATGGGGCACCCGTGGGCACTCTGGTCTGCAATCTGGGTGCCATGGTCTATGTAAAATCTCTATAACTCATATTTGCAGGGTCGGAAGGTGATCTGAAACCCTAGCCTCCTATCGTATTAATTTTCCTGCAGTGCGCCGAATGCTACAAATATTATAAGAGGAATAAATAACATCAGTTGCCACAATAGTGGGCTTACTAACTGAAAATTGCAATACATTTTAGACCCGAATGTAGTTCTAGTGTGTGTTTGCATGTCATCCCGTAGGTGCTCTTGTGCTAGTCACACTTTGTGAAATAATGAGAAATAGATAAATGTAGAAAATGTAATGGAAGGTGTGCATGGAATAGAATAGAATCCATCCCCCTAGTAAGTGTGATGCAGATGTCCTAGCTTGTGCCTTGATGATGGAGCTATGTGGATTCCAATGTAATAGATGGATACAACTCTAGATGGAGTGATAATAATGTATGATGATAGGTCTTTCATTATGGTCTCATAACTTTATATTTATAGGGTTCTCTTGATCCAATTTCTTAATTAACCCCGAAAATGCTGAACACAAGAAAGATAAAGATGAAAAACGATTAGAAGAGGCCAAAAAAAGTGGTAGGAAAGTATAAAAGGGATCAGGGCACCCCCAGGTGGGACCAGGGTGCCCATGGGCATCCCAGTACTAAATCTGGATGCCCCAACTGAGGTTAAGATAACACGGGATGTTTGAAAATGGATGGGAATATGGGTGCAATAGGTTGGAAACTACGAAATAAATTAAACAAGATGGCCAAAGGATGGGGGTTAATTAATTTCTTCTTCACTCAAGAACCTTCTAAATAGTAGTATGAGACCAGAATAAATAAATTTTCCAAAGTGCATGATTTCGTGACTACAATTAGTGTCAAAATTTGAATAAGAGATCCTTATATAAACATAACATACTCACTATTTTAGGGGTAGACTATCTACTATCAAGAGCTAACTTCTACTAAGGTAAAGGATTGCATTTGGGCATCATTTACATTTTCATCACACAAGCACATGAGGAAAGGGTTGAATTCATTCTATTCCATCCACCATTTGCATCTTACATCTAGTTATTGCCCCCTACTTTTGCGTCATTGACGTTAGGGCACCCTAGGCACACGATTGCACACACAAGCACATATAACTATATTGGGTCTGGAATGTAGTGTAACTTATAGTTGTAAGTCCAACATTATGGCAACTAAGGTCAGTCTGACGCCTTCATATGCATCTTTCTTTCTTAGGGATTTGATGCTTTGTATGGAGTTTTATAGGTATATCTTCATCACAAATTCACGATGGCATAAGAGAAGGTATTGCGACAACCACATGACAAAGATTAATATATTATAAGGATCTAGTGACACAATTAGATTCGGATTCTAACCTTTTCTACAAACGACATTTCCCATACTATAGACTAGGGCGCCCACAAATGCCCATGTCCTCTTCGAGGTGCCCTAGCCCTCTTCGAGGTGCCCTAGTCTAGTCAGATCTTCACCTGCTGTAATTTCCTGGGTTGTGCTATCACACTCTGCTTCGTTTGCACATCAGCCTATTCAAGTCTAGCACACAGTAAGGTAATTCATTTTCAGGTTAGTACCCTATCCCTCCTATTTCAATTATTTCAATAAAATATTTAACATCATTATTTCAATTCATATAAGTTATTTCATTGTTGTTACTACTTTAGATTAACTTAAAATAATAAAACAATTTCCTTGTTTTAGTTAAACAAACTCTCTCTCTCTCTCTCTCTCTCTCTCTCTCTCTCTCTCTCTCTCTCTCTCTCTCTCTCCCTCCCTCTCTCCCTCTCTCTCACCGTCATAGGGTATTTCCAACCCCTAAGGGAAATTAATGTGTCAATGTTTCCTTCATTCAGGTAAGTATCTCTAGCCACTTTTGTTCCTTTACTTTGATTTTAGATTCACATGTTGTGGATGTGATCATCCATAAATTTGGATATGGTTGTATATTCTTATATATATTGCATTATTTGTTTATAATTTCTTACATTATAATCCTTGCACAACCCTTGATCTCATGTTGTAATCTCTTGGACATCTCTTATAATCCTTTCGTCTCTTTCCTAGATAGCTCTTGGATCTCTTATCTCATTACTACTTGAATATAATCCAACATTATTATCATTCTCTTACGATCTAGAGCTAGCTATATGCCACTACCATATTTTATGGCTAGGATTTGAAACCCCATGCCTCTAATAACGTGTGGAGTAGTGCATTTCTAGCTTCCCATCTACATTGAATTAAAATATAAGGTGTGCATATTTAGTGTGATCCTCTTTTGTTATCCTACTCTATAAGACCCCCATATAGAGAGGAAAAAAGAATTGTTATCATGCCACTCTTTATTTGCATACAAAACATACACATGATCCTCTTCTTTTGTATGTTAAGTCACAAATGGACCACATGTATTTTTTGCGAACCACTCGAAGGTGAAAGGGGTTGTGATGCAAAGATTCTTGAGGCAACACCTAAGATTTAAAATACATCTCTAACTTTGATGAATTCCTTCGTTGAGCTTCCACTTCCCTCTTATTTTATAAGTAAACTATTGCATATAAATATCAAATATATTATTACAAAGGAAATTTACAATCATTCTTTTGTGCTTGAGTTTTAGTTTAATAACTAAATACTATGAAAAATGGAAGAAAATATGGGCAATACTATTATCGTGAAAATGGATTACAATAAGTACATCTCAAAGATAGATTATAATAGGTAGATCCCTAACACAATGATTTTAAGGTGTTGCCTTCAACCTTATTATTTAATACAAATTAGAATATAATGAGGAATTTCCAATATCAATTGATGGCAATATCTTGAAATCCCTCAAAATATTTGGAAATGGATGAAAACAAAAGAAATATTATTAATTTTTACGAGGTTTAGATGTCATCGCAAGCACACATTAGAGTCAATGTCGATGTTAGATTTGGATGGAGGTGTCTTTTTAGGAATATAACACTTACATTATTATGTGTTTTATTAACATCAACATTGAACTAATAAAAAAATGTAAACACAAGTAAAATAGAAAATACTTTAGAACATAAAAACATGTTATGAGGATCCCAACAAATTTTGACACATGTAAACCATTGTGGTCTGATGTCAAAACACAAAACATTCCATCAATCATATTGGTATACTAGGTGGATAGGAGCGGAAAGGTATATAGGAAAGCTTGCATACATTTGAATTGTTCACGCTTCTGACCTTGCCTAAAGCACCCTCTAGCTCATCCTACACCTTCCTACCATTACTAATGACACTGATTCAAAGCCACATTAAAGGTTAGGAGCGCCCTAGGCAATAAGTTTTGAGACACCCTTCTCACAATTTTACTTAATAACTTTTCCCCATAGTTTAAATAAATAAAAGTTACTTGTTTTATTGTCTTATAAAATTTACATCATGATCATAATAAATAAAAAATTTAGAGATATTGTCATACAAAAAGTAAAAAAAAATCTCTAAAATGATCACATAATGATAATAAATATTCCATGAAGAGACAAAATTAATTTTAGGAGGTGTTAAGAATATAACAAATATAATTTTTTTAATAAAAGATTGCTTACAAGTCCAATTTACCAATATCAAATAGATGATGGGACTGAAACCTGAACAAATTACCATTTTTCCACAAAGCAATAAAAATGATTTTGTAGTTTCTATGGTTTTGTAAAATTGCTATTGGCCCACCAATTTGTCCATAACGTTTTCCCTAAAAAAATAGGAATAGAGAATTAAATACTTATTTCCCTCAATTATATTTACTTCTAGTGGATATACTCGTGACATTATAAAAAATACATGAACCTTTTCCTAGAAAAAATTACACACCTCTATTATCTAAAGATAAAACAATAACAACAAAATCTATGAACTCATATTATACATATGTATGAAATTTATATTACCATATAATAATATAAATAAATTCATCAATCAATATTAAATCTTCAGGTATATCATTATAGTAATAAATTCTAAAATTAACCAAATGTAAGCGTCCCCTAAATTCTGACACAACTGCCTAATCTGCGTATGCCTTAATCCCCCTTACACAGATTAATAAACAGTCTTGATAAAATCGTGCATCATCACATACAAGAATGGCCATCTCTGTTATCGAGATCACACTCAAGAAATTAGTTTGAAACCCCTCATCCACTTAAGGGGGAAAGGACAAACCATCAAACCTACTCATCAACGAACCAACCAGTCAATTACGTCACTAGAAGGGCCGCTGGAATCGTTGAAGGTTCCTCCATTAATTTGATTGAGCCTGGAATCCATATCGTGTATTTTGGCGTTATTCGATTCTGCCATCCATGTGGAAATCCTGGAGCCGGCATACAATTTGATCACGCGACCAGTATTGTTAACGGTGCATTATTTGATTGGATTAATCATTGAAAGAGATCCAAGACTTTGGCTTTCAATGGCCACCTTCAACTTTGTCTGTGCAACAACAGCCGTGGAATTCTTGTATGAGCTATGATTTGGAAAGAGATCATAAATTAATAAGTGCAGCGATTTGCAGGGCAACAAAGAGGTGATCAGGTATGGAAGACGGCGGAAGTGTTATGGAGGCAGGCTCTGTAGCGGTTGTAAAAAAATACGAGGGAGTGACTGTTTTAGTAGTGGGGGCGTGCATCGTTGCGGCGACGGGAGGCCTCATCTTCGGCTACGACAATGGAATCTCAGGTACCTCTTCTTCCAACGGATTTCTGTGCTCTACTTTCTGTTTCTGTTTATTCACAACTGGATTTGTTCGCAGGAGGAGTGACGTCCATGGATCCTTTTCTGCGGAAATTCTTTCCCGATATTAACAGAAAGATGCACTTGCAATCTGATGCGCACGCTAATGCTTACTGCAAATTTGACAGCCAGATATTGACTACTTTTACATCATCGCTCTACATAGCGGGGCTGCTGGCGACGTTTGCGGCGTCCCATGTGACCAGGGCATACGGACGGAAGCCTTCCATATTTGTTGGCGGTGTGAGTGTTTTAATGGGCGCTCTTCTTAATGGCGGTGCAGTTAATGTTGGCATGTTGATTCTGGGGCGAATTCTGCTCGGAATTGGGATTGGTTTTGCTGATCAAGTATGTTTCTCCCTAATCTATCTCACTTGGCTAATTAGGGGCGCTCTACATTTAGTTACTCACTTGGCTATTACTTATAGTAAGTCCTGCACGTAATACACTCAGATTTCAATCTGCTCAACAATGTCGGACCAACCCTGACAAATCTCTTAAGCTTAGCTTTTATAATTTATTATAGGTAAATTTACGAAGAATAATAGACAGTGAGTCGTTGAGGGAACTCTAAATGAGCCAATAAGTAAATTTCTCCATTTTCTATATGATGACACAATTCTTAAGTTTTAAGAGAAGATTGGAAGGAGAGGGGATATGCATAAATTTAAACTTTTCACTATGAGAAATTTATTTCGAACTTTGTAATTGGAAAATTAGTTAGGCTTAATGTGTAATTTAACATGTCTCTTTTTTTTATTTACATTTGTCACATAAATCAAATTTTGTATGATAATATGAAGGTATAATCTTGTTACTTGAATTTATTAATTTTTATGATATTTATTGTATTAAATCTGCCACCGCCGGTAGGAACCACCACCCGCTTTGACTGGAGCTATGAACCGGGCGGTTCTGTTGGGAATACGGGACTGTGGAATAGTGCTATGATTTAATAACAAAAAAAATCATGCACACATGATCTAAACAATTCCCCACAAAATCTATAGCAGTGGAAGTATAAACTAGAATAATCCAAATCACACAAAAGTAGACACACATAACAAGCATGTACTATGGTTCACCCAATGTGGGGCTATGTCCACCAAAGATAGAGATCTCATATACATATAATATAACAAGATATTACAAACCAAATCTTCTACACAAGAGTACATGTATCTCTACAAGAGTATCTACTCCTCCCAGATCTCCAACCGGATCATCCTAAGTACACTAAACCATGCCTCCATACCACCAACAATAGATCTCACATAACTAGGAACTACTGCATCTCTGAACTACGACCAAGTTCTCTGTGGATCTGCAAACAAGACCTCTCACATGGGTCTACCAGATGTGCAACTAATACTATGCACCAAGAAGTAAGTCTATCTCTCCATCACTGCATAACCTATGCAAACATGAAGACGACCTCCTCTATAATATATAGATCTACATGAATCAACAATACAATATGATCTCATGGATCTACAATACAATACTAGATCTAACATAGATCTATAATACAAGACATCACCAACATGTGGATCTAAAAGAAGAAATGCTATGTGTTTTGCATATTATGCAAGCCATTACAATGAGATAATAACATTACAATGAGATAATAAATATACAAAGGAAATACAGTAGAAGACATTACCCTCTTCTCACCATTCAGTTGTACCTACTATTTCCTTTTGTCTAGCTCCTCTCCATGGAGACTGTATCTTCATGTAACCTATTCCCTTTTTCTCTTCTTCTTCTTCTTCATCATCCTCTTAATATCAGAGAATCAAGGATCTAATCCAATCCTTCTCTTCATTCATCCCGCTTCTAAACCCTAGTTTTCAATGTTATATGGGTGTATATAAACTTAGGGAACCTTAGCCATGCAATTACATCAAATAAATCTACTTTAATGCTAAATATATATTTAATTCCTGAGAGTTAATTAAAACATCATCGCATAGGTAAGCGGCACCAGTTAGCCTTAACCGTGGCCAGTTCCCACTTGCCATGACCGATGTTTGTCCTATCTGATCGATGATGGGTTGTGGTGTCCAACTTTCTCTGACCGATGTTTGTCTTGTATGACCGATGACTGTTGTTGTATATTCCAGAAAGTTTCCATTACATGCTCTAGTGAAGCTATTTAGCTCCACAACCTAACAATATCCCACTTGGAGATAAATTACTGAATCTCTGTACCTGTACCTATACATCACCATCCTCTACACACTAGGAAGACCATCTATTCTTTCCTTCAACAATTCTCTCAAAGAAAAAATAAAACCAGGAAGATCAAACCATCTTCTCAAACTAGGAAGATAAAACCATGACTTACCAAACCTGCATGAAGCTACAACTGATCTGTAACACCAAGCCTCAAGCTCCCACTGAATTGTAACACCATACCAATTGTTGGTATCAAACAAAAAAGTCAACCTAGCTCCTCATGCAATAAGCCATCATGACTAACACACCTGCAAGAGATCCCACTCAAACTAAAGTTCTTAGCCTCAATCACATCCGTAGCTATACCTATAAAACCAACCATGTTCTCCATCCATCTATCCATGTCTCCATGCAACTACCAATGCAACTGGCCAAGACAAGTCAAACTAGAATATGCGAAAGAAAAACAAGATCATGGGTAAAGACAACCCAAATGAGTTCTACCTCCAACAGTGGGTGATCAATCCACAAACTTGTATAACTCAGAGAATCCAAATACTACAATATGCAAATCCAACCCTGCATAAACAAACTAGCATGTCCAAGACAATCATCTGTAGATAACATCTCTCAAGGAGTAATATAGTAATAAGAAGAAATACAAACCTCCCTTACTCATGCTCAAGGAATCCATGTGCAAATCAAACATCTGCATCATCATAGACTCACAAAACTGAATCTATCCAACATTTACAAACTTAGCATGCACATCCATCCATATCACCAGATCTCCAGAAGCTCCAAGTCTGCCACCGACTTAACTCCAAATTCGAATATGAATCTTGTGCTCATCATGGGGAAAACACCATCTTCAACCAAGCAGCATGCCGCTCCGTAGCTTGCACATGGTCTCGATCCTCAACACTGACTGTGGGAACTACATCATCCAGGGACCGTTCAACCTATTAGATGAATACATGAATTGGGACCATTCAACCAATTCACATCAACCATCAAATCAGTTTGATCAAGAACACTTCCTGCAATAGTATCAATGGTATAATTTATCATCACGGGGGACACAAAAGCACTGCACTGCACACAGGAACATGGATGCTCATCTATTCTTATTCATCACACAAGACACAAAGATGTCACTAAAGCAGTTTGCGGCCTCTGAGGTAGTGACGAACTCAAGGACACTGATTGTCCTCCTGCCTCCATTGCCTCCATCCTCCAATATGAGGATAGATGCTCAAAACAAATAATCTTCATCACTTGAATAATTAATAGGTTCATTGTCACTTGCAGGATTAGAATAATCATCCCAATCTTCTTCAGCAGCTAAAGCGTTTTGTTCCAACTTATCATCTAAGAGATCTTGAGCTATTTTCTTACAATTCACAAAACCATGCCCTGGTTGTTTACAATAATGACACAAAAGACGTTTCTTTGACGATATAAACTTTTTTTACCTTTCTGGAATGATGATTTATTGTTTGCAACTATGACAGTTTCTTGTTTTGGTACACACCTTTTGATTTTTTCTTCCTCATCAAGCAACGAGGAAATTAAATTTTCCAAATTGGGATTGATCTTACTAAGAGTAAAAACAATACTCGAATATTCTTTTGGCAAACTATTTAGTAAGATTTCTTTAGCATCTTCTCCATCTACCTCTGCTTTTATTCCTGCTAATTGATTTAAAATGGATCGAAACTTACTGATATGTTGAACCATATTTTCATTTTCTCCCATCTTTAGCCCAAAAAGTTTTTGCTTCAGCGCCATTGCTGCACTACCTGCTTGACATCCAAATAACTTGTTCAATGTCACCCAAATGTTATTAGATGACTTGGTTAGATCAATATGATGCAAATATGCATCGGAAAGACCAAGGCTGATAATTGCTATGGCTTTCTGATCCTTACTTTCCCATTTCGTTGCTTCATCTGCATCATTCGGTTTTTTAATTTTTCCTTCAACAATGTCCCATAAGTCTTTATCAATCAATTGTAATTGGGTTCATACTTGCCATGTGTGGAAGTCTTTACCATCAAATCTTTCAATTACATTTATCTTTTCCATTTTGAAATTCCACAAAATTAGAAAACTTGAACTAGACAATTAATAAAATCTTTATATTGGCAGAGATACTTGATTTTAATAAAGGATATATATCAAAACTTGGCAGATAACCGACTCACCGATATAAGCTAGCAGATTTTGGAATGATGGGCTTTAAAATACAGATCTCCAAACCAAAATTTCTTTAAAATACAGATCTCCAAACCAAAATTTCTTTATTCAGGCATGTGCTAATAGTGACCACGCATTTTAATGCTGAGAATATTGCTTGAACCTCTGTATTGACTGTAGTAAATAGCATGCTTGGATCTGACAGGAGAAGAGATTCACGTGCTCACGTATTCAAAACTATTCTTTTCAATAGAAAATCAGATCTGCACCCCAGACACTACAATTCTGAATCTGTTCCCTAATCTTTGAAATTATTTTGATAGCGAATAAATAACGTTTGCAGATCATAGTTGGAAACTAAAATGAGTCCGCCTAGAGAGATAGATCAACACAGACTGCGTATGCACAGCCATTAAAATCAGTGGAAGTTGTGCATGCATTCATTAATGCGAGATCTACAACCTTGGAACAGAACCTCGAATCAATGCAAATTCTCCATATTTCAACTCTTATGGACAAAATAAATAGCTGGATTCACAGAATGGTTGGTTGCAGGTGTTCTTGGCATCAGTAGAACACGCGCAAGAAAGCAGAATGCAGTGCTAATAGCTAAAGTCTAATTTTCATAGGTAATGAAACAACTAACAAGACAAAATGGGAAACATAATATGGAGCTGTAATGAATAGTAGTCACCCCTCAATACAATCTACTCTTCCATCACAGGGACAAGACAGAGTCGCTCTGATACCAAATATTGGTATAAAAATATTGTCACACAGGAAATAATAGTTTGATATTGTATTCAACCTGATTACAAATAATACTAAGGCTAATAAATAGCCATGGAAATAGAAAACTGACCTCCTACAAACTAGGAAGTCACACAACAAAACAACTCGTTAATATCATTATGGGTATAACAAAGATAAATTGTTGAAACAATATAACAAACTTATATTATTAATAATGAGTTATAATATAACTCATATTAATAATATTACAATATAAAAGGTAATGAGAGCACTATGATTTTTCTAACACAAAATAGGGCATTGAACCAACTGTAATCTCTTGCTGCAAAAAACCTTGTACAGATAAGTTGCCACAAAGACCAACTACAGTCATCCCCTAACCAACCATGGTTAGCTGACCAATATCAATTCCTCTGTGACCGACCTCGGTTCTCAGACTAATGTCAATGTTGCTGGAATGAACCCAACGCCACACAATTTGGCATAGCACACTACACCAGGTGCCTACTTCGACCGAAGCTGATAGTTGAGTTGAGCCAGTCATTTCAAGAAGCATCCAAATCTCATACAAAAAAACAATACAAAAAATCCATGCAATAAATTGCATCAAAATGAAACACATCACCTTACTAGCACCGAGACACTCAACCGCATCTTCAACTGAAGTACATGCTTATCTGATGGAAGCCCCGTCTTCATTCTATGCTACTGCCTCTCTACTGAAGCCCATGCATCTAACTGCTGCAAAGGATGCATAACTGCTCCTTTTCTCATTCTCAGATCTAGATCTGCAGTCCAAAATATGCATGTGTTATAAGCACTGTAATATCGAGATAAAACCATACCTCAATAACTGGATATGCAATCTGACCAACATGCTTGTGCCTCCAAGAATTGGGGACACCTCAACAAACAAGATACATTCCATGCATCTTTCATTTCTTTAGATCTGTGATTTTCTATTTATAACCAGGCTACTTAGTAACTGACCACGGTCACCCTGTAACTAACCACGGTCACCCTGTAACTGACCACGGTTACCCTGTAACTTCCAACAACCTTACTCTTCCAGCTCCCACTTGAGATTAAATCTCTCCCTGTGATCTTCTCATTAGGAAAAACAAATGCTGCTCTGATACCAGTTGTTGGGAATATGGGATAGCAGAATAATGCTATGATTTAATAACAAACAAAATCATGCACATAGGATCCATCAAATTCCCCACAAAATCTACAATAGTGGAAGTATAAACTAGAATAATCCAAATCACACAAAAGTACACACACATAACAAGCATGTACCGTGGTTCACCCAATGTGGGCTACGTCCACCAAAGATAGAGATCTCATATATATATATATATAACAAGAGATTACAAATCAACTCTTCTGCACAAGAGTACATGTATCTCTACAAGAGTATCTCCTCCTCCCATATCTCCAACTGGATCTACCTGAGTACACTAAACCGTGCCTCCATATGCCACTTGTGTCTCACAGATCTCTAATCAGATCTGCTGAGTGCACTACAACCATGCCTCTGCAAACATAACCAAATCTCACATACCCTAAGCTACCCTGCATCTGCTACTATGCAACCAATCTCTCACTGTATTGTGAATCTGCAAACAGACCTCTATAATATCTAGATCTACATGGATCAACAATACAATATGATCTCATGGATCAACAATACACTACTAGATCGACATAAATCTATAATACAAGATCTCACCAACATGTGGATCTACAAGAAGAAATGCTATGTGCTTTGCATACTATGCAAGCCATTACAATGAGACTATAAATATACAAAGGAAATACAGTAGAAGACGTTTCCCTCTTCTCACTATTCAGATGTTCCTGCTATTTCCTTCTGTCCCGCTCCTCTCCATGGAGTCTATGTCTTCATGTAACATGTTCCTTTTTTTTCTTCTTCTTCTTTCTTCATCCTCTCAGTCTCAGAGAATCAAGGATCTAATCTAATCCTTCTCTTTTTATCATCCCCTTCTAAACCCTAGCTTTCATGCTTATATATAAATATATAAACTTAGGGCACTTTAGCCATGCAATTACATCCAATAAATCTACTTTAATGCTAAAGATAGATTTAATTCCTGAGAGTTAATTAAAACATCATCGCACAGGTAACGGTGCTGATTAGCCTTAACCGCGGCCGGTTCCCACTTGCTCTGACCGATGTCTGTCCTATCTGACTGATGATGGGTTGTGGTTCCCACTTGCTCTGACCAATGTATGTCTTGTCTAACTGATGACGGGTTGCTATATTTTCCAACAAGTTTTCATTACATGCTCCAGTGAAGCTATTTAGCTCCACAACCTAACAATCTCCCACTTGGAGATAAATTGCTGAACCTCTGTACATGTACCTGTACATCACTGTCCTCAACACACCAGTGAAGACCAATCTATTCTTTCCTTCAACAATTCTCTCAAAAAAAATAAAACTAGGAAGATCAAACCATCTTCTCAAACCAAGAAGATATAAAACCATGACTTACCAAACCTGCATGAAGCTACAACTGATCCGTGACACCAAGCCTCAAGCTCCCATTGAATCGTAACACCATACCAATTGTTGGTATCAGAAAAACAAGCCACCTAGCTCCTCATGCCAAGCCATCATGACTAACACACCTGCAAGAGCTCCCACTCAAACTGAAGTTCTGAGCCTCAATCACATCCATAGCCATACCTGTAAAACCAACCATGTTCTCCATCCATCTATCCATGTCTCCATGCAACCACTAATGCAACTGACCAAGACAAGTCAAACTGGAATATGTGAAAGAAAAACAAGATCTTGGGTAAAGACAGCCCAAATGAGTTCTACCTACAACAGTGGGTGATCAATCCACAAACCTGCATAACTCAAAGAATCCAAACACTGCAATCTACAAATCCAACCCTACATAAACAACTAGCATGTCCAAGAAAATCATCTGTAGATAACATCTCTCAAGGAGTAACATAGTAATCAAGAGGAAATACAAACATCCCCTACTCATGCTCAAGGCATCCATGTGCAAATCAAACATCTGCATCATCATAGACTCACAAAACTGAATCTATCCACATGTACAAACTCACCATGTACATCCATCCATATCACCAGCTCTCCAGAAGCTCCAAGTCTACCACCGACTAACTCCAAAGCTGAATATGAATCCTGTGCTCATCAATGTCAATAAAAAACATCCATGCTAAACCATGCCACTAATACCAAGTGCAAATACTAGCAAACATGTCATCAACATACTCTGCACAAACTAACCAAGATGAAAGCAAGACAAGGGTACCATATTAAAATGGTAAATAAACACTTTGTTAAACCTGTGACAAAACTGACCATGGTTTCCTAACCAACCCCAGTCACTTCCTAACCAACCATGGTTACCAGATGACCAACCACGGTTAATCCTAACCGACACCGGTCTCTGTAACAGTTAGATTTTCTCTTTTAACCCTTAAAAATCTGGAAAAATTGCACTATCATCTTCACCCAGCTGAATCTAACCATCAACTGTAATCCCATAGGGATAACCAGGCACCACAAAATAAACCAAAAGTGACATCAAAAAGCAATAAACTCAATATACTTGCAAATCCATGACTGTCCTCCAAAACCAACTAGTGCCTCTGTCACTCTGAATAGTAGCAATCTCCTCTCACTCTGCATGTGCATCATGTATCCAATCCTGCAATGCCAACAACCATGGCTTGCTCCCACTGAACATGAAATCCCCTGCACTTCCTGCTAATATGTCAGTGAGAAATAAAACCAGATGAAAGAGAATATAAAATGATTCCCTTCTTATCAAAGAATACTTCTACATCATAGAAGTTTGGACTTCTTGTGAAGTAGGTGAATCAACTTATTTTCATCCGTGTGTACTCAAAATCTCTCGTTACTTGCAACTGTGTCTAACCATGACTTTTCATTGAGGATCTCATCCTTAAGACTAGATATCCTTGTCCTCAAGATTCCACACAACTGGGAAATAAAAGTCAAACAACACCAAGAAACCATGGTGTAAATTTTTGCACACAATCCAAACATAATATCAGTTGCTCCAAATGAAAGAAATAAAACATGAACCATATAGAGATACCTGACTCAAAGTCTCAATGGACTAAACCGAGCCAACTCTGTCCTCTTTTTGATCCAAACATTGAAGTGATCAACACTATTTCTACCTATACACACTGTGCCAGAAACCAGATCCTCCAAAACAGGACACTGAACCAACTGCCCTCTCTTGCTACAAAAAACCCTGTACAAATAAGTTGCCACAGAGACCGACCAAAGTCATTTCCTAACTAACCACGATTAGTTGACCAATACCAGTTCCTCTGTGACCGACCTCAGTTCTCAGACCGATGTCAATACTGCTGGAATGAACCCAACGCCACATAATTTGCCATAGCACACCACACCAGGTGCCTACTTCGACTGAAGCCGATAGTTGAGTTGAGCCAGTCATTTCAAGAAGCATCCAAATCTCGTACAAAAACAATACAACAAATCCATGCAATAAATTGCATCAAGATGAAACACATCACCTTACCAGCACCAAGAAACTCAACCACATCTTCAACTTGAAGAACATGTTTCTCTGATGGAAACCCCATCTTCGTTCTGTGCTACTATATTCAGCTTCTCTAATGAAGCCCATGCATCTAACTGCACCAAAGGATGCATAACTACTCCTCTATCTCATTCTCAGATCTAGATTTGCAGTCCCAAACATGCATGTGCAACCAAAATAATATAAGCACTGTAATACCAAGGTAAAACCATACCTCAATAACCAGATCTACAATCTGACCAACATGCTTGTGCCTCCAAGAACTGGGGACACCTCAGTAAACAAGATACATTCTATGCATCTTTCCATTTCTTCAGATCTATGATTTTCTGTTTAAAACCAAGCTACTCAGTAACTGACCACGGTCACCCTGTAACTGACCACGATTACCCTATAACTGACCATGATTACCCTGCTGACATCGGTTGCCACTTAACCGACGCCGGTCACTGTAATTTCTAGCAACCTTACTCTTCCAACTCCCACTTGAGATTAAATCTCTTCCTGTGATCTTCTCATCAGGAAAAACAAATGCTTCTCTGATACCAGTTGTTGGGAATTTGGGGACTGTGGAATAGTGCTATGATTTAATAACAAACAAAATCATGCACACATGATCTAAACAATTCCCCACAAAATCTACAGCAGTGGAAGTATAAACTAGAATAATCCAAATCACACAAAATTACACACACATAACAAGCATGTATCATGGTTCACCCAATGTGGGCTACGTCCACCAAAGATAGAGATCTCATATATCATATATATATATATATATATATATATATATATATATATATATATATATATATATATATATATATATAATATAACAAGAGATTACAAACCAACTCTTCTGCACAAGACTACATGTATCTCTACAAGAGAATCTCCTCCTACCTGATCTCCAACCGGATCTTCTTGAGTACACTAAACCATGCCTCCATACCACCTCTAGTAGATCTCACATAACCAGGAACTACTAACCGGATCTACCTGAAATGTGACCAAGTCCAACCATGGATCTGCAAACATAGACCAGATCTCACATACCTAAAGTCTACCCAGCATGTGTAACTAAGACTATGTAGCCAAGAAGTAAGTCTGTCTCTCTAAATTTGCAAACATAACTTGTACAATATCATGAATATCGACCTGGATCTACAATATCAATATGATCTACATGCATCAACAATACAATACTAGATCTACATGGATCTACAATACAAGACCTCACCAACATATGGATCTACAAGAAGAACCGCTAAGTGCTTTGCATACTATGTAAGCCATTACAATGAGAATAATAAATATACAAAGGAAATACAGTAGAAGACATTACCCTCTTCTCACCATTCAGATGTACCTGTTATTTCCTTCTTTCCATCTCCTCTCCATAGAGTATCTGTCTTCATGTAACCTGTTCCCCTTTCCTCTTTTTCTTCTTCTTTTGTCTTCATCCTCTCAATATCAAAGAATCAAGGATCTAATCTGATCCTTCTTCTTTATTAATATCATCCCGCTTCTAAACCCTAGCTTTCATGCTCATAAAGGCGTATATAAAATTAGGGCACTTTAGCCATTCAATTACATCAAATAAATCTACTTTAATGCTAAAGATAGATTTAATTCCTAAGCGTTAATTAAAACATCATCGCACAGGTAACTAGCGCTGGTTAGCCTTAACTGCGGTCGGTTCCCACTTGCTCTGAACGATGTCTGTCATGTCTGACCGATGATGGGTTGCTGTATTTTCTAGCAAGTTTCCATTGCATGCTCCAATGAAGCTATTTAGCTCCATAACCTAACAGGTTCTTAGGTCCCTTCCCTTAACAGAGCTAATGTCTTCAGACAAGATATTAAAATTAATCCATCACAATCGCCAAACGCGACCACTGAGCCCGTAACGACGACCATTTTTAGAGCCACCAGCCACCGCCAATGCCAATGCCGCGATGCAAAGTCCACCACCACCAATAGGAACCACTAGCCGTAACCACCACTGATAAACCACCCCTAAGGGATCACGCCCAACAGAATTTGAACCTGGGTGGATCCAGACACAACCGTCTGTCTTAACCAATCCACCTAAACCCATTGACAATTGTACATAAAATTTTAATTTAAAATAAAATTGGAATTTGAACTAGAATCAATTTGAAATTAAACTTGAAATTTTAATGGAGGAGCTACAAATTTGTTCGACAAAAATTTCTTTCAATCCATCCTTACCGTCCATATAAACCTCTATTTCTTATATAAAGCAAAAAAGTAGTTACATTTCTCAATATAAATATGTTTTATGTATATACACCTTGAATTAATAGATTATATAAATATATTTTCATTACTTTATCTCAGTATAAAATTACACTCATTTTTTCTTGATATGGAAAATCAAAACAGTTTTTTTTTCTAATGATTCGGTGTATGCGAGGTGATCTAGTGGAAAACACATTGAAAGAGGATTTAAACTTGTTAATAGAGTATGTGGAGGCTGATCATATGCAACAAATCAAGACAAATAAGAGAACAAGAAAAGTAAATGTATTTATTTATTTGTGTCTCTAGTACATGACATATTTTTGAAAAAGGTATATGGTTGTTTATTTTCCACCATGATTTTTATGTAAGCTATAAATATGTATACATATATATATATATATATATATATATATATATATATATATATAGATTGAAGTTTCATGAATGTAGGAAGAGTTGTTATGCTATTTGAACAATTATTAGGACTCTATATGTGAATCTTCACCTTTTTATTATTACGTGACTTTGAAAAATGTGTTTTATTCATAGAGACACTATGGTATAATAATAATCATGGGTATAATGCCTCTGCCATGTTGATATCTGTACTTGTTTTTTGACTAAAATTTGCAAACATTGACATGTGATTTCTGTTCTGAGTTGTTGAGCTCTTAGGAACTGGTAGATCATGTTTGATGTAATGATATCAAAATCTGTGAAATCTAACTGTTAAATACTCTTGTGACATTGTTACATTTTGTTATCTCCGTTTTGAGTTCACGACAAAACGATTAGATAACCCCTACGAAATTTTTGGAGTTGATTTTGCCTAATGGCCTCTTTTTGAGAAATTCAGGTTTTCGGGTTAGTCCGACAGTTCGACATGAGTTTTAACATGCTTTGTGTCACCTATTTTCTAAAACCCGAAACCCGCTTCATATTGAGTAAATCAGGTTTTCGGACCTCTGGCGCATCGGAACATGACCTAACTAAAAACATGTTTTGTGTCACTTGTTCCCCGATACCCGAAGTCTGATTTAGTCCTTTGTATCGGGTTTTCGGAGCTGTGAAGCATCTAAACATCTCATGCTTTACGTCTTGTGTTTCTGAAACCCGAAACCCGAATTGCACTAAGCCTCCTTGTGTCGGGTTTTCGGACCTCTCAAACATGCTGACATGGCATTCATGCCGAGTTGTCGATGAGTTGGCACGTGCCGAGCTGAAGTGTATTAATTACAATTTTCTTATAAATACACGGATTTCCACGTCATTTTTACCGGACGTATTTTAAACTCGTGGATTTTTCGTACATGCTCTTCCAACCGCGAAACCCGAAAGCTCGCTTGTGCCCGATTGAATCGCCATTTTTCGATCTTCCCTTTCTCTGGTTGAAGGTATTTCTCTCTCCACTCTTTGTTCCTAGTTTTTATGGATTGATTGCCGCGTGAATTCTTCCCATTTTCTTGCTGGGTTTTGAAAGATTTTTATTCTTCTTCTTTCTGGAGTTATTTTGAAAAAAGGGGTTTAGGTTTTAGGGTTTATCTCTTCTAAATTACCATTTGGTGCTATTTCCTCAAAATTTTATTATGTGCCTAGTACATGAATGGTTAAAAGGAGATTGCATGTTTGAAATTCAACGAAAAACCCTGTTTTTCTCTTCTCGGGTTTTGAAGGCTGTTATGCAGTGTCGAAGACCCGAAGTATATTGAAGGCTTGGCGTGTCAGACTTTCCAGAGTTCCCGGCATCAACACAAGTGTCGGGATTTCTTCCGTTTCCGACATCATCGGCAGTGTCGGGATTTCCCAAAGTTCTAACATTATCAAACGTGTCGGGTTTTTCAGAAGTTTTGACATTTTCAGTGCATCAGGTTTTTAGGATTTTCCTACATCATTGGCAGTGTCAGACTCTTCCATTCTTCCGGCATATCCAGCAGGTCGAGATTCTCACAGTAAGCGGCATCTTCTGAGCTTCGAAACTTTCTTCCTTCCACGTCCTTCATGTCAGACCCTGGTCCATCTCAGGAAAAGACCGAGAAGTCAGGCAGAATGAAATACAAGTTTAAAAAGCTGGAATCTCCATCGTATATTGATTGCAACTACGACATCCGAGACACCGAACTCGGAAATATAGACATTGAAGATTTCTGGAGTAGGGTGAGGAGTTCCTCCCAAACTCCATGGATGAAAACTATAGCTGATAGTGGCTTGCCTCTCGCAGCGGGTCTTCCCATGTCTGCTCAGTGTCCAGAATTCATCTTGGCTTGTGCATCCAGTTATGACTCGGTGTCTCGTTCTGTGAGAAGTCAATCAGGTGAAGTAGTGATCAAATTGGATGGAGGTTACTTTGATGATCTCCTAAAACTACCCAATTTTGACGAGTATGGAGAGTTGGACATCAAGTCAGCTCAGAAAGCCTGGGACAACGATCAGGAAGACTACATCAAACATGTGAACAAGAAGTTCCTGATCAAACCCAAACCAGCTATCTCCAGATTTCCAAGGATTATCCCCAGGAGTGATTTCATCCAAGAAATCAATGACATCATCACCCTGCTGAGTCGGGTTTTTGGTTTACCCGAATCGAATGTATTTCAAGGATGGATGTATCAATTTATGATCACCATCAAGAAGAATCAGCAAGGGATCGACTGGGGTACTCTCATCAGCAATGAGATTGATTCCCAAATGACAACGGTCTTGTCAACTAGGAAATTTTATATGTCTTCATATGTCACATACGCAGCAGCCGGGATGAGGAACTATCCCGGGCTGGATACCAAGGGAAGCAGAACGGCGAACCAGGTGTATCAATACTTCCCTCAATTGACAAAGAAGGGGTCCAAAGACCATTTCAGGAGGGTGAATGATGCCTTCTTCTATGAAAATATCTGCAGGATAAACCCTGAGCTGAGGAAGACAAGAGTCTCAGATGAGGCTTGGGCTGAAGTTTCTAAATGGGGATGTATCTTCTTACAATTCAAGAAGTTTACATATCTTCGGGTGGTCATGTACTCAGGAGATCCTTTTCACCTGCCCCGATATCCAGGGGATAGACTGATATTGATGGAGTTGGTTAGGCAGCTGTTGGATTTCCATAAATTCCAACAAAGCAAACATAAGGCTGCTGTATCCTTCCCAATTTCTATTGGGAGATATACTTGCTCAACAGTAGTGAAAGCCAAAAATGTTTTCCACGAACTTCAGGACAAATTGAAAAAGCATATGAAGCCTCGAGACGGTTTTGATATCCGAGGAGTGCTCAGAGCATATGGAACCCAGCATTTGCACAGGCCAAACATAGAGGATATTTGGGTGGATCTGCGTAATGAGGTTGCTGTTCGCAGAAAGGATAATAGCAGATTGACTATTGCTGAGATTCAAACACTGGAGCTTGCTGATTTACCAGAAGGTACGGGTGACAATGAAAGTGTTTTGGATCTTTCCTATGATGGACTAAAGGAGGATCAATATGTTTTCCCACCTATTGATTGGTCAGCCAGCGAAAAAGCCTCTATTACAGATAGGTCGGCTCTAATCCTTGCTCACACCAAAGCATGGCTCTCCTCTTGGGGAATGAATTTTAAAGATGATAAGTTTTCAAAGTTGGCTGCTTCAGAGGCGGGGCCCTCCAAAAAGGAAAAGGACAGAAAATCTTCTAGGGAGCCTATAAAGGTCAAGATTGTCAAGAAGAGGAAAGAAAGAGAAATATCTTCAATTATTTCTCCAGTAGAAACAGTGAATGTGCCAAAATCACCAACACCACTAGAAATATGAGAAATTAATTTGGAAGAAGGAGGAAGCCAGCTTCTGTCTTCACCATTTGCTGATTGCTCAACTGAAGAGACCTTATCTCTTGCATCCAAGGCTTTGGAGTCTGGATCTGTGCCTCTTTCCACACAACCACTCCTACCTCCTTATTCTCCATCAACTTCTTCAGTAATGGCCAGTATTTTCTCTAGACTTTCACCCCTCTCTGCTGGTACCCAAGTGATCACCAACACGCCCCCTCATGTGCCTCTTTTTATTGGATCTACTACCACGTTGGTAACTATTCCTCCTCCACTAGTAGAATCTTCTCCCCTTGAGGGTATGATACCAGCTTCTGCAACCATGGCAACTCCCTCTGATATGCCGCAATGGCTACTCGAGAAAACTCTGAGGAAGAGGAAGGTGATTGTGCCCCTACCAGCCTTTGATTTCAGCTCACTCAAGGCTCCTACTGCGAAATCAGCCAAGAAACCCAAAACAGTT
Organism: Taxus chinensis; assembly: GCA_019776745.2. Lineage (NCBI taxonomy): Eukaryota > Viridiplantae > Streptophyta > Pinopsida > Cupressales > Taxaceae > Taxus > Taxus chinensis. The sequence goes on from CM034148.1 coordinate 14,055,602, forward strand.
TCAAGGGTTTTGGTGGATGCTTCAGGAGATAAGTTCGCAGAGATTGCCACTCCCTCGGCTGACAAAACTAGAGAGGATATAACAGCCTCTGATTATCAGGTAACCAGGGTGGCTCTAGGGAAAGTGACAGCAGAAGGGGCAGCAACAAGATGCACGGGATTCCATAAACGTGTTGTGCCAAAAGGTGAAAGAAACAAAGGACAGCAGAGATGAGCTTAAGGAAAAAGTGGAGCAGTTGACAGAGGTTTTGATTAAACTCTCAAAACCCCTTGAATCCATACCACCTTCTTCTGTTTCTGTCGGATTCGACTTCTCATCAGTACCTACGATTGAGAAGATTGCTAAAAAAGGAAGGGTGGTTGATGAATGGATCCAAAGGTTGCTCCAACAGGGGAAGGAAGTAATTCAAGACGTGGTGCAAGTTCATCAGTCCTTGGGAGACATTCAGAAGGATGGAGAGAAGATGGATGAAGAATTCTCTCAGGAAATTGGACATCTTGATTTGACTTTTGAAGCTCTCCAGGTGTTAAAGCAAATACCAGCACATCTCTTGGTGGAAGAAGGTATTCTCCCACATACAGATAAGCATTTCCAGCTGACCAAGGCCATCAGGTTCAGAATAAAGATTCTCAATGAAGCCTGCAGTAAGTTGAGAGAATCAAGGGATAAATTGATTGATGGGAAAAGTGATCTGGAAGAAGAATTGCTGAAGATTTGTCCAAAGGTGTCAGTTGGGAACTCAGGTATCCTATCAGCAGATGATCTCTTCAAGAAAATCCAAGAGTCTGTTCAGCATGAACCAATAAGCGGATTTGACCTTGAGATCATGGATCGGTTGGTAAGGGTTGAACATTCTTTGGAGGCCTTAAGAAAGCTCAGCAAAGGATTGAAAAAGCTTCCCGGCAATACCAGCGATACTCATGAAACTTGTGAAATTTGGAATGATCATTCCACTGCGCCTGATGAAAATGAAATGCAAGGCATAATTCGGAAGTTCCAGGAATTTCAGAGCAAACAGTCTCAGCTGGAGGAAGAAAAAGAGGAAGGAGCAAAGGATGATGATTCAGATTAAGTCTCAACATTTCATGTCATTTCAATCTTGAAATCGACATGTCTTTTTCATTTCTATTTCGTCACATTTTTGAATCATATTTTGACTTGATCTCCTGCGTGAGAATCAAGCAAAACAGAACTCTTATTAAAACACTATTTTTTAGGATCTGCCCTATTTTATCTCTACTTCTTTTGTTATAAATAAGGAATGCTTATGCATTCCAAAGGGTCGAGATTTTTTGGAATATTTGGGGGCTATTGGAAAGAAGAAAAACTTTGTGTTTTCATTCAATCATTTTGAAGAATAGGAGTTGATATCATTTTACAGACTTTGTGTTGTGGAATATATCTTACTTAAGACAGTGTTCTTATGTTCATGATCTTAAGCTATTCTTTGCATAGCATCTTAGTGTTTCTGATTATTTCGGACATTATATTTGTGATCTAAAACTCGTATGATTATTTCGTGCTCTGTGTTTACTCGAAAGAAAATACGTTTCTCCCATTTCCTTTCTATTGTGCTTCTTTCATTGTAACAGTTTCTAACCCAGTTCATTTACGAAAGAAATACCCTTGAATCGTGTGAATGTGGATTTCGGGATTCCATCCCACCCCCAATGGTTAGATTAGTGTGAATACTGTATATATCGTTTTTACTGTGTTTTAGATTAGCAATAAGCAGGTAGCCTCACCTGTCTTTGAGGAGGGATTTAATCCCATATACTGTGGTTGAACCTCATATTTTGGTTTGACAAAATATCCAACCAACAGTTTTTGGTGACTCTGCTGGGGATTACGGATCTATAGTATAAAGCTTATCCTCTTGGTGTCTGGCGACTCCGTATTTGCCTTATTTTCAACAAGATCTCCTTTCAGTTCAAGCTGGCCAGGAATATCTTCACTCGGTCTCACCGAGCTCAAGGTGAAATTGATCCACTCTTTGAGTTATTGCAACAGCACAATTTGAGTCTTTCTCCCAACAGCATTGTCTCTAACCGAACTAGAAGTTCTTCACCTGTTTGGAGAAACCGGATCCCCGTGGAATAGGAAGCATCTGCAACTTTTCGTGCACTACTCTTGTCTGATACTCGGATCCCTGTACACACTCTTTTCAGGAGGATGGCAGTTTAACCTGTGCCTTGGGGCGCAATTATTGGTCCTCTTTCTTTGACTCCTGCATTGAATGAGTTACCATGTGGATCGCGTAAAAACATTCCCAAGTTCAATGGGGGATGGGAAGCAGCATCCTAACAAGCACATAGCATCTTTCTTTTTTGCATGTGGTATTGTCGGATTAGCCCACGAAGATGTCTCTGTCTGACTCTTTGTTGAAACATTGCAGGGTGCAGCAGCTGAATGGTTTTATCACCTCCTGAATGCATGCATCACAAACTGGGATACCATGCGGACTAAGTTCGAAGCACGTTTCAAACTAGCTGAAGATTCCCATGCTTTGTTAGCTCAGCTCATGCATATGAAGAAGGAATCACATGAACCTATGCGGGAATTCATGGCAAAGTTCAATAAGCTGATCCGGAAGATTCCAGAAATAGCAATACCTACTCTGGAAAACCAAAAATGCTTCTTCATCAATGCTCAACCTCCTGATATAAGCTTTTTATTAAGAAGGTCAGTTATCCTAGATTTGGCTACTACTTAGTCAACAGCTACTGAAATAGAGGATGATCTCATCTTCATCGGAAGGATCAAGAAAGACATACCCAAACTCAAAAATCAAGGTTCTTCTCAAGGTAACACTGATCCTATGTTTCAAAGAATGGCTAATGATTTGATTGCTTTAAAAAAGCAAATGTCCCAGCAGGTGAGCAATGTTCCGTATCGGGATATCCCTAGACGGAATTTCAATAACAAAAATGGTGCACCTGCCAGAGATAGGCCACGGTTAACTCCTGCTCAACCTAGACTAGCAATTGAAGCTCCTCCCGTCAATGCAGCAGTAGAAATAATTGAAGAAGACGATGAAGGAGAAGAACAAGATTCCCGTGAGGCTTTCGAAGCTTCAGGATATGCTGATGAGTCTTATGATGAGTCAGCTGGCGACTCCATCATTGGGTATTTGGAATACGATGAAGATGAATGCTCACCAGATGGTCAGTCATTTGCTGTCTTCACTTGGTCCCAATCTCAGAATCCCAGAAAACCTCTTGAAAACACTAAGGAGAAGAATAAGGAACCTCCCATATCCATAGTTAAGAGGGGTACCCCTATTTCGGCGCAAACTGAAAGAGAGGTTACCAAAAAGGAAGCTGCTCCTTATTCTCCTTCTCCTAAGATCAGTGCCTCAGCACAAGCTCATGTAATTAGATCTAAGCCTACCATCATTCCTTCTTATACTGCTTTTGACATTATTGATCATGCAAAGAGAACCAAAATTAAAATGTCAGAGGCAGAATACCTTCAGTCGAATCCTGAACAGTTTGAAAAGCTGTCCAAGTTCATCAGAAGTAAAGCGGCTGTTCCATCACCTTCAAAAGGTCTCCTTCCAAATCCTACTCAACTCCCACCACAGAACAATCTGACCTCTGCTTCTTCCTTAGGAAAAATTGAACCATTCTATTTGTCTCTACTTATAAATGGGTTTAAACTCAGCAATTGCATCATCGACTCAGGAGCCTCTGATAATGTTATGCTCGCAAAAGTGGCCCATGCCCTTGGACTTACTTTGACTAAGTCATATGGACGGTGCTACTCCATGGAAACTAAACAAGTCCCTTTGATTGGTCAAATCAAGGACGCACAGTTTGCATTTGTTGCCTTCCCTGAGAAGAGAGTGAAAATGACTATTCTGGTTGCCGACATTCCTGCAGCTTATGGAATCCTCTTGGGTAGAGGATTTTGTAAAGACATCAGAGGAGAGATTAATATGGATTGGACCAAAGCTAAGATCCCAGTCAATGGGGTTCATCAGGTTCTTCATCCTGAACCACAGGCGAAGTATTTGGTGACCAAATCAGATGATCCAAAAGCTCAGATTCTTTTCGAAGATGCTAGCTTTGGGAATTATTTCATGACTGCAGAGATACCCATTGTAGATGTTGAAGAAGAAGATCCCAATGCTATTTGGACACTTGAATTTTATGGTAGCTGCTCAACCTCTGGATCAGGCGCCGGTATTGTTCTTATATCTCCTAGCTCTGAGATTTTCCCATCAGCTTACAAGTTGCAATTTGATAATACTAACAACACGGCCGAATATGAAGCCCTGTTATTAGGATTAGAAATGGCCAGACAGAAGGGAATCCGAAATCTAAAGGTTCAGGGAGATGCGGAGCTTATTGTCAATAAGGTCAGGGGTATATATTAGGTGAAAAATGATCGGTTGAAACATTACCGGAATAAAGTTTGGGATAGTATAGAATACTTTGATGCATTTTCTATTAAGGTAGTTTTGAGAGATTATAATGACAAGGTTGATTCTTTGGTTGTATCTGCATCCCCTTCTTCTTCCTCATCCTCAGTTCAAGCAAGATACATACTCTATCGAGATTGTGTATCGTCCCAGTATCCCAGATAATGCAACTCATTAGCAAGTGTTCAATGATGATCAACAGGTGTTGGCTTTTCTAGAAAAGGCTGACAATTTCAGTGAGTTATATTTTGAAGCTTCAGAATCAGCCTTCCGTGAAACTATTTCGGATCCATATCAGGAGGTTGACGGTGAATTTATCCAGCTGAAAGGTAACAAGATACCCAAAGGTTTGGTTTCTTTGGAGGGCTTGTTTGATAAGCATGATCGTTTTTATTCAAAACAAAAGGCAAGTTGAAGGAGCTTCTTCCTCTGAAGTAGATCAAATCAATCTAGGTTCGTCTGATCAACCTCGGATGGTGAATATTGGGAAATGTTGTTCTCCTAGAGAGAAGACAAGATTCACTTCGCTTTTGAAAAAATACATAGATGTGTTGGCCTGGTCTTATGTAGATTTAAAATCGTTCAAGCCCAAAGATGTATAGCACAGTATCCCTTTGAAGCCTGATGTGAAGCCATACAGACAAAAGCAAAGACAATTACAATCCCAAGATCTCAGGAACTATCCTGATAGAAATTCAGAAGATGTTAGATGCCAGGATTATTTTTCCGATCCATCACTCCACTTGGATTGCAAACATTGTTCCTGTCAGGAAGAAGAATGGTGAGAATCCGGATTTGTGTTTGACTTCTGGAACTTGAATCAGTCCACACTGAAGGATAACTATCCCTTGCCTATCATGGATCAGGTATTACAAACTATTACTGGATCATAAATGCTATCCATGCTCGACGGATTCTCAGGGTATAATCAAGTCGAGGTAACCACAGAGGATCAACACAAGACGGCCTTCACGACCCCATGGGGGTACCTTTACTTACAGAAGGATGCCTTTCGGATTGATCAACGCCGGAGCCACTTTTCAGAGAGCTATGGACTTGGCATTCAGAGATCTGATGGGCAAGGTCATAGTAGTGTATTTGGATGACTTGACCGTTTTCTCTAAAAAACGGAGTGATCATTATGGTCATTTAGAACAAGTACTTTTGAGATGTAGACGTCAACGGGATTTCATTGAATCCCAAGAAGTCCATGTTCGGGGTGACCGAAGGAAAGCTGCTGGGTCATATTGTGACTAAAGAAGGAACCAAAATTGACCCAGAAAGTGTAAAAAGCCATTCAGAGTCTTACCTTACCCCACAAGTAAAACCGGAGTTCATTCTTTCTTCGGAAAGGTTAATTTCTTGAGAAGATTTGTACCTGATTTCGCTGACAAAACCAAGGATATCCTTGGAATGATGAAATGCAAAGTTCCATTTTGATGGAGTACAGAAGGGAAGCTTGCATTCGAAGAAATCAAAAGGGCAGTTGCTTGCGCTCCTATCTTAGTATGTCCAGACTTCAAGAAATATTTCATCATGTACAGTTATGCCTCTGCTCACACAGTGTCCGCCATCCTAATGCAGGAAAACAGGGAAAGCATTGAAGCTCCCATCGCATTCATGAGCTGTCCGTTGAAAGAGCATGAATTGAAGATGTCACAGATTGAAAAGCATGCTTATGCAGTAGTGCGAGCAATAAAACATTTCAGGTACTATGTGCTGAATTCCCATACTCTCGTTCTCGTTCCTGATACTGCTGTTAAATCCATTCTGACTCAACAAGAGCTGGGAAGTCAACAAGGTACTTGGATAGCTAAGGTTCAGGAGTACGATTTAGACATCAGACCTACCAAGTTGGTACGAGGAAGGGGCCTTTGCCAATTAATTGCAGAAAATCATGCCAAAGCAGAGTATGAAAAGACTCAGAGACACTTCTTCAGAGCTGCCCATGGTGCTTTTCGTGAGTACGAACGATGAATGGTATACGGACATTTGCTTTCTTCCTAACTTATGGTGAATGCCCCCCGCATTTAAATCAAAAGGAGAAGAGGACCATCAAGTTGAGATCTGTAAAATACCTTTTGTGGAATAATGCAATATACAAGAGAGGTATTAATGGTGTCTTCCTGCATTGTGTTGATAAATCACAATAGGAAAATTTATTGGAGTCCTTTCATAGCCTAGCATGCGGAGGACATTTTTCATCCTCTGTAACAGCTTATAAGATCCTACGGGCTAGGTACTATTGGCCTACTCTCTTCTGGGATTCAGCAGAATGGGTGTCCAAGTGTGAAGCTTGTCAACATTCCGTTGGTCGCCCCCAAGCTAGCAGCTCTTCCTCTTAAGCCTGTAGTGATTGAAGAACATTTTCGCCAATGGGGGATTGATTTCATCAGAACATTAAATCCTGCCTCCAGTGCTGGACATAATTACGTGCTGACTGCTACAGACTATTTTACCAAGTGGGTAGAAGCTGCACCAATCAAGCAAGCAACTTCTGAAGCTGTTTGCCAGTTCCTTAAAGAAAATATAATTGTCATATTCGGTGTGCCTCATAAGATTGTAGCTGATAATGCCTCTAATTTCTCATCACATGAGTTGACAGAATTTTGCTATGGATTCGGTATCACTCTGGCTCACTCATCTGATTATTATCCTCAAGGCAATGGGCAAGCTGAGTCCAGCAATAAGGAATCTGGTTACCATAATTAAGAAACTAGTGGATGAAGATCAGAGGACATGGCACAAAGCATTGTATGATGCGTTGTGGGCTGATCGGATCACTCCAAAGCGAGCCATAGGGATGTCTCCTTTCCAGGTGCTATACGGGATTGATGCTGAGATACCTATCTCAGTACAATTACCGGCCTTGCAAGTGGCAAAAGCGGTTGAAGATGTGGCTTTTCAAAGTTCTATCGAGAAGAGGGTTATGTACCTAGCCAGGCTAGAAGAGGAATGAATCAAGGTGGTTGATCGTATCGCAGATCATCAGAGCAGAGTGAAGAAAATTTTCGACAAAAAATCAAAGCAGCGTAACTTCCAGATTAGAGATTTGGTGTTTTCTTTGGGATAAGAGAAGAGAACAAAAAGGAATGCACGGGAAGTTTGATTCTTTGTGGAAAGGACCTTTCAAAATCCATGAGCTGAATGGCAAAAATAGTTTCCTGCTATCATATCTGGATGGAGGATTACTCCCGTTGCCTTTCAGTGGACAACATCTAAAGTTGTTCCACCATTAATGCAAGATGCTCTCTTGCATTGTACATATTTTACTTTGTTTTGTTGTGTGTTTGCTTTTGGTTTTCTTTCTTTCTTCGTTTTGTTTTGTTTTGGTTTTCTTCTTGATTTCGTAGCCCAATGGATAAGGCTCTGGTCTGCGAGACCAGAGATTTTGAGTTCTCTTCCTTTGGTATTACAAATAAAGTCCCCAGCTGGAGCCAGTTGTTATCTCTGTTTTGAGTTCACGACAAAAACGATTAGATAACCCCCTACGAAATTTTTGAAGTTGATTTTGCATTTTGGCCTCATATTGAGAAATTCGGGTTTTCGGGTTTGTCCAACAGTTCGACATGAGTTTTAACATGCTTTGTGTCGCCTGTTTTCCGAAACCCGAAACCCGCTTCATATTGAGTAAATCGGGTTTTCGGACCTCCGGTGCATCGGAACATGCCTTATTCAAAACATGTTTTGTGTCACCTGTTCCTCGATACCAAAAAGTCCGATTTAGTCCTTCGTATCGGGTTTTCGGAGCTGTGAAGCATCTAAACATCTCATGCTTTATGTCTTGTGTATCCCGAAACCTGAAACCCGAATTGCACTAAGCCCCCTTGTGTCGAGTTTTCGGACCTCTCTAATATGCTGACATGGCATTCATGCTGAGTTGTCGGTGAGTTGGCACGTGCCGAGCTGAAGTGTATTAATTACAATTTTCTTATAAATACGTGGATTTCCACGTCATTTTTTACCGGACGTATTTTTAACTCGTGGGATTTTTTCGTACATGCTCTTCCAATCTCGAAACCCGAAAGCTCGCCTATGCCCGATTGAATCACCATTTTTCGATCTTCCCTTTCTCTGGTTGAAGGTATTTCTCTCTCCACTATTGGTTCCTAGTTTTTATGGATTGATTCCGCGTGAATTCTTCCCATTTTCTTGCTGGGATTTTGAGGGATTTTTATTCTTCTTCTTTCTGGAGTTGTTTTTAAAAGAAACGGAGTTTAGGTTTTAGGGTTTATCTCTTCTAAGTTACCACTTGGTGCTATTTCCTCAAAGTTTTATTATGTGCCTGGTACAATGAATGATTTAAAAGGAGATTGCATGTTGGAAATTCAACAAAAAAAACCCTGTTTTTCTTCTCGGGTTTTGAAGGCTGTTATGCAGTGTCGAAGACCCGGAGTATATTGAAGGCTTGGCGTGTCAGACTTTCCAGAGTTCCCCGGCATCAACACAAGTGTCGGGCTTTCTTCCGTCTTCTGACATCATTGGCAATATCGGGCTTTCCCAAAGTTCCGACATTATCAAGCGCATCGACATTTTTAGCGCATCAGGTTTTTAGGATTTTCCTACATCATCTTCGCCAGTGTCAGACTCTTCCGTTCTTCCAGCATATCCAGCAGGTCAAAATTCTCACAGTGAGCAGTGTCTTCTGAGATTCGAAACATCTTCTTCCTTAGACGTCCTTCATGTCGGACCCTGGTCCATCTCAGGAAAAGACCGAGAAGTCAGGCAGAATGAAATACAAGTTTAAAAAGCTGGAATCTCCATCGTATATTGATTGCAAACTACGACATCTGTGACACCGAACTCGGAAATATAGACATTGAAGATTTCTGGAGTAGGGTGAGGAGTTCCTCCCCAAACTCCATGGATGAAAACTATAGCAGATAGTGGCTTGCCTCTCGTAGCGGGTCTTCCCATGTCCGCTCAGTGTCCAGAATTCATCTTGGCTTGTGCATCCAGTTATGACTCGGCGTCTCATTCTGTGAGAAGTCAATCAGGTGAAGTAGTGATCAAATTGGATGGAGGTTACTTTGATGATCTCCTAAAACTGCCCAATTTTGACAAGTATGGAGAGTTGGACATCAAGTCAGCTCAGAAAGCCTGGGACAAAGATCAGGAAGACTGCATCAAGCATGTGAACAAGAAGTTCTTGATCAAGGCCAAACCAGCTATCTCTAGATTTCCAAGGATTATCCCCAGGAGTGATTTCATCCAAGAAATCAATGACATCATCACCCTGCTGAGTCGGGTTTTTGGTTTGCCCGAATCGAATGTATTTCAAGGATGGATGTATCAATTTATGATCACCATCAAGAAGAATCAGCAAGGGGATCGACTGGGGTACTCTCATCAGCAATGAGATTGATTCCCAAATGACAACAGTCTTGTCAACTGGGAAATTTTATATGTCACATATGCAGGAGCCCGGGATGAGGAACTATCCCGGGCTGGATACCAAGGGAAGGAGAATGGCAAACCAGGTTTATCAATACTTCCCTCAATTGACAAAGAAGGGGTCCAAAGACCATTTCAGGAGGGTGAATGATGCCTTCTTCTATGAAAATATCTGCAGGATAAACCCTGAGCTGAGGAAGACAAGAGTCTCAGATGAGGCTTGGGCTGAAGTTTCTAAATGGGGATGTATCTTCTTACAATTCAAGAAGTTTACATATATTCGGGTGGTCATGTACTCGGGAGATCCTTTTCACCTGCCCCGATATCCAAGGGATAGACTGATATTGATGGAATTGGTTTAGGCAGCTGTTGGATTTCCATAAATTCCAACAAAGCAAACATAAGGCTGCTGTATCCTTCCCAATTTCTATTGGGAGATATAATTGCTCAACAATAGTGAAAGCCAAAAATGTTGTCCACGAACTTCAGGACAAATTGAAGAAGCATATGAAGCCTCGAGACGGTTTTGACATCTGAGGAGTGCTCAGAGCATATGGAACCCAGCATCTGCACAGGCCAAACATAGAGGATATTTGGGTGGATCTGCGTAATGAGGTTGCTGTTCGCAGAAAGGATAATAGCAGATTGACTATTGCTGAGATTCAAACACTGGAGCTTTCTTATTTACCAGAAGGTACGGGTGACAATGAAAGTGTTTTGGATCTTTCCTATGATGGACTAAATGAGGATCAATAGGTTTTCCCCACCTATTGATTGGTCAGCCAGCGAAAAAGCCTTTATTACAGATAGGTCGGCTCTAATCCTTGCTCGCACCAAAGCATGGCTCTCCTCTTGGGGAATGAATTTTAAAGATGATAAGTTTTCAAAGTTGGCTGCTTCAGAGGCGGGGCCCTCCAAAAAGGAAAAGGACATAAAATCTTCTAGGGAGCCTATAAAGGTCAAGATTGTCAAAAAGAGAAAAGAAAGAGAAATCTCTTCAATTATTTCTCCAGTAGAAACGGTGAATGTGCCAGAATCACCAACACCACCAGAAATAGGAGAAATTAATTTGGAAGAAGGAGGAAGCCAGCTTCTGGCTTCATCATTTGTTGATTATCAAACTGAAGAGACCTTATCTCTTGCATCCAAGGCTTTGGAGTCTGGATCTGTGCCTCTTTCCACACAACCACTCCTACCTTCTTATTCTCCAACAACTTCTTCAGTAATGGCCAGTATTTTCTCTGGAATTTTACCCCTCTCTGCTGGTACCCAAGTGATCACCAACACGCCCCCTCCTGTGCCTCTTTTTATTGGATCTACTACCACGTTGGTAACTATTCCTCCTCCACTAGTAGAATCTTCTCCCCTTGAGGGTATGATACCAGCTTCAGCAACCATGGCAACTCCCTTTGATACGCCGCAATGGCTACTCAAGCAAACTCCGAGGAAGAGGAAGGTGATTGTGCCCCTACCAGCCTTTGATTTCAGCTCACTCAAGGCTCCTACTGCGAAATCAGCCAAGAAACCCAAAACAGTGTCAAGGGTTTTGGTGGATGCTTCAGGAGATAAGTTCGCAGAGATTGCCACTCCCTCGGCTGACAAAACTAGAGAGGATATAACAGCCTCTGATTATCAGGTAACCAGGGTGGCTCTAGGGAAAGTGACAGCAGAAGGGGCACAACAAGATGCACGGGATTCCATAAACGTGTTGTGCCAAAAGTTGAAAGAAACAAAGGACAGTAGAGATGAGCTTAAGGAAAAAGTGGAGCAGTTGACAGAGGTTTTGATTAAACTCTCAAAACCCCTTGAATCCATACCACCTTCTTCTATTTCTGTCGGATTCGACTTCTCATCAGTACCTACGATTGAGAAGATTGCTAAAAAAGGAAGGGTGGTTGATGAATGGATCCAAAGGTTGCTCCAACAGGGGAAGGAAGTAATTCAAGATGTGGTGCAAGTTCATCAGTCCTTGGGAGACATTCAAAAGGATGGAGAGAAGATGGATGAAGAATTATCTCAGGAAATTGGACATCTTGATTTGACTTTTGAAGCTCTCCAGGTGTTAAAGAAAATACCAGCACATCTCTTGGTAGAAGAAGGTATTCTCCCACATACAGATAAACATTTCCAGCTGACCAAGGCCATCAGGTTCAGAATAAAGATTCTCAATGAAGCCTGCAGTAAGTTGAGAGAATCATGGGATAAATTGATTGATGGGAAAAGTGATCTGGAAGAAGAATTGCTGAAGATTTGTCCAAAGGTGTCAGTTGGGAACTCAGGTATCCTATCAGCAGATGATCTCTTCAAGCAAATCCAAGAGTCTGTTCAGCATGAACCAATAAGTGGATTTGACCTTGAGATCATGGATCGGTTGGTAAGGGTTG